>JAWNOK010000024.1:17309784-18528081 GCA_035046005.1 Drosophila acutilabella | reverse complement strand
TCAGTTATCGGTTTAAGTTTTTCAGGTGGCTAGAAATGTACAGTAAATTTTGGCTACAGTTACTAAAAAGAGATGAGTTAACTGAAAATATACAAAGTATACTTTTGATTAATTAAAATAAAATAAATTAAGAAATGGAAGCAAGTGGAAATGTTTAAAAGAGAATATAGCTTGAAACTAGATAAATATAAAAGTAATTTGCTTAAAAAATGATCAATACAAAACATTAATAAAGTACCAAAAGGAGTAGATAAACTCTGTATTTTAAGAACATAGAACTAGTGAATTTCTCGCTGTGTAGCATTAATTTCAAACGTAGAAACAGCTTGTAAATTTATAGGAAAAGTTTTCATCGGGAATTTTGAACATTTTGTAGGACGAATTCGGACTTAAGACAGGGATTAAAATTAGTTAACGTTGTCTTGAACTTTTTTTTTATTATTTTTTCAGTCCCCTCAATATATTTATTATAAACTACCCTACTGTTTTCGCTCAGTGCACCTACACAAAGTTGCTAGCCATATCCGTTGCAAGTGCGGCTAATTGCAAATTGATCTCAATGCGGTAACTGGCAACATGGACATGTCCAACAATCGAATTGACAGTCAACTTTTGATGAACATTAACATGGCTCAAAGCGTCGGCGTTGCACGTTGCTCGTTGCACGTTGCACGTAGCATGGACATCCTTTTGCAGGTATTAAGTAACTTTGGCATAAATGCATAAATTTCATTAGCTGCCACAGAACGTATAAATTCTGCACAACTGCCAGACAGCTAGAGAGGGGAGGGGAGGAGAGAGGGCGACCGGGAGATAGTTTCTAGTGTTGGCACTTAAATTAAATGTCAGCTTAGTTAGTTGCGTAAATAATTCAAGTGATTCCTTGCCACATGCCACAAACTGCGGCTCGAACACAGGAAATGTTGCCAACAGATCTATGCAACAGATAACAAACGCCCGCCCCTCTCTCTCCCTCCCTCTCCGACTCCCTCTTGGCCAATTTTGAAGCTTAGCGCATTTATTCACGCATTCAGTCGAGTGAGTGCTTTGTGAATACTTTGTGAGTGCGTTGTGAGTGCCTCTTTGAATGCCTTGTGAATGCCTTGAGTGCACTGTCCCGTAAACTTGTCGAAAATGATTTGCAGATCAAGATTCGTGCGCACAATTTATGTGATAACAAACTGTGGCTGCCACAAAACTCTGCCTCAAGCGGCCTAAAAACAGTGCCACAAATTTGTAATAAATTTTAGTTCAACATTTTTGTGCTTAACTTGTGTTTTCCTAAAAAGAAACTCAGCTTAGTTTGCCTATAAATTAAAAATATTAAGCAACTTTAAAATTATAAAAAATTTCTTACAAAATTTGATTTGATTTCTTGGCTCTTTGTGTCCTCAACAAATATTTTGTGTACTCTGTACTCAAAAATTTTCATTTAGTATTTTAGTAGCATTCAGTTCTTGGTTGGTTAGATGAATTTTGATTTAGAATGTTGTAGGATGCGAGAGGGTTTAGCAAAAGCCAGTAGCTCCCTTTGGCGGCTTCCTTAAGTGAGTGGAGTAGTAGCAGTCTCCGGCACCTCAGTCTCATGAGGATTTGGGCAGTGCAGCGGCACTGGAGGTATTCCAGTGATTCGTTGCTAGTTTTTGACAGACAGATTATTTTTTAAGATCAGCATTAAATACTTATACTTATTTCAGAAACAATTATTTTGCTTTTGGCATTAAAACCTTTATTTAAGAATTATATGCAGAATTTCTACTTAAAAAAAGTTGAAACTTATTATTCTTAAACCGTTTTTGCTCGACTTTAGCAAGTGTTTTAAGTAGCATTTCTTAGTAATTGTTAAAGCGAATTGTGGCAACAAGAAGTGCAGTTGCGCCCAGAACTTGCCCCAATTAGTGGAACACTTGCAGAGGCCTCCAAGTAGCGCTAATAATGACGCCTTTAAATGTGCAATAACAAAAAGTGAACAAGTGTATAAGTGCGTGTGTGTGTGTGTGTGTGTGCGTTGCAAGTGCCGCCCATTGGCTGACAAAACCAGCTGCCACATAGCGTTGCAAGTAACGAGATAGAGATGGAGATGGAGAAAAAAAACTAGAGACTAGAGACAGCCTCTTAGGCAGAGACGTGAATGTTTTATTGATGTTTCGGTTTGTGTTGAATGGCAGGCGGTTCGTCACCGAGGCTGTACTGTATCAGTATCACAATGAAGGTAATCATGCTGCCCAGCATCTGTAGTAGGAGAGAAAAAAGTAGTAGTGTTAATAGCAACACTGAAATTCAAGTGTTTTTACATATTACGCATACGCACTGTTGACAGCAAACTGCCATTTAGCGTATAGAGGCCATAAATCGTGTAATTCTGCAGGTTTGTGTACAGATTGATGCTCATTTGGGAGAGCTAAATGGGAACGGACCAGAAATCAGCTGAAGATTGATCGGCATGTGTGGAATTTAGCTACAAAACTCACCCGTAAGCGCAGCTTTTCCTCTGAGGCAAAAATGTTTAATCTGCTTAGGTGACGCAGCATGCGCTGCAGCTGAAATAAAAATTTATTAAAATTAAAAGAGGAGTTGGAGGAGTGACAATCACTGGAGGAATTGGTTAGAAGTGTTGTTCGGCTTAGACAGTATTCACTGTGGTCAGTAGACTGCTAAAAAGTTCACCAAAGAAAAGTTGTCTGCACTCATGTCAGTCTTAAAATCCTATGCAGATTACTGTCCACTCCACTGAGCACTCACTGTAGTCTTTAGTCTTTTACTCGACGCTTTTTCCCATCAATATTAATCAATTTTCCCCACTCACCGACTGATACAACAGCGAGAAAGCGACGATTGTGAGCACTAAATTTATAGACTCCGAGACTATTTGATAGCCATAGTAGAGCAGCGCGGTGGGCACGTCCAGAAAGGCGGGCTCATGATGGAGCAGCACTCGTATCATGTACATGACCAGGTGATAGGCCTTGACCACTATAATGGTGCCTGCCTGTAGCAGAATCCACAGCAATTGCAGACGACGATTGCTGACGCTCTGCTCGCCCAATTCTATAAGTTCCATTTGCAGCTGGAGGTGGGAGACAGGGAGAAAGAGGGGTAGAGAAAGAAGAAGGAGAAGTAGGGGAGTAAGAGGTAGTGGGCGGGTTATTTAGGTTAAATTTAGTGTTTACTTAGTCTTACTGCCATAATTAACTCCAGTTTATGTAGCACTTTTCCCACATTATTAGCATCCGCAGGACGCGCAAACTGCACTTTCGTTGGCCATACCATTGTTAACAGTCAACTGCTAAGACAGTGTTGATAACAATACTTCTAAGCTGACAGTTTTTGACACAGTTGGGTTTGAACTAGAGGGTTGTTAAAAAGGATTGCTAAAATGTTTCACTATCAACCTGTATCCTAAACTTAATAACTTTTAATTAAGTTAGCCATCCTTCCTGGTCACTTTCTTTAAGCTTTTCTCCACGGTCACTTTACTTACTTGACTTAGACTTAGACAGCAAAGCAAATAAAGTTAATTAAGCTATAAAAACATGTGTGTTAATATAATAAAAATTTAATGACTTCATTTAATCACTGTTTACATGTCGTATACTTAATTTAAAGCCAAAAAAAACATAAAAAAAAATTGATTAAAAATTGGCAAATTCTTTTCATAGCTTAATCAGTTTTTTATTGTAATTTATTAAAGTATTTGAACCGCCCTCGGCTATGATGAATCGGTAATCATTAATCAAATTGAAGCCGATGTTGTCTCAGCTGATTAAAAATTGGGAGCGCAGCGCGATACTTTGGCCAAATGAAGCCCTTGGGAGAGCAGTCGTTACAGTGGCAAGTAGTGTGGCACGTAGTGTGGCAAGTGGCAAGTACAAATGGCTGTGGGCCACCATGGAAATCATTGTAAATGCATGAACATGTCCGGGGACTGCAGACGGACTGTGGAGCGACAGCTCAAACAAACTGTGTGTCAGTCGCAGTCAAGTGGAGTCATAAAGCAGCGACGTGGACTTTTGGGGCTTCTGGGGGCCTTTGGCCAAGATCGGTGGCAGTCACCAGCCAACAGATGCCTGACACTGACACCTCGATCACTCAACGGCGCAACTTGGAACGTGCAACGGGATTGCAATTGGGATTGGGCAACGAGTAGGTGGATTTATGGGCTGCCCAGCGTCAGCTTAATGAGTTTCTGGCATTAATAAAAACCAGGGGAGCCAGGAGCAGGGGGTAGACAGGAGACAGGAGACGGGAGACCAGAGACGGGAGTCGTGTTTAGTGTAGGCCTAAAAGCAGGCTGACAAAAACCTGCAGTTGTTAAGCGTATTCGACTGCGTGAGAGCCTGTACTCAATAGTTAACGCTACTCCAAAGCGAACAGCCTACAAAGGACCCTGTACTTATGCAATTTTAAGAGTCAGAAGAGTTTTCATACTTTAGACGTGTTAAAGGCTTCAATTTTAAAACTTCCCAGGCATATTAAGCAGATCTTTTTATAGACCCTTTAAGCTGCCTGAGCTGGGTCTAAAAAAGGCAATTGGATTAGATTAGACGGCCCCAGCTGTCGTGACAGGTTGAGACTCTGAGCTCAGCTCGAGCACGAAACTTGGCCGAATGAGAATTTATGGCCAATGAATGGCTGTGCGAGAGCCAGAGGCCCGATCAGGTCTGCACTGAACTGTCTTGGCCTGGCCAGTGCGTGTATTGGACGCAATATTTTATAATGACTTCATTACAACAACTGCAATAGACTGGCAACAACAAGAGCCTGGGGCAAAACTCTCGAAAATTGCAATAAAAAAGCTGACTTTATTTTGATTTTCTTTTGGCCAAATTTGGCTGCTTTGATTCGTCGCATAATTGGCAATTACCGTGGCCAAGACGTGGGCGACGTTTGCACACTCACGGTTCCCACTCCCATAGAGTTGCCACAGAAAAAAAGGAGGAGAAAAATGAGAAAAAGAAGTAAAAAATTCAGAGCCTGCTGGGAGTTACGAGTTCATATCGCATATAATTGCCAAATGATTTTCTTTGCCTTGTCACGCAAACCCTGCGGGTTGTCTGACAGTTAGAGAGGGAGAGACAGATCAAGAGATAGGATGTGAGAGTGAGAGATAAGAAGAGAGGAAGTCCATGATATGTTTTTTGGTTATAATGTGATTATTTTAATTAAATTGCAGACTCTTTTTAAGGGCTGAAAACTAGGCCGATTTCATTCTGTTCCACTTTTGATTTTAAATTCCCTAAACAAACTCATTCCCTCTCACTCTTACTCAGCCCATCACTTGCATTTACTCCACACAAAACAACAAAAACTCTGCAGAACATTCACCAGCACAAGCAGACCAAGCACTACCCCAACCATTATATTTATGCACTCTAAAAAATAAAAGCTCAACATTAACTTTCGCATTGTGGCGCTTTTCGCTGGCAGCGCTGTAATTGAAACCGATTTTGACAAGTGCATGCGAGTTGACAGCCAACAACAAATCTGCATTGAGCGCGATCGACAGCAACGAATAGAGATAAGCAGAGGAATGTGAAAAAATAACTGTTGGTGTAGTTTACATGCGCCCTATGCTGCGAGCAGCGCAGTCGCCAGAAGTAACAAATGAGCTGCAAGCTTAGTACACAAAACTAACGCTGCACATAATTGGCGCTAACACAACAGACATTAAACAGAGTGTCTGATGAAAGCTAAGACAAACTGTTTGTGAACAACTAAATAATTAAACTGTTGGGTTTAAATGTGCAACGAATTTATTTAACTGTGCGACTTTAGTTTAATGGCTTTAAGTAAATTATTTTTCTGCTCACAGCAATTGGTTTATTAGCGCCATCTCTTGTTGAAGAGCGCTGGCAACTTTCAGTTTTCTTAATAGAAAACTTTAATTTGTTTAACTCCAAGTTGTAGTAATTGCGGTAGAAATAAAGTAAATTACAATAAGGTAGTTAATTTGTTGTTTTGGCTGCAGCTGCGGGGGATTTGTAATTTCTATAGTTTTTTAGGCATTTATTGATTGCTTTTAATAGCTGCACGCAGCTTCCATTCACTTAGCCTTAAGCCCAAGTGAATGTGCCGCACACACACTCATGCACACTACACGCACACACACACACACTCAACTGTTGTTGTTGCTGTTTCCTGCAGCGACGCATTTGCATATTATTTAAATGCATTTGTATGCCAAAAATTAGCGTCTAATTGGAGTTTACACGCTGCATTTTTCCATGCGCAAATAAATTGTGGCAATTGTGGCCCGGGACACGCCCCCGCCCCCTGTCACCGTCAGATCGCCGCTTCTCTTGTAGTTTGCCATTTGCTGAATTTGTCAAGAAAACGAGTCGCAAAAAGTCGCAAAGTTTTGTGCGTTGAACAGCAAAAATAAAAAACTAAAAACAAATCAACAAGTGCCGCTCAGCGCCATTCACTACACACACAGTTACACACACTCGCACACACTAGCACACGCACAGCAGCTGTCTCGCTCTTACACTTTGCCGCACAACTTTGCGTATGCGTGATATTTTTTGAGACTGCTTTATTTTTGCGCTTTTCAATTTTATAATTGCACATTACACAGACACACGCACACTCGCACACAGGTGTTGCTTGTGTTTGCCAAAGTGGGCGGGTCTATTAGAGGCGGCTTATAAAATGGCGTCCATATAAAAAGGCCAACTGCTGCGAAATTAGTGGCAAGTGGCAAGTGACGTATTTAAGCCTGGCTTTAAAATACGCATGGCAGTTGCAAACAGTTACTCAAGTAATTTAGTGTACGGCATTAAAAAAATACACAATTTCTATATAAAAAGAAAATTTTTGTTGTTCTCTACTTTTAAATGTTATTTTATGAGGTAAAAGAAGTGCCCAAAAGGTCTGAAAAAATGTCTTCTATATTTGTAGACCAAAAATGCTTAAAGTTTTTGTGATTTTGTTTGAAATCATTGAATTTCACACTGTTTTGTCTCTCTCTCTCTTATTTTTAGTCTATGTGGCAACTCTATGCCTACGGCCTCTGTTAATCCGATCCGCAAACCGCGAGCTTGCAACATTTTGGGGCGCACGTCGTCAGCATTCTGAGTTCTGTTAGATCTCTTGTTGAACATGTGCTTATGCCCGCCTCTGCGCTGCTCAGCTGCCTTAGCTGCCTGCCACTTGGCAGTTGCCACTTGCCACTTGTGGCATCGTATTACCAGGCAGTGACAAGCACCAGCTACCAAAGTGCGTCCAAAAGCGAAATTTGATACGGAATTTGCTGCTGCATTTGCAGCACTCCACATTGCTCCAGTTGCAAGTGACACGCTGGCTTCTAGTTAGTGGCATACCCTGGAAAGAGAGTGAGGGAGACTTGTATAGTAGAGAGTGACAAATTTTACTGTCATGTGTAGAACTCTTTCTCTTAGTTTCCTTCTTTTTAATCAGATTTATGGACTTAGAACACCTCAAATAACGCAATCAGTCTTTGCTGTAGAGTTTTCCTTGCGCATAAATTTTCCACTTAATTTTCCTACATATTTTTCAATTAACTTCGCATCAAGCGCCGCCCATTTAATTTTTCTTGCCTTTTTCAGCTGCTCATAATTATTTGCATTGCGGCTGTCACTCGCAGCTATGTAACGTCATTTGCAACATGACAGAAGCTGCTAATCCCACCACCTACTTGAGATGATTTCCACTTGAGGATCGTCAAGGAGTTGGGGCCATTAAGGCCCCAAGCAGCTGCACTTTTGGGCTCTCATCTCGCGAGTGCTGTGAAAATTATTAACGCCATTAACGGCAATAGAAATATTTGTGTTTGCTTTACGTTGCCACTCCTCCCCGCCAGCACACCGCCCCCCTTCTAGGCACCTGGGGGCCGTTAAACGGGTTGCTAAAATTACTAGTCATGCGGCTGACTCTGAATCTAAAGCTGAAGCTGAAGTTTTAGACTGTGGCCCACAAAATGTGACTAATGGCATTTTTTAAATGCAAAGTCTGCCTAGAAACAAGCTAGAGGGGGGAGAGGCAGAGGGAGAGGGGACAGGGGAGGGAGAAGAGCGGGCAGCTAAGGAAGGAGGAAGTCAACTCCTTTGCAGTTCTTTAAGTTTTATAGGCTACAATTTTTAACGCCTCGCCAGGTGCAGTCAGAGCAGTGCAGACAATTTAGCCTTTTTAAGGCTAGATTGGTAACATGTTAACTAAGCAGCCAAAATGAGTAATTTAATATAAATAAGAAGAATACCCTACAATAAGACCCTTCTCATTAATCCCATACTCGACGATAGCATTTGGCGTTTCCAGCCACAACTGCAGCAAAGAGTCTACGCGAAGTACGAGCAACTCGGGTTTCTAGCCAAGATCAGTGAGGCTACTGGGGAAAACGCTTAGAAAATGATGTCCAAGAACTACAACTGCAACTACAATATCTAATTTTAATATTTTTTATTTTATTTATTTTTTTGTTTTGTTTTTATATTTTGAAAGTTTTTTAAAAGGCTATATCTAAAACTTAGTCATCTCATTCGATTTAATAGAGAATTTTTTATCTTTTGGCATATAATACATCTATAAATTATACCTTAATTTTAATAGCCAATTTAATCAAGAATAGAAGCCGATTTAATGGCCACTCCTATCTCCGTAAAGTTTTCTATTCAATTTTTTATATTTAAAATATTTTAATAACAAATTGTGCTCAAAATCTAGTTTAATAGCTTCAACTAGTTTTATTCTCCGTCCAAATAATTAGCCACACTAACTGTACTTTTAGCCTTGTTATGCTTTGCCTTTTTGGCATCACCGGCGCACATCCCCAATGCAATTTGCGACGTGCAACGGCAGCGGTGGTACGTGGTACTTGGTACGTGCAACGTGCAACTTCAGCTGCATCGTCAGCTCTCGTTGCGTGTGCTTTTCCGCAGCGTCATTAATTTTGCCATGAATTGACAAAAACATCATAAACTACTTGTTGAACAGAAAATCCACTTCGGGCGACAGCCGCGCAGTCGCGCAGTCGACGCCGTCGTTGCAGTCCGCAGCCCACGCGCCAAACTGACGACGACGACGGAGACGACGTTGTCGCAGCATCGATGCGATTGCCGCCCGGCAGGCTCATGTTAACGTCTCTTCCTATTCCTCTTTTCGCTCTCTCTTCGCGTCGCCCTCACACCACAGTCCATGTGTAACTGGGCGAGGCATCGCGCTGCTTAGCTCTCCGCTGCTCTGCTCTGCTTCGCTCTCCAGCGCTTTACGTTCTGTTAGCCTCTGCTTTGCTCTCGTCTGCACTGCTCCGCTGTTCCTCTGCTCTGCTTGCTGCTTAGCTTTGCTCTGCACTGCTTTGCTCTCCTCTGCTCTGTTATCCTCTGCTTGCTGCTCTGCACTGCTATTCAGCCTCATAAATAAACATTTCTAGCATTTTGTACCGTTTCGAATCTCACGATCAGCTTTGACCTACAGGGCCCATAAGTTGCCCAAATTGATGACCATCCGATGGTATCAGTTTAAGCCACAGATATTTATATACTCAGTGCTTACTGTATTCCCTCCCCTCTCGCTCTCACTGTTTCTCTACTTTATCGGTGTATCAATTACAGGCGACATGTACAAAGCAAACATCTGAGCAGCGAACATTCTCCACATTCTCAATTTCAGCAAGGAGTAGAAGAAGGAGCCGATGGAGGAGTAGTAGGAGCAGTAGGAAAAGCTGTGCCAACTCTGAATTGGTTTTAGATTTATAAAAAGATTAAAGGTTGGATTAATTTAAACTTTAGACTTTATAGATTAGAATTAAATTGATTGGTTAGCAAAGAAATTGGAAAAGGAATATTAATTATAGGAAAGGAGAGGAAAGTATCCCAGGTCAAGTAAATGTATTAAACTTAAGTTGAATTAAGTCCAATTATTAAATAATTTTATTAACAGATTGCTAGCTTAATTCTTCCCGATGAAACCCCAAAAGATTACCCAACTAATCCAAACCAACTACAGCTAATTCTAAGCCTGAACTGCTGGCCTAAACACTTGACCTTCAGCGTAGAATTTGAATTTAATTGACCCACGCGGCGTATGCGCAATGGCTCAAGATGCACAAGAGCAGGCAATTAAGTTAATTGCCATGTGTTTAGCAATTTTGGCCAACAAACATTTACAAACAGCAATTTACGACAGCAATTGAAGGCATTAATGAATTGGCCAAGATATTGGCCATGGCAGAAAGACTTTTCCAGGCAACAGAAGCATTGCTTTCAGCTACAAAACGAGTAGCAAAGTTGTCTGTCTGCCAAAGGTAAATCGAAGCCTGGAGATTAATAGCGATAAGCTATTGATTAGCTGGCAGGGGTAGGGGAAGGGGGAGTCGCAGGAGAACAGGTAGAGCAGTCAAGTAAAGCAACAGCTAAAAGTTGTAGCAGATTCACGCTAGATGTTATCAGCAGAGCAGCAAGAGGAGAAGCAGAGTAAGAGGGAGGGGTAGGTAGAGGGGAAGGGGAGAATTGGGCAGGTGTTACATGCATGCGATCTGCAGATAATTCAAGCAAACGTTTCCCGGATGCCACAAACTGAAACGAAAACGAGTAAGAAAGGCAACAAAGCAGTGAGTCGACTGTAAAAGACCCTGTATTCGCTCTAGAGTTCAACTTTTGACCAATTTATGCTAGGAAAGCTGAAGGATAGTTCAATTCGGATATAGACTCGCACTTTTGGCTACTAAGTCTAGCCCATAAGACCCTGTTTATCCTTCTGATTACGCGGTCTTGGAAACTGAGACTCCAAGTGCACTGCAGAAAGCTCTCTCTCCCTGTCTCTCCAGTCTCTCCTGTCTCTCCTTCTCTCTCTTTTTCACCTGTAGACAGGTAGTTGAGATTGGGATTGGATTCTGGAGATTGCAGATTTTGGATTGCGGTGAAAATTAAGCGCACGCTGGCAATTTGCATAAAAGCAGTTTAATGTTTAAATGTTTTTATTGAATCGACGCTCGATTAAAAGCAGAAAGGGGCGTGGCAGGGGGTGGAGGCAGTTGCACAGAGCTGCCGTTTCTAATTTGCAATGCAAATGCAGCTGTAAAGATGCTAAAGCAGCAGAAGAGCGCTAAAAGTATCTGTATCTGTATCTGTATCGGTAACTGCAGCTGTATCTGTATCTGTATCTTTTATCTGCATCTCTTATCTCCGTCTGCATCTAGTTCGCTGTTAGGCAACGCCGCAGACTAAACATTCTGACCGCATATGAGCGGCCCATTTGTAAGTGGCCCGAAACGGTTTTGGTTTGGGCCAAGAGCAGCGAGCTGTTAACTGGTTTTTTAATTATCGAAACGTTGGCTTATCAGCGGAGACTACAAAAATCCTGGGTATCAGGGAGTGTGCACGAGTTGTGGCCCAGTATGCAACCAACAGTCTGTAGAGTACTTGCCACTGCGTAGCTTAAAGTCGTGTCTACTCTACCCATCCAACCGACTGCCTGCCATTTAGTCGATCAATCCAAATGAGCCGCAGTCTCTGATCAGTTGTCAATCAAAATCAACAGCGAATGCTTCACACTCCCAGCCAACATGATATATATATATAGTTCTGATCTAGGAGGAGATACTTCTCGCACTAGATTCTTGGAGACACTTTGAGACTATCATCATTAGTCGCTGCCAGTCGACATTGAGACACGTTTGATGTGCTCCGTCAGCGGACTGTCCTGGCTTCTAATTGCAGAATGGCAGCCAGATCTGGATATGGCCAACACTGTAGACTCTACAGTCTTCAGACCTCTGTCTTCAGTTTCTGCTGCATTTCAATTCCAATTCTTCAGCTACCAGTTGGGCTATCGGAGACGTTAAGTGACGCCTGATCTTGAACTGGTTACGCTCGAAACCAACGCGGTGGTCTCCCGCGTCAACATTCTCCCTCTCTTTCTCTCCTGCTCACTCTGTGGCAGCTCCCGACTTTGCTGCCTTTCCAATTGCAATTCTTGACAACATTTTGGCCACAATTTCGGGCCCTGCTGTGCGGGTATCATATGATCTTGGCACGTCCAGGCCGCCACATGCAGTGTCATTACTCGTTGTTCAATCTTGTTGCTTGTCATACCCTGTAAGTGTTAAAAAATAGGGTTGTTTCAGTATATGCAAGTATTGAAAGTTCTGTAATCAGCGAGGGAGTCAATCACTGTACTGTACTGTACTGCTTGCTTATAGCTTACCAGAAGAACATTTTTGTTTACGCGTACAGCTGCCTAACAGTTGCTCATTAAATATGTTAAGTAGTTGCTGTTAACATTACACATATAAGCCGGTGATAACAGCACAGACACAACATAAAAATGTTAAGCAGCTGCTGTTAACAGCTTACTTCGACTGCTGTCTGCTAACAGCTGCATAATTATAAGACTGCAGAGGGTCACGGCCAAGCAGTGCAATGTCTAGTGGGTGCAACACAGCATGCCGCAAGCAGTGTCAGACTGTTACCCAAAGCAAGCAGTGTATGATTTAAATAATTAGACAACAGGGTATTTGCTAGACGTTTATACTCAAAAATTATGGATATCGTTTGGATTTTTGTTGAATATGGCAGATTGTGCGTCTGTCCGTCTGTCTGGCAGTTGGCAGCATTCGGTGTGTGTCCAATTGCCGCAGGAAATCATAAATTAAAATCGATTGTTTGACAAGGCTCGTGAAATATTTCCATTTTGGCTTTCAATTGAGCCTGCTCAAGCTGGCCAACAGTGTAACCAGCTAACTGGCTAACTGGCCAACACGACTGACTAACTGACATTTATGGCAGCCATTCACATTTGGCCAGAACCGGCAGAAGGCCCAACGAGAGACAACGACGACGACGATCACATTTCGTGTCGTTTTGCCGATAAAACATGACTCAGCAACATTGGAGCACTACAATTAGCACAACATGCGACTTCAGTTCGTTTTAAGCCAGCAACGCTGATGGCCAAGATGCGATCGATCGTCCCGCCAAAACGGGAATACCTCTAACAAATGGCCAACAACAGCAAATAGCAAATGGGGCCCAAAATTGGCGTGCAGCGTAAAAATGACACAACGTGTTCGGTTTCCAGCTGCAACATACACTGCAAAAAAAATGGTAGTGGGTATTTAACAAAGTGTCTAGCTCGCCTGATCGCTCTTAGACAATTTCTCGCAGTGTACTTGCTGTTTTGCTCACTTAGCGCTGCTCAATCTCACGCGACACGCTCATAACTCATAAAAGAAGCCATTCCCAATACCGAAATTTGCACGCACCTGGCAGCTGGTCCACCCTGGCAGCTGGTCCACCCTACCTGCCCCTCCCCCTCTCTCCCCCTCTCTCCCCCTCTCCCTCTCTCGCTTTAATCGCCATCAACACCAAGCGGTAAATGGCGCTCGTGTGTGGCCAGTGACACTCGAGGCGCTGCAGCACAGCTGGAAATTGCCGACTCGCAACTGGAAAGTGCAAACTGGAAAATGGAAGCTCCAAGCGGGAAGCAGCAGAGCGTCAGCGTTGTCAGCGCTAGAGATGACAGCGTGAGAAGCTGACAAAGTCAGTTAAACAAATGAATTAATCAGCTAGCAGAACTAGCAGAAAAAGGCTAGAAAGTGATACAGCTAACAGTTTAGCTAGAATATGCTGTTTAAAGCTTAAATTAAATGCTAGTAAATTTTACAAGTCTACAGTTTAGTTCCGCTTAACTAATTTTCTACGCTTCTAGCCATATTAATCAGCTTTTGTCTGCACTCCAATGACTTAAACCGGTAAGTGATATATAGGAAAGGTTTTAAGAAACATTTTCTCATTATTAAAAATGAAGTTGGCCATAATAATAGCTTATTGTGTGACTCTGGCAATGCCACGCAGCTGGAAGGAGCTTTGGAACCGTCCTGCTCTCATGGAAGACTAAACTAAAGAATAATAGCTTTGAAAATTATTTGTAAAGCTATTAAAAATATTAATAAATAAAGAGAATTGTAAAAAACTTAATATGTTTAATAGAAAGAAATAAAGTATACGCTGGGATGTCCTTTACTAAGTGTTAACATGTGCTTAACAAATAAGGTTTGATCATATATGATATAGTGGGGCAGCTATACGATAAGTAGTCCGATCGCTATAAAATTTTGGTAGTGGGTCCCTGCGCCCTTCCTTCCCAGTGGAAGTTTTTAAGAAGTATTTAAACTTATGTAAGAAATTTAGTTCATATAAAAAGGGTACATAAGCTATTACCATAAAATCAATTAAATGTAGATTTCTATTATTCGATTTAGATAAAAATGCGTAGTAAATCGATTTATTCCACACTTTATTGAAAAACTGATATATAAATGAGTACGTGGTCTGAAAACGTTTTAATCTGTTGCTAAAAATGAACTTATCCATAATAATAGCTTGCTCATTGGCTCTGGCACTGCCACAAAAGACGAATTGGAACCAGCCTCCTCCCATGTGGGACTAAACTTGTCTATAAAAATTATTTGTGAACCCGTGAAGTATGGAATAATTAAATAAAATAAATAAAAATAAACTTTGAGTTACCATTAAATAGTAAATAGGAAGTCACAAAGTATCCGCTGGAATAGCCGATACAGAACTGTGATATATTTTTCACAGTAGGCACCCTCGTCCTTTCCACTAGCTTAAGGTTATTTAAAAGGTTTAGATCATCTCGACACGGTACATAAGATCTGCATACTTTAAATTCTTACCATAAAATCAATTCTAATCGAAACAAATTTAGTTAAAAATTTGTAGTAAGGTTCTTAGTTCCGGACTTTACTAAAATATAAGAAGGGCTTTCAAAATATGTCACCACTAGTAATAATGAAGTTTTCTATAATAATGGCGTGCAGTGTAGCTGTGGCACTACCACGTGTGTGGCACTCGATTAGGGGCGGTCCCCTTCTCCTGGAAGAATAAAAAACTAAATTTTGGACCTCAAAAATTATTTTCATAGTATACAAAAATTAAAAAGGAGTGAATTAAATAATGTGGAAAATTTATTTGCTAATAAACTAAAGATTTCATAAAAAACTACTTTAAAAGGTTACAGTCGAGCAAGCCGACTTTAAAATACCCCGTAGGTGATTTGCCTAACATATAGACGTACTTTCAAACTAAATTTAATGCCTATAGCTGTTATAGTCTCTGAGATCCAGGTGTTCATTTCTTTTCTAGCCGATAGTTTGCTTCACTCACGCTGTCATCACTAAGAGAGTAGAGAATTTACATCGTTGAATGCAGTTTATTTATTGCTCTTTCTGTTTAGTAAATATAATAATTAATTAGTAAAGGTATTAGTATTAGTATCAGTTAAAGCTACTAGTTAGTTACTAGTTTAGTAGCTACTAACTAGTAGCGACTATGAACTCAGCTCTGTTGGGTGAATTCATGCAAAAAACACTTTATAACTTAACAACTAATAGCAGGTTTCTTTCTCTTCTTCTCTTAATCATCTCTGTGTTAGCTGTGTTCTTGTTATCGTTATCGTTATCGCTATGGTAATCGTAATCGTAATCACTATCGTTATCGTTATCGGTTTGCTTCTCTTAAACTCTACGTGTATTAAATCCAAGTGGGTTGCTGCTATGAGCGTATGTTGCCCAAAAGTGGAGTGCTCTCGGCAGCCTTTGAGGTAATCACGTTGTTGCGGGTAGACCCAACAGCACTCGACCCTGTACCCATACCCATTCCCATACCCGGTCTTTGGCTTGGTCCCGGCTGCTCGTCGGCCTCGTCGATGCGGGACTGACGCGCCAGACGCTTCTGCTGGCTGATCTCGTGCAGATACAGGGCACTAAGGCACATGTCGGCGACGGTGACGCCAATGGGATTCTTGGAGAGACGCGGCTCTACGCCATACAAGCTGTAGAGCAGCGTATCCGTTGGCCCCTCAATTCTGCCCTCCGCCTTGCTCAGGCGCAGGCGACGCATGCTGTCCAGTGGCGCCACACAGCTGGTGATGCTGCTGCTGGACATGTGCTCACCCAGATTTTGTTGCAACATGTGACGGAACTCACTGCCCGCCACAAAGCCACCGCCACGACTCTGCGCCATGGCCTGCGAGTGCTGCAGCTGATCCGCGGTGAGGTCTGCAGCCAGCACCGAGTTGGCTATGGAGGAGTACTCCTCGCCAATGGTGCCAAATGAGATCAGGCTGTGTGTAAGCGGATTCTCACGTGCCGACGGCTGTGGTGCCGTCTTGGCTTGCACCAGCTCATCGATGGCATGCTCCCTGATGCCCTTGATGAATGCGGACGCCTCCTTGGGCATCTGCCACTCGGGATTGTTGAGTGTGAAGCGCACCAGGGACATTTCTGTCTTGCCACCTGCCATGCTCTGTTGCTGCTGCTCCTGGTAGCGTTGGTAGTGCTGCCGGGTGGGCGGTGGTGCTGCTGCTGTTGCCTGTGCGGTGGGCTCCTCTGGTAAACCGCTGTTGTTCAGCTGCCAGTCGGGATTGCCGTGTTTGCGCACGTCCATTTGGGCAAAGGAGCAGACGTTGCCCACGCCGCGCACGGAAACTAGAAGGAGATGCAGTGTAGATGTGTTAGAAGAGGAAAGCGACTGCAAAAGACCCGGTAGTGGAGGTAACTAAGCGAACTACAGCGCTTTATCTACTGAACTACAACTAGTTTTACTACTAATCCCTTACGACCGCCCGACCTTTCAGCCATTTCTAGGAAAATCTGTTAGGTAGGTAGAATTAACCGCTAAGTACACAATGTGTGAGATAGCGGAAAAACCCGCGTAGTTTTTCTGCAGAACTGCGGATTGTGGCCCGCTCATTAGTAGGGCAGGTAGAAGAGACCAGCGTATTAGGGATAACGTGTACAGACGGTACAGTTTCTCTAACTTGTAAGTTGGGTAGAAGTAACCAAAAACTTCTTCTAGGGGGTTTAAGGTACGATCTACCCCTACAAACCCTACAATCCTCCCGTGACACCCACTACTTTAGACAAATTCCCCCACTTAAGGGTCTTGAAAGTACGGCACTTACCTGTAAAACTCCTGAAGAACTTGACAATCTCCATGGCTTTCGGTCGGAAGACAAAGATGAGCACAAAGGGCGTAACAAACGGACTGAAGATCTCGCTGGCCAAGTACCCGGCCTTGAACTGAAAGAAGTTGCCAAACTCGTTGCGTACATGGGCTGTGTGGGCCTGTTGCTTCCACTCCGTGGGCAGGTAGTGCACATGGGCCAGAATGGCGGTCATAAGCTGCTCGGGACACCAAATTAGATTCTCATCCGGTATGAAAGTGCGACAAACGACGCCCACAACTGTGAGCACTGCAATGATGGTCAACACATGCTCCACCTGGAACACATGCTCATCGTAGATGCCCAGGGCGAGTATCAAGAGCAGCACGCCACCGCTGATGAACAGGAAGTTCCTAGCGATGACCGCTGCCAGGGGCGAGGAGAAGGAGCTCAAGTAGCGATCTGCATACTCGTAGGCACGATTGAGCCTGGCGTCCAGCTCGTGATCCAACTCGTTGAAGTGACGCAGATAGAGGCGTCCATAGTTGGACCAGGTGCGCAGTCCCAGAGCACTGGGCTCCTTGCGCAAAATGTTGGCATACGAGAAACTGAAGTAGATCAGTTGCCAGAGGAATATGACAGGAGCGAGCAGCAGATTGGCCAAGGCCACCCAAAGTATCAGCTGGGAGAGACGTTGGGCCAACTCCGTTTGATTGCTGCGCACGGCGAATTCATCACGCAGCTGCCAGTTGTTCTGGAAGGGTGATCCGGGGCCACGAAAGAGTATGAAATCAATGTTGAGCAGCATGCCGCGACTGAGGGAGACCACCTCACCAATCAGGGGCAGGTGGAAGCGCACTGGTAGCAGGCCTTTGTTCATCAAGGCCACCAGATAGTTCTTGAACCGCAGCACACGATGATAGATGTCCAGTTCGGTGAGCAGCTCCTTGTCGATGCACATGTGCTGCTCCGCCTGGACGCGACGTGTACGCTGCTGTACCTCGTGCCAGGTAATGTTATCCAGCTCAGGATCCTCGATGCCCAGTGCTGTGTTATAGAATCGCTTGATGTCCGCGTACTGGGTGATATGATAGATCATCTTGAGCAGTCGTATGCCCAGATAAATGGCAGCCACAAAGATTATCAGATACGTAAAGAAACCAAAGTGTTGTATGCACTCTCCACTTGGTTTGAACACATCGTTGAGTGTTGTTTTGTTTGTGTTTGGTCCGTTGCCGAACAGCTTATCGTAGTTGATGCAGTGCATCGTGACGGTCAGCAGCCAGACGACAAAGGCGAATTCCAGCACCTGGAACATCTCGTCCAGCACTATGACACGGAAGCCATGTTTCTGCTGGTAATTGTACATGCGTGAGAAGAATGAGTCCAAATCTTCAATGTGATTCCAGCGATGGGATTCTTTGCCCGTTTCGGGCACAATGTGTATCATGATCCCACTGTTCCTTGGTGTGTCCTCATTATCGTGTTCGTGTTCATGCTCATGCTCATTATCATGTTCATGGTCATTTAAATGCGCAGCAGCTGTAAATGTATTTGCGTCGTCTGTTTTTGTTGCTGTTCTCCCCGCTGTTGTTGTTGTTGTTGTTGCTGTTTGTGCTTCGCGAAATGGATTTGCTTGCTCCTCGGCCAAGGAGCGATAGTTTATATTTGGGCTTGACATGACGCACTCCTACAGACCCCCCTCAAGGTCAATTGTGCACTGTATATATTTTTATATATCACTTTTCGCCTATCTAGTATAAATTGAAATGAATAATCTGTCCTCTCTTTGTTGTTTAATTTGGCTACTGTTAGAATAACGCGATTCACTTTAAGCCACTAAAACTTACCAAATTTGCATGGTCACCCTGCAGAAAACATATGATCTGTTTGTCTCTTGTTAACTGCATACTTAACAGCTGTTTTTACCATTACATTGTGGAGCAGTAATGTTAGTTAGCATTTTGTTGAAGAGAGCAACTGCAGCTTAAAGTAAATGCGTCAAGCTACAAGATCGTTTTATTTACAGCTAGCATTTATGATTAACTCAACTCAGCTGCGAAAAACCCGCTAAAATTAAATTGGCGGTCAGCTTAAGTTAACAGCGTCTGTTAAGTAATACCAGCAGGGCTGCATACAACTGACACTGATAACAGCATTGTGCCTCCATCCCTGGTTTTGAAAATATCTGCAAAATATTAAGTACTCAATCAGAAAAGTACTCGTACTCATTCCTCTCAGACATCGTACAGTCATATTTGATCTCGGTATTTCGTGTTTGTGTAATAAATCAAATAAAGACAATTTAAGTAAATAATTTAATTGAATTATTCGTGTTTGTGTGCACCTGAAACAAGTGTCGATTGTGTTGGTGCAATACGGCCAAACGAAAGAATTGTAACAAAAAAGGCAACGCCAAGGTAAGTGGAAAGCGACGCGACGGGTAGAGAAAAGAAATGGGAAAAGGAGAAGGAAGAAAAAACAACCGTAAAGAATTTGTGACAAAGAAATTGCAAATGTTCAAAATGCTTTGCATGTTTTCACTGCAGCAAACACCAATATCGCAATACATTTTTAATTTTCGCGAGTGTGCGTTAAAATTTGCCAATACGTGCGCGCTTATTAGTGTGTGAGTGAGTGTGCGTGTGTACACAGAGGCATTGTAAAATTTTGTATTGGTTTTTCTTTGCACTCGATTCTTGTTTGCCAGTGTGCAGTCCACCAAACGGCCAGCGGCAATATAATCGAGTTTCTTGCCAGGCACGCTGCCAATTGCAGCCCTTTCACGCTTGTCTAGGGCCGCTCCTGGGCTCTTCTTCTTGCCACTTTTGGCTTCCCATTCACATGTACCAACCACCATGCAAAAAAAAAAAATACTTGGCTCACAAAAATTTCAAGAGCCGTCAACTGCGGGCTTCGACTTTCTGTTCTGTTCTCAATGCTGCCTTCTTGCTCGCACCAACGACTGTTAACTTTTGCGCGCCGGCTTCTTCCCGCATTCAAGTGCAAAAGACGTCGCTGCCGCGGTCGCGGTTGACTTCGACGCTGTCGTTGTTGTCACTCCGCTTTGTCTGTTGTTTTCGTTTTTTCCACGCGCTTTTTTTGTTTGTCTCTTCTGCCGAGAAAAGCGATGACTTCTCAGCGCTACTACCGCGTGTGCCGGCATAACTTCATTATATTGTAATTTATTTTTTTTTTATTTGTCTTTGTTGTTTTTATCGTAGCGGCAAAGAGATAAAATCAAAACAAAATGTTTTCATTTGTCTGCAACTCAAAACTCCCACGCTTGGCTAAGCCACAAAAGTTCAACGTCCCAGCAAATTTGGATGTAAAAAAAAACAAAGCAAATATGGCAACTGTGCCTAACCTATATTTTATGCATAGTAGTGGCCGTTATGTTACTCGATGCTCAGCATCAATCGATGCCTATACGGAAGAAAGAGATGAAATGAGTTTTTATTTGTCTATTGCAAGCGCAAGTAAACTGCACAATAGTGCAGAGTAGTCGACCCTTGCATACCCTAGCCTAAGAAACTGGACTATTTAAATAAGCTAATATAAAACTGAGGCTGAACATAAATTAAATTACAAACTCGTTAATTAAATGACTTTATATATAATAAAATACTATATTATTTAAGTAAAGAAAATTTAAAGTTATTGTAGAGTAAAGCTCAGAGCTAATATGCCGCTGTTGTGCTGCCACTGTTACGGTAACTGCTAAAGAGATGCTTTGTAGGCCAGTCAAACTGTTATTTACACACACAAATACACAGCATACACCAATATTAGTAAGTGTTCACACACCCATTATATTTTTTTGTACAACGTTGTCAGGCATACGATTAACAAATTGGATGCGGCCTTAAGTTTTTAGCGTGGAATTTGTCTCCGAACTCTTTTGGAATTTGTTAACTTTTGCTTTTGTTGTGCTGCAAAATTTCCAGTTTAGCGCTCACTTTTATTTGCCATCTTTGGCTGGGGTTCTGTTGTTGTTGTTGGTGTTGCTATTCCAGAACCTCGACATTGTTAATTCGTTTAGCGTGTTTACTTTTTGTTGTTTGCATTGACTGAGTTTGCATTTGTGTGTGTATGTGTGAGTTTGTCTCTTTGTGTGCGCTCGTGTGCTCTTGCATATTTTGGCAATGAGACAATCTACACCAATTGCTTCCAATCACTGAGATTTCGCTCATCTCTATGATTGTCTCTCTCATTTATGCTCTTTCGGTCAGTCTGCCTCTCGCTCTTTGTTGCGTTCATTGACATTGAGCTGTTACTTTATTGTCTTGTGGTATTTGCTGCAAATAAATTTGATTTTACTGTCGCAATAGATTTATGAGTAAAAATTAAGAATTGCAGACAAGAGAGGGAGAGCAAAGGTGGGAGAGAGAGAGAGCGAAACACGTAGAAAATATGCCGAGTAAGCATCATTATTCTTGTTGTTGTACTTTATTTTTTTTGGTGACAGGCCTAAAAAAAAACTCGTTCAAAATTCGTTGACCAAATAAAAAAAAAGTGAACCAAAAAAATTGGTTCGATATTTCGGGTAAATGAAATTTCTCTTACGGGGGTGTTATATACCGGCCTATTTACACACACACACACAAGCAAACACACACACAGGGCTGTATGTTGTTGCTTATCTTGTTTGCTTTGATTATTTATAATATATGAGCATCCATATCATACAATATTTATGGCGCTTTCCAGCACTGCAAATGCAATCAGCTTAACTTAAATTGAATTTTGTTTTATTTTTCTTTGTTAGTTTTTTCTTTACTTTTTTCGTTGCTGTTTGCACAACAACTGCAACTTGTTAGCCAAGTTTGGGTCTTGCTAGCTGCATTTTGTGCCATTGTACGGGTGTTTTGCTTCCTGATTTCCCCGTAGGCTCCTCAAATTGAACAAACACAATAAATGTGTGTGTGTGTGTGGTAAAAAGTCGTACATAAATTTTATATTATGCATTTGAAAGTTACATTTGCCCGCATTTATTTGAACAAGTTCTGTATAAATCTCTGATGCGGGTCAATTGTGTGCAGATTGATGGTAAAAATATTTATAAATTTCCCTTTAACTTGTGACTAGAGATGAGCAGTTAATATATTAAATTGGTTTATAATTATATTTAAATTAGGTTATATACAAAACAATACTTTTATTTTGCTTTTCAAGTATAATAACGAAAGCGTTCACTCTTAAAATTTCTGCTCCTCTCTTATCTGAACTTTGTGACGTCACAATTGCGCGCAGCATCGCTGAAATAATTCTCTGCTTCATCTCATCTCCTCCTCTTTTGTATTCATATTTTATGATATTTTTAAGTTATCATACACAGCCATCAGAAGCCCTGTCAGTCCCCCCGAAAACATGTTCCGCTCGAGAATTTTGATAGCTTTTGTCTTATTGAATGGCAACAAATGGCAACGGCATAAATTGTGTGTGTTTGTGTGTTGTGTTGTTTGTTGTGTTGTCTTATGCTAATCTCGTATGCCTCAAACACGTTTACACACACAGTAGTCCCCAAATGAAACCTTGAGCTGCCTTGCAGCGTTTCTTGTTTTCCCATGACACACACACACACTCACACACACATACCCATATATTTAACTCTGTATATGTGTTTTCTCTGCTGCAAATCTCTATGGAAATATCTACTGTTTATTATACAATCATCTTCACTTGCAATGACTAAACATAAAATGGAAATGGCAATTACAGTTGGCAAAATAAAATAATAAAATAAAATAACAAATACATCAATTGCAATGCCATCAAATTTCATTGCCTTGAAGCTACTTTCATGTTTAAAATACATCATAAATGTTAAAGTTTACTTTGGGGAATTTGCTTTTTAGTTAATATTACATCGTTGATATGATATCTTCACTTTATCTGCTTTTAAAGCCACAAATTTTCTACAAATTCAGTTTAAAGAGATTCAGTTCCTCAAGTGTTGTTTAATAAATAATTTATGGTAGCGTTACTATAGCTAAGTTAAGCTTTTGGTAGGTTTTTGCAGCCGAGAAAGTGAAATTTGACATTTATTCAGATTTAAATTCCAATCAATATGCAAAATAAAAATCTTTTTGGCTATAAAACTGGTTTGATGATTTATGGTGACAATTATTTTTAAAACTGATTGATTGTTTAATGAAAAGTTACCGTAATTCAGACAAAATTTATTTTCAATTTTTAAATAAAACTAAGTAAATGAACGTAAACTTTCAGAATTTATAAACAGGAAATTTTTAATATATTTTTAAAACTAATGTTAAATAAATTTATGTGGAATATACAGTATATAAAATCTACATAATTCTATCATATTTCCATGCTTTTCTTAGGGCTACTATACTACTCAGTAAATGATTGGGAAATCGGTCGATAGTTAAGCAATTTTTTAAGATGCAATTGTTGTAGTTATAAGATTTGTAGTTGAGTTGGATACAAAATTGTAGCTACTTTATTATGCTTATGTACAGCCTTTTTTTCAGCCTTTTAGCTGATGGGAGTTGGGTGGTGGGAGGGTAGTTATGGTTAGTTTTTGGGGGGGCGGGGTAACTGCTTACCAATCGAAGGTGCTTAATAATTCACATCGAATGCTTAACGTAGTAGACCCAGAAGAGAGTCAAAGTTGAGACACATGACACGAGGCGACAGCAGTGCTGGCAGTGTAGCTGTATTGTAGCTATATAACTATATTTTAGGAGGGTGACTTTTTAAGGCTAAAAATTTGATTAAAATATTTAGCTGTGTTGAGGCCTAGCCATTTTTAAATGTGTTTCATATTTAGCTGTTTTTAGCTTTGCCGTTTATAATTATTGTTAGCTATTATATACACAAATCTAGCGGTTTTAGCATGGTCAGCACTGCAACTAACTAAAGGCCGACCGACTGAAAGTGGACAAAAGTTTTACTGTACCGCCAAAAAGTGTTTTGTCGGCTAGCGGGTAAAGGGAAGGGGGCGGGGGACGCGGTTAGCACACGCCATAAGCACATTAGTTATTAGCCAGGCCGAGAGGGACTACTAACGGTGTGAGACGTTTGTGGCGAAAGGGGTAGGGGGCGAGGTGGGAAGATAGACACGCGATTGCTGCCAACTTTTGTGGGTTCGTTGAGCACGACGCTGACATGTCCATAAAAGCCTTGAAGTGGACAGACTACAGACTGTGTGAGAAAGCGAGAGGGAGACAGGGGTAGTGCGAAAGAGATAGACTGCTCTGTTCTATCTATAAGAATTGTCAATTGTGTGCATTTCCGCCCTGTCTTTTACCACTTTTTTCTGCCCGCTCACCTTCCACCGGCACCGCCACACCCCTCCCGCTGCTCTTCACTTGCTCCTTCGCTGTCTCGTTCTCGCTGCTGTCAAGTCCCAGTCGCTTTGTTGTTGCGTGAACATGGCGTCCATTAGCTGTTTTTCCGCTAAATTATAGAGTGCCCGGCGAACGCATATGCCCCGGACGGAAGGACGAACGGACAGCGCTGGACAGCGTCCAATTAAGTTGGGCAGGAGACAACACCAGTCACGACAAGAAGACAGCAATGGGAGGTGGGCGATGGGCGGTGGGCGGTAGGCAGCGGGGACTGGGAATAAAAGGAAAATAAAAGTATGCTCCTGCTTTTGTGTCCTGCATAAAATAACATCGTGTGCTCTTCGGGGGAGCTGAACATATACAACTATATATATATATATATATATACATAACTGTAAAACTGTTTCCTGCTGTGTTTTGAGCCTGCCTGCGCGTGGGCGGGGCGGGAAAGGGGCGAAGGAAGGCGATTGTGGTCAGCAATCCACCTGTGTGTGAAAAGCCGATGGCATAGGCTGCACTCGAGTAAGCTAGACTGTGAGAGGCCCTGTAGCAGAGTGTGTTGGACTGTTAAAGACCCTGTAGGCAAGCACTGAGTGGATTTGAACTGTATTGACGACTAGATGAAGCGATCCTCTTCAAACTTCGCCTTTGTCCATGGGCAGTATACCCCATACAGGTACCTAAGCCGAACTAATACACCCTTCGTAGACTTAAACTACAGGGTCTCACATTTATTTCTACCCCTCCACTTGCAAGTCAACTTATTTTCTTTATTGTCAGCCTTTTTTTGAGTGTGTCTCTCTCACACGGTGCGTGTGTTTGTGTGAAGGCGTGGTCACTGTGGGAGTTTGTGGCTAGGACACTGTGTGTGTGTGTGTGTGCTAGTGTGGTGTGTTTGTGCGCTGTCAAAAGCTATTTGAACAGGATGTGGTATAGCAATCAAATGATTTTCACATAATTGCTACCTGTCCATTTATGTCACATTCAGGCCACACACACTTGCCAGCTCAAAAGGGGCTACCTTCCTCTCCCTCCCTCTTGCCAGCCCCCTTCCGATTGTTTTGCTTCTCAGTTGTGCTGCGTGGGAAGCTGTAAATATTTGATTAACTAGCTGCGGTTTGCTGCAATCAATGTGCAATTAAGATTTCGCTCATCTCGACACGACTTCAAACAAAACCCAAATCAAAATCACACTAGAAATTGCTGTTGTCCTTTGTCTATACTCCTATACTGCCTGCCTGCCACGCCTTTTTACTGCAGGCAATTGCCCTATTATTAACTGTCTTTAGGGCTATTGAGGCCAAGCGGCTGTTGAAAGTCTCAGGACTCATTAAAAATGTGGCAAATGTTTCGAGTTGCATTTTCTCTCCCTCTCTTTCACTCTCCCCGTCCCTCTCTTATCTCTTCTTCTATGTGTGAGAAAATGCATTAAGCGCACAAGAGTCGACTTTTCCGCAAATTGCTCTAATTATATGAATAATAGACAACTTGTACCCTGTGTCATGAGTTTGTTAATGTTTTAATTTGCAAACTGTCATTCCTTTGAGAGTTAAAGCCAAATTGATCAGTTTGTTTTATCACTTTATAAATAAGCATAACTTTGGCATGCCTAGAGCTGGAAACTTCCAATTTGGTGTGTGTACTGCTCAAGTGAGTGTGTAGCCCGAGTAGAGTATAAGAACTGACTGTCACGCCCCTAACGCCCACAAGATGCTTCACAAAAGTTTAGCAACTACTTTTAGCGGGTGTTGCTTAACATATGCTTTTCAAATTCAGTTTGTAAGTAGAACATAGTGTTGGTAAACGCTGCTGTAAGTTTTAAAAGAATTGGCCGAGAAACAGAAAAGTTATGCAAGAAAGTAGTAGTTAGAAAGCGTTCATAGCAGCCAGCTATCACTTGCCTGCAATTTTATGCCAATCTATTAATAAGAAACGATTTTCCTAGCCAGGTTTTGAGCCACGTCAGCTTCCCGCCTCTTTAATGATATATGCAAACGTCTTTACAATTTGTTGCGTTTCACAAGCGTTTAACGATTCCCCCAGCAATCATGCCCACTTCTAGGAAAAGGGTATAAAAAGGCAGCCCCACTCCTATTGACTACGGTGTCTTGGAAGAAATAGACCTGATACGGTACTAGGCTATCAATATTTAAACGCCTACGACGTCTTAAAAATGCATAATGTGAAAACATCAGCTGAAGTTGCATATATATAAATGGATATACCGATATATATTTAATATTCATAGGAAACTGCACCCCTTTTATAGTTTAGTTTTTAGTTCATAGTTATTAGTTGTGAAAATGTGGAATTGTGTGTGGTTCCAAAGCAATTACTATATACTCCAAAGAGCCAATGTGTAATTTGACTATATAGTGTTCCCATTCCAAGCATATATATAGTTTTATATAGTATCTCTTCCACATATGTGTTGATCTATCAATCATGGGCACAGCAATGCACTTTTGCCTGCCAGTGGAGGGGCGGAGGTTATAACTCTCTATATGTGGACTATATATATTTAGTATAATGCTCTCTCATTTTGACTATGTCTGTCCCAATCTGACTTATCTAGTCTGTTGTGGCCCAAAGGAACAATTAGTTGGTTGGTTGCCTAGCAATCGGGGGAATCCATAACTGAACATTTCCCCTGTACATTTCGGGGACTTTTATAGAGAGGTATTGTCACTTTGGAACATTTGTACGATTTCTATTGGTCAAGCATTTCCGTTTCCATTGCTGTTCATGTGCTGATCTTTGATTTTCATTGGCTGTTCATATCGAAGGATTTTCCTATAAATAGCTCAATTGCTGGAAATTATTTTCATTAGTTTTCCAACCGCACTTGCAACAGGATCAACAATAAGTAACTCCTCAACTCAGTTCCCAAACATAAATTACTATTCAAATGTTACATAACTTGGTGAAAATTCAAATGGAAAAGTGGAAAATGTGAAAAGAAAAGTTTAAATGCAGATTGGCTGTCAATTTTCTACAAGAAAAACTATGTGAAACATTGAAAAGTTGTGATATTAATAAGAAGAAATAAAAGGTAATTAAATATAGGTATAGTTTTGATGGTAGAAAGTTTGAGAAAATAGGTATAAAATAAAGGAAATTTGATTTTACAGCAGTAGTGAAAGATTGTACGATGATAAGATTGAGAAAAGTTAAGTAAGATGAAGAATTACAAACGATTTTATAAAGAAGGTTGAAAGATATGGACTAGTTTGTAAATAAAACATTTGCTCAATAGTTTTTATTAAAAAGCTCTTCAAATTAGATAAATAAAGAAGTATTGCTTTAGGGAATTAAAGAAAACCTTGAATACTTTATGATAGTTGATCAGCGGTTAAAGATAAGCTAAAGGCTTTATATAGTCTGCTGATGCAGCCAACAACTTCTAACCTAACTTATTATTACTCAATTCAATCCCAACCGATCCCTAAAGAACTTGCTCGCTTGCTAGTCTATAAATACTTTCGATTCTGGAACTCATTGCTAACCTTTCGCCAGCACAACTGTACCTACAAGGTCTTTGAACTGAAAATTCTAGCACTTTTACAGCTAAAAGCAAGTACTGAGAAAAGTCACAAGTATTTGATTTGGTGTGAACTTGAAGTTTATGGTCTGTTGGGCAGACAGTGACTGCCAGCAGCTAACCGACATCAAAACTGATTACAAGACTTAAGACTTAAGCCAGCCAATATTCAAGGTAAAAAAAAACTCTTTTGCCCACACACAACACAGCAAACCCTACAAATTACGTGTAAACATACTTAGTGTAGCTCACTGTATGGCGGCTTAAAAACAAAAAGCCCATTTAAATCTGTTGGCCAAAGTATCGGACATATTTTTGACAACTTAACAGCTGCGAAACAATTGATGTTTTGACATCTGAGCCGAGATTTGTTCAAGTGCCGCAGCTAGAAATGGAAACAAAATACACACACACACTGTACACACGCACACCTCGAGTGTGTGGAACTGTAGGCGACGGCAGCTGACAAAGCCCCTCAATTGTTTTACTTTTTTTTTGTATTTCTATGGCGCAATTTAGTGATTCAGAAACGTTTTGAAAATAATTTTATGTAGACTCATTCATGGGGGCAATTGCTTAATTTGTACCAAAGGGGAGCTATTTATACACTAGCGGTGGGTATTATAATTCCATAGCATGTACATGGTTTAATAAGTGAAGTCTATAGGCTGTTTAGAGTCCACACAGAACAGTAACTTGACTACAAGTCAGTCAATCTTAAGTTAAGATTATTCTACAAAGTAGTAAGCACTTTATTGTGGGTTGGCAACCCTGTCAGAGTACACGAACTTCGTTGCACCTCAATAAATATTTTATTTTAAACAATTTTTATTTCATTTATGGAATATAATATTATGTGGGCCGTTAAGAATTTCCGCCTGAACAGTTTTGCTGTTGTGCTGCAACTACAGGGCGTTGCAACAGGGTATATCATACGTATGGGCACACAAAAGAGTAATACATATTTATAGTTTAATTATGTATATATGAATGGATCAAGACCTGGACGCCTTTTGTCAAACGCTTTGACAGCAGCTGCTGTTGCACGAGTAGTTTACAATTCTGTCTGTCTGTCTGTCCCTGCGTCCATTCAGTAAAAACCTGTCCGCAATTTATGCCGACTTTGAATGAATTCGATTCGATTTAAAGTCGAATTGAATTGTTGTTTAATTGCGCTTGGCAAAGCAACAACAAAAAGTACGACACGAAATCAAATCAAATTCCAAACCCACAATGAGCTGTCTTTATAAATGGTGCATGTTGGAAGAGTCGCTTGGTTGTGGCAGCAGGTTAGTGACAGCAGTACTTGGGACTAGAAGAAGTTCTGAGAAAGTTTCATTGTTTACTTTTGGGTGTCGAATTTTATTTCTATTTGATTTTTACGAGCCCTAAAAGTATGCAATACTATTATTAGAAATGTCAGTCCCTGCAAGAGGACAAAAAGAAGTCATAAACGTCCCTATCCTTTGGATCTGTAGAGCCGAATCTTGACCTTAAACCTAACATATCTCCCCATATATGAGATAGTCACTCCACTTAAGTCTAAGCACCCATTTTAATTAAACAAAAGTGATTTATCTGTCTAGATTAAGTTGCTTGATAAAATATTTACCGAAAGGGTGTTCACTCGTCGTTGTCAACAGCATCTGTTGACTTTTTGATCTTAGTCAACAAACTGTGAGTCTTCGACGTCGTGATGTTCAGTTGTTGCTCAACTGGCACACATGGCGTATGTGCAATCTGCTGCTCTACCTCTGCCTTCGCTTATCCAGCAAAAAAGTGAAAAGTTTTAACTGTCAAACTGATTTACGCGTCTCTTTATGACCCTGTTTTTTTTCTTTGCTCTGTTTTGTTTCCAGGGAGAATGAAAATGAAGCGCGAAAGCAATGATGGTGATGGACCACAGGACCAGAAGCGCAACAGACGGAACGAAGAGACCGTACGCATACTGATACCCAGCAGTGTAAGTACCACATACTGTAATCCTGTTAAATCCCACAGCTCAGCTTAATATCCTTTCACCTCTCTTCCTCTCTCTCTTGGCGTAAATTGCAGATTGCCGGCGCTGTTATTGGCAAGGGAGGTCAGCACATACAGAAGATGCGAACTCAGGTACTATAAATTGAGAAAACTTTAATTTATAAAGCAAACAAAAAACAAAAATTGAAGCACACTTAAAACAATCACACAAAAATTCCCAAATCCCACAAAGAAGTGAGAATATAGCGTTAAAAAGAATTATATTTGAAGCGTCTAGTATTATTTGCACCCAAACTTACCATACCTCTCCCTCTGTCTCTCTCCCGTTCCCACTCTCATTCTGTCTGTTTCTGGTTTCGCCATAAAAACGAAAGACAAATTCCAAATTCTTCTCGCTGCCCTCCGACTCTCTGTCTCTCTCTCTCTCACATTTCTTTTATGCTCAATAGAGTCTTGCAGTCTCTGGACCCAAAATTTGCAGTACTCCCGTCTTAATCTCAGCTCCCTTGAAGCGTTATTGGTATTTTAATACCAAACAATTAAGAGAAAAACAAAGCTAAATAAACCACACGCTTTCTCACTAACATTGCCCCACTCTCTCTCTCTCTCTCTGTCTCCCGCTCTTTGTCTCTCGGGTGCTAACACTCTCTTGCTATCTCTTTGTCTCTCTGTCTATCTCTCGCCTTGACTCAGTTTCTATTAAAAAAAAGAAGTAATATTTAGGCGCTTTATTTACCAAGAAAAAAAATACAATAAAAAGCTACTATTTTTTATAATTCAATAAATTAAAAAAAAATAAAATAAAATGTACAATTTACACGCTTTTAACCTTTTTAACTAAATGAACAATTTTCTCTTTCTCTCTCTCTCTCTTCTACTTCTTACGTACGACCCAAAAATGTAACAAAAAAAAAAAAACTTGTGTATAAATAAAAAACAAAACCAAATCGTCTGACCAACTGATCGATTCATTAATCGATTGACCGACCGACCGATTGCCCGCCCGATTGCCTGCCCGCTCTGGTCTGTCCCACCACACACTGCACACTGGCGCCCCCTGGGTCTCGCGGGTATCGCTTCGTCACCTGCCACTGCCACTGCCAATGAATCTGAATAAATATTGATAAACTGGCCCCAACGATGATCAAAACGGATATCGATAAATTCGATCATTTCGATAAACCCCAATATAATGATGTCCAAAACCGATGCCAACGCGCTGCACCATTAAAAATCGACCGCACCCATCTCAAATGTCAATATATATCTATATAACTGATATGTCGACATCCATGCTGGTCCCTTCCATTGTGTTGTTGTCCTTCTCACTCACACTCTTAACAACTTGTGAAAAACCGCTCAACTATACGACTATATATATATGTATATGTATTTTATATATATATCCAAATCGTCCATGCGCCCAACTGTACGCCCGACCGACCAACCGAATGTCTCACCATCTCGTCTCGCCCGCCCGCCCGTGTCCGCCCTCCCAAACTGGCCAAAAATGAACCACTGAACCAACCAAAAATTATATAAAAACTCAAATCAAATCCAACAAATGTAAACACGCGCAGTATAAAGCCACTGTATCTGTGGACGATTCCCAAGGCCCCGAACGGTAAACCACAATCAAAATCTCTATCTCTATTACCAAAAAAATGTTTTTGTTTTGTTTATTCTCTCTTGTATAAGCTTACGAAATACGTCTGTAACGAATCCTTGATTATAATCCTTTTTAGGTCTCACAAACTCTCTCTCTTAGCTAGTATTTCTCTCGTATCTTTATCGTTTTATCTTTTATATATACGTATATAATATTTTTTTTATAGTTATTGCGTATTCTTTGCTGGACGCTCTCTCTCTTTCTTACTTACTTTCTATCTGTCTTTTTGTCTATTTTGTTGTATGTGCTAGAGTCTTCTCCAGTCCAATTTGATTTTTGTCCTGAGCTTTCAACCATAACCTCAAATAAAATATATTAATCTTAACGCTAACTTTGATACTAATTGTTGCACAGCCAAAAGAAAACAAAAACAAACAAACAACATTAATTTCATGTACTAAATGCTATATAATCCAGCACTGGAGTTAATACTCTTACGATTAATTCAACTCTAACCTCAAATTGACCATAAAATTGCCATTTTTACCCCCAAGAAATCCAGCAATCGACCCATTGGGCGTATAAACAAAAGGACATTTAGCTAAATCTGCCTCTCAACGCTCTTCTTTCTCACTCTCTCTCTCTTTCTCCCGTTGTCTCTTTATTATCATAGCTCATAAGTTGTTATTATATATAGTCTATATAATGTTATGTCTAGGATTAGCATATAAATTTTAAGTAAATGTTTATGTATATTTTATTCTAATATCTGTGTGTATTTCTCACACTTCTTTCTCTCTTTCTTTTTCCTACCTTCTCTATCTCTACAACCCCCTCTCTCTCTCTCTCTCTTTGTCTCTGTTTCTCTCTGCACGTTAACAGCACCATTCAAATCTCGGCGGACATCGAATCCACGCTGGAAATCATCACCGAAATGCTCAAATACTTTGAAGAGGTGCGTAGTGTATTGTAATTTGATCCATTTGTGTATCTGTTTCTATATATCTTTACCGTTATTCAATGTGTGTGTTTCCATAGCGCGATGAGGAATTCGATGTGCGCTTATTAATCCATCAGAGTCTCGCCGGCTGCGTCATTGGCAAGGGTGGACAGAAGATCAAGGAGATACGCGATGTAAGTACCAACTAATCAGCTATTTTTATATTTTACTTCATTCTTTTTTCTATGGAAACGTGGGAAATGCGAGTACCCGTGTCCTTTTGGTACCCTTGTCCTTATGTGTCCTGTCATGCATATCGCTAGCAGTCGAATGTCATGCACATAATTGCCTCACACACACAGTTGGTCTAATTATAGCAGCTGACCAAGTTGGGCATGTTTCTGGAACTGCTTCAATAGACACGTTAAGTGGTTAACGCTCTGAGAGTCCGCATTTCTAGCCCTAAAAGTGTCATGTAACCAATTGTATAATTCCAGGGGTTTTGGTGTACAAAAGTTGATTAAAAACAATCAAATTCAGTGCTGAATATGCTGCTTAAACTGTAAAGGAGTAGTATATGAGCTCAATATTCAATAGCGCAGATTTATCATAACCTTTCGAGTTATAATTTAAATAAACCTACCCTTAAAAGTCTGTCAAGTTCTGTAAAACTCCAATAAGGCACAACTTTATTCAAGTTTAATTTATTTTTGGTAAACTGAAGCCACTAAAATTGTTATATTAAAACTTGCTGCTATGTAAACTGTATTGGCCTGGCCAAAAGGTGAAGCTGAAGCGTCAGCTCTTAGCTATATACGTGTGTATGTGTTTGTGTGTGTGTGTATGTGTGTATGGCACATGCCAGCAAATTCCTGTCAATGGCAGAAATATTCAGGCAGCAAATAAAACGCATAACAGTCAAATTCATAGACTTGTGCAAAGGGATCTCTTGTGTTATGGCTGCTGCTGCTGTTGACGACGTTTGTACTCTCCAGGACTCTTTCATAACGCCCTGGCAACGTCATGTGTGTGTGTGTGTGTGTGTGCACATGTCAAGCGCTTTTCAATTGCGCAATTGCCACACACTCACACACACACACATACACAACTTGTATGTGTTGTGTGTTCAGTCAAAGAAATCAATCAGTGTGTTGAGCAGCATTATTGTGACTTAACTGCTTTGCAAGTGTAACGAGACCCTGTAATCAAAGTGTGATGTTTAAAGCACACTTTAATATATTATTTTTACCCAACTACATGGTCTCCTGCAGTCGAGTCGACTAGCTTCTTCTGTTTTACCTGCCTTTTTTGTGCTTTTCAATTATATTTGCACAGTTCTCATTAATTAGCAATGAGTAAAAGTGACTGCTTTTTTAATTGGAATCTCTTTTTCCCCTTAGTAGTTTTATTTTTTATTCAACAGCTCACACACACTCACACACATTCGCGCAGAGCATTTAGTTCGTCGCCTTTTGCACACTCTTTCTTACCCTCGTCTCCCTCTTCTTCGCCCCTTCGCTTTGCTCGCTCAAAGAAGCGCATGAATTTAATATTGCATACTTTTGTGCGGACTCAAAAAATAGCAAAGAGAAAAAAGTTAAAACAAAAGTCTTGGACGGGTATTTTTTGCTCTCTTCTTGTTGTTGTTTTTGCCTCTGCTGTTTTCTTATGAATATTCATATATTTCTACCCTGTAAACAACAGTTGCCAGTTTTTGGGTAAACAAGTCTGGGAATCGTGACGCAGTTTGAGGGAAGCCGTTTTTGATTTGTACTCGGTTTTTAATAAACTGCACTATAAACTAGCAAGTATAAGCTAACAAATGGATAGTTTCATATAAGTTTTAGTTGAAAATTTCAAGAATTTTGATTGGTTCATAGTTAGGATTTTTCCCTCTCTATTTTTAGGCTTTAAATTAGTTACCTTAGTCAACTTTAGCTGCGGATTTTCTTTCCCAAGTAACATTTCCATCTTAAGCAAATTGCTCACTGCTCTGTTATGTATTTAGATCAAGAAAAAAGCGGAGTAACTGGCTGCGGGGCATAAGTTTTCGTGTTTCTCTTCCTGTTTCTTATGGAGGTCAACAAGTCCAACAAAAAAATATTAAATATACGGAAAGAGAGAAGAAAGAAAGCAAAGGTGAAGACGGAAGCAGACAAAAGCAGCTGAAAGCATTGCGTTTACTTATTTAGCTGTGACCCTGTAATCGTAAAGAGGGTATAAAAGGGAGCTAAGGATAAAGAGAGCTTTCTCAACAAGAGTGTAGTTAAGTGGAACTAAGAAAAGGGTTAGCTGGAACTAGTTTGGTAAAAATCGACCTGCTTTAAAGCATATTCTAATTTAATATTAAAGTTATTGTTTCTCTAAACTTATCTATGGCTGTACAGGGTCTTTTAAAGTTAATACACCTGAGTGCGGCCTCTGCTGCTTTTAGTTTTTCTTAGCGTATTTCTTATGCTGACTGCAATGTGAAAAGTGTTTATTGCCGCCTTCCATTTGTATGAATTCTGAGCTCTGAATCCTGGCATCCTAGCAGCTGTCTCTCTGTGTGCTCTTCTTCTTTTCTCCGTGTGTCTGTTGTCAGCTCAGCGTTGATCATAGGCGGCAAGGAGTCGCCTTAACCTCAGCATGTGTTTGTTTGTAGCTGCTGCGTCTCTGTCTTAGTCTCAGTTTTTGTTTCATCTTTGTCTCCTTTGGGCAAAAAGAGGCGAGTCGAGTCGAGTCGACCCCGTTCCGCAGGACTCCTTTAGTCCTATATGCAAGCCTGCTGTTTCCTTTGTCCTTTGTCTTTTTGGCCAAAGACGCAGCTGTTTTCCTGCTTTTCAAAAGACGTTTTGCTTTATCTTTAGGTCTTTTAGGTCTGTCTGGTTTTCTCGTCTCCTTTTGCCTTTATCCTTTCGTACTTATTTTTCTATCAACGTCTTTGCCTTTGCCTTAGTTTTGGTACTGCCTGCTCCTTTCGGTTTTGACTTGTATATTTTTTTTGGCTTTTTAAGAAGCCGGTTTTTTAAGAGTTGTTTTGCTCTTTTGGCTGTGTCCTTGATATGTGACCAGAGGAGTTTTTATTTACTTTAAGGACTCTAAATTTCATATTAAAAATCGTTTAAGCGCTTTCCTTACTTAGTTTTTAAAAACTTCTTTCCGCTTCATGTCTAGTTTAAGTACTTAAGTTATTTTTAGTCTCTGCTTTCGTCACTAGCGAACAATTGAGTTAGAAATGCTTTCTCTTTTCTCCCTCTGTCATTTATGTGCTCTAACTCAATTTACGAGCCTCCTAATTCATAACTCAAACCATTAAAATTGTAAAATTGTCCTGTGCTGTTTCTTGTGCCCCAAAACTAAGGAGCAGCTGATGTTGCTGCTTGTGGCATCTGCTGGCAATAATAAGACAACAACAGCTGCCTCTGCTGATCCTACAACATCCTCAGTGAACTGTGCTCTGCTTCCCCCGCTCCTACTGCCACTCTTCTACTCCACCTCCTGTTTCTAATCCAAATGTTCCTTTGCAGCGTGCCAATGGCTTTTGTTCCCTTTCCTTCTCCTTCTACTCAGTCTGTCTGTCTGTCTCGCTCGCTCTTGCCTGCGGCTTACAATTGTTGCTTCGCTTTGGACTTTGGTCCCGCTGTTGTTATCCTCGTTCTCATTGTTGTTGTTCTTTCTTGTTGCTGCTGTTGCCTGTGGCAGCTCTTAATGAATGCCTAACAGGTGCTACAACACACACAGTCAGTCACACAAACACACACTTACGCATTACGTGCGGCAGCTGAGGCAACGACATCTGTTTCTTGGAATTTCTTTACAAGCCGCACAAATTGTTGCTTTGCTCTGTTAGACCCTGTACACACAGACAGCAAGGGCTTATAAGTTTATTAGAAAATGTACTACTAAATATAACATTTTATATAAATTAACTGTTATACAAACAAATTTTTATGTATTATTAGTGCAGGGTAGCTTACAGTCGAGTTTACTCGCGTCTCCTTTGCTCTGCGTTGTTGTTGTTGACATTGCCTAGAAACTTTTGAGCTGCTTTGATCATTTGATTAATAAGTTTATGGAACTTCTCTGCTGTCACTCTCACGCACACACACACGCACAGTGGAGCAGAAAGTTCCTTGTTGCTGCTGCTCCTTGTCGTCGTCGTTGTTGTTGTTTTCATCAATATCCGGTTCAGTTTGACTCCCTGCTTTGGTATGTGCCACATACAGCAGATAATGTTGTTGCCACATGCTTCCGCTTTATTTAAGTGCTCTGACAATTTTATTTTTTTAATTTGGAGCAGCTGCAGTTGAAATAGTTTAACATCTAGTACAAAGATGCCACAGACAGCGACTTAGAAAGTCAGCACAAAGGAGGAGGAGGAGGAAAGGAAGATAGGAAAGTAGCAGGAAGGTAGAAGAAAATTAATAAGTGAATGGCATTAATGATTACGTTTCACATTTGGCATGTATGCCTGCGTGTGTGTGTGTACGTGCATGTGTGTCGCAATGATCCTGCGCATGCTTCAACACACACACTCACACATGCATAGGCAGCAAGACACCGAGAGTGTAGAGCAGGAAAAAAATGTGAAGCTTAAGAAGCTGAACAATACACCGGTTTTACAGCAGCAGCTGCAGCGTCTCGCTAACATAAGCTAAGCAGCACCTTTTTTCTATCCTTTAAGCAATGAAAACAACAACAAAAACAACAATAGCAACCACAAGAAAGGCGCGCACATGCTGCCTCTGCTATGACCTCCAGCTGCGCTGCTCTGCTCTGCTAAGCTGTGCTCTCAGCAATGCATTTTTTCCTTGCTGACTACGTGCTGTTATTCGCTCTCCCGAGAGCTGCTGTTAAAGCCTAAACAGACTACGCTCTCGCACTGTTGAAGCGCGGCTGCTGCTCTGCCTGTACAAGCTGCGCCCTCGCACTGTAACAGCGCTGCTCTGCTCGCTGCTCTCAGCGTATTGCTCTCTGCTCTGTTCTGCTAACGCTGCCTGGACAGGCTGCGTCTTTGCCTTACATAGCAACTGGCAACCGTTGAACCCAATTAGTTCGACATTGGCACTGGTCGCGTGCGGTTGTGCTCGCGCATCAAACGCTACAAATTCATCTCAAACGCTGTGTTGTTGTTGCTGCTGTCCAGGCAAATAAACAATTTAAACGAAAAGTCGTTCAAGTGCTAGTTATCTTAAAAACATACAATAATGGAGTTATATATAAAATTATTGCGCTTCATCGATGAACACTCTTGTTTGCAAAGAAAAGCAATAAATAAAACTGGACTAGATGAATTCATTGGCACAACAGCGCCATATACATGAGATCATTCACATTACCGTGGCTAGGAATCTAAACACAAGGAAAATGTGGCAAAAAGGTACAAACAAAAAGAGTGTTTATTAACATATTAGAAATAGATGGTGAAATGTGTCAACACGCATACAACCACACACACACACACAGGCGTACGAGCTTTACTTTTTGAAATTTCTTGTTTTTTTCGGCTGCTTTGCAATTTCAACGCGAAAGTATGCTATGCTTGTGTCATTGTGTGCGTGTGTGTATATGTGCCATGCTCTTGCGCGCGCTCTCACACAAACACACACTTTGTGACACGACACATTTTTGTTGTTCTTGGTGTTTAAATTTAATAATAAATTCAATGAGCGTCCAGTCGCTTCGCGTCGCTCTTTGCCTTTTGAAGTTTTATATTATGACATGAAGGCAGCGAGCACGCCTGGCTCTTTCTCTCTCTAACTCACTCCCTGTGCGTGTATGTATGTATGTGTGAGTGTGCTTAAGTTGTCACTTTGTGTGACTCAACATAAGCCCACTTCACACACACACATACTTACGCTGGGTTTCTTTTTTGATGTGTCGCCATTGTTGTCTGGGGGTCACACGCAACGGCAAAGGAAAAGGCAACGAGTTGTCGCCAAGGGAGCGGCCAAAGGTATCGGCAAGGGGAAGAAAGGGAGAATGACGCAGCCTTTGGTCATTTGGGTGAAGCACGCAATTTAGGCTCAGAAATGATGCAATCATCAGGCCACAACGCACTCGTACAAGAAACGTATACGGAAATAGGCTCCAATGCATGTCCCTCCTGTTCCCTCTCCCTCAAACAAACACACACACACAGGCTCACTCATAACATGCATTCCTAAGTGCCTATCGAATTTCACATTTACACTTCCGCTGCAGACGACAACAACGCGTTCAACTTAAGAGCGGGAGCATTAAGAGTGGGGAACTTGGAGGTGGGGGTAAAGAGAACTTCCGGCACACAATTGGGAGCCTCAAGAGCAGCTGCCAAAACGTACAAAAAAACGACAAAAAAAAAACAGAAAAGGAAGAAAGAGAATCAAAATGTTGTCGGCAGGTAGCAAACTGAAAAGTGCCTGCATCCTGCATCCTGTAACCTTCTTGCTTCCCGCTCTTTCCCTTTAGCCTGCCACTGACAGCTGCGTGGATGCATTGCAGATGGGTATGAGCAAAGGTATGGGAATAGGGATCATCACAAAGGCGATGACGATGATGATGATGAAGATAGGGTCGTCTCTTAAGCAGCTGTGTGCGTGTGTGTGCGCTGGCGTGTCTGTGTGTGGGTCAGTTTCAGTGTCACGGCCAAATTGATTTGAACTGTGCTGCAGCAGCTGCTGTTACAACTGCATCCTTCCCCGCCTCCTCCATCTGCTGCTATTGAAACTGAGTGCTGTAATGCAACTATCATCATATAACTGTGCTTTGTTATGTGATTGGTCATTCAGTGAACACCTCTCTCACGCTCAGCTCTCCTTCCTTGCGCGCTCTCTCATCTTCCAGCTTTCTGTTAAAAACTCTGCTGCGAGCAGAGCAGAACTAAGCGAAAGAGCAAATCAGATCAGTCGCATTGCTGCGTTCAGCGAGTAAAGACGTTCAAGCGCATGATTTTCTTCTTCCTTTTTATTGTGTATACGTCACACACGTAAACAGTTTGTTTGTATGTACGTGCGACAGCGACGTCGGCAGAATTCTTAACTCAACCATGAGTGGTACGAATTGCGCTCTCTTTAAACATCAATATTTGTTATACTCTTTACTGCTTGTCCAACAAACTAATCTCTTTTTTGCTCTCTTTTCTCTTTGCAGCGCATTGGCTGTCGCTTCCTGAAGGTGTTCTCGAATGTGGCGCCGCAGAGCACAGATCGCGTGGTGCAGACGGTGGGTAAACAGAGTCAGGTGATCGAGGCGGTGCGTGAGGTGATCACGCTAACCAGAGACACGCCCATCAAGGGGCCCATACACAACTATGACCCAATGAACTTTGACCGCGTCTATGCGGATGAGTATGGTGGTTATGGCACTGGCACCGGCAGCACACGTCCCAGCCAGCGAGGCAGCCAGCGCGGCAACAATGGCGGCGGCGGTGGTGGCGGCGGAGGAGGAGGCGGTGGTGCTGGAAATGGCGGCTTTGGCGGCGGAAATGGAGGACGTGATCGCTTTGGAGGCAATCGTGGTGGCGGTGGCGGTGGAGGCGGCGGTGGTGGTGCTGGCGGTGGCGCAGCTGGACTAGGTGGCATGGGAGGTGGTGGACCGCGAGATAATCCCTTCATCAATCCCTGGGCCAATGGCGGCGGAGGTGGCGGTGATGGCGATGGCTTCGGAGTTGGCAACAATGGCGGTGGCTTTGGTGGCAACAACTTTGGCGGTGGCGGTGGTCCCTTTGGCGGTGGCAACTTCAGCAATAACGGATTTGGCAATGACTTTGGCGCCGGAAACCAGCTCGGCGGCAGTGGAGGCGGCGGCGGTGGCACCAGTAATCTGCCCAGCCTGGGTAACTTTGGTCAGGGACAGGGCAACAATGGTGGCAACTCTGGTGGCTTTGGTGCCGGCAACAACAGTCTAGGCAATGGCCTCGGAGCTGGCTTTGGCGGCGGTGCTGGCGGCAACAACAGCCTTGTGGGCAACGGTCTGGGAGCTGTTAACAACGGAGGCGGTGTGGGTGGACTTGGTGCCAACAATGGCGCCGGTGGCTTCAATGCCGGCGGCGTAGGTGGAGGTGGCAGCAGCGCCGGTGGCGGCAACAACAGCAACAATGCCCCAACAAACATACCGCAGGGTCATGACCCCAACAACAGCACACAGGTCACCATTCCCAAGGATGTAAGTAAAGATTACAGTCTGTCAAGTAATGGAAGCCTGAAAGTAGGCAACAGTTACCTGACAAACTCTGTGTAAAGAATGAAGAGTAACTAATAAAATTTGTCTTAATTTACAGCTGGCTGGCGCCATCATCGGCAAAGGAGGTGGTCGGATTCGCCGCATACGGAACGAGTCGAGCGCTTACATAACCATAGATGAACCGCTTCCCGGATCGAATGATCGCATTATCACCATATCGGGTACACCAAAGCAAATACAGATGGCACAGTATCTGCTGCAACAGAGGTTGGTCTCGCAAACAGACTAAAAGTATGCACAAATCTCCTATCATCATTTATTGACTAACTAACATCGAAACATATCACACATCCCACACTCACCTCACCCCTTTCATATCAACTAATAAAGAACTAAGAGAGTGGCAACTCATCGTAAATAACGCATCGCTTTTCATAAACATAAACAAAAGAAACCCAAAAATATTTAACTAATTGTTCGGCTTGCTGTGGTGGAAAAGTGCTTTCCGTATGGAAGACTAGTGATTTTGTTGTTTGGTCTTTGTTAATAACAATAAATCCCTTGTCTTCTTACGGCGAGCACTTGTGCTCTTCATTTGTTTTTGGTGTGCTAACAATAACAACTCGACTCTCTTAATACATGTTTAACTCGGTTTAAAGTGGTGCCTCTTAAACAACAGCAACGGTTATCACGACACTCTCTTAAACTGCATTTACGGACTCTCTTTAATCAAAGCTTTAAACGGTGAAATGTGCTCTCTTAAGCATCAGCAAACGGTTATCGCTACGTTCATTCATTCACTCCATATTCTCTCTCTCTCTCGCATACTTCCCCCCTTCTAACCACTCCAATGCTCAATACTAACACAAGCTTTAAGAGCCACGCGCTCTTTAAATTAATAACGCTCTTCGTTTTCAGACCCACTGTGCAAATTTATTAAGCGTTTTTCTCTTCAATACTTGCAGTGTACACGAGAATGGCAGGCGAAATATTTAAATGAGACAAGTCTGCGCCAATTAACAACAACAACAACACGAACCATCGATGTGCTAAACAAAAATGCGCGTTCACATTTAATTTTAAAAAATTAATAAAAAGAAACAGAAATTGTACTAAAAACAGTCGCCCAATATATAAAAAAACATATAGAGAGTAATATATATTTCATTTGTAAGTTTAAGTAAATTTCTACCTATAATTATACCTACCTACCCCAAAACTCTCCACAAATGAAAGCCCCTGACCCTGTCCCAGCCACGCCCCTTACTCCCACTCCCCGTGAAATTTAAAATTCGATTCTATAAAATACGTTTAAGGAGCATGAACAAATAAAGTATAAATACATGTGTAAATTTCTAGTTGCTCATTTATTTAGCATTTTCTGCAGGCGTACACTGAGAGAAATTGCGTACAAGTCTCCGGAGATCTCTAATAAAAGCTTTAAGTACTTTTCTTTTGAGACTTATTACTCAGTTTGTATATAAAAATTAATTTTTTCCGGTCTGGCGCGTTCCTAGTGAGATGGGAATGCGCCAGGGGCCTAGCTGGAGGCCGCCGGACGGGTCGCAGGTTGCGGATAGCGAAACGACCTCCACCCGAAGCACAATCCTTATGGAGTGCAAGGGCGGAGGTCAGCTGTGAACTTATGAATACAGCCCCGGACAGCCAGCGGGCAGCGTCTTAGCAGTAGCCCTACCTACCCCACCTTTCTATTCCCTTCCCCTTCTCCTCATCTCACCCCGGGCCGGACTAAGGTGTCAAACGAACCGTGCCGAGAGTCGGACCAGGCTGAAGGCCCGGGTTAACAACTAGTTCAGTCACTAACGGTGTGCTCAGGCAAGTGGCGACCGCCTGTTCCAAGTAGCCTTGACCGGGTATGGCGGATCTCTGCCCGGTTGGACCGTACATTTCTCCGCAGCTCGTGGGAATCACTATGAACTCTAGAAACCTTAAAACACAAAACAATCAAAATCGAAATCAGCAGAACTTTGAACAGGACAGACGGGAGTGGGCGTGGCAGCGGGAGAGGGATCGTGAGCGGGAGCAGGCTGCACCGTCTCCCAACAACATGCAGATCCAGTTCCGAGGCAGACCGGAGAGCAGGGAACGTTACACGGAGTACTCGCCGGAACGGATCTCCCCCGGAGCTGGCTTCCGACGTAGAGAGAAGCGAGAAGCGGCTGAATCACCCCCAAGATCCTCCCGCACGCCCCAACCGCCAATTCTAAGCAGTGACAAGGGCGGCACCTGGCGTACCATGGCGACACGGCCGGAGCGACGAGAGGAGCGCGAGGACAGCGAATCGAGACGCAAGCGACGGCGGGAGGACGCGGAGTTACCGCCACGCGGACAGCCAGGTGGACTGGATGATCCGAATCGTCGGAATCTGTGTGGCTCCCGTACCAAGTGGTATTTGCGCTACCTGAAGGCGGGCTATCCCGCACCAGAAGCCATACGCATGGCCAGGGAGCCCAATCAGCCCGTTGCCAATTTTCAGCCAAGTCCAGAGGCTTCCTGGAAAGCGGCTCAGAGGGAGGCGCTGGAAGTGGAGTCTCGTCCACTGCGAGACGAGAGTGACCTGAAGGTGGTGCTCGTGCCACTGGGTTATCCGGAGAGCAGACTGAGTCACCAGGAGAAGATTGATCTAGAGGAGGCGATTACCAACGAGGTGGCCACCTCCAGACAGGAGGCTCCGCTGCGCTTCAAGGCCGTGGCCTTTCGCAAGGGCTACCTGGAGGTGGACTGCTTCAATCGCTTCGCCGCGGACTGGCTGTTGCGCACCGGCAGTCACCTGTCCACCTACGACGGTCCTCCTGTGGAGGCGAAGCCCGCGCAGGATTTGGAACAAAAAGAGAAACAGATTAGCATAAACTTTTTCCTGCCCCGCAGCTCCGACAAACCCAATCAGTTCCTCCGGCAGTTACTTAAGTCCCAGAACGAGTACGACATCGACTCCTGGACTCTAATTTCTCGCCAAGATCGGGGCGCTGGCGTCGCCGTCACCTTTGGCATAGATGAACGAAGCGCCCAGGAGATTGCCCAGAATGGACACACGCTCTTCTATCGCATGGGCACAGTGCCCGTACGAGGACTCAAGCATTTGACCAAGGAGCAATCAGATCACGAGCACGACCCCGCTGATCAGTTGGAGCCACTGGATCGATCTCCTCCCCACACTGATAACGGGCATCGCAATTCCAATCCATATGACAAGTATTATCAGAGTCAAGTTCCTTTTTGATTTTTTCATTCTACTAAAAAATAAAAGTTCAAATAAATGCGGTTTTCGATGTGCTAAAAAAGTTGCAGAAAAATTTATTTCATTTACAGCTACAGGGTCTAAAACTTGCGGACTTAACTTTAAACATTCTCTCATTTTCGAATGTCTTGAAACTCGGATAAAGAAAATAGGAAGTACAAAAATCGATCTACGCTCAAAAGTGAAAATTATTTGCTACAAGACTTGAGGACTCTACTCTCAAGGCGGAGTTTCATTAACATGCAGAAATTACTCACTGTCAAGTATTTTCACTCAGTAATTCATTCGCACTCATATGCTTTATTTAATAGCTGCTGCGCTGAAGCCTTTGACCGCAAAAGCACTCAATTGCTCTCTCGCTCTTTCACTCAGTTTTTCATTTACACTCAAAGTTAATGCTGCCGCTTGCTGCTGGTTATGTTTGCCTAGTGATACAGCTGGCAATGCAGCTAGTTTACAAGCAGAACAGCCGATCGCAAAACCTTAGGCACACACACAAGCATACTTACGCCAACAGCCATGTACACACACACACACACGCACGCCACGGCAAAAGCAACAGCGAAGCAGCCGAAAACAGATAACTCAAGCAGCTGAAACACCAGGCGAACAGGGACGGCAACAAGCAGCAGAATAAGCATTGAGTGAAAACAAGAGTTTGAGTGAGAGTGGAAATGAGTAAAACTGAGCTGGAGTGAAAGCTTTTGTGTGCATGGTACTACTGATAACAAATAAGATTATTTACAGATTTGATTTAAATTGAAATTAAATCAAATTTAAATAAAAGGACTTCGACAATAAAAATCAACTTAATATTTAGTATGCCAAAAAACACGTGATTTTAATATTTGATGCACATTATCATAGTGTTTAATTACAGGTTTATATTCAGAAAACTGTACTATTTCGGATACAATATTAACTGGTTCGTGTATTAGGGACAAAAAACGTCACTCGACCGTTTGCAATAAATTATTAGGTATTAATATATGTAGGTATATATATATATGATAAAATAAGTACAACAATAAAGTAAAAAAATAAAAATTGAATATTTTTCTTCTTGTTGTTGTCAGTTATTACTAGAGACGAATTAAGCGCTAATGATTAGAGTCTAGAGTATTTACATTGTTTCAAATCGATTTGCCAATTTGTTAACGTGTTTCAAGTGTGATTTAACAAATGTTTTGATTGAGCATGTTTGATATTACTTTCTGTTGTTGTTTAGCACCTGTACAGTGAAACCTTTTTAGTAGCTATTTACTTAGTGGACTAAACTATTAATTAATATTGCATTTCTTGTTTTCCCAATTCGAATCAATTCCGTTTCGACGAGTTGATTAAATATTTACAGCAATGTGTTAACAAATGTTTCTCGCCCGTCGAATTGTTGTTGTTATTATTGTTGTTGTGATTGTGCTGCGGTGCACCCAGTTCCCGGGTGTATATATCGAGTCCATACTGTCCCTCCTCGGGGAAGCTGTAAAGTTGTTTTGGTTTAAGTAACTCAGCGGATCATTTAATTCTTCAACTACTCACTTTATAATGAAGGTGACTATGTCATCCAGTGTGCTGTGGGTCACGTACTTGGCCAACTTCTTCTCCTCGATGCCATTCTTGTGCAGCGTGGCCATAAAGTCCGTCAGCGGACGTGACATGCGGAACTGCAGATCCAAGCTGCGGCCGGCAAAGATCAGTGGATCCTAAGGAAGACAGAGAGTAAGGGAGTTAAAGGTAAGACTTCCCTGCAGCTGTTACTACCCCACTTACCTGGTGTGTAATGGGAATGAGTCCAAAGAGGCGTGTCGCCTTTGTGGGTCCCCATTCACCGCTGGCGCAGTCCGGCAGTGGCACCATTACCGTCTGCAGCTCCTCGCAGCAGATCTGCAAAGGAAATAAATCAGATTAAGTTCACTCACAGCGCCTAGAGCTCCAATCCTTCTCAACTCACCTTAAACTTGCAGACAGACTTAAATTTCATGGGCTCCCCTGTCAGGTACTCCTGCGGCGTCACTGCATTGGCGAATATGTCCAGCAGGAAGGCACCAGAGCAGGGCGCATGAACACGGAAAGCCACAATGTTGCCAATCACGGACTGCATGACAAAGCGTTTGAGGGAGACGCCGTCGTAGGAGAGCTCCTCGTCGCTGTCATAGAACTTGAGGTTGTAGTGGAAGATTAGGCAGCTCTGCATATCTGTGGGCATGGCAATGCGCACGGTGGCAGCTCCGGTGTCGTCCGTGAAGACTACAGCGCCATAGCCTTCGTCAGCAAAGTGTAGGCCATAGCGGAAGAACAGCGAGCGCACAAAAGGAAGATTCTCGAATTCTCGCAGTGTGATTGGACGCTTTAGCAGCTGCCACTCCTCCTGCAGTGGATAAAACTCGTAGATGAACTCACGCGGATCGGTAAGGAAGTAGTGATCATCGTACTCATAGCTGGCAAGAGAAACAAAATGGGGGTTAATGTAGTTTCTTAAGAGGATTAGATCTAGTCTAGGCTGGAGACTCACCGCAGACTATCGTTCTTGCCACGCCCCTGTTTAGGCGCCTCCTTGGCATTGACCAGATGCCGGGCACCCCAGTTACACTGCACGAAACGCCAGGCGCCCGCCACATAGACGGCATTCCAGGAGTTGCGGAATCTTGAGTCCTGGAACTTGACTCCCGGCTGATAGCCAGCGCTCTTGGAGTATCCCTTGATGACGACACAGTGAAGACCCGCATAGCTGCAGAGACGCTTAAAGAGCACGTGGTAGCTCTCGGTGCCGTATTTGATGCCGCGGAGCAAGCCCATGGGCGTGTCTCCACGCAGATCATCGTCAAAGTGCATGGCATTCAGATTCTTGACCGTAATCCAGCGGAAGATCGTGCGCGCCTTCTCAATGTCGGTGGTGCAGCGTCCCACCAGTTGACGCACCAGATCGGTAAAGGTCTTTTGATCCTCCTGCGCCACCGAGATGGCAATACGATCCACATCCTCAAACTCAATGGGATCCGTATAGATTTGAAATTTACTAACCGCCGGTGGTGCCGGCACTGGAGCATTCAATGGATACTCAATGGGTACAGCACCCTCGCTAAACTCATCGTCCAGAAAGATGCTCTCGCTTTGCATGTACTCGGAGCGCCGAGCACTGATCAGCTCCAACATCTCGCTGGACTGACGATCCACCAGAGCAGCCGTCTCGTAGCGTTCGTGCTCCAGCATTTTGCGTGTAATGCTCTCCTTCTTTTTGCTTCTGCGCAGCGTCATGTTCTTCTCCAGATCCTCCTTCTGCTGTTCGTGACGTAGCGTCAGTATGTTGGCCTCGTCCCGATTGCGACGGGAAGTGGCTAGCTCCTTTTCAAACTTGTGGGTCAAACGCTGCAATTCACGCTCCCATTCGTCCTGGAACTCATTCTGTATCTTGCGATCCTCCTCCTCCCGTTTACGTGCGAATTTCCTGTACAAATCATCCTCCTCCTTGCGATGCTTCATCTCCAGGCGAGCCTGCTCTTCGCGTGCCTGTAGGTGTGAAAAAGAAAAACTATTAAAAGGATGCAGGTGCGAGAGAGAAAGCAGCTACTTTGAGTCTCTTTGTTGTTGTGTTTTTTTTGCAGTTGCATTTTGGTTGCGGCTTTTTGCAATGCTTGGCTTGTTAACTTGGCTAATTATAATGCCACGCTTCAGCTGCAACGCTTGGCAAAATATCTGACATTAGTCCAAGCTGCTGGCCATCCCTCATCCCCTCCATCCTACACTCTTTTCAGTCCCCTCTCCATTTCCATCAACTGGTCACGCATTGCGTGCATCTGCCAATAAATGCAGCTACCACTAACGTCTCGGCGATTTTTCAAGTCCAGCTCACAAATTTCACCTTGCGTTTATAGCAATTCTACATATTATCATTAATTTAAAAGAAATTTTACGTTTTCGCTAAACGTTTAAAAAGCTCAGTTTAAATTTCAATTACTGTGTTGTAAAATACAAAGGATTTCTAGGGCTGCGAAAGGAAGGGCTGCCAGGGCTACCGAATTTTTAGCTAATGCATTGCAAATTGAAGTGTTGTCAATTGTTCATTATCGATATGCAACTCTGGCTTGCAGGAGTTTCAGGGCTGCCCATAAATTTAACGCTGCCATGTTTTTAAAACCAATTATTACCCACTAATAATTCTTAGCTATTATGCTGCATTTAAAGTTCAGTCTTTTGTTTAATTTGTCTCACAATTCACTGCCTTTTTTCGTAGCGCACAACATTAATTTCAATTATGCAGTTGGTTAGTTTTTCCGTAATTATAAAGCTATATGTAGTTGCATGTTGCACTCCATTTCCTTGGCAAATAATCATACGGTATTAAACAAATTAGCTTAGCAACATTTTAATTATTGCTTCCGCATGGGAATTTCGAAGCATTTAGCGCCGCTACACAACAACAAAAAGTCACACACACATACTTAATAACAATGGCAATAACAATATGCAATTAAAACCGAAAATTCAATGTCAAGTTCAAAACAATAACTTAAAAAAAAAAAAACAAAAACAATAGAGTAATAAGCAGCAGTAGCGACAACAGCAACAACTACTAAATGGTTTATAGCCCCGTTGACAATGGACAGTTGAAATTGCGTGAGCGGATTAGTGGGACCAGAGCCAAAAAAAATCAGCGACCGCGCACAATATTGAGAGCAACAACAGTTAATACGCCCACGGTGACAACGGCAAAAGCAGAATAAAAGCAATTACAACAACAACAGTAACGAGAGCAACGGCAGCTAAAGCAAAGCCCAAAAATGAAAACGAAAGTCCAAAAGCGTTGAAATTAATTATTGCATAAGCTATACAAACAAAAACAACACAAATACACACGCACACATCAATTGTACTAAATTGGCGTCACTGCTGCGTCCGACAAAAATGCGCAAAAAGCTACAAGCAAAGCATGAGGAAGTTATTTTTGTGAGAGCAGTCACAATAACAATAACAACAACAAGACAATTACATGGCGGATCAAAAAAGCGCGTGCATTGCATAAGGGCTCAAGTGGGCAAAAGAGAGCGAGAGTGAGAGCGCACGATGCCAAGGCGAAGCTTTAAAGAGAGCGGAGACAACATAGAGAGAGTGCCAAAAGAATGACGCTTGCGAAGTCGACTGCGCTGCCGCTACCGCTGTCTGTTGAATGATGCAGCAAATGCCGTTACTTTCACTCTGGTGCGCATAATTTAGATTTAGCAAAACAGCGCAGCGTCAACGTCAATGCTGACGTCGCTGCAGTGCAGCCGGAAAAACAAGTGACGGCAACGTCGACGCGCATAGATATCCGTATATGGGAATCTATGCTGCCAGCTTAGACAGCCCAACAGTGCTGGCCAAAATATTGGGTACAGTGCGTTAAACCTGATTCAAGTGAACTCCAATTGGTTTTTTTTTTTTGGTCGTTGGTGGTGGGTGTGTGTGAGTGTGCGTGGCAGTTGTAAAACATGCAAAATTTTTAATGACTGCATGCATGCAATTTTTCACATATTTTCTATTAGAGACGACGGTGGTGTGTGTGTGTTTTTTGTGGCTTTTGCGGTGTGGCAACAACACAAAGCCATCAAACACCTGTTCGAAATTTGTTAAATTGAGCGTTGCAATAATATGAGTTGTGTTGTTGCTGATCACTCGCGTGTGGCATTCTCAAAAGTGAAAGAAAATGCTCTTTTGGTGCCACATTTGCCACAAAGAAAACCAAAACACTAAAAAAACAAAGTCAAAAAAAATAAAAAATTTGTACGATTTAAATTTCATTTTTTGAAATCGTACGTAAAATGCGATTATAATGCTTTCACCGTCATGCAGATTTGCCAGATTTGCAGCATCAAGTGGCCAGTGGAGAGTCATGGCCACAGTCTGAGCCAAATCCAAAGTCGTGGCCGATAAATGTTGCACATTGCCGTAAATCTGTTATCAAGGCGCCACAAAACTTGACCACTGTTTGCGCTTCTTGCACATGCTTAACGCACGCTCCCCGCCACGCCCTCACTTTTGATAGCCACAATCTGCACTTGTTAGCCATCATTTTGAATCTGGCTCATACTACTCAACTCAAGTCGAAGATAACACATTAAATTTGAAATATATTGAGAGACAAGGCTGCTCAGCTGTCGGATACCCTGTAGCCGGATCTGCTTTCACTAAATGCTACACAACTCTAAAAAAAGCCAAGTTGCCAGCACTGGGGAATTGATCTCAAGTGGTGCGTCAAAACAAAAGACTTGGGCAACAAACTGAGGGTAAAATAGCACACTAGCCTACATAATCATGACTTTGCCTGCGATTGTGATTGCATTAATTAAATGCTACACTCCCCCAACTGCCCCCTGCCGCCCACCGCTTGGTACTTGCCTCCAGTTGAGACGGACATAACAAACGTTGATGGAGACAGCGCGACTGACGGAGCATTGCACAACCGTTTGTTTACAAGACACAACAACTAGCCAGCTCTTTATCGTAGTGTCTGTGTGTGTGTTGCCAACCCGCTATAAACGACTGTAGCAATGATTGCTGGCCTGGCCAGCAGCAGCAGCAGCAAACGAGCAGTTAAATTTCATTAGATGTTCTGCACTAAATAATTTCTTAATTTGCGGCCACTTTACAGTCAGTTAGAATACATTGTTGTTGCAACACAAGGAGGCTGCAGCAAGTGGCTGGTGAGGTAGTAGGGGGTGTGCCTGTAGTTTATTACAAGCCCAGAAAAATGTAAGCTTAAATATTTAATAGCAAAAATACTTAAAAAGAAGCAGAAGAAATAGCTGTAAGGGAGTTGCTAGACTGTTAAGTGCCCAGTCTTAGGTCTACTAAGAAAACTAGCAGAAAAAGCTGATAGACTGTTAAGTGCTTAGTTCCCTAACCTTTTCTGAGAAGATTCATCACTTTTCTTTAGGCCTTTTCTGTACCATTTTCCAGCTACTTTTTCAGCTTTTGTTGCGGAGTGAGGAGAGCTGTAAGACACCCAAAGTGTTAACTCACCAGATAGAAATCAATTGGCTTCTCGCGCGCTTTGTTGTAGGCCTTTTGTATCTCGGTCTGTTTGAGAGCGTGTGCGATATGCAAAGCGCTTGCATCGAAGCGACCGTATTTGTAATCGGAATCATTTTGGGATGGCGAGCTCACCTCCCCTCGCCCACCGCCGCCCCCATAACCATTAGGCGTTGATTGGCGCGAACTGAGGACACCTGCAGTTAACAAGAAGTAAGTATAAAATCAAGATACATATAGAGAAAGATATTTACCATCGATTTCAGTGCGTGTGCCGCGTATTTGCTCGTTCACGTATTTGTTGGTACGCGGCGCATTCAAAGCCTGTCGAATGCCCACCGATGTCTGATCGAGATGCCCGGGTCCGCTCTTTGGTACATGTGAACTGCAGTAGACCTGGACAAAGGGGAAGATGCAGATACAGATCAGAAATGGTAATGTTAATGGTAATTCCAAACAAAGAAAGCTGAAATCATGCAATGTGTGGCAAGTTAGGAGGCATTTAAAAGCGATTATCATGATGAAATCCAAGTCAGATAGCAGATTGAGTCAGATTTGTAGATATAGCTTAACGTAAGTAAGTTGGGGGAAAGGTTTATTAGCCAGTTTGTTAAGTAATCTATTGTTTTTGAGAGCACTAGGGAACTGGGTGTGTAAGAAAGTTACAAATACGCGATTACTTTGCATTCCTGCACAATTAGCTTGGAAATAAATTAGTTTGGTACACTGACAAAAATAAACTGCTTTATAAATCAGTCTAACAATATGTACATTAGTTAAATAATGTATATAAGCTGCCTTTAAAGCGTTTAAATTTAATTTACACTCGAATTTCATGAATAATTCGGAAACTAGTTCTGAAACGTGTTAGAAATTGAAATCAGTTGATCAGCATCAAATTTGTGTGTTAATTGATGATATATTATGCGCTCGTTTTAACTTGGCCATAAGTCAATAGTTGAGTCTAAAAATGTGGAGTTTATGAACTTGTGACTGTTATGCTCCAAGTTTTTATAACATTTTGTAGCCCTCAATGCTGATTTGCAACAGACACACACACACACCACTTCACCTACTCACAGCAGGTGTCCGCCTTTTTAGCCGTGACAGTAACTATGGCTATATATCTATAGATATCGGTAGATACACATATATGTGTGTGTGTGTGTGTGTAGTTGCATGTGTGTTGCTGCGAGTGACACACTTTGGTTAAGTGCAATAGCAAAAAGTTATTTATTATTATGCATACGCGGTACTTGCATGCAAAGCGCGACAACCGAAGCGACAGCTGTGCAAATACATATTTGTATACCCTGTTATTTAAGTGAACTGATAGCGGGTATATTAGTTTGTGGGAAGTGTGGTAAAGTTTGAAGACTTTTGGATGGAAAAAATGACTTAAAACTCCCCCCCTGCGATCAGGGTATTATAACTAGGTAAAAACTTTTCTCAGTGTGCACTTTATGAAATTCTAAATGAAACACTCTTTTTAGCTCAGCATCTGGTTCAAAAGTTCTGCTAAGCCAAGGGTATCTAGTCTCAGTCTAGGCCACATTTCCATCCACACCACAAAGCTGGTAACACCTTTGTCACCTTCCTGCCACTTACCTCTTTGTCGTCCTGTTTGTGCTGATTGTTGAAATATGTCTTTAGCGTCAATTTGGTGCCGCAGTGGCAGCACTTGAAGCAACCGGAATGAAAGAATGTGAAATCCTTTAGAGGCCCCACGCGATCCACCTGATAGACGGTCTCGCTGCAGCGCAGACAGGTGGACTCGTAGAAATTTGGACGATACATTCCGTGTATTGGCTGCTGTTGTTGTTGTTGTTGTAAAGATGCTTTCCTGTTTGCAATTTCCGGTTTCTTGGTTTTTTACTTTTCTTTTTCTTTCTAATTTCACTTGCAATTTATATTCCGTTCAATTGTCTACCGATTTTCACGTTTATCGGGTTCTACTTGTTTCCAGCTACTCCTACTGCTTCAGCTTCTGCTTCTTCTTCCTCTACTACTTCTACTGCCTCTTCTTCTTCTTGGACGGCAGTCGTGACACTTTCGGTTAATTTATTGGCCAGCCAAAATGTGCGCCATGTTCCACATCAGCTGCGACGGCTGTGGTTGCTGCTCCTAAATGTACAAAACAAGTCAAAATTAGTTAAAGAAGTGACAAATTTGGGGAAAACAGGAGCATGTTCGACTTAGAGATACCCATTGCATCTTAGAAGTATGTTTTAAGTTTTTCAAGCTAAAAATAGCCATAACTAGCTTTTTATGCCAATTAATTTTTGTCGTTGTTATGCCAGCTTATGGCTAACAATATTAAGAATGATTTAAGACTAACACTACTGTTATATCTTCAAGTATGTAGAAGTTATGACCTTATTACCTTGTGGGTTACATAAACTTGAAACAAGCATAACTCGCATGATTTTAAAGCGATCTCAATGCAACCAACTGAAATAGTTGGTCAAAATAAATGGAGACCCAAATAAATACGAGTCAGTATTCTGTCTTGTAAACTACTTAAGAAAAAACTATTTTACAGTCATCAGTCCCCCTACCAACACATAGTAATACCATTAGTACCGCTCAAAGTAAACGAAAAATTTAAGAAGCGTCTAAAAAAGTGACGGATTGTGTGGGATTTTGAATTTCCTTTTAATATGCGTCGCACACACACTCAAATTGGTCATATCAATGACCAGCAGCGGCCACAACAACCACGACGACAACAACAGCATTGACAACAGATCACATCACGATATAGTCAATACCAAAAGTGGTCAAAGTCACAGTCAAAGCCAAAAAGTTGCTTCATTTTTTTTTTCTTCTCTTTAGATTTGTTTTGCGTGGCCAAAAAACTTTCATTTTTGTTGCAAAGAGCGAGCTAAAGTTAAAGCCAAAGGCAGAGTAAAAATAAAGCCAAAGTTGACTATGAAAATATAATTAATGAATTTTAATCAAGTGGACAGAGACACCAAAGTCGTAAATGGTCAACAGCATCCCACCAAAAACTTTGGTCTAAGCTGACTAATATGCGGTGTTGCCGCGATTTCAAGGGCCAAAATAGCCAAAATGATAAGCCAAAATAGCTAAGCAAATAAAAAGGCTACCTTAGAGAAATGTAACTAATTTTCGAATACTTTTAGCTTGACTTTAAGACACAAATGTTGATTAAAGTTAAGGAAATTGAATATCAAATATTCTTTTAGCGGAGTTTTTGTAAAAAGTATTAATATTTTTGTCTTTTTTTCTAGATTTGGGGGTACAACAGATTTCCCTATGTAGCTATAAAAGTGCTAAATTGTCAACACTGTCACTATGAAGGGTTTGTCGCTGCCTCCAAGTTTGTCTAACTCTGATCGCATCCACAATGTGGCATTGCCATTGACCTCGCCACAGCAACTTGCTGCAAACGTGCAACAATTGAACTTGTTGTTGCTGTTTGCTGTTGTTGCCATTGTTGTTGTTGTTGCAGCAACAGTTGCTGTCGCGCCTGGCACCGAAGACACTTCGTAGAAGGAGGCAACCGCTGAGTTGTTGAATTGTTTTTCTCTCTTTCCATTTGATTAATTGCAGCGATTGTTGTTGTTGTTGTTTCCACAATTAAATCAGAGGTGGAAAATCATAAAATACACAAACACACACACACTAACACTTATGAACTGCATGTAGTATTAATTGATTGTTGTTGTTGGCCAAAATTAAAACAAATGCGGCTCAAAAGCAACTTTTTTTATTTAATTTTGTGCTTTCTTTTCAAGTTTAATGAACGTTAAGCAATTGTAATTGCAAAAACCACAAGACTTATAAGCAGATCGCAGTGGAGGTGGGTAACAGAGGGGGTGGTTGTGAGGGGGGGCTTATGATTAGCCATATTGCGGCATCTAAACTCATTGAAGGTTGCTGGCCTGCCTCACTGGCGATTGCATGCAACGCGTCAAAATGGAAATGGAAAATGGAAAACGCTGAATGTGAAAATGCAGACAACGTTTTGTAACACCAAATTATTTTGATTGCCTGTAAATTATGCACAAGTTCCGCTTTTGAGGTTTTGCTCGCGATCGAGCGTTACGAAAAAAATTAGTTAAAATTACTAAAAATACATTTTTGAATACAAATTTGAAGGGAGTTTCAAACTAATTAAATTTTTAAGCTAACAAATTGTGAATGCCAAAGTTTGTTAAACAAAAGTCAAGCTTTAAGCTGCTTAGAATAAGTCTAATTTAAGCGGCTTTTAGTACTCAAGTGAGTAAACCTGTATTTGTTAGCTGATTTATGCCCTTTTTGGTGGACAGCTTGTGCATACCAAAGAGCACTCATCACCGAATGGATTCTGTCAATGAAGCTGTCCAAAAGGCGTTTGATAGGCCCAGCTAAGCAAATTGATTTGGCGCCGTCGCCAGCAACCAAAAACCCCCACACAAAAATCAATTGACAAGCGTATTCGAGCCATGAATGAAACGACCACAAGCATAGGTTGAAAAAGAGACAAAAAGGGGGAAGAGCAGAGGGAAATCGACAGAAATCTGTGATGCGATCATTATCAAAGAAATAGCAGGTGATTGAATGGTCTAATTAGACGCCGATTTTGACATAATTAGCGTGTAATGATAATTGTAATGACAAGTGTTGGACGAATCAACTGTTGGCAGACAAAACGACTTACATCACAGTCAACAACAGCGAAATCACGTATTCCCCAGAGCTGTGAGCAGCTAACTGTGACTAAGAAGCGTTTCTTGGGGCACGGGAAGAATATCCAGAGGGAGAGCCAGGTGAATCGAGGGGCATTATATGCTTAGTTGGCGTTGAATTTCGCACATGCCAAGCATAAAAGTTTGTCTCATGTATCACTCTGCTTTTCCAACTGAATGCATTTGAATAATGTATGCGGAATAAAGTGTTGGCAAACAAAAATGTTTACAAGGCCAATGTTTTGTTTGTTTCATAAGATTTCATCATAGAAACTGAAACTGAAACCGCTTCTGATATTAATTAATCCACATTTCGTAGCACTTTAATTACATTTCTATGTTGTGATACCAAGTTCAAGTTAAAACTTGAATTTCTTATTAGACTAACTGTGATAAATTGTTAGCGGAAATTAAGAAAAACTTGTTTTTAGCTGGTTGAAGGCCAAATGTAAATTACAATTTTTATGTCTCTCACGTATTACAAATCCTTAAACTCTCAAAAGTCTCATCTACTGATTTGTATGCGGTGATTTCACACAACACTCATAAATGAAAACACTTTCGGTCTTGTTTAGAGACTTTCGGGAGCATTAATAAAAGAATCGAAAGTAGCTCAATCAAAATATTTAAATAGATTTAATAAAAAGTGTTCAATTTGCATAAAAATAAACGTTTCATTTGCTTTTTTATTTGGATGAATCAATTTGAAGGCAAGTTCGTTGCTTAAGTCTTTTGTTCAGCGCTTCGATATGCAGACGACGATAACAATGGCAATCGATAATAACGGTAAGCGACGCATTGCAACGATAACAACAACAACAATGGCTTAATGAGACCGTATTGGCATAATTACTGCAGTTAATGGAGAAAGAGGAAGCAGCCGAAGTGTGGTTAGTTGGGGAGAGAGGGGACGTTGTGTTTGAAAAAAAACAATAAAGCGACGTGTTTTTTATTTAATCTATAACTGGTTTCCAGTCATTACTAATGAAACAATCATAGTTATTTAAACAAAATGCAAATGATTGCGTCACTTTTAACCCGCTGCACGCTCAAAGCAGCTTAAGGTAGACAGAGGGAGAGAGGGAAGAGAAAAAAAGAAAATAGAAAAATAAACACATTCAAATTGCGCGCTTACGAAACGAAATGAATAGCATTAAGATAATAACAACAATAATAAGAAATAAAAGAGAAGAAAGAAGAAGAAAATAACTGTGACTGCGATTGGAATCTGTTTTAGTCAGTTGGCAAATGAAATACGCAAATATGAGCAGAGTAGAGAAAAGTGGGCGCAAGTCTCGTTAATAGTTTAAACAAATGTTCAAAATGCTGCTAGTAAAGTAAATACAACTATTTTCCCCTTTTTTTTGTTGGCTGTGCTAATTGCAAGTGTGCTAAATTGGAAGCTGCTAATTGAATGTGTGCCCCCAACCCCAAACAATGCGCTGCTTTCAGCAAACGAGAGAACTGTCAAAAATGACAAAGCTCACAAAGCAACCATAAAAAAGCACAAATGTGCAGCGACCACACCAGCAGCAACAACTACAGTAATGAGAGCAAGTACCTGCGCTCTCCCACCCCAAAACTGCACGCTCTCGCTCATAGGCTCTCACTGTTTCCCCTTCCACTTGCTAACAATGCACTGCTTTCAGTGTTGTCAAACTGTTCAAAATTAAAATTGAAACCAAAACAGACAAAAGGAAATAAAAGGCAAGAACAATGACAACAATGAGAGCAGCAGGTGCCTGCTCTCCCTTCCTAACACTGCAGCTCTCGTCATCCTCTCTCGTCATCTTACTCTCTGGCCGCAACGTCAGCGGCGCATGCTTGCAATCTTTCACTTTTTGTGTGTCTACGCTCGCGCGCTCCACTTTTAGTAAATTATTTCTCTCGTCTGTGTTTTTTCATTATTTTTATTATTATTATTTTTGCCTTGATTATACACACGCGATATATGCAAGTGCACGGCTGGCAAGATTTAGCTGCACTTTTGGACCCTTTGCCTTTCAGCAGTTTGACATACTTTAGAGTTGTTATTTTTTTGTTTTTTTTAGTATTTTCAATTGTTCTCTGTTATTCTTGCGGCTTAAGCTTCGGTTTCGGTTGCTTTTTGTTTTATGTACGTTTGTCTAAGTCTCTGCGCACGAGTGTATGTGTGTGTTTGTTTGTGTGCGTTGTTTTCTACGCAGCTAAACAACTTTCTTCTCATGCGTTTGAAGGGGCGCGCGTTGTGCAAAAGTATTTATGATAAATTTCACACACATTCACATACATACACATAAGCATAAGCTGGTATAGCAACAAAGCTCGCCACTAAATATCACACATATGCACACTTAAACATACACACACAAACATAGTCCAGTGAGCACAGCTAAAAGTTTGGCTCCCAAACACACACACAACACATCACAGCGCAGATTCTTTAGGTTTTATTACATTTTTGGCATTTTTGTCATATCTTTGTTGTGTATGCGAACCGAACAGTTCAACTTGTTGGGATACTAACACAAATGCGAACTATAAACGGGAATGTAACAAATTTCATTACCAAACATTCACATATACACACACAAGTGTAAGCCAAATTGAAAACCGACCGTTATACACGCTATTCCGACGACGATCGCTTTGAGACTGACTCCAGGAAGCTTTTTGAGATGTGAGCCAGCTTTAGAGCCGGAGAAAAGAGCTTTTAGTTTTAGTCTGCTATGTGTCTGTTAACTAACAGAAAATACTAAAACAATAAATGATTTTTATTTTGAAAAGTGATAAGATCAGGGAAAAAGCAAAGAAGGCTTAAATATTTAAGACAGTCCGAATAAAAAATTTAGATTACAAAAATTTAAAAATAATAAACGAAAACATAACAGAAAATCAAAAACAGTGCTGGAAAATACAAATTCTTTGAAATAAGGCCAGCTGATTGACACATTCTGCTATCGACCCACCGCCTCAGTCTATCGACAAATATATCACAAACAAATATTGTGAATTGGGACAAATTGCATTCCGTTTTGGTTTTAACAATAGAATGGGCAACTCTTTGAGCTTCCTAAGCGAGGACGAAGAGGACCTATGGGAATTCCAAGAAGAGGGCGATGGCTACGATGTTATCAATTTCACGGTTAACGCCATGGATGTCCAATTTCGTCCCCAAGATGACCATCCAAATAACCTGCCTGTGATACGTAAAAAACCAAATCTCGACAAATTTCAAGTGAGCATGAAATTACCCCACCCCCTACCCCAACCCTCCGAAAACTATTGTGTGTAATCAAACTGTTAATTGCAGAGCACAGACATGTACAAAGAGATTGATGCACGCAGCAGTTTGGCCCATAAGCCAACAGAGCAACGCTGGAATTTAATGCAGGCATTGCAGCAGCGTGAAAATGGAATTGCCTCACCACACTGCGACTCGTTTTCCCCCAACCAGCAGAGATTCTTCTCTAATCTATATATACCAAATCAAAAGGCAATGCGTCTAATGTCGCTGGAGGCCAAAGTCTTTGTTACTAAGTTCAACAAGTCGGGCAGCAAACTTTTAACAGCTTCTCAAGGTCAATTTTACGTTACCAGCTTTTGTTGCGCTTAAGCTTTCGAACTATGTTAATGCGCAGTTTAATTGTGTGTGTGTTTTTATTGTGTTTGCAGATAGCTTTGTACGCATTTATGATGGCTCAAAGGGTACATATCATCTGCTCAATCGCATCAATGCACGAGATGTACAGTGGAGCATCACCGATGCGGACTTCAGTCCAAATGGACAGCATTTTGCGTATACCACCTGGTCGCGTTCATGTAAGTTTTGAGCAGCTACGACAAATATGTTACGCATTGCTTCTGTCACCTCTTTCTCTTGTTGTTGCTATGTCCCGAAACTGCAGCCACTGGCTGCGAGAGAGAGTAGCGCAGAGAGAGCGGGAGAGAGCTTTGGCAGCATGACTGATCTAGCGCTCACTTTCCCCTGTACGGCGCAGGATATCGATAAATTGCTAATCGATTTCTCTCCTTCAGTCTACATAATGCCCGTGAATGGCTCCGATGACGATTGCCAATGGATCGACGTGAACGAGACTTCCAGCAGTCGCGTTGCAATCTTTTCACTGCGCTTTTCGCCCACTGGCGATAAGATTATCGGTGGCAGTAACAATTCCGCTGTTATTGTGGGCGACGTAGCCACTCGAGCCACACAAATCCTACGCACACATCGCACACAAGGCACCGATGTAAATTCGGTGTGCTATGTCAATGATAACGACCCAAATGTGATTATTGCCGGCTGCGATGATGGACTCCTCAAGGTCTATGACTTGCGCACGTCGTTTCGCAGTCGCCACTTGTCCAAATCGGTGATGTCGTTCATTGGGCACTATGATGGCATCACTTATATTGATCCACGTAACGATGGCTATCATGTGCTATCGAACTCCAAGGATCAGAGCATAAAGATCTGGGATATGCGTCAGCCAAGCAATCTGCGGCATCGCAGCTGTGCGCGCCAACATCAGCTGTCCATGACCAGGTGGGATTATCGCTGGGATCGTGTGCCACGTGAATGTAGGTATCATTTGTATATTTTAAAAGAATTGCTAAGCTAATGATTTCGATTTCTTGCAGTTTATAACCCTCACAAGGCTTTAGATGGTGATAGCAGCATTATGACCTATCGCGGTCATCGCGTTAGCAAAACTCTGCTGCGCGCCAAGTTCTCACCTTTGGAGCAGACTGGACAGCGTTTTATATATACCGGATGTGCAACGGGGCGTATTATAAGTGAGTAAAAGATGGGACCTTAACAGTCGTGTTAGCCCTTCTCCCCTACCTAACAGTCTCTTAAACCTTCTCTTTTTCTCCTCTTAGTTTATGACGTGCTTACTGGGCGTATACGAGAGGCTATTGGCGGTCACCGCAATGTTATTAGAGATTTGGACTGGCATCCAGTGCGTTCAGAGATTGTCTCCAGTTCGGTAAGTGCAGCACTAGCTTGACTAACTCTTATGAACTATGATTAATAAGTCTTATTTTCAGTGGGACTCGCATGTACATCTGAACAACTACAATAGGAACATGACCCCACAGTCGATAAAGCGTCGACGCAGTTCCACGCAGGATTCGCGACCACTGAGACGATCGCGTCGTCTCGCTAATCGTAACATGTCGCCAGTCTAGACTTAAGTTATTCTTGGATACAAACACCTAGTACAGTGATGCCTGTATGATATTTTCCACTATAGTTAATAGTTTTTAATTTAATATTCATGAATTCTTGTTAATGTTATAGTTTAAACACAGACACTAAATTAAGTAATGCTGTAAACCAAAATAGAAGTACGTAACTTGTTCAGCTGTAGAATCGGCTAAAAGAATTCTGTTTCCCCTCACTTATCTCAGTTTGATATCGGGCAGTTAATCTTAATTGTTTTACATTGTAATATGTAACCATGTACAAAACTTATATACACTTAAGCATCATATTTGAATTCTTAGTTTGTATCGTAGGCATTACTGTACTGTGGTTGTTAGTTTTAAGAAATCGTCAATCAAAACTCACTGAAGACTTCGTTTTCCCCCCGTTAATTCTTAGTTTGAATCAGTTTTTATTTATTATTTTTATTGCTTTACATTTAATATGTAACTATGTACAAAACTAAAATAAACTAAACACTTAAGCATTCAAATTTGTAGTCTTTCCCTGTGTTAGAGCACCGAGAAAGTCTTTACATTCTTGGCAGTTCGTATTTGTTTCTTGAACATTTTGTGTTTAATTTTTTTGGATAGTTTTATATCTGGTCCTCTAGTATATTTATTGGTTTTACCCTCCCATAAATTAACGATTCTACTAGCATCTTCCAATCTTTCCACCACATTCAGTTGAAAGTTGTCCTCATCGAAGCCATAGCCGGTAAGCTGGTAGAGCGAAGCGTTCTTGAAGGCCTTCAAATTGACAGCGTGGAATTTTTCTGCGCAAAATGAAGAAATTGTGCAAGTGTTGTATGAATTACGTCTTGTAATGAGTTCTTCGTGTGTTAAATATCTAAAAGTGTCGAGAAATTCTACAGTCTCTACAGCAGAGTCTTCACTCTCAGCACTTACATTATTAGCGATCTTTTGCTTCTCTAATTTGATATTTGAATTCGTCAAATCGGTTTGCTTCTTTGCTTGTTCATCGAGTCGCTTCTTTTCTTTATTTTTGAACGCTATTTGTGCATCGATTTGCTTGACAAATATTACATCATCATCTTGCATCTTTGATTCTTTCGATTTATCCTTCTTGTGCTTCAAGGGTTTAGCTACTTCTACTGATTCTTTAGCTTCCGTTGGTTGATTGGTCTTCGCTTCTGGTAGCTCCTCGGGCGCATGCTTAGACTTCTTGTTCTTCTTCTGCCGAGCTGGCTCCTCGACTGTCATCATCTTCTTTACTTGTATGGCCGGTGGTGGAGGCTTCATCAGTGTGGCTTCTACTGGAAGCGCTCGCTTTTTCTCCTTTTCGTTTAGTGCTGCTGCTGTTTGAGCTACATTTACTTCAGCATCCTTGCACTTCTTGTCTTTCTTTTTTTTCTTTTTCTTCTTATCTTTTGGCTCTGGTTCAGGAATCACTGTCTCGGCCTTCGGCTGGATGTCTTCTGTGGGCCGTTTCTTTTTCTTCTTTCCTTCTAGCTCGATGGTAGCGGATGCGGTCTGCACTGCCGGCAGACTCTCCTCTGTGAGCTTCGATTTCTTTACCTTCTTTTCCATTGGTTCAATGGCGGCAGTCACCGGAAAATTCTCTTCTGCGTGCTTCGACTTCTTTTTCTTTTTTTTCTTTGGTTCGGTAACTTCTATCTTGGCACGTTTCGGTTTGTTTTCCTCAGTCTGCTCTGGCTCCATTTCAGCCCGCTTGGACTTCTTTTTCTTCTCCCAAGGAGCTGGCTCAAGCTCCGCCTTTTCCGATTTGGACTTCTTTTTCTTTTCTAAAGGACCCAGCTCAAACTCTATCTTCTCTGGTTTGGTAGCTTCCTCTTTGTCGAGCTTTAACTTCTTTTTAGGGGACTCCATTACTTCTTCTAGCTTCTCAGGTTTCTTCTTTTTAGGGGACTCAATTACTTCCTCTAGCTTCTCAGGTTTCTCGGGCTCTTGTGTTCCTGAATTCTTCTCCTCTACCTCAGCATCATTGTTAACCACGGACTCGGAGGCAGCAGCTTTACCATTGGCCTTATTTTTTAATGCCTCCATTTTGAGTTTGAAGTAATCATTCACCGAAAGTCCTGTGCTGACAGTCTGCACACCAGCAAAGTTGGGATTCACCTCTTTTTCCTCCTCTTCCACAGCTTTCTCTTCTGCAACAGTTTCCTGCGGCACAGCACCATTCGTTTCCTCTACTGCCTTCTTGCCAAAAATGTTGGCCAAGTCCTTCTCGCTGTATTGCGATAAATCTTTGCCGCGCGTGAATTTCTTGTAGTGCACACGTGCCTTGCTGGTCTTGGAAGCCTCCTCCAGAGACACGCCGCTTATATTTTCCTTGAGGGACTTGCTCTTTGGCTCCTCTTCGGTTGGCTCTGGCTTGAAACCAAATCCCATGGGACGGGATTCGTCCTCGGAGGCAGAGACATTTTTATCCTCGGCGGCGGCCGTAGTGTCAGCAGCGCTGCCACCGTTAAGCTCCTTCAGCAGGCCATTGAAGCCCTCCTCGTGGACGGTCCACTGATCATCACGGTTCTCGTAGCCCAATCCTTCAGCGTCATTCTTGAAGCGAACGCGCACAAACTCCTGTGAGCCGTCCTCGTTAGCGCCCAGGCCACGCCCCTTGGACCAGCCCATCTTTTCCAGCATTTTGGTGCCGAAGCGAGTATCATCTGCGAAAAGGTAAACACAATATTTAATACATGTACATTTATTTAATTTAAATTTAAAATTCTTGGTCCACCTTCGTAGAGCGCTTTGCCGCGCGGACACAAATTGTATTTTTTGCGACGACGCGGTTCAGCGAGCATAGCCATTTTTGTATATTAAATTATATAGTAGCTGCACACACGTTTAATAGTTTTACTATTATTATTTGTTTGATTCTACAATAATTATTTAAAAAAATAAATAAAACACAACTAAACGTTCGCAGCAGAATTGAAACACGTGCGGAATGAAAGAAAAATGAACGAGATATGAAACCAGCTGTGCACGAATTGTGCCGTGTGTGAGCCCCATTATATTATTGCGCCGCAGTTTAATTGCAACACAAAACAAATTTACAAATTTTATTTTAACTTGCTAAATTTATATTTTATTATACCTGAATCGTTTTCTGGGTTCGAATCCATCTTTACTTGATGAAAATCACGTTACAATGACTGATTATTATAGGCTCTTGCAATAAAGTTCAGTCGAGACGTGTGTGGCCTACTTCGATGCACACTCCAAATTAGTAATCGATATAAGTAACCACATCGATGAGTTATCACTGCCTACAGCTGTTCGCCTCAGTCATTATTTCTTTTGTTTATTTACTTAGTATTTGTATGAATAACTTGAGCATTTAATTATATTTAAAATGGATATAAGTGCAGATGTTGCTGCTATTATTAAGCAGGCGCCGGACTGGAACTTTGCTGGTGATTGCGCGCTCCTGGAGATGATGAAACGCATTTCGCGGGTGGGTGTGGACTTCAAGGAACAAAAAACAATTAGATAAAATTTCCAATTATTTTTCTTTCTATTAGAATCTAGAAGAACACGGTGAACGTACTACTAATAAATTGAATGAGTTTGAGACGAGCGTCAGACGAGCGGATATTGCCCTGGACAATGCCACAAACAGTCTGCGTTCCCTGCAATTCGGCCAGCAGTTTGTAGAGTATCGGGTGGAGGAGGTGGATGACGATGACTTCGCTCTGCCCGAGGAGGCGCCCGTGGTGCCGCCGAAAAGCTCACAGCAGCTGGCCCAAGAGTTTCTGGAAAACAATTTGCAAATGCTTCGAAAGAACTTTGAGCCGGTAACAATTGAAGTGCCCGACTCTGATGACGAGGAAGGAGCTGTAAATACCACGTAAGTAGCTGAAAGTAGGGTACATAAAGCCATTTATATCTTATGCTCATTTCAGCACTGTATTCCGTGCCAAGAATCCCTATGATGGCATACCACTGCCTTATATTATTGGCTCTAAGGAATGGCAGCAGCACAAATACGCCGGTCTCTATGATAGTGCTGAAAACAGCGATGATGAGCAAGCGGAACAGTTCTCCTCCAGCTCCTCAGATGAGTTGGAGGTAGCAGCCACACCCAAGCTGGCTGTAGAAACACCACAACTCTCAGACTCTTCGTCACTGGCTTCAGTTCCACGTGCTCCGCCTTCACCGCCTGCTGCTGTTGCTCGTCCACGTCCGATTATAAGCAGCCAGAGGAATCCACACGAACGTGACTTGTTTGCCGCTCTGCGCGCTTCACCGCCTAGCGATGAGCCGCCGTCGAGCTCATCGTCACTAAACTCCTCGCCAGCGGTGTCACATAGAATAGGAACAGGATTGCCTCACGTAGACGCCTCGCTCAGCTCCAGCAGCAGCAGACAAACGCCACCCAAGCTATTTGATGAACCCATCTCTGTCGCTGCAGCTCCCATTCCTGCTCCCATTCCTGCTCCCATTCCTGCTCCCATTCCTGCTCCCATTTCAGTTCCCATTCCGGATCCCATACCGACTCCGGCCTCCATTCCAGTTCCAAATTCCACACCGTCACCTGTTAAGGAGCAACCAGTGGAGAAACCTCAACCAATTGCCAGTCAAATCAAGCGTAAACCCGTTAATCTATTTAATGATGATGACTTCCAGTCCTTCATGTCTGAAATTGTGGACAAGGTGCAGTCCAAAACTGGTCATAAGGATTCACCAAAGTCATCCCCAAGCAGCACAGCCAGTGCGCCTGCTCCCAAGCCCGTAGAGATGCCAGCAACCAAATCTGTTAATCTCTTCGAGGACAGTCCTCCAGCGACTTCAGTACCAGCTCAAGTCGTGCCCAAAACTTTGCCCAAATCAATTTTTGATGATAATCTGGAGGATGATGATGATTTTCTTAGTTCCTTTGCGACCAAGGCTAAGCCGTTGCCTTCTGCAACAAAGCGGAATACGTTGTTTGATGATGACGACGACGACTTGGACATAGATGACATATTCAAGTCTTCTCCGAAGCCAAAGACTGTGCCTAAGTGGGCAAAGACTTCGCTGTTTGATGATGATGATGAGGAGGATGACGGTGATATACAGAAGGAGAAGGAGATTCGGTTAGCGCAGGAACAAATAAAGAAACAGGATCAGATGCTAGAGGTGTTGGTGGAGAAAATGGAACCAAAAATGAGGAAGGAACAAGAACTAAAGGAGGAGCAGGAAAGAAAACAAAAAGAATTAGAGGAAAGTAGAAAGAAGGAGCAGGAGCAAAGGGAGGAACTAGAGCGTATGAAGGAACAGGAGCAGAAGAAGCAACAGGAACAAAGGCTAAAAGAGCTGGAGGAGAAGAAGGAAGAGGAGTTGAGAAAGGAAGAGGAGTTGAGAAAGGAAGAGGAGCGTTTGAAGGTGCAGAAAGTGGAACAAACGGAAAAACGAAAGGAACAGGAGCTAAAGAAGCAGCCGCAACACGAACAGGAGCAGCAGATGCCTAGCAGTTTGCAGCGCATGAGGCTCTTCGACGACCTGGAAGATGATGATTTGTTTGGCACACCAAAGACTGGTATGGGAGTGCCAGCAGTTCACGAGGAGCCTCCTCAAGATGATGATGAACACGAGACCAGCCAGGTACAAGAGTCACACAAAGAAACAGCCAAGGAACAAAAGGTGGAAAGGCCACTAAACACTTTACCCAAAGTGAAGCTTTTCGATGATGAATTTAGTGACGATGAAACCACCGCAAAACCCACAGAAGCCATAGGAACAACTGAACCCCAAGAGATTAAGGAGAAGATGCTGCCAAGTGCGCAGACGGAGCCAAAGGAAAAAGCAGCGCAGGAGGATGTGAAACCTCAAACCGCAGCTGTTTTCGATGATCTGTTTGACGACTTCAGCGAGTCGCCAGCTGATCAGGATCCCATCATGAGTCTGGTGGCCGATGTGAGCAGTAAGCAGAAGAGTACCGAACCACCCAGGGAAGCAGACATGGCAGCTGCTCAGCAGGTAATGCAGAACTACACGAGTCTCTTTTCGGATGAACCTCCCGATGACAGTGAGTTCTTCCAATCCCTTGGCTCGAGCAGCCTCAACAGTATGACCACATCCAAGATGTTTGACAATGAGCATGACTTCTTCGAGCCCAGTTTGCCTGATATACCCAGCAAGGCAGCGGCGGAGTCGATGGAACAATCCACCCAGGATTACGGAGGAATGCGCCTGTTTAGTGATGTGCCCCCCGAGGATGTAGGTGAACAGCAGGCCACAGTGAAGCCGCCACCGGTTGTAGCTGCCCCCACCAAGCGCATACACACAATTTTCTACGATGACTTTAGTGAAACTGCCAGAGCTTCAGCGGATGCAGTGGACAGGAGCAGCACGAAGCCAGTGTCGCCTCCCAAGAAACTGCAGATGCCCAACATCAAGATCAATGTGCAGGCCTTGCTGCCTGGAGCTGGAATGCGGCCCAAGCAGTTGAAGCAGGAGAGGAAGGAGCAGGGGCTGGAGGGGGAGGGACAGCTAGAGGAGCAAGTGAAGCCGAAGGAGGAGAGGAAAGAACCCACCGAGATAAGGGAGATGCCGGCAGAACAGAGAGTAAAGAGCTCCTCCAGCGATGGAGACAACATTTTGCAGTGCATTGGCAAGACACGAGCTCGTGGTCCTGCTCGTCGTCCCTCGACGCGACGTGCGCGGCAAGAGAACTATGCCAAGTCACTGCAAGAGGAGCAGGTGGTGGCGACTACAAAGGAAGAAAGCGAACCCAGCAAGCAAATCCTTCCGGAGCGTAAGCTTAAGCAGAATACGCAGCTGGCCGTGCCAGTTAAGCAGACTCCAAGGCACAGTGCAGCATTTCTGGAGAGCGATGATGATGATGATGCACTCTTCAAGCAGTTGCCAAAAGCTGCGCCATCTGTTTCTGTTGCCGTTGCTGCTCCAGTAGCTGCTCCCGTAGCTGCTCCTGTCTCTGCTGTTGCTGCTTCTATTCCCACCCCCGTTGCTGCTGCCACTCCTGCGCCAGTGGCCTTGCTACACACACAACCACCCGAGGATGTGCCCAGGTCTGCTGCAAAGCCAAGAAAATTCGTTTCCTTCCTCGACAGCGAGGAGGAGGATAGTGACTTCCTGTTCAGTTCAGCAACAGCAGCTCCAGCTGCAGAGTCTAGCAGGAAACAGGCTTCCTTCCTGGACAGTGCTGAGCAGATTAACCAGAAGTCAGCACTGTTTGTTCAAGTGGAGACCAAGCCAGCTGTAGTTACTCCGGTACTACCAGCAGAGCCTCCTTCCGACCAGAAGGCAACAGAGATACAGAAGGTAGCCAAGCCAAAGAGTTTCTTGGACAGCGATGAGGACGAAGACATCTTTGGGTCAAAGGGTAAACCTGCTGTGCCTAAGGAGCCCCAGCCGGCTGCTGTTGTATCTAGCCAGAAACCGCTAGACAGCGCTAAGGAGACGAAATCTAAGCCAATCGTTTCGAGCAAACTCTTCGATGACAGCGACGATGATGCGGACGATCTCTTTGGCAAAGCAACAGCCCCCAAATCCAATCCCATCAAGCCCAAAGCTTCGCTCTTTGGCGACAGCGACAGTGAGGCGGATGTGCCGCCAAAACCGCTAACAATAAAGGCCAAATTGCCGGCTAAATCCAGCAAAAGTCTCTTCAGCGACGACGACGACGATGACGATCTGTTTGGCGGAGGAAGCAAGCGAGTTACGTCCAGTAATCAAGCTAAAGCCCAAGTGGCCAAGCCACAACAGGCTTCCAATCCACCTAAGAGTGTTGTAAAGACGTTGCCCAACACTGAAAGCTCGGATAATCCTTTGGCGGATCTGCTGAAGCCATAGACCCATAAACTACGAACAATTTGATAACATTTTCAATTTTATTACACTAAATGTATGTACCATATATATATTTACAGTTATTCATCTGTTATTCGTTACGTATACGTAAATTACACTATGCTACAAGAAACCGATTTGGGAAGCTTCAAATGTCGAATTTGTTTTAACTTTTGCCCACACAATTAGTTGTTTAATTAAGACCAGATAATGGCGTTTTAATTAAACTAATAATTGTGGTTGCAAGTACAGTCAAACCTTGCTAAGTACAATTCACTTTAGCCAGGTTCCACTGTAGTTCGTTGTCGTGTCGCTAAGCTGACGCAGCCTGTCTTTAAAATTTCTATATTTCTATATTTAAGATAGATTTTAGTTTATATTATTGTTGACGAACTGAAACTGAGTTAGTTTTGTGGCTCTTTGGTCGTTATACCGAGTGTTCACTGCCCCGGCATGTCAGTGTTGTAGTCGAGCATTCGCTTATGGACTAATGAGTATGATTTATGCATTTAAAACTAAGTTTATGACTTGGTTTTAGCCTTAAAATAGCTGCTTAACTGCTAGTTAAAGTAGCGGACTCTTCTAAAAACAATTTCCAATCTTTTAGTGTTGAAAAATTCAGTTTTTAGTGCTGTTATAAGAAACAAACAAAGAGTTCTAATGTTTTGTGTGGTTGGAAGTGACCACAGCGAGAAGGAGTTGGGTTATTTGTGCCTAGAAGCACTAGTTTAACCCTTCCATTCCTACTGTCACCTACAGCGCCACATCCCGGTACTTGCGGTAGTCGTCGGACTCGTTGCCCAACGACAACTTGCTGTTGGCTGTGATGTAGGGATTGGCATAGTTGGCATAGCCAAATCCGCCGTAGTATTGCAGCTGCTGTTGGGAGCCGCGACGCTGCAGCGGCTGAGCGAGCACTGTGTGGCCGCCAGTGGAGCTGCAGGTGGAGGGACGACGATAGAGACCAGCGGCTGCAGCTGCTGCTGCCTGTAGTTGATGCTGCTGCAGCTGTTGATGATGGAGGGGATTGTTGAGCAGCATAGCGAGGTAATACTGCTGCTGCTGTGTGTAGTTCTGGAGCAGATTGTTTCCATAGGCAGCCAGGTCGTTTTGGACTTTGTTGATGCCATCGAGATTCTCCAGGGAGATGCAGTTTCTGGCCAGCTTGGTGGGAGCAGCGCCGCGGGACGACTGTTGCTGGAGCTGCTGCTGGTGATGCTGGTGCTGGTAGTGACGCAACTGGGCGGGCGGTGGAGTCAGCTGCTTGGGCTCAATGGAACAGTAGATGGGATCATCCCTGCTAGAGCCGATCAAGGAGGGTGGGGATGGTTTGTGCGAGTCCTGCAGATTGTTCTTCAGATCATCGATGGTTATGTTGAAGTACTTGGCGTTCTTGTCCTCCGTGTCCAGCACATGGCGGGGATTGTACATGCCTGGCAGTGTGCAGCGCAGATCCATCAGGGATTGAGCACGATGGGTGTTACCTGCACCTCCTACCCCTGCCATTCCCCCTGCTGCTCCACGCTGGAACTGTTGGGCCATGGCTGGAGCAAACATGCTCGCATTGAACTCGTTCTGTGAGCCAAACTGCTGCTGATGATTATTCAGTCCTGTGCCCAGTGGCAGCTTTGTTTCATCACAGAGCTGGTAGCCTGCATTCTCGAAGCCACTCAAGCGTTGGCTGGAACGCCGTGAGTCCGCTTTGGTCATGGGCACACTCGGCGCGGGCGTCTGCAGCGAGAGGCGTGTGGCCAAGCCTTGGAGCTGATTGAGCACCTGCATCTCACGACGCCACTTGATGCCCGTGGGTATGACGCAGATCAGCGCCAGGCAGTTAATGATCAGCCTGATCAGGTAGGAAGTGAGCTCGGTCAGGCCATGCACCGATTGTAGACCCTGTGGGGGGTAGGGAAGCTTAGTAGGAGGTACTCCAGCATATTAGTTGTACTTACCCAATGCTGTGTGGTCATGAGCATCACCAGCACCAGTTCGGGTATGGACAGAAAGCCAATCACAGCCGACCAGGCAAACAGTGGCCAACACAAGCCACTGACCAGGCCGTGTATGAGAATCGTGGTGGCCACAAACATCACGAAGTAGAGCGTACAGAGTATGTAGGCGGCAAAGGGGAGTTCCCCGTGCGCCTCCAGCAGCCAAGAGACCTCACATGAGAATGCACCCAGATACACAATCTGCAACAGTTGAGCAGGTGGACAGTTGGACAGTTGGCAGTTGACAGTTGACAGTGGCAAAAGAAAAGCGAAAACATAAATCAAATGAAAATGAAAATGAAACGGAATTCAAAAAGCAATTCGGGTTGAGTTGTTTTTTCTCATCTGTTATGTTTTTTGTTAAAAAGCAGAGACACTTTTGCTCCGCAATCATCCATCAATCAATTAATGAGCTCTCCACTTGTCGTTTGTACGTCTCTTTCTCACAGTCTCTCTTTCTAACTGTCCGTCTGTCTGACTGTCTGTCTGTCTGTCTTCTCTAATTGTTGTCACGAACATCGGCATAAATTCCGCTAGCAAAAGCAAGAGTTGTAGCTAAGCGTGCTACTTTGACAGATACCCTGTAAATTTGTTAAACCCCAGTCTGAACAGTCTGTCAAGTAAGTCAGCCTGGCTGAAACCAGACTTGAAGACATGAAGACTTTAAAAGCTAGCTACCTACCCCTTATAGTTTGGTCCTTAAGCTGATCAGTTTATGTATTACTAAGTAAGTTATCATACAGAGTTTTCTTTAGAACAGTTTTAGCATATAAAGATTATGATAACAACTAAGCTTCTGTTTCAATTTAAGCATCCTACTCCTAGCCGTTTAGTATCCACATAGAGTGCCCAAATCAGTCACCCTAGAGCGGTTCTCTTTATCATTTTTTGTATGACATCCAGTATTATAAGTTTTAATAACCCATTTTTCCAGCCTATAGCTGCCTGTACAGTCTATGCAACCCCCTTTAATCCTTTTACAGGGTATGCCAAATGTTAAAATTTGAACAGCTTTTGTGGCAAACGATTTCATTTCATTTTCACTTAATAGCACCGCAATAATAACAACACTAACAATAAAACTAATAATAATAATATTATTAATGTTTCATTTGGTCTGGCACAGACTGTGATAACGGTACCAGCAACACCAGAGCACAGAACACAGAGCACAGAACACAGAGCACAAGCAGAGACTTGAACGATCACGTTTACATTCGGTTTACTTACCAACAAGAGGCCAGCTGCCACACAGCAGATAATGAATAGATTCGCCTTTATAAATCGCTCCATGATGCGTTCGTTCCAAAAATTTTGTATGCCGTTACCGTTTTTCTGATTCGGTTTTAGTGTCGACTGAGGCTGCGGCTGCTGCTGCTGCTTCTTCTTCTTCTTGCCACCCGTCGACGACTTGTGGAACGAGGACGGTGAGTGCGTTTCACTGGCCTTCTGATAATTCATTGTCAAGTTGATCAGCGAAAAAGTATCAAATGAAATATAGAAAATAAGTTCTAATTTTGTGCTAATTCTTTTTAACTTTTGGTGTCGGCCTTGACGCGGGCGATGACAAGCGAAAAACTGTTGTTTTTGTTGTCTTTTCAGTTGAATGAGTTTTCAGTGCGGAATGGGAAAGCGTTAAGAGAGCGGCCTAATTGAGCCGTGTCATGTTGGCCACTTTTCGGTTGTGCTCTGCAAATGGAAATGGAAATGGAAATGAAGATGTTACCAATGAGTAAGTAAGTGTGTTGAGTATGAGTATCTGTGTGTGTGTAGCAGCGCTCGGAACAAAAGACTTGGGCAACGAACTTGTTTCGCGGTCAGTTAACGGCATCACAAAGATTCAGTTTAAAGAATCAGTTGGAGGCAACAGCTCGAAGCTTCTGTTGTTAGATTCAGCTATTGATTAGTTGAAGCTTTTCACCTTTTCACTTTTCAGTCAGCAAGTTCGTTGCCTGAGTCATTTGTTCTAGACAAGTTTGTTGCCTCAGTCTTTTGTTTTAGACAAGCAACGAATTGTGTCAGCTCGTGGCTGTAAAATGATTAACTACTTATGTCATGAAGTCGTGTGCAAATCACTTAGAAAACAAACTAAAGGAGAGTAGTAGCGAGTAGAAGGGGCAATAGGAGACCCTGTAGCTGGCATTAAGGCAGTAGGAAGACTGGTTAGTGTAAAAGCAGCTAGAACTCTAGCTTTTAAGAAGGTTTACTTTTATGTGCCTACAGACTTTAAATACTTCTTAAGCTCTGCCCAACCTTTTGCCGCCCCTTAGGCACTACAAACCTCATAAACTCTTGTCGCTCTTTAAGTGCAGGCTTAAAAACTTAATCAATTATGCGAGTAGTCGCGACACACTCACAACCATTTGTTAATCTTATTATAATAGCAGTCAAGAGACGGACATCATATCAAAATTGGTAGCCAAATTCAATGCCAACAACAGGTGCGCCAAACTTATAAACATGATGATCATGATCATCTTCAGTTTATGATTTAAACTGTGTGGTGCGTTACGTGGTTGGAGTGGTTGTTGGTTGTTAGTTGGTGTGGGTTGAACCAACGTCTACGACTGGGTGCGATTGCCATAATTGTGATTGTCATTGGCCGGATATGCGCGCGCCTTTTTGTGACGAGTTCTTTCAGGTCAGCGGCCGCTTAGTTAATGTCTCCCCAATTGAAATTCCGCTAATGTTGAGTTTTGACCGTTTTCTTTAGCGCTTTCTTTTGGCCGGAAAGAATTGCACACTCAAGAATTATTGTCAACACGCCCCACAAGCCACTGCTCCCACCTAGCCGCTCTTAGCCAAGTTTTGTTAATTTTCTAGCCATGCAAAAAGCGAGCGATTCACAAATTGTCCGGTTTGGGTTTTTGGGCAGTTGTGGAAACGAGTTTAGTGGTCAGTTACTCGCAAGTTGGCTATTATTAGCACCAGCAAATACCACAGCAACAACAACAAGAGCAGCAGCAGCAGCAGCGCAGCAGCGGATACAAATTGTTATCTCGCTTTGCTTATTGCTTATTGCTCAAAATGTGTTAAGTGAAATATAACTAAATGGGAAGCAGACTAATGGGTGGGGAGTAGAGGGGGAAAGGAAGGTACAGGGAGGAAGAGGGAGAGTGATAGGGTAGCGGGAGCACTGGAGTGCCTTAAACAGCGAATGAGAGCTGCTGAGTTAATGGAGGCTAAACAAATCATTTGCTAGTCCCAGTTCAGATGCTCTAACAAAACTATGTAGAAATAAGTTGCTATATTCTACTAGAGACTTTTAAGCTATAAAATTTGTTCATTTCAAGCCAAATAAATCACCAAAACAGCAGAGAATAAATAGCAACTGATTTCCTAGGCTTAAAATATCAAATAACATATTTAAACCTTTATTTTTTAAGCTTGTTGCTCTTGCTATAGGAAACCGACTGTTCGTGGCACATTAGGCCGCTAAAAAGCTAGCTGCTTACTAGCAAAAAGTTAGCTAAATGCCCCTAGCTCAAGTTTGTTTACACAATTCGGCCGCACCCCCATTTCCACCCACACGTTGCCATAAATTCCAATGCGATAACTTAAGGAAAACAAAAGTTTTTTGAATTGAAATTCTTTGATGACGTCATGCGACAAATTGGATTAGAATTTAAGGTGTTTAAACTAAGTTTATTCGTAGTTTATATATAGAATATGTTGGTTTTACAGCTTTACTTTCCCTAGCTAAGACTCAGCTATTTTTAGCCGTAAAGCGCTGTACACACAGCTGGAAATTGGTTCACAGCTGAGAGTATTTTGTGTGCGTTGAATGTTTTATGCAAATTAAGCGCGCCCTTGACTGCCACGCCCAGTTGTCTGCCGCCTTTGAGCTTTCAGCAGCTAAAAAAGAGCTGAGAGTAAAGTCAGGGATTGGAATTGGAATTGGGATTACAAAATTATGCAGATTCCGGCTAAAATTGCTGTGAAATACGCGTTCAAAAAATGTCGAAATAGCAACAACAATTTGCATTGTATTCTGTCGCGAGTGTGAGAGAGTGTGTGTGTGTGTGTGTGAGCGTGTGTATGTGTGTTGAAATTATATATTAATTTTATTATTATGCATGACGACTGCAGAGCAGACAAAGTCGCTGCTTTAAAAACTGTTGCATTTGCGGCAATTTGTGGCGTCGTCTGGTGGCGTGGCAACGCTTGGCGTGGCGTGTGACTGTGGCGAGTTCAATAGCATCGACAACAACAACAACAAACAATAACACTTAATAATAGCGGGCATAAGTAATGTTAACAATAACAAATGGCATGAGCGCCGCCAATGCATGAATAGACAACAATGCAGTCCAAAATATTTACAAATATTATGCAAAACCCAAAACCCAAAACCCAAAACCCAAAACCAAATCGAAATGTTGAAAGCAAAAAAATAACAGCCACAAAGTTGAGTTAAGGAATTCGTATTTATTTATGAGTGCGTTCAATGCGTTTCAAAATGCAATAAAAATAAATTTAAAATTTGTATTGAATTTGGTCTTACCTTTCACTCGACGGGGGGCGTGGCGTGAGGCGGCGTTGTTGGCATTAATCCGCGCGTAAGTTACAGCCAGGCAACTAGAGAAGCAGTGGGAAGAGCCAGAAGAAGACACACGAGTTGTAGAAATTATCGTTGGAGCAAGAAATGATTTCACATGCGTCCCAAAACCCAACAGATCTCACAGCCACACACACACCCAGCACAACAAAAACGCACAAAACAAATCAAGAGCTTAAAGTTTAGTTAGCCGAAGTTTTGTTACACTTACAGTGCGTGCTAGTGACATAAATTAGAGTCTACGCAGCAGCTACTCCAAAAAAAGCTAGATTTTATTATATAAATATTAATTTAAACTTCTTTTGGCTAAACAAACTGTTCTAAGCTGCCTAGCCTCCTGTCACACACTGCCTGACACAACATGCATACCCGCTGTCTCAGGGTAAAGCCACAAATAACGACAAAAATTGCTCAGCGTTGAGTCATGTCGAGGGAGAAGTCGAGTCGCCGTCGTCACCGTCTCAGTTGTCACATGCCAATGCCTACTGTAGTGTGCGTGCGCTACCCGCACAGCAGAAACAGGCAACAAAAAAGCTGACAAATGTGTGCCAGCGAAATGTTAGCGGGAAACAGCAACGCTAACAAAAAAACAGCTAAAGACTCGCACTGGTTCTAACACTTTTACTAGCTTTAATTACGGTATGTGCTTCTGCTTTTTGCTATTGTTTTTGCTGCACTTTAGCATAATTATGTTGATTATTATAATTAATTTATTAATTTGTTTTTCTTTGTTCTTCACTAGCCAAAAAACGCAGCTCTGGGTCAAGACCAAAGATGCGCGTAGAGTTGTGAGAAAATCAAAAATAATTTTTAAATACTGAGTTCTACACACTACACACACTTTACACACACACTCCTCACTCACTTGTGGCGCCGTAACGTGCACGGCGTAACGGTTAACGGTTTAAGCAGCGCGCGCGCTTCCAAACGAAAACAGTTAAAAGTGAAAATCAAGAGACTTAGGAAACAAACGCGAGTCACACATAAACAAATAAACAAACGTACACACTCAAGTGCTGTCGACGCGTCAGCTGAGCTCAGCGGCTGCTCAACAACTGAAAGAAGCTTCGACTCACCGCCGCTGACGCTGCTGCCGTCGCCGGCGTCACTGCCGCGTCGCAGGCAGCGTCTCAGCTGCGTTTTGCATACAAAGAGAGTTGAATTGATAATCAGGCGACTCTGTAGTTGGTTGGTGTAAGGGTGTTTTGGGTTGCTGAGGCAACTGTGGTATTTTCAGAGCTACTTAGCTGATCATCGTGGCGTGTAAACGGTAAGAGCTACAAGTTTGAAATTGGTAGACCAGCGAAGCTTCTCAGCAGCTGAGTTCTAAATTAAGTTGAGAATGTTATACTAGTTTAACTATATTTACTTCAAGTAAAGAGTCTTTAACAGTCGAGCATGCTCTGCTTCCGCTTTGCCACACTAGTTTAATTTAATTTGTTTGAGTTCTCTGCATGCGCTCAGTATTTTTCTTCTGAGCTCACAGCCCAGACCTTAGTTCGAACAATTAAAAACTTAATTTCTACTTAAACAAAGAGAGCGAGTGAGAGTGCGAAGAACAGACAGAGAGAGCGAGAGAGAGAGGGTCAAACTACTGCTGATTGCATTTGCATAATTTAAGCCCAAAACAATACGCGAGCCACGCTGCCGCTGCCTAACGGTAACACATTTGTTTCTTGGCTCCAACTGGACAAACGCTTGTTCTAATTATAAAAAAATAAAATAATGTTAAAAATTGTGTTGTTGTTGGTTTTATTTGCTTTCTACGCAGCTTCACTAACTTTGTTGTAACTTGTATAAATTCTTGTAACGTTTGCTGATCGAAAGTTTGAAACGGTATTGAAATAGTTTTTTGAAAACATAATAATTCTTTTTTTTTTCTTTTTGTTTTGAACTTGGGCAACTTTTGTGCTTTTGTTAACATGCATTTCTGGCGCTTTTCTTCTCGTTTTTATCCAACTTAAGTGACACATTAAATGATTAAATGTTGGTTCGTTTCTTTGTTTGTTTTTGTTTTTTGGCTTAGCTGCCTGGCTTAACACCTGGTGTTTTCTATTAGTTATTAACTAATGATACTTTTCACTGAACAAGCTCTTTTCAACTGTTATTAAATCTAAACTAAAATCTACACAAACAGCCGCTTAAATTATTCTTTTTTTGGCCACTGGATAAGTTTCTTTAACATTTTAAATGCTTTTAGTTTGCTGTCTCTGTGTCGAGTTCCTTTTCGTTGGCACCATTGGCTGCTCTGTCCAGACAGCCATCATCGAACAATGAGCCCAGCTGTCCAATGCGTTTTATCTGCTCCATCAGATCGGCTATTTCGGGCGTGCAATTGCGGAACTTGCGCAAATACGTAAAACCACGCAGCATCTCGTTGTCCAGTACACAACTGAAGGTGTATAAAAAGTAGATTAGTTATAGAAGGGGAAAGTGCTGTAGGTTAACACTCACATCAAAGCTGCTGCGGCAAAGTTGCCCGTTTTCTCCAGCTGCTCCAGCCACTTGTTGATTATGGTTTTGATCATGGGATCTGTGGCTGGCAAATGAATTCTGGCATTAGCCAGTGCCTCACGGAAGTACTCGTGTTTGAGCAACAGATTAATGGACTCTGTGTGCATATCAATTGCCGAGAGATAGGTGGCTGCGTGTAGAATAAAACCCTGCTCCTCCATTTGTGTGGCGTAGGCCTTGCAGCATTTCTGCCAGAAGCTGTAGGAAGGAATATAGAAATTTATAAAAGGAGTGGCAAGAAAGGCTTCCCTGACTACACTTACACATAGGACACAGTGGGTGCCAAAGATATGTGCCACTCGTTGAGCGTCTTGTGCTCGATATGTTGTTGCAGCTCGTCACGCACTTTAAAGGTGCTAACGGCAAGACTCAGCGGAGCAATGTCCTTGTTGTTCGAGTGCTTCAGATTCGTTACTGCAAGCAAAGCACAAAATTAGACACAGTTTCTACAGGGATTAATCAGTTGACTTACACTCGGTGGCTATTAAATCCTTGGCCATCACTTTGGTGCTGAAGAGCTTGGACATGAGCACGGACTTGTCGATTTTGGCTGGATCCTCAGTGAGCACCACAGCGAGTTTCTCCAGCGCATGTTTGTTGAGCTCCTTCTGTGTGAGGCACAGGCAGCTGCGGCTATGCTGCAGGGAAGTATAGTTAGTTAGGGTAATCTTCAAGATAACTTCTAAGTTTACTTACGCCCATTAAGCTATCGGGTTTGGGTTCCTTGCACTTGCTGCACTCGAAGGGTGTAGGCTGCTTGGTGTCAAGACTGAGAGCATCCATTAGCTGCTCCACCGCTGGCTGCTCTGTTTGCTGTGCTGGCTCCGACTGCTCCAGCGGGGCCGTCTGGCGTTGTGTCTCCGCCTTGCGTTTGTCACGCCGCTGACGCTTCTTTTGACCCGCAGTTAGAGTGGTGCCAAAGGACTGCGTTAAGGATTTGCTGGCCCACTTGACATTGAGCAGTGCATCGCTCTTGGAGTAGATGAGCTTGTCGCCCTGCGCCAGCGCCTGTTGTATGCTCAGCTGTTCCAGGGACACCGCTTTGCCACAGCACATGATGATGTTCTCGTCGGAGGGCAGGAACATGCCGCACCACATTGGGCAGTGATAGCTGATGGTCAATGGGGGCTGTTCCGGCGCCTGTAGATTCCACAGGCATACCTTGCCCTCAATGTGAAAGCTGAGCAGCAAATGTGCCTGCAGATTGCTCCATTTGACAGAAGCTATCGAAGCTTTAGCATCGCTGACCACCAAAGTGTGAAGCTTTGTCCAGCCACGTTGCTCCGCATGGAATTCCATGATCTGTAGCTGCTTGTCGTGACCCACGACTACAAAACGATTGCGCTCAATTGGATTAAACGCAATATCTGTGATGTAGCGCGACAGCAGCGCCACCTGTCGTACTAAAGTGTACTTCAACTCCTGTCCTGGTTCACGTTCGTACAGCTGCAGAAATCCATCGTCGGTGCCCACGAACAGAAAAATGTCACGCACATGGAGATAACTCGCACGCTCGATGTAGGAGAAGACGATGGCATCTGTGGGATGAAATAAAATAACATTAACATAGCAGAATAACAGCGTTTGGTTAACAGCAGAACTGTTGGCGTCACAGTAAAACAAATCGATTCAAAAGTCCTGCTCAATTGGAACACTAGCACCCACTGTAACCAGGGGCAACTTGTCAACAAGTCTAGCAAATCATTTAGTTCGACAAAACACACACAAAGCTACTAAATAGCATTCGATTTAGCGATACAAGTGAATAGATTAAATTAAATTAAAGGTAGATTAAGAGGCAGTAGAATGCCACATCCACATCAGAAGACACTGGATGAGCTGGTCCAGCAGATTATGCTGCGACTGAGACAACGCGATCTGGAGGTGGAAGAGAAATTCATGAAGTTTATAGTGCATCTTTTGGTGCGAGATGTGCGACGTGGTTTGCTGAAAACGGATCTGGAGGCGCCCAGCAAGTGCAAGGTGCATGTGTTCATCGATAAAATTGTTGCCAACTACACAAATCCAGCCAAGAGCACAACGATGGCCAACTTGCGCATGTCGTGGATTATAAAGCACGGACAGGGCATCAATTTGTGCCACGTTAAGGAGCAGTTTGAGCTGACATTTCAGCAGGAACTAAAGCTGCTTATCGACGACATACTGCGCTATCCGGAGTCGTGCAGCAAAACGCAGTTGGATCAACTGTTTGCCAAGATGCAGGTGTTCACTGTGGTCAGCTATCACCTGGGCAGTCCCAAGAATCATGTGCTGCTCAAGCTGACGGCCCAGGCGCTGAACAGTGTCATCGGACGCAGTGATCTGCAGAACTATGTGCTCAAGAAGAGGTACCATCGCCAGGAGTATCTGCAAAGATTGGCCTCCACTGTGGCGGGCATAATTATCTACAACAACGACGGACCTCAAGGAGATCGCGAAAATGTGCGTTATGGTGAGTTGGACAAAGGAAGTTGGAATCTTTTTTACTTCACGACTTCTTCTAGTAATCGATGATCTAGAAATGGCTCAGCGAAACACCTCGGCTGCCTTTGAAACAGCTTTTGAGCGCCTTAAGACTTTGATTGGCAACTGTCAATCCGCCATCAGCGATCAACTGACACTGGACAACAAGGAGACCACACTCTACTACCGTGTGCCACTGGGACAACTGCATCGCATTAATGATTTTGTTATTACGTTCATTATGCTGCGAAGATCACTAACCGCTTTGAAGCAGAGCTACGAGCATACTGCGTACTTGGTGGGCGTGGAGAAGGAGCGCTACGACTGCGTGGTCGCCAAGATCAACGACACGTTGGCCATGCGCACAGCCATTGACTCGGAGCTGGTTTTTGTAAGTAAACGATTTGCTCTAACTGTAAACTACAGGGTCTAATTCTTGCCTATACACAGCCACACTTTGTGTACCTTTCGAAGGTGTGGAGCAATCTGAACGATTACTTCAATCACATTGTGGAGGTGAACAAACTGCGTGAGCAGCTGGAGCTGCAGGTGCCCAAGCAAATGGAGGACTTGGCACTGGAGACCATTGTGGAAATTCAGGATATGGCAGAACGTCGCAAGGTGCCGCATCAGTTGAGCTACGACCAGTGCATGTCCGCACTGAGTGAATACCAAACCGATGGCAACTTTTGCAGTCTCGCTCAGGCGGACATCAAGGAGTTTTGTGCCCTGACTCTAGCGGTGACCAATGGTCTGCTGTTGCCAGCGAAGGTGCTGCGCAATCTCTGCACAAATCTGGACATACAATTTGGATTTCAGGACTTAACATATGCGCGCATTGGAGAGCTTTGGTTTGAGAAGTTTGTAACCGCCTTCAGGCAGACAATCTTCACCAGCGCCAATCTTTGCCTGCTGCTGCATTTGGACGAAATGCTGCTGGCCAAGGAGATGCAGGACACGGTAGTGGAGCCACCCAAGAAAGCAGATTTCCAAGGACAAACCGAAATGGTTGTACAAAACGATTTATCGCCAGCTAATTGGATCAATGTGACATGGAATGCCTGGGATTATCATCGAGAAACGATTCATCTCGCGGAGATACGCAAGTGTCAGACTCGGGACACACAGACTAAGGTGTGCTATGGCCAACGCAATGCTCAGAGTCAGGCCTACAACACACGGCAGCATCATAAGTGACAGCATTTGCCTACCTTTCTTTGTGTGCACATTGTAGGCACCCAAAGTGTGATTCACTATGAAGTATATGTAATTCTCCTGCCACATTAGAGAGTAGACTTCCTTCTTGTAGACAGGACGAAAGGTTGTCCTCACTTTCATGCTCTCCACATCCAATATGCCAACCTGCAAGGGTTGAAGAGTTTAGTAAATAAAGTTAATACAGATAAATCTTGGTTAAAAGTTGCCTACCAAACCATCGAAGGTGCCAAAGGCTAGCTGCAGGGAGTCGGGACTCCAGGCTAGCGTGTAGATCGCGCTGTTCACATGCACCATCTCAATGGGAATGCACTGCGAGGACAGCTGTGAGATATCGAACAGAGCCAAGCGTTTGTCCGAGCAGCCCAGGGCTATTCTGTGGGGAAGAAGGGGCAAGTTAAGTACAATCAGGAGGAATCTGCTGCCCACTCACTTGTTCATATCATCGGGACACTCGGCAATCGCACGTATGCCGAAGGACAGACAGCCATAGAGCGCAGTCAGTTGTCCCGTTTGGGGATTGAGCACGCCGACACGACGGTTGCGCATGCTCAGCCAGATCTTATGATCGCCACTGGGCGCAAAGGTGACTATCTCCTGTGGAGTGCTCTTAAATCCTAGGTTCTTGTGCAGTTTATAGCGACGCTGCTTTGGTTCGTAGTCCAGGGACCAGTAGACGAGCTGCTGTCGCATTGAACACACGATGGTATGGTCATTTAGCCAGTGCACCTGCTTGGAGCGACCTGTAGAAGATTGGATGAACATTTAGTAATGTCTACTGCACTGTGTGTTCACTGTACCTGTTGCATTGTTCTTGTTGTTGTAGGTCTTGCCACAGTGTGCGCCTGTCAAGGTGTTCCAAATCATCACGACTTCGTTGTCGTTGATGGACACCAGTAGTATGTCAGGGCGGGAGGAGGATGTGGTGGAGCAAATGCTCATAGTCTCCACGCTGGCAGTGGGTGCCAGCTGTGCCGGCTGATCTTGCTGAGCAGTTGGTTGTGGCTTTGCTGGCTTTATCGGCTTGGGTGCATCGTGCACCTCTGCCTGATGATAGATATGATGTAGTACCTCTCGCTTGGGTTTGGCAGCTTCGCCGTCCACAATAACCGCGTCATCGCTGGATGAGCTGAACTGTATGACCTCCAGGCTCCCCTCGCTGGAGGTGCTGACTGGTGTGCGTTCGGCCTTGTGGGAGTTTGTGCTGCTGGCGTCGCTGCGTGGACCATGCATAGCAATGCCTGCCTGCAGGCAGTCGGCGAGTGTGACCTCCACTTTTGGCTTGTTGGGATCCTCCAGGCTCAGTGCCTTGAGATCCGCCTTCATGCTCTTGCAGGCCTCAATGAAATCCAGTTTTGTGTTATCGCAGGGCTTCTCGAGGCCAACAAAGTCATCACTTGAGTGGGAGTACTTGGAGATGGTTTGGCGAGCAGGAGCGCCAAATTCGCACTCCAGATGATCTGTATTGTAGATATCAAAGATGTCATCGTTGTCAGCTGCCCTAGACTTGGTCAAGGGTGCTTTTCCTGGCTTTCCTTTATTTTTGGATTGCTGAGATTCCATAAGCTCCTGGTCAGTGGGTTTCTCCAGACCCACGAAGTCATCGCAGGACTTCACCAGCGGATCCGCAGTCTGCTTTGCCAGCGGTCCCACTGCAGTGCTGCGCCATTGATCAGTTGTTGCCTCCTCTGTGATTCGCACAGGCATTTCACGCCAGGCTATATCACAAATCCTGGACTGTTGACATGTAAACTTGTAGATGATGCTCATTTTGTGCATGTCGCAGACCATAACGAAGCCGGAGCAGGTGCCCAGAGCAAAGATGTGCTCATTGTAGGGTGAGCAGCGTAGCACGCTCAACTGATGATTCCTGGGCGAGATGAATGTGGGACGACGGCAGTAGGTATTGGAGGCGACACAGTAAATGACCAAATCACTGGCATCCATCGACAGGATGTTGCCATTGCATATGTAGCCCATGAGCACGTTCACCATGGGATTCATCATACGCAAATCACGTGCCTCGTGTTGATGCTGATGTGCTTTGTGGCCCATGATGGCCTCGCCTTGTTCACAGTCCCAGACCTGCACACTTAAATCCTCGGCAACGATGGCAAATTGTTTGTTGGACACCGTATCGCTGTCTTTGCTGATTTGTGCCCACAGTGGACTCACATCAAGCGCATTTACCGTTATGCGCGTGGACATGGTTTTCACGGAGGCATTTTTGTCATTTTCTGCCGCTGCCGCAATGTAGTTGATGCATTTGAAGCCGGTGTAGAGTATGCCGCCATCGGGTGTTGCCACCGACAACGGTGTTTGGGTGCAACTCGGTGTTGGCACGTTGTTATACATTACCACGGGTGGCTCCATAGCTTCTGCAAACTAGCGCAAAAAAGAAAATGGTGAACTTTTCTCAGAATGAGCTTGATTTGTGCATCTGCTTTGCTCTCCTTTTGTCCTTGTTATCGTTATCAGCGTGTGACCGATGGCGCACTTTTAAAAACTAGTATTATTTGGTCAACCAGCAGACGGTCACACTGTGAACGACTTGCGATGAAACCACTGACTCACGCAGCGGAGCGAACGAAAAATAGTTAATGGGGTGACTCCTAAAATGATTTAATACCAACTATTGGTACAATTCTTTATTAGAATAAATCTATCTCTGTGATAGTTTCGTTCGCGATTGCAGTGTGCCCACATTTATTAAAATTATTTAATAAATACTGTGTGTACACACTTAAATTGTAACCAAGAAACACTCAAATCGTTTTAAGAACGCCCTTAATGTTCCCTTGAACGACTAGCTCATTTCTTCACCAAGTGAATAGCTCAACCGAACTGCCTCGGAACGCCACAACACAACTCTATTTCGCAGTTGCTGTTTGTCGCGAGGTGTGTTATTTCGTTACTCCGTGAAAATAGGAAACAAATTTTAAATTTGCAGCTATTGCATTTAGCGTAATTTGATTTGAATGAGACTTCTGTGCGATTTGATAGTTTGTTTAAAAGAAATTTGTTTTGTTTTGGCTTATAGCAGGCGTGTGTTGACGTTTGGAAAGTTTTTGATGTGTTCGACTCCTGCTGTCATTCGACATTGTTGAGCTCTGGTGCCGGCTAAAAGCAACAATAACGATAAAAATGACGACAAGCAGCGAGGATGTTCTATTGCAGATGGGCGAGGTGCGCTATAAGAAGGGCGATGGCACACTGTACGTGATGAACGAGCGTCTGGCTTGGATGGCGGAGCATCGCGACACTGTCACCGTTTCGCATCGCTATGCGGACATTAAGAGTAGGTGCCGAGACCCTGCAGATAGAAAGTTTAGAGGGTTTACTTAGTTGGTGGTGCAATCAATCCTTATTATCTTTTTTCGATTTACAGCGCAGAAGATCTCGCCCGAGGGCAAGCCAAAGGTGCAGCTCCAGGTGGTCTTGCATGATGGCAACACATCGACCTTCCATTTTGTCAACCGGCAGGGTCAGCCCGCCATGCTGGCGGACCGTGACAAGGTCAAGGAACTGCTGCAACAACTCTTGCCCAATTTCAAGCGTAAGGTGGATAAGGATCTGGAAGATAAGAATCGTGTGCTTGTCGAGAATCCGAATCTGTTGCAGCTTTACAAGGATTTGGTCATTACCAAAGTGCTTACGAGCGATGAGTTCTGGTCTACACATGCCAAGGATCATGCGCTTAAGAAGATGGGCAAGAGCCAGGAAATTGGTAAGTGAATCTTTGAAGTATAACTCTGGAAGATTGCTAATCGGTGCACTTCTGTAGGTGTTTCTGGTGCCTTCTTGGCCGACATTAAGCCGCAGACAGATGGCTGCAATGGCCTCAAATACAATCTTACCTCGGATGTCATACACTGCATTTTTAAAACATATCCCGCCGTTAAGCGCAAGCACATGGAGAATGTGCCGGCCAAGATGCCCGAATCGGAGTTCTGGACAAAGTTCTTTCAATCGCACTACTTTCATAGGGATCGCCTGACCGCTGGCACCAAGGACATTTTTACTGAATGTGGCAAGATCGATGATCAAGCGCTAAAGGCTGCAGTGCAGCAGGGTGCCGGTGATCCTTTGTTGGATTTGAAGAAGTTTGAGGATGTGCCGCTGGAGGAGGGATTCGGTAGCGTTTCTGGAGATCGCAATGTGGTCAATAGCGGCAACATTGTGCATCAAAACATGATCAAACGCTTCAATCAGCATTCCATTATGGTGCTCAAGACCTGCGCCAATGTCAATGGACCCATTGCTTCACTGACCAATGGCACCAACAAGGCCAATGGTCCTCTTGGCCAATCTACCTATACCAACGGCGTCAATGGCAAGGCAACCAAGCACAGCAGCGATCAACCCTTGGATGAAATTGATTTGGCCTCACAGGCCAAGAAACTACGACTGATAGAAAAAATCCAATATGAGGATCTGGGTGATACACTCATTGAAATCGACGACAACGCTGCCCAGGCGCTCAACAAATCCAAGCAGTTTGAGCTGTCCAAGGTGGAACGCTACCTCAATGGCCCGTTGCACAATCACATGTATGAGAATCACAACGATAATCTTGGCCTGGACAATGTCCAGTACAAGCTGGTGCGCAACTCCGAGTCCTGGCTGGATCGCAGTGCGCCACGCAATGTCATTTGCTCCAAGGCAGCTGTCAATGCACTGGGAGAACTCAGCCCGGGTGGCTCCCTCATGCGTGGCTTCCAAGAGCAGTCAGCAGGACGTAAGTTTAGAACAATTTTAAAGATTTCCTTTTTAAAATCCACGATTTCTTTTCTATGCAGAGCTGGTGCCGCCTGATTTCCAGCGTGACTTGCGTAATTTGTACTTGTCGCTGCTGGAACTCCTAAAGCACTTCTGGATCTGCTTTCCACCCACCACTGAGGAGCTGGAGACAAAGCTCCAGCGCATGCACGAGACACTGCAGCGCTTTAAAATGGCCAAACTAGTGCCTTTCGAGGTGAGCTCTATACAGACACTTTTGAGTTAGCAAATCTTAATACTTTACTTTTATTTGCAGAATCGTGCGATGCATGAACTCTCGCCACTTCGTTCATCGCTCACCCAACACATGAATTTGTTGCTGCGCACCGCTAATTCCAAATTTGCCACCTGGAAGGAGCGCAAGTTGCGCAACAACAGATAACAAACACATCCTCAGCAGTTGCTGCCTCATCAGCATTTGGAGCAACTGGAAACACAGACGCCAATCATATTAAGCAACAACATTATCGAGTAGCACTATAAACATATAAATATAAAACATTTAATGATACTAATGACTTAAATGAGACTTAATTAAATAAGAACTCAACTGGTTCGGAGTATTTCTAGTTCTGCGAAGACTGTCAGACTTTACATGTTTACATTTTACATCTCAAGTTCAAACTAAATCAAACTGACGCCCAAAGCAGTGACCCAGTTAAATTCCATCTAATTTGTCTATAGTTCTATATAAAACTAATTAACAACTTGGTAAAAACTGCTGCCAAGTTTCTTGCGCGTTCAGCGACAGAAATTTGGTCAGTTCTACGCGAGACGCGCCTCAAACAACAAACGAATTTTTCACGGACTTTTAGTTTAACAAAATAATTTATACCATGAAGTACAGCTTAGAGTATAGTTTTTGGATCTATCTGCTTACGTTGCCTGGAATATTCTTGCTAGAAGCAGCGCTGATTTATCCCACTAACTCGGAATTTGGTGTAACTTTTCAGCTTTTCAAAATCTTTGAGATTTCTTTGTGAACCCAAAATATATTGCAGCTCTTTATGGCCATATCGGTGCCCATTAGTCTGCCACATCGTAATGTCTTTCTGTCCTATAATTACGAATATAATTACTATCAGCCCGAACACATTTACAAGTTTCCACCCATTTTGGTAAGTGCCCGACTGAAAGTTTGTGTTCTAAGTCTTTTGATACAAGTCGCAATGCATTTAGATGGGAAATGATTGGGCGGATGGTTATCTGACGTATCCGACTTATGCGAATGCTAATGGAGGCAGACAGTGTGACAACTGTACAGTGGGCACTAACAGTACAAGAGCAGTGAAGCAGCAGAAGGTGGAGCAAATGAAACCAACGTCGGGGACTTTGGAGCAAAGTCGTCAGAAGCGCGACGTGTCGCTGATGACACGCAAAACGTTCTATGTCATGTTAAGGGATAAACTGGAGAGGTATGTAAGAGATATATGTATAAACTGAACTATAGATTAATAGACTTCCTTTTCAGATCTGGTTATGAACCCGAAGCTTGCCTGCTTCGCTTGATCTGCGAGACAAATGACTCCTCGTTGGGCGAGATCAATGGTGTTTTAGGCAACATAGTGCACATTATATTCAGTCCCAGCAGCTCCCGTGATGAGCAGCTACCCTCTGCCTATTACCACGCCGAGGCTGATGGACTGCAGCAACAGTGCGACGACTACCACGAGAAGTGTCCGCACAAGGTGTTGGACTTGATTTCAGCGCCAGTGGAGCAGATTCTAAGTGATTTGACAAACAGAACGCGAAGAAAATAAAATTGTAAATGGAAATGGAAATTGGAAATTGGAATTTATTGGTTGCTTGGGTTCTTGGCTATTTGCGTTGTCAATTAACAATTGTGGCTTTAATGCTCTAACTGATTTGCTGTGTAAATGCTCGTCTCAGTGCTTGCTGGCAACTCGTGGCGACATGTGTTTACCGCGTTTTATAGGCCAACTTTCGTTGGCCATGTCGGTGCTTTGCTTTCGTTTTGGTAACTGCTATTTGGCCTTTATGCCCTCCAGTACTCATGGTGTAAGTTGTGAGTCGCAGAAAGCTGTGGAAGTCAAAGATTTGGGCTTAGTCTTAGTTCAGTTTGGTGTATGAGGTTCTCGATTTTCCTTTAGGTATTTGCTGCCTTGGCTGTGCCCCTGGAGCTGCCTCATCGCAATTGTTTTGTCTCCTACAATTTCGAGGCGAACTACAATTCCCCCTACAACTGGAGTCTGCCGACCTTATTTGTAAGTTTCATTTGCGGCTATAAAACGAAGCATTCAGTTTCGGTTAGCAGCGTTTCAAAGGGCCAATTAGCACAGTCGAGTACACTTAGCCTACCAAATTTTTATTTATAGCAAAATGGACCCATTGAATCCGAAGAAGTTGAATTATCGCGTAAGACAAATGAAGCGGTAAAGTCTAAGGGCCTTAATGGGGAACTAGAGGAAGAGGACAAGGGGCAGGAGGAAGAGGAGCAGTTAGAAGCAGAGCAGCAAGAGGAGGAAACTACAACGACAGCCACAACTGAAGCCAATGCCCCGCGAGAGAAACGCGAGCTGCTCAGTCGCTCAAATATTTATCACATTTTAATGGACAAATTTCAGAGGTAAGTACAGAACGAAAACCAACCAAGTGCCTACTAAAAACTCAGCTGATTTCAGGAGTGGCTTTGGCGGCGAGTCCTGTTTGCTGCGTCTCATCTGCGAGATCAATGCCGCTGAGCTGGACGAGGGCAACGGTGTGCTCGGGAGCCTGATGCATGTGCTCTTCAGGTGAGTCTAAGCAGTGACTTACTTCAGTTATAGCTACTAAAAGCACTTCTCTAAGTAGTCCCAGCACATCGTCAGCGGAGCAGTTGCCACTGCGTTACTATCAGGCGGAGCACGATGGTGTGCAGGATCAGTGTCATTACTATGAGCGCAGTTGTGGCAGGAGTTTGTTGCAGCTGATATCGGAGCCTTTTGAGGAGATTTTTCGCAGAGTTGAAAGCAATAAATTGTAGTTACTTGGTGACAAAGGCAATAAACTTAATGAAAACTAAGCTCTTTTTTAAAAAACTCTTTTTTCTGAGGGCCTAATGACGTCACAAACGAAACTATTACTCAAAAGTGTTCTGGCTAAAATGAGTTGGGACTCGTGTGTCACTCTGACCTAGTTCCTCTTCGCGATTATTGATTAATTAGCAACTTTCGCTGTGTTAGAACATTTTGGGCACTTAATAATTGGTTGATCAGTTTCAAATCGATTGGTTTTAAATTTTTGGCACAAAGCAAAGCTTCAATCTTTCAGTTGTACGTGGACTTTAACTGACTATGGACAAACTGGCATCACATAAATTTATCTGGCTTATCACTGTGGTTTCAGCAGCTGAAGCTGCGCTCGTTTGGAACACAAAGGGTGAAGTGGCAGTAAGTTTAGAACTCTTTCTTTATCTACTTTAATACTACCTAGATTTTTGGGAGTAGCTTTTTATATCCATAGCTGTACCCATTGATGTCTACGACCGTCATGTGTTTTTGTCCTACAACTTTGAGGCGAGTTATCATCTGCCCAAAACTTGGCACCGCAGGCCGCCGATTTTAGTAAGTTTTCCAAAAATTCATGAAGAAAACCTTTAAAAGGCTCTTTATGTTTTTAGCGTAGAGGAAACGGCACGCACGTGGGTCCTTACAACGATAAATTAGACGACTTCGATGAGTACGAGTACGATGACTACGAGCACGAGCAGACGCAGCATCACAAGCGCAGGAAGTCCAAGCCGCCAAGGCGCAAAAAGCCAAAACCTGCACAACACGATAAGCCGGGAAAACCGTCAAAACCTCCTAAGAAGAAGAAGCCAAAGCAGCCCAAACCCAAACCACCCACTGAGGACTACAAGGATTTCTTTGAGGATTCATTGGCGCGACACCGGCGCGAGCAAACGCTGCTCTCGCGCAGCAAATTCTATGAGCTATTAAGCCACAGATTTGAACAGTTAGTAAAGAGTTAGCTAGTAAGTTAGCCACACTTTCAATACCCTTACTTTTCGTTACAGACACGGCTTTGGTAGAGGCGATCACTGTTTGCTGCGTTTGATTTGCGAGGCAAACAGCGCGGAGTTGGGAAGACACAACGGTGTGTTGGGCAGCCTCATCCATGTGCTGTTTAGTCCCAGCAGCTCACACGACGAGGGATTACCCCGGAGCTACTACAGGGCAGAGCAGAAGGGGCGACAAAGTGATTGTATTGGCTACAGTGAAAAGTGTGAGCGCAGTTTACTTGAGCTGATCACACGGCCCTTGGAAGACTATATACAAAATAAAGCGACTTCTTTTGAGTACTTGTATGTAGAGAATTATTTATGGGGCTTAGAACAAAGACTTAAGCATACTAAGTGCTCTTCATGAACATCTTTAGAGCTGGCCAGGGACAGTTCTTCACATAGTTTTGTGCCACTCGACACTGTTTGTTGCTGGACTGCCAGGCGTAGTCGGGACAGCGACGCATTAGCTTGGAGTAGGCGCACAGACTGTAGAAGAGCGCGTGCCTATCGCAGGCGTCGCTCTGTCGACTGATCTGACTGAGATCTCTGTATTTACTGGGCACTAAACTGGCACAACTACCAAAGTTGGCTTCATAGGCATCGATTATGTTCTGATTGCCAAAAGCGCGTTCCAGCATAGGACGCACTTTCTGCAGATTGAGTAGTTTGCCTTGCAGCGCCGACGTCACGTTGAATATGCAAGCCAAGCGACACTGTAAAAAATGGGGAATATGTTGCGTATACATGTTGGATATAGCGGCTTTATGGCAGTCAATTTCATTATGATTGAATAAGTTCTACAAAAGTTATAGCTATACAAACATTTAAGAAGCACAAACTCACTTTTAAATTAATTCTTGTGCGCCACCTTATCTGTAACTCTACTTACGCTCGCCTGAGTGCCAGAGTTGCCACACTCTTTGTTGAAAGCGCCCCAGTTTGGCAGTGGCAGTGGACAGCAGATTTGTACGTTCTGTAAAACAAAATTAAATGTTAATATTTATAATAAATTAAATATATTGCCATTAATTACCTTAACTGTACTGGGAGCTGATTTGCAATTGGCTGCACTGACTGAAATTGGATTAATACTGAGAACACAAAGAATTAAGAGCGTAAATTCGAACTGCATTTTATAAAGTTGTTAAGTGCACTAAATGCATTACCAGCTTAATAAAATTCCAACTCGTTTATTTGTGCTACAAGTGTAATCAGATTAAAGCCAGCGACAAGTCTTGTTTCCGCTGCAGATGACATAACGATTACATAAACGCATATACCCCGTGGCAGACCTAGGGAATATATTCATAACCCTCAAAGAGTTTATGGTTTTCATCGTGACAGTTGAAAACGTAGCCGATTTTGATTTGGAGTTAAATTACTTAATCAGCGTTAATTGCTAAGCGTTAAAGCGGCTATTTGTCTGTCTGGGCCAACGCTGCGTATGCGTAATTGCCTCAAAGGTCAATAGAATGGCTGGAAAATTTAAATTAGGTACAGGAATTCATATTTTTAGGGACATAGGAATGATGTCCCCATCAAGATTTACTTTTTCCTCCCAGCAGCTCAGCAGCTAAGTCTCAAATTGAGCTTTAGTTAGTTACATAAATTAATCAAAATTTATTTAAAGAAAAATTTAAAAAAATGGTATATTGGTTTGGAAATCGAATGTGTTTAATCCTTTTGCTTCTGCTGTTGCCTCTGGCCAGAAGTGAGTACAGAAACAATGTCAATTTGCTGTGCACACAGATGATGAACACTCAGTTGCTGGAGAAATGTTGTGGCGATTCCAAGCCGAGCAATTTGCCCTTCGTCAGGAGCAACTGTGCGCAGTACAAGGATGATTATGGAGCGGTAGCTTTTAAAAAGTTAATAAATATATAAAATATAATACGAATTTCCTGGCAGTGTCGTTACGAGTGCATCTACAATCACTGGCAGCTGCTGTATCCGAATAATACGCTGATACTGCCCAACGTTAGCTCGATGATCAGTCAGCTTTATCCCCGGGACAGTGGCTACTACAGCTACAGTGTAATGCTACAGGAAGCCTACGAGCACTGCGAGTCCTTGAGCACCACCTACACGGGTATGATGCGCATGTATGCCTCGTTGGCGGATCCGGAGACGGGTAAAAATAGCGCCGGATTCAAGTGCCAGAAGAACGCAATGATCTTTGCCAAGTGCGCGATTGCCAACATGTTTTTGAACTGTCCATTGCAGGACTGGCAGGAAAATCAGGAGGATTGCATGGCCAGTCGACGTCTGTTGACGCACTGCGTTAGGTTCCTCAGCAGCATCGATGACAACAGCAGCAACAGTCCGAACAAATTTCGATCTTCGAATGCCGCCAGGAGTCACAAGCTGAAAAAGCGCAGTCTTCAGCCCTCAACTCATTGGTACACGACTTTCATTAACTGGCTCGTGTTTTAGACCAGATCAAACTCCTTTTACGAAATATAAAATAAAAGCTTTACAGGGTATTAAAAAGTAGACAAAGATCTGCTAACAGATTAAGCAATTTATTGAGCAATTAGTCGTTCATTTTGGGTGCGCTACATTAATTTATTAAATGCCAGCATCTAAATGGTATAAAAAGCATAACGATGGCTAAAAACCAACTCAGATCACACACAATGTTGGCCAAGTTTACTACAGTACTAACAGTTTGCCTGCTAGCCAGCTCTACACAGGCTAACACAGACGAGTTGGACTGTGCGAAGCGCTTGGACTACAATGTAAGTGAACACAGGAATATACGGATTACCTATAACACTAATATACACTCCTTAGACTGTGGAAAACTGTTGCGCGAGACCAAATCTGAACTTTGATGCGTTTCAAGGAAGCTGTGGCAAGTTCATGTCCGCGGGCACGCCGAAAATGTCACCAGTAAGTAGAGTATACCCTGTAAACAACCCAATTTAACTCCACATCCTTTACAGTGCCTGTATGACTGTATTTTCCGCACGGAAAATGTGCTAACTGACATGCAGCTGAATGTGGAGAATGCCGAGCGAATGCTGCAGAAAATGCTCGGCTACAACAAGGAATTTGTCGATCTTTATGTCAAATCTTTACAGAACTGTACTGAAAATTTCGATAAGCTGGAGAAACGCATCAGAAGACGTCCTTTTGGCAGATCAAAGTGCTCAATTACATCTGTATTTCTAGGCATGTGCACGCTGGAAAATGCATTTGTCCATTGTCCTGCGGCCAGTTGGCGTAGCAGCAAAGTGTGCGAGGACGCACGTGATTTTATGCTGAATTGCAAATGTGATAAGAGTCAGAGTGTGTGTATTCAATTGTAGACGCACAGTTCACTTGATTTTTAATTAAAAATTGTAATCAAAAATTAAATGACGTATATTAATTTGTTAATGAGCAACTGTCTGGCTTATAATTCGCTTATATAATGTTCGTTCATTGCTGTTAAATAACAGTAAAGCTAAAGCATGCTGCGTGGGTTCATCGTATTGCTGCTAACGCTTCCGTATCTACTTGCAGGAAGCACTAAAAAGCCCTGCATGGAGAGGCTGGACATTCCTGTGAGTATGAACAGATTTTATTCCAAGCCCAAAAGTATGCAACAAAAATTTGTATAGTGCGGGCTGGGTGAAATTGAGTCTACGTTGGGGTTAGATTGAGTATACTGGGGTGAGCTAATGTTTTGGTAGCTAAAAAAAGCGGGTTTGAAGTATAAAAATATAGCTAAATCTAGCTATAAACTAAATAAGCTGAATTTCTGTAGCCGCTTCTAGTTTTTGGGTCTCCAAGGAAATTTTAATAATAAATTCAAGTAAATTTCTTACCTTTAACTAATTTCTGTTCAATTTCTTACCTTCTTAGTCCACTCAGAGCTGCTGCAAGTTGCCTGAAATCATATTCAGTTCATTTGATCCAAAATGCGGCCATTTGGACCTGGCACTGCATAACTGGCCCGTAAGTAACTTATGTATTTGAAGCTAAAACCACTTTTATTCTAAGAAAACTCCATTTGCAGTGTAGATTTGAATGCATTTATAAGAGTGCCAAGGTGCTAAACGGCACACATTTGGTACTTGACAATATGTACGCAATGCTGGACAAACTGATGAAGGACAATCAGAGGCTCAAGGATCTTTTCGTGGAGGGTTTTGCCAAATGTCAGCAAAAGGAGGACCAAATGGTTAGGAAACTAAGCACTCGTCATTTTGGCAGTAAAGCCAAATGCTCTCCGCTGGCCATGTTGTACGGCATTTGTGCCTACAAACATGTGTTTCTTTATTGCCCCGATGAGAATTGGACCAACAGCAGCACGTGCAATCGCATAAGATCCTGTGAGTTGTCCAGAAGCATTTAGGGAATAACTTGTGCATAAAATTGTTTATTTCAAAGCATTGCAGGTGTGTTTTATTGGGCTAAAAGTGAAGGGCACGAAGTGCAGGAAGTTTGGTATTTTTTTTTCCACGTTTGTTGATCTCAGTCGAAGAACACATCATACCATCTGGGCTGTTGTGTTGCTGCTGCACTGCAGTCGCCTTGTGGGCTGTAGGTATCACTGTCCTCCATGGAACCCATTTGCACTGCGGAAGTTTTAAAATTCTACACACTTGACCTTTAACATTCATACGTTTCCTTACCCAACTGCTCTAGACTGAGTCCCAAACGCTGTGCCTGCTGCATTAAAACATTGAGCAGCATCTGTGGATCCGCTGCGCCATTCTGCAACACATCCTGCAGCGAAAGTTGCTGTTCCTCCAACTCCATGCCCTCTGCATCACAACCAAATTCCAGTTCGTTACTATGCAGTTGCTAGAACCCCAAAGATTATTAAGCGCATGCCAAGCCAGCTGCTTTGCAACTCACCTGCTTGGATTCTGGTCCTACTACAAAGTCCTCAAAAGCCGCTTTCACATAGGCTAGAAATAACAAGCCAGTAAAAATAACTGCCAAACGCTTCATTCTGACCGTTGAACTAAACTCTTTGAGTACTGAACCTTGAATAAATCGCAGCTGAGGCTTAAAATGCTTACAATCATTTGTCATGCCCCATTTGACCAGCTGTAATCAATAATTGCGATCAAAACAAAGCTTTTTTTTGTATCAATTACCTTCAGTTTATTTACTAAAACGAAAAAATACCCAAAAATTGTTAGAGAGTAAAAGAATTGAAGCTTAACTAATGGGCAGCGGCACGTGGGGTAGCGGATTGCACTGCAGAGCAAATTGTTTGGCCACAACACAAGGTTGATCGGTTTTCCACATTTTTGCTGGGCAGTTGAGGAAGGTTTCAGCATTGACACAGCTATAGATCATGGCGGCATAGGGGGAACAGCCTTGGGGCAGCACTTTGTAGGCGTTTAGATTGGTAGACTTCATGTGGCCATGGACTGTAGGCGGAAGAGAGAGAGAGAGAGAGAGGGAGAGAGGCATAGTTCATTTATAGTTTAATGATTTGTTTATCAGAGTAACAGTGAGTGAGTGAACGAGTTAGTGCCACAGAGTTGACAGTTACAGCTCATCTATTTCGCTCTCATGTGTATTTGCTATTTATTTTTTTGGTTTATGTACCAATTCATTTAAAACTTCCAAGATTGCTTCATAAGACTATTTTACACACTTGTCTTTAATTTAACGACTACCTTCAAACCTTTGTCTGACATTTTGTAGGTGAATGAGGAGTGAAACTAAAAAATTATAACAACCAAGTCTGACTGCACTTCCAATGAATCTACATACCAAATTTCATAGCTCTAGCTTTTACCAACTCGGAGATATCACCCCTAACAAGTATTAGTATAAACATATTAAGTATACGTACTGTTTTCCGCGCAGGTCTCAAAGGAGCGCACTATGTGCGGCACTATCTCCCGATCCCTGCGATGCACATGCTCCTGCAGATACGCACGAACTCTATCCATCTGCAGTTTGTTATTCACCAGAGCGCCAGTCTCACGATAAATGCAATCCGGATAGCACTGGCAAGAAGTGGAGTACAGTGAGCATGAACAGTATGATACGCTGTCAACTGGCATTGAGCGGACTTACCAGATGAGCATATGCCGGAAACTTTTCATTAGCCGATTTCAATTGATTTACGTGCTTCTGGCACTTTTGCGGCACGTTTCCCAGATTGATTTCCGGTGTGCGGCAACACGAGTTGATGTCCTGCCAATAAATCATGAATGGATTAATTCAATCGTACTCACTGTCTCCCTGTCTCACTGTCTGTCTGAATTTACTCACGAAATTGTTAAAGCTCGGCGGCGCTGTGCAATTGTAGGCGGCGTGGGCGTGGCTCGCCAAATGCGACAGCTGCAAAAGTGTGAATAAAATATGAATAAAATCGAATCGAAAGCGAAAGCGAAAAAAACTAAAGGAAATTGCGCTTACCATTAAAAATGCAATGCACTGGAAAATCGTTGAATGCATTTTCCGCTAAATAGTTTATGCACAATCGAAGCGTGGCAAAAGAATAAAACTTATGCCTATACAAACCGCCGCTATATATAGCCAAAAATTGTAGAGTTTAATAATAATGAGCTAGCGGCTTATCGTCATCACCATCACAATGTGAGGCCTTTTGGTCCAATGCGTCAATTGAAGGTGACACATCACTGTTGGTTCACACTGTTTGGGAGTGCAGAACTTTCGCCCCACGACTGGCAATGCGTGACGGAGTTTTTTGGGGAAATACCAGAAGGTAAATGGATTATAAACGGAATTACACTGATTAATAATGGCTAAAATAACGGAGCAGCTCAGGTAAACAGTGCGTAATGTAAAAATTGCGTATTGAAAATCATAAAGTGTGAAGAGAACAGAGGGGGAGAGTAAAAGGGAACAACATAGATTAAATGATTAAATATTTCTGTGGAATTTGTGTAAAATATAAATTAAATCAATGCTCATCAATTACGCTACTATTGTAGTAGAAATGGAAACTTCTATACCTCTATTGTAAATAGTAGTAAAATTCGTAGTAGCTGCAACAACCACCATTACGACTGTTTCTTCTACTATTGTAAGGGGCTGCTATATATACTTCTACTACTTAATTTACTACTTTTCCTACTACTATTTCTACTACTATTTTTAATAACTACTTCAACTCAACATCCCAACTCTTACTTCTCTTCCTTTCACCTCCTCCTCCTCCTACTCTAACTACAACTACTCCTACAATTTTTTCTACTACTATTTCTACTACTATTCCTACTACTATTTCTAATACATACTTCAAGGCTTCCTAACATAACTCGTACGACTCCACCTTTCACCTCATCCTACTATTACTACTACTACTTCTACTACTATTTCTCATTCTTCTACTACGCTCTCAACCACTACTTTAACTACTCCTCGTTTCACTACTACTTCTATTCAAACTTCTTAGTGAATTTCTTTTCTTACCTTAACAAATAGTCTAACAATAGTTTAATATAGAACTTATTCATGTTATTTATATCAATTTCTCTATTTATGCCAATTAATCACATATTTTATCTTATTATAGCCAATTCCTTTCTAGTTTATCGCACAATAATATACCAAGCAGCTAATTAGTGTTGCATTTAATTAATATTAGTACAATTTATGATAGCAACGTGTTACACTGCCTGCCAGCAGTTGTTGGCCAGGATAAAGAATTTAGCCGGAGTTAGTTCATGCATGTATGAATAATGCGCTTATATTTTATGAATGTTGTTGTTGCTGTGGTTGTGGCTGTTGTTGTTGGCATCTCTTATCACATTGTTGGCTGGCAGCTTATGTCATACCATTGTTGAGCTATAGCCTCAACATCTTTGTCAGCATCTCGTCTCAACTTCATTCTCATACGCGTTCTCAGCTTTATCCTCATGTTGCTGGAATTGCTGTCTCATGTGCTGCGCGTTTGACTGAAACTCTTAACCGCTAAGCTCAAGATGTTCAAGGTGAGTCGCAGTTGATAACTGAAAGTTTAGGTTGTTATTAAAGTGTCTCGAGTGCCTCAATGCACGTTAAGCATACGCCTCGTAAAACAATCAACGAAAACAAACTAAAAGAGTAAAGAAAACTTTCAAGTTGTGAGTTTAATGCTTGAGTTTAATACTTTAATTATTTTGTTAAGTAAATAATTTAATTGGCAGCTTAAACATCACGCATACGCCCCGTGACATACATTTGTTTGCTTCGTATTTAAAGTTACGTATACGCCACGTAGCACAGCCAACTGTTCGCTAAGAGTTCGCACCAATTGATAGTTTTAATCAATTCGCAATCCATTGCAGGTGCAACAAAGCACAATTGATGTCCCTGCTGCACAACAAATCGCAGTCAACTCTTTGAACAGTTAACTCGCTTAGTTCTTCCATTGTTGATTGTTGGGGGAAAATGGAAAATTGAAAAACTTTAACGCTGTTTGTCTTAGCAATCGATCTGCAACTCAATTCAATGCGACGATTTTTGAACAAAGAACTCGCTTTTATGGCGCTGCTTGAGACCTTAATGCGGCACGCTAAGTAGATTGGAGGAAGGACGTGCACTTTAAAATCCAAAGCAGAGACAGGACATGGGCATAAAAGGACACGGGGGTAGAGAGACAGACAGCCAGGACATTGGAACATTGTACATGTCTTTGCTCTCGGCGCTGAATTTTTGAAATGAAATTTAAATGCTCTCGAGTGGCAGTTGACATTAGAATTTACTTGAAGCCCGCAGGGCTGGGCGCTTGGGTGTGGCGAAGTCGTGTGGGGCGTGGCATGTGAAGGACTCTTTTCGAATGTGTCAGACGCATTTTTTCGGCTCTTAAATGGGGGACATAATGTTCTGTCATTGTGTTATTATCAACAGATTCGCTTGCTTTTTAACAAACAAATAAATTCGAGTGTGTCGGCGTGTGTGTGTGTGTTTGTGTGTGCGTGTTGGAGTTGTATTTTTCTTTTATTTTATTTTATTTTTGTCTTTTCAATTTGCTGCATGCGCTTTGGGGCAAATCGAGGACAAGCACCTGCCGTCGATTGGCATTTTAATAAATGTCGACACGAGCCACACACACTCGAGTTTAATTTGATTAGCTGCAAGTAAGGAGTGGAGGGGAGGAGGGGAAAGGCAGAGAAAACTTCAAAAGCAACAGGGTTATGATATCCCTTGGTCTTTGGTCCTGGGTCCTTGGTCCTTGGCCTGCATGCCAGTGGCGAGCACTGCGCCTAAGCAAACACACGACCCACGCGACATAGAAAAGGGCAACAAAATGCTCGACATTCACAAATATTTGCATAAATCAAATGAACGGATTAGAAGGCGTTTAACCAGCAACCAGCAGCTATAGCAGCGGCATAAGCTACAGCTGGTGAGCTGAGGAAAATTGCATTTCCCGGAAAATCACACAAGTTTCAGAAATCTTCAGCAGGCGAATATAAGGCAGCAATGTAAGTATTTGGGTAAATATTTAAAAAGCATTTAAAACTATAAATTTAGTAATAAAATACCTTTAAAATAAATTAATTTAAATGCTTCTATTATTTAAAAATCCCCCACAAATTCAAAACACTTAAGAATTGGCAAAAAAAATATTACAGTAACTTAATTTAAGTACTTTTTTCTTTGAGTGCCTTAAATATATTTTACATATTAATTTAGGTAAAAGAATTTTGTACTTTAAACAAATATTTCCCCCTCAAAGCCAAGTTATTTATGATGCAATTTTAATTACCTATTTAAATTTATACAAATTTAATTTAAGCTTATTAAAAAACAAGCTTAAAGCTGGAATTTATGTCTTTAATGGAAGCACCAAATTGTTTTCTTTTCAGGCAGAATTTTGTGAATGTTTTTTAAAATTCCAGTCGCACACACACGTGCACCTGTTGAGCAGCAAGCGTAGCCAACAAGAGGCTGCCTGCCTGTGGAATGTGGAACGCAGCTTTCGCATGAGCTTTTTGGCCGTTTTGTGGAACGCAAATGTTACGCGCCTTTTTGCCGAAGCACAAAAGTGGTAAGAACTGAAGCAGCGTCGTCGTTAGGCTTGTTAAGATGCTCCACAAACATTCAGTTATCAGCGGCGAGTGAACGAGTGCGGTTCGAGCAGCTACAGTGAGTGCTAAGTGTATGCGAACGCAGCAAAACGCATAAATTCGAAAAGAAGTGGAGTGCCAAAAATCCAGTGTTTCAAATGCTTATAAAAAAGAGCATAACAAATTTAGAAAAATTAAAAAAAATAAAATATTTAATAAATTTTTAGAATTGCGTAGTGCTCGCTGGCTTGACAGTGCCGGTCAAATGTTAACGAACGTGCTTTAAATGCATATTATTTTTTATGAATTATGAATTCGAGGCGTTGGCCGTGTAATGATTGCAAATAATGAATGTAATGAATGCCATGGCAAATAATCCCGCATTAAAGTGCGTACAACCACGGCAAATAGTGTGTGTGTGTGTGAGTGTGTGTGTCAATAACCGAGACAACAACAGTGGACAAGACAACGCTAAAGTTGTATAGAGGGAGAGCGAACGCGTCGCTTAAATATAATCATTTTGCAGCTTAGAAGGCGTTAAACACATTTAAGCCTGGGCAAATAAGTGGCAAAGGACAAAAGGATATCAGAGGCATTAGCTAAGCTGCGGTCAGCTGAAAAGTCCACAGAAACTAGGACGACAACAGCAGCAGCAAGGAAAACAACTAACTAAGGTACTCAGTACTGCTAGGCTTACTTAAGGCATAGGTGAGTGTACATCTGATATCGTTACATCTCTCTGTGTGTGTTTGTGGGTGTGTGTGTGTACAGTAAAAATCAGCTACTGCCTGTGGGTTTAATTAAACGGCAGTGCTCCCACATACACACACACGTACACCTAATACAACAATAGCAGTCGATACAATGCAAAGTGCACTGAGGAAAAAAATTCATACCGATTACAGTCACTATGAGTACTTTAGAAAGGGGTATACTACTTAGTGTACTAAAGAGGAGTAAGAACAAAGTACAAAGCTGTACGCTGATCACTATAAAGCTTATAGATTTGACTGGAAAGCTCAAATAGAATTTGAAGTATTTTTTTGAGCTACAGAAATCAAAATTCACGATTTAAAAATACTTGCCCATTTCGCACTGTGTAGGATAAAGTGAACATAGAAGAATGAAAGGATTGGCAATTGGCTACATTGTTGTGTGGCTGTGTAAAGGCTGCTTGTGTGTCGATGTGTGTGTCCACTCAGTGCAATATCGATTGCCAAAAAAAATTCCATTAGAAATCCACTTGAATGCCATCCCATTGGCCAACGATAACTGTATCAATGGCAATAGCAATAGCTATAGTTACAGCTACTTTGTTATTGTTAACGGCTAACAATGGCAGGTAATTGAGAAGTTGAGGGAAGCAAAAAAAAAAGGAAAAGCAACAGCAGAAAAAAACTTGTTGCCTACTTTTGGGGTGCGCTTTTAATGTATTTCCGCAAAGGGATTGCCTCAGACTTGTTGCCTACTTTCGTGCGCTGCTTTTAATGTATTTTCGATTTATATTTGATTTGATTTGATGAACTTCCGTCGAGTGCTGAAATAATTCTCCTGCCTCTGTCCCTGCCCCAGCTCCTGCCCACGCACGTCGTAAAATATCTGCTTTTGGCAAAATCTCTGTCATACTTATTTGCCAAACTTGCATTACATTAAGCCATATTTTTATTGAGCCAATAAATAACAGATTTCGCACATACAGGTTCCCCCTGCCTACCCCTACCACACTTTATTTGTTTGTTTGCTTGTTTGCCTTCCTTTTCTCGCCTTTGTTGTTCGACTTTTTATGGATTTATGCGAGCTGTGTTAAAAGCAAATCCTCAGCTTGTTAGCAACCACAAGCAGTCGAGCTCCCCTCACGTAGCTGCAGCGCGTGCCGCGTTGCTGCACGTGCCACCGCATGGAATGGGGGTAGGGGGAAAAACCGTTAATAGCGAGACAATAAAACGCAACACTTGTTGGCAATGGCCTCAGATTCTGTTTCAAATGGCCGGCCATCAAGACGGGCATAAAGGCCAAAAATGTACTGGCAGCAGGTGTGGGGCAGTGCGTGCTTCTGCTTTCCCTACAGCCCCACTGAGCCCACTCTACACTCGCCGGAAGTGTCGGGGAAATTATGATATTTGTCTAGACAGACAGAGCGCCGTTTGCCCATTGCTTATGTAAGCTTATGCTTAAACCCTTCGCTGACCTTTGACCGCTTGAAGTAATGCTTGCGTATTTCACGCTATTCGCCATCAAATTTGATTGCCGCCAGCGGATGCATAAAAGCACAGCCCCCTACCCCTACAGTGCCAGCAAAAACTATGCTGCTACACTGTAACAAATGCCTACACACGTTTATCTATCGCACCTAGGGGAGTCGTAGTGTATTTCACATATATCCATAGCAAATACTTGACTTATCTGAGAGCGCTGGAAAGCTGAGCACAACAACAAATATTCAAGCATGAAAATTAATTAAAATTCATATCAAATTACATTTGTTTGTAAATATTTTGCGATTGAAATAAAATGTAAATAAAATTTTAATTTGATTTCAATTGAAATTCGTCAATATTTCTGTGCGTAATTTATAACTGCTGATCAAAATGACAAAATAACTTGTGATGCTAAGCTTTCCGAGCTGAATTTAATCAAAGAGGCGTTAAAAACAAGCACACACATGAAAGGGGCTCACGCGTCGTATGCGTAATATTATTCCCATGAATTTTTCAATGCGTCGCGACCTCATTGCGCTCCGCTTCGCTCTGTTTTATGCATATAAAATTTAATGAGCTACAATAATGAAAGCTGACACAGCGCAGCACAGCAAAAAGAGCAACAACAAAAGCTAAAAATAAAAAATAGCTATAAAAATTGTGTTTGTGTTTGGTCCCTTTTTTCTGTGTCCTTGTGTGCTTCCTCCTTGATCTGCTCGTCTCCTCTATGTTTATATTGTCTTTAACGTTTGTTTAATAATGAAAACGTCTTTTAATGGCGAGTCGAGAGTGCGGCCAAAAAGAGCACGCAAAAACAGCCAAATAAGATAGACAATGCAACATTTTGTGGCATGCCACATATGATGATTATTATATTTAGTAGAATTCAACAAATGGAATTCCCAGCAATTACCAGACGTAGCAGCAGTAACAGAACATCAGCTGATGGCTGGCAACGTAAACATTTGAAAGCATTAGAGCAGCAACCGGAAATTGCAGACACTCTCGCCCATGCTGCACTGAGCGAAATAGTCAAGTAGTTCTAGGGCAAGGTAGTGTTATTTGTGCTGGACTTTTCTTCACTACTCTAAGACTTTTTTGACTGTCCAGCAGCTTTTATTACCACCTATTTGTTACCAATTTAGCTAGCATTTTATGCGAGTAGCACGTGTTTTTTTTTTGCAGTGTAAAAAGGCAGTTTGTAGCAGAGGTTTGCGACTCAGACGCATTCCCTACACTTACTGTACTCAGTCAGCCGCAGGAATTCGATTCCAGCTCTATGTGTGTGTGTGCACGTAAGTGTATGTGTGTGTGTTGTCAACAGCGCCTTTGGCAAATCCATTGTGTGCAATCGCACGAGATTAGATACAATCTTCCATAATAGCATGTACGATAGCATTGGGCACAGGGAACTGGGGGTAACCCAGGGAGACAGCAATTTAAGGCAGTGCGGGCAGGGGGGGAAACTAAGGAAACTAAGGAAACTTAGGGAAGCAAAGGCAGTGGCTGGTGGGGGAGGGACTAGTGGGCGGTGCTGCAGAGAAAACAGCAGCAACAAATAAGCAAACGTTATAGTACATTATCCCCACAACGGACATACTCATTTGGTCTGCTTTCTATTTTTGTGTGTGCACTTTGTTTGTCCATCTGCAGATGTGTTCCTTTTATACCCTGTAGCTGCAGGCCCAAGTGGGTGGGAGTATAGGCAAAGATGGGCTTGAGTGTTTGACTTGAAGTTTATATTTAGCTGAGTTCTGTTTTTGACTTCATTCTGTCCCACTGTTTGGACCATTGAAACTCATAGACTCGTAGAGTTAAATCTGGTGACTAGACTAAATAATAGGGTATATAACTTAGCCATCATACTGCCACAGCAGCCATGAGATGAGCTACTTCCTCCCCCAGCCTACTCCTTTCAGCTCCCAACTTTTTACTTTAAGTTTCTTAAAGGGTATCTGTTTGTTGGGCTTACCTTTCGTCCACTGTTTTGTGTGTCAGCCAGCGGCATTTGTCGTAATGTCCTTTTTATTTTTGCGTTGATTTGGCCAAGCTGAAAATATTTTATGATGAGCGTTGGACATTCATCAAGTTGTGAATGCCATAAATGAGATTGTCAGATGAACACATTCCATCTGTCCCAGTGTGTGTGTGTGTGGGTTTGTTGTGTGTTTGTTTTGTCTTTTTGTATAGCTGTCAAAATGAATTTTCATTTGCGCGCAATGAATCGTGTCGCAGATACTGTTATCTAGTCTCTAATTGATATCAAATCTGCAATTAGCAATCAAATTTTCAATTTCATTTTTATTTCCATTTTCATTATTTAGCTGCCTTTTTCAGCGGTTTTTCGTTATTTTTTACAGTGTGCTGGCTTGTCAGCCGCAAATTATTTATGAGGCAATTAGACGCTCGACTATTTCAAGTCTATTCTTAATTTTTTTGTGGCCTGTTTTTGGCTTTTTTCTGTGCTTTTCTTGTTGCCTTTGCGGCGAAAGCAATTTGCAAAATTGCGGCTTCAAATTGAAATCTAAGACTGTGTGTGTGTGTGTGTGTGTGTGTGTGTGTGGGGAGCCCTTTTCTTGTTGTACTTTTGCTGTTTGCTTTTGGGCCGCTACTGCAACTGGGCCAATGGGGAACGCGCCTTGGCCATCAGGCGCGTAAATAAGCTTGAGGCATGTGCAGGAATAATCTTGTCGGCAGTTGGCTTTATGTTGCGCTAATTTACGAGCAACGCGCCAAAAAAATAAAAGCAACAAAAAGATGAACAACATCCGTTACACCAACAACTCGAATTACAGCAAAAAGGCGTACAACAAGCGCCCAAAAAAATGATGTGGCGTTGGCCTACAGTGGGCGACAGAAGAAAGTGCCACAATGCGGAAGCCCTTGAAAAATGCTTTAAAAATATTTAAATGCAATGAAAATTTAATATTAAAATTTATATAAATTTTTGTAGGCTCATTTATTAAAGTTTTTTAAATTGTCTGCTTAAATTATGCAAAAGTTTTATATACGCCACATAAAAACAATATTTAATGCAGCTTTGTGCATAAATAAATTAAAATTTGCCAGTTTGAAATAAGTTATGGCTTAAAAAATGCATAACAAAGTGAAATTTATTTATGTATAACTTGTTGAAAACTCGCTTAACACCGCAAATAGTTAATTCATAGCTAAGTCTCTGTATTTCTAGCTATTAAAGCACTTAAAACTTGTGATTTAGTTATGCCGCTTTGTGCATAAACTAATGCTGAGTATTTAGTGCGAGCTACTATGTTTAGTTATGCTGTTCCATACATAATTTAATGCCAACTATTAACCGAAACGAAAACCTTTTTCGCTCGAAACCCATTTCCGCTTGGCCGCTTACTGTTCTCGCTCACTGTCTCCACGCTTCGCTTGGCACAACATCTACATATTTATTATCTGTTTACGTGCGCGTGTGGGGGTGCATGTGTGTGTGTGTTTTTATGCCATGCATTAATGTAACGATGCATCATTTATGCCATTTATTATCAGCCCATAAATGCAAGATTTGGGTCCTGCTGACTCAAAAGGTTGAGCTCACGACGCCCCTTTATGCGTGCCACGCCCTTATCAGCCTTTAATTTCTATGTTCTTTTACTATGTTACCTTTTGTCTTTGGCAGCCACGTACATCAATTGACCCAACACAGAACACAGCCAGAATTCTTCCTCATAACCAAGTTGCTGTTTCTGGCCTATTTTGTGGGCCAACTTTCTGCAAGCTAATGAATTTTTATGGCACTGTTGGCCAAGTTATATGACGGGTTGTAGCAACAGTGTAGCAGACAGTGCCTACTTGGTCTCTGTATCTGACTGGCAATGCAATTTTCCCACCGTTTATGGCGCTTTAAACTGTTACCCTTGTGGGTCTATTAGCCAAAGAAGTCATTTTGGTCCAGACTTTTATAAGCCAATGCAATTAACGCATTGAAACACATACACGTGCTTCGTTGGCTTAATGAAAATGGTGTCTGTTGGCCATTTAAGGGCCATTTTCAGCTTAAATTTGCCAGCTAGGATATGATTTTGGTAGGCTGAGTGTTACAAAAGAAACTAAAATACTACAAATATTTAATTATAATTTAATTTAATTTAAATCCCGCTATTTTTTTACCGTAGCCAACTTAACAACATGCAACTAAAGTAGCAGCAGCAGCAACAGCAGCAATGAGTGACAACAATTTGCCACTCGGCAGTGACAACAACAGCAATGACATTCTGGGGAATTCCTTAAGCGGCAGCGTAAACGACACCGTTTGGTCACAGAGCAATCTGGATGAGATCAATCAGAGTGTCGAGCTGCACTGCATGGTGCAACAGCACGTTGAGTTGGCCACGTACGGCAATGCTACGGACCATTGCAACACGCAGTTCGACTCGATACTATGCTGGCCACGCACCGCACGTGGCACGCTGGCCGTGCTGCAGTGCATGGATGAGCTACAGGGCATACACTACGATAGCAGCAGTGAGTATTTGAAATTTAGTAAAGAAAGTAGATTGGAAATGGCAAGCGAGTATTTAAAATGTTGTTAATAATCAAATACTAACAAAATACCAGAAAAATACTAAAAAAAATACCAGAAAAATACCAAGAAAATACCAATTTTTAACTCTTTTTCTTTCCCCGTCGCTTTTACCACCACTCTCGCAGAAAATGCCACTCGCTTTTGTCACTACAACGGCAGCTGGGAGCAATATACCAACTACGATGCCTGCGCCCATTTGCCCGCCCCCGAGACGGTGCCGGAGTTTGAGACAATTGTCGAGCTACCCACTATTATCTACTACATTGGGTATGCTCTGAGTCTCGTCTCGCTGACGTTGGCCCTGATTGTTTTTGCCTACTACAAGTGAGTGTGAAGCCAGCCAACTAATTGCTGTGCTATTCTTATAACAAAACACTTTTCCTACCCCTCTCCACGCTCTCTCAGGGAACTGCGTTGTTTGCGCAACACCATCCATGCCAATTTATTTTTCACCTACATCATGTCGGCTTTGTTCTGGATACTGCTGCTATCTGTGCAGGTGAGAGGCAGCCTTGTGTGACCTACACAATGTTTCGATTTTACTCTTCCTCTCCCTCGCTTAGATCTCCATACGCAGCGGTTTGAGCAGCTGCATTGCTCTGGTCACACTCTTTCACTTCTTCACACTGACTAATTTCTTTTGGATGCTGGTCGAGGGTCTGTATCTCTATATGCTGGTGGTCAAGACCTTTTCGGGCGATAACATCCGCTTCAACATATACGTCTCAATTGGCTGGGGTAAGTTGGCAATCAAATGTACACTGAGCGAAAGCGGTGAAGGGACACTGAGTAAATTCCTCAACCTACCGAATTTTCATCTCAGTGAGAAATAGGTTTTAATATTCCAGTTTCTCAGCCTCTTTTGCTCAGTGTGCTACGTGTATCTAATTAATTTTCCTCTTCTATCTCCTCTCTGTCTCCTCCTCCCTCGACAGGCGGCCCTGCGCTGTTTGTGGTCACCTGGGCGGTGGCAAAAGGTCTCACGGTTAGCTACAACATGGATAAGGTGAGTTTTGAGCACAGCTTTCTGGCTGTCTCCCTTCTTTTTTTTGGGTTTGCCTCATTAAAGTTGAATTCGCGCTTAGTATGACATCAACTGTCCCTGGATGGAGGAGACGAATGTTGACTGGATATTCCAGGGACCTGTCTGCGCTGTCCTCATTATCAATCTGACATTCCTGCTGCGCATCATGTGGGTGAGTTAAGCACTTCCGACCCATAAGCTTCATTATGATCATCATTATCCGCTCTGTCAGGTGCTTATAACAAAACTGCGTTCGGCAAATACCGTTGAGACGCGACAGTATCGAAAGGCGGCGAAGGCGCTGCTTGTGCTTATTCCACTCTTTGGCATTACGTACCTGGTGGTCCTGGCAGGTCCTTCCGAATCGGGGCTAATGGGTCACATGTTTGCTGTGCTGCGCGCCGTACTGCTGAGCACACAGGCAAGTCGTTTTTTCCTGTCTCTGTTTGTTAATCCCTTTGTAGACCCGTTAGTTGGTAAGGCAGTGGGTAGGTATGGCTTGTAGGTGTTGAAGTTTAACAGCTCCTTATCTTATCTTGAATTTAAGCGAAGTTATGCCAACTTTAAGTTTAGTTTTTCAAGTTTAAGTTTGCTTACCAAATCGAAACGTTCTTCTTCTATTTACCTTACCCGCCTTTACAGGGCTTCTGGGTGTCGTTGTTCTACTGCTTTCTCAACTCGGAGGTGCGAAACGCGCTGCGACATCACGTATCCACCTGGCGTGACACACGCAACATTCAACGCAATCAGAACAGACGGTGGGTACACACTCTCAAGTAGTTAGTAGTTCTCACCTCTCAACTATTTTCACACACGCTCAACAATTATCACACTCTTAATTTAAGTGCACTAGACAACAACAACAATAACAACTACAAACACTTTTTAACTGTTTTTCAACTTGGCAGCTACACTACAAAAAGTTTCTCCAAAGGCGGTGGCGGCTCCCCGCGGGCTGAGAGCATGCGGTAAGTGGTAACACCTTTTTCTTCTCCTTTTTTGGCATTAATTATAAGCAGCTGTCTGCATGTGGTAGTTAGTGAGTTCCACTGGAGAATCATTCGCATTTCAATTTGTTTTATTTGCATATATTTTAAGTTTTAAACTCTTTGGTATCACAGCCCTTAGTTACCTCCTCAAACTACCACCTGCTACTCTTTTACCTATCAAATCGCCACTAAATCGAGTACTTCACACATAAATTCTAGTACGAATCTTTTTTCCCGTGTATAAGCAGCCCTTTGACCTCCTACTATGGGCGTGGCAAGCGAGAGTCCTGCGTCTCATCGGCGACCACAACGACGCTGGTGGGACAACATGCACCACTGTCGCTGCACCGTGGTTCAAACAACGCACTGCACATGCTGCCCACTAACACTAATCTAACGGGCACTGGCAGTACGCTCAGTGTGCTGCCAAGAGCAATCAGTCCGCTAATGAAGGTAAGTGGGTATTTTGTATAAAAAGGTAACTAAACCTATTAACTACTGACTAATTGCAGATGGGACTCGAGGAGAACTCTGTTTAGTCACCACTTAAATTTAGTTTGCTATTTGTAAATGTTAAAACTAAGTCGAAGATTTTACGCATCTGAAGAGACTGAACTGAAATAAAAACTATTAATTTAAACGCGAATGTTCCCCAACGTCCCTAACTAGTCCCGGCCTCAGCAGTGGCCCTCCAACCCTAACTAGTCTTAGTCCTATAGTCTAAGCCAATTATTGTAAATGTGCTGTTTTAACTGTATGTTGAATGTTACTGAGTGTTCGTTCCAAGCCACCACAAACTGCTGTACAAAAAACCAAATCCAAAACTGTTAACAAATATTAATCACTGACTTTTAAACAAATCCATTTGAAAAGTTCACAAACAACACACAGCAAACACTTGAAAACGAAATAATAATAATAATAAATGGTCTATTTACTTGAGTGTATGAAAAACTTTTCTTTTTTACCTTCAACCTTACCTTTATTGCGTGCTCCATTCACTGCCGGAATTATCATTAATTTAAATTTCTCATTTTCATTTTTTACAGCGCATTTTCGCATTGAAATTTTTAATTTCTTTGTGTTCATAAATTTGGAGCAAAATGAAATGAAAATGTATAAAAATTGTGTTAACATCAAAGTAATTTGGTTGCGAGGCGCAATAGCAGCAACAACAAGAGGAAGAAGCAACCAGGACAACATTAATGAAAAATATTATTCAAATACCCTGTAATTGGCGCTTGAAGGGGGGTTTGTGAGTGGTATGTGAAGGAGGGGAAGAGTATGGTATGGTATGGTTTGTTTTTATGTTATTTGTCAGCTATACCCTGTAAATGTGGTAAGTAGGGTATGTGCTGTTGTTGAATAACAGCTTTTCTAACTTAAAAACTTAATGTAAATTGTGTTTAAATGTTTTTCAATTAATCTAAGGGCTGTTTTAATAAAGATACCCTGTAGATTTGTTAGGCAGGGTATGCGCTGTGCATGGTTTCATATTAAATATCGGAGGAAATTTATTTGTAATAAATAACTACAAACAGAATTTAAGTTTAATACCTTACAGGGTATTTACTAGGCCACTACTCTACCCTCCACCATTTTTATTCACATTTTAATTGCATTCTTTGAAAATTGTGCGCTGCGGTTTCACGAGAGACATCAAAATACCCATTTTTCAACTGCCACGTACAAGTTTTTCCGAGTTTTGCCAAGTTTTTGTCAAGTGCAACTGAAGTGCCACTCGAGTGCTACCAAGAACCGTTGGCTCCAGTTAATGTAACCCTGAGAGCAGCAAATGAAATTTCACTCAGTGACAAATTAGTGAAATTATTAATATAAAGAGTTCACAACTCTAAAGGTAAATAAGCACATAAGTTGGCTATACAGATAAGATCGTGAATGGTGTGTTTTGGACAGAGTTATGTTAGGTATTTGAGGGAAAAACACTTGACGACTTAACGGTAGTTGGCGTGAATATCAAGTTATGACTTGTCGACCGAGTCGAGCTGGATAAAGTCCGATGCTATAAAAATGCATTGCACTCGGCAAAATAAATTCCAGTGCCTATAAATATTGCATGAGCGCAGCCTCTGCGGAAAAACAAGCACGGAGAGAGTGCTGCAGGTGTAAAAGAGTGCGCGACTGATAGGTACCCTGTAATAAAGTGGGTAAATTTGAGATCAAAAGAAGTTTGGGGAGTAGAGCAGGAAAGTAGAGTATCAGCTTCGTAGTTCTTGCGCTTTGGACTGCACGCAGATCAGTCAGAGTGTCTGGAAGTACTAAAGCGAACTGCCCGGCTACCTTTATTGAAACTTTTATGAATACAGGGTATAGCCGTATAGCAATGAAAATGAAATGGAACTGGCAACTGCAAAAGGGGAGATGGCAAAAGGGTAAAGGAGAGTAGAGGGAGGAGGAGGATAGCGGCGGATTGGAGTGTGGGTGTGAACACCAAATGAATATGAATGCAAAACACGAGATTCCCACTCGCTTCAGCCGCATCAAGTGCATAAATGTTTAATGTATTTGTGTAAAATATGCACAGAATGCTTTTGCTGTAAAGTCCGGAGTTAGCCCTTACCACTTACCACTTTGTGGACCCTGTACTCGAACAAAAATTAAGCAAAAAGGGTAGCTGAACTTTTAGAAAACTTTTCAATCAGCATTTAAAACAGAAAAGTCTAGAGAGTGACCTGTTTGAGTACAGGGAAGGCAATTAATTCAAGTAGTAAACAAATTTGCATAAAGAAAGAAAATAAATTTTTTCCTCCGCCATTGCAGCTGTATAACTACAGGGTCTCTTGCAGTCTGCTGTACTGTAGCCAGTTTCAAGACGACTAGTCTTATCTAGCCGCCATAAACAACGTCAAGAGCGAAAGTGAGCCGACAACATGGCGTATGAGCAATTTCAAGCACACACTGTGTATGCGCCGTACTTTGCCTAATGGAAAATATTTTGGGGCAACGCAGCGCCAGAGTTCAAAGTACTTAAATGCCACAGAAAACTACAGCAACAACAAGGGGAACCACAACAATAATCGTTACTGTAAAATGGAGCAGCGCATAAACATTTATTGTGCGGCCAAGTGATTTGGCATTCAAATGCGTTTCCACATCTGTAAAGTTTTTGCCACTTGTTGTTGTTGTTGTTATGCAAATTAGTTGCAATAAATAAAGATTTTGTAGACCGTGGCACAAATTGCAAATTGAGTCATATGTGGCCACGCCTTCCATTGGCGTCAGAAGAAGGCGTCACTCACATTGATGTAGTGCTGAAAGTTTTGCAGCCACCTGACGGGTGTGTGTGTGTGTGCTTGTGTGTGTTTAGGCCAAGATAAGCAGCGGCAACAGTCAACAGGCAGCACACAAAAATGCCAACGCAATTGTTACATTTTAATTAACCAAATTGTGCGCCTAAAAAGTTGGCAAACACATTCCCAGTTTTGAAATGAAACTCAATTAAAAGTCGCTTAGACCCACAATTTGCTGCATGCCACATTACTTGCCACGCCCCCTGCTTGCTGACTGTTTAGTACCCAAATGTTTAACCGCTTTAATTAACTAAAGCCCCGAAGAGCATAATTTCAGTTGTTGGTCATAATCAAAAGTAAAATTACCCCGAAGCTCCGCCAACGAACTTCTTTAGGCCACAGCAACAACAATAGATTTCGGGGAAGGAAATATTTATTTATTTTAATATAGTACAATTTAAATGACTTAAAGCTGAAAGAACTTAAAGCAGAAATTTAATATGAGTCTTAAAGTGGGTACTCATAACTTTATCTAGATTTATGTACATTAACTTGACTTCTCCCTTATTTAAACCCCACTCCATTCAGCTCTTTAAAGCGCATTCCTTTTATTTTCTTAAGCAAACCTTAAACAGCTTTTTGTCTAATTTAGCGTGTAATTAAACTGTACTTACACAACTTGAAGATATTTGATTTCACAGGAATTCCAAACTAATGGCGATTTGAGGTGGAATTATTTGCCCGTTTTAATATTTGCTGTGCTTTTGGCCTTTAATTAATGAGTAGCATACCTTGAGAATACCATTTGCCCCTGACGAATGTTATTAATAGCAGAGAGAGGTGCGGGAAAGGTGCAAGAATTCGCTCGTTGAGTGCAGTGATTTATTATCATGTTAATTATGCTTCAGTTCACATGGCTACAGTCAAGTGTGGCTATGAATGACCAGTAGAAAGTCAGGAGTTTACACAGAAACTAGTTTAGTATATGGCTAACTGGACTGTATTTATTAAAGGCAATCATTTGTGCAGAGTTGTCAACTCATTTTGGGAATTCTCTTTAATCTTGAGCCACACAAAATGAAATCTCATCTGACGTTCTTCGCGCTTGACTGACTCGAAAATATGCCTCGGACGCCATAACAGGATGTGGTTGTCGTCTGCTCGTGTCTCTGACTCTGAGACTCTTTCTCCAACTCACCCAATGGTCGATGGACTGAATAGTTGACTGCCTGAGGGGCAGCCAGTTGGATTCCCTGAGGCGCAGCTCGTGTTATAGCTAATTAAATATTTGCTCTCTGCCCCAAAAGCTTGTCACAGCTGTCCAGAGATTTGCGGACAAAGTTTCCGTTGAGTTGCAGTCTCAAGTTTATTGTTGCACAGTGGTGTAGGTTCATTAGTTTTCAATAGGATTTTAAAGCTAGTTCTACTCTGGTTACAACTTTTTGAGACTCTGACGTCTGTTTATCGATTGATGTACCTTTTTTGAACTCTGAATTGATTCTCCTAGCTGTCTGTAGCTGCAAATGGTATGCCATTTCCATGTATCACTTTATTTGACTGTGTGACGCACATGCAAAAATGTTTAAAATTGAGCTGTGCTTGCTGTCTGTCAAATTGGCAAGCAATCGTAGACTGAAATGTATAATTATAATTAAAAATGCTGCAATTCCTCAACATTATAGCTTTGAGTACCTTTTCTATCTTGTTACCACTGTGCAGCTGTCCTCAGTTGCTTCCTCTGCTGCCACTTTCACTGCCACTGCCACTGCTGATGCTGACAACTTGAAGTGCTGCCTGTCGACATTTAAAAAACAATTTCCGTTCGTTACTTTTAGCCCGCTGCCACGCCTCCTGTATGCCTTGACTCCCTACAGCTGCTTATCTATAAATATCTATGCAAATTGACAATCGCAGCTGTGTTGCAATCGTTGCTGTTGCAACAGGAGTGGACACAAGGAAGCCACGCCTCTAATAGACCTCACTTGACCCAGATAATGAACTAATAATTAAGTTTATGCCTTTTCTAGCCTTTATCTGACTGTTCTCACAATGCCAGTTGCGATTTAGTGCCTGTCATGCATACTAATTAATATGATAGCTTTTCTCTTAGTCTGACATTAGCAGCAATTCTGTAGCGTCATCGTTGTGCTCAGTTCAGTTTGCTGCTTTTCAATTTTATTACTTAAACAGCAGCAGAAATCAATCAAAATAAAATAGCAAAACATTTGACAGCACATCAATCGCTTACTTAATTGATTGCTTGCAGCAGCAGCAGCAGCAGTGAGATCAATGGTAGCAGCAACAGCAGCAGTAACAATAAGCACAGCAGCTATGGCAACAGCAGCAGCAACAGCAGCAGCAACAAAAGCTGGCACATTAATACCAGCAACATCAGCGATAGCAGCAGCAACATCATCAGCAATATTAGCAATTGATGCAATTATAACAAAAGCAGCAACACGAACAGCTACAGCTATATAAACCCTATCAACAGCAGCTTTAGCAGCAGCCATATCTGCCGAACTATGGGCCCTATAAACCCAGCAACAAACTGAAAACTAGCAGTCGGTATAGAAACTTTTGCAGCACCAACAGCAGCCTCAACAGCAGCGGTAACTAAAAGGGCAACAATAACAATATGCACAGCAGCAACAGCAGCATTTTCAGCGGCATAGCAGCAACAAGAGACAACAACAACAACAAGCAGCTGCTGCAACTATAGCAACAACAGCGAAAGTAACAAAAGTGGCAACTTGGCTAATTAAAGCGGATTTAAAACGCTTAATGAAAATCAAGTTGATTAAACGTGGGTGGAGAATGCGCGTTAAGCCCACAAATGGCGAGTAATTATATAATTTGGCATTAATGCTGTTTGGCTTCACAGGTAGCCGCATAAATTAAATTCTTAAAGAGCAGCAACTAAAGTGCGCGAGTTTTCCCAGGGAAAAGACAACAGAAATTGAGAGCATTTGAGGGGAAGTTTTTCCGTGCAATTTATTTGTGGCACGACAGCTGCGACACAAAGTGTGTGCAGGTATGCAGGGATAAGAAATGCATATTTATGGATAGAAAGCAGTGAAAAACTCTAAGGTAAAAGCGTTGGGAAATAGCTGAGAGCTAAAGTATGTAGCATACTTTTCAGCGTCGCAAAATTACGCGCAGGAAAATGGTTAGCTGGGTGGCTGTTTAGTTGGAAAATGGAAAACTAAAGAGCTGCCAGACATAGGGAAAGCTTAACGTTTTTTTCTGCTACTAATTGGACCATTAATAATGCGGCTTGTTTTTGATTTTTCACAAGAAGTCGAAACGTGTAGCTACCAAAAGTTTTTTGTGCGACTAAAATATTATTTTAGGCCTGTTTTGTGGGCCAAGTGGTGTACAATGCGCAAAGGCGTCAAGACCAGGCTGGCCAAGGGGTGGAAGGCACGAGAGTAGATTGAACGGCAGTTTGAGGGTTGAATGTGCAAACCTTTTTGCGGCTGGATATGTTTTTATGCTGCTGCTGCTGCTGCTGCCATACAAAAGGATCAAGTTTAAAAGGCAGTGCCAAAGCAAGAGGGTGGGCAAAGGCAAAAAGAAGAAGCAGATAAAGATGTGAGATAAACATACTTCAGTCCGCGACTAAATGATACCCGTTAGTCATTTAAAATATTCATGAAATGTAGCTATTAATTAGAAACTTTAAGGCGCTCACTACAAGCAGCCAGAACTTTTCATGTACTTGTGCGATGCCGATGCGTTCAATGAGGTTGAATGATTAATGATGTAAAAAAGATGCAAAGTTTAAGCCCCAAAAAGGAGCAAATGTTGTGGTAAGAGCAATGAACTAAACTCTCTCAAGTTTAAAGTGTTGAATGGAGCTGCTTAAACACAAGTATACCCCAGCTACACTGCGCTTAAAGGGTAGTTTAAAGCAACAGTGTTGGGCAAATATTCTTTTGAGAAAGTTTTTATTTTATTTTGCTGGTCATTTAATTGGTTTTTGGTTTTCAAACTCAAAGCTTTAGACGCCAGCTCGTATGTGACGCACTTTATTGCAACTTTTGGCTGCACAAAACTTGCACTAACTTAAATGTCATCCCCCGGGAATAAAACAAAACTGACCCCGTCTGTTCACATACCGAAAAGGTCAAGTGTGTGGTCAATAATATAAAGCTTGGCAGCAAAACTTTTAGTTTGGCCAACAGCTGCTACGTTTCTGGGAATTGCAACACACTTACTTATTTTTTGGTCTCTCAGTCTGTGTCTGTGTCTGTGTCACATTAGCAACACCGTTTGCACACAAAGTACGTAAAAAGCGTAAGCGAAACTTTCTGGCATTGCTGGGCAAAAAGTTAATTTCCAAAGCATCAAAAGATACAAATGCTGTGCGCAATTTCCGGTTACCAAAATACGTTTATTTTACCTTTTGATGGGGGGGTCAGCTCTGCCTTTAACTCAACTCTGGAGCAGCAACAAGTGTTGACACGCAGGTGTGTGGCAGCAACCTACGCAAATATCAATAATTTAAGCTTTTCGGAAAGGTTTCGGAGTCGGAAGAATGAAATGATTTGAATATATATTAAGTTCGAAGTAAGTTATAGAGTTTTTTTATATTCTTATGACTTTTGCTAGGTCTTGACAGGTTTTCGGAGTCACATAACTAGCTTATTCCTTCCGCTTCTTAAGGATTTATAAAGACCGCTCAATGGGTAGAAAATGTGGCAGGAAGTGAAAGAGAAGGGACCGAGTCAGAAGACAGAAAAGGAAAGCGAATTCTTCGTCTTGAGTTTGACAGTCGTTGAAAACTTTTGGTTTAAACTGAACTGACAACTTCAGCTTCTTTCTCTTTCACTTCCTCTTCCACTTTTACTTCCCTTTTTCTTAAAAAACTTTTGGGTGTTTCTGTTGTTGTTGTTGTTGCTCTGCTCCTTTGCGTAATTCAATGAGAACTGCTTAACTGAGTCAACGCAGAACACTGCCAGCTGTTAATGGCCATAATGCAATTTCAATTTCAGTTTAATAACATTAACGCCAGCTTTTTGGCATCAATTAATACACCTGACTGGCTGACTGGTTGCCTGACTGGGCAGCAGTTTACATCAAAGAGTTGTTGGCCAGGCCCAAAGCAAACAGCGCACAAATGTCAACAGTAAGTGGAATATACATTTAATTGTGTCTGCTCAAATATTGGCGAGTCCTCAACCAGCAGCAAATAAATGACAAAATGCTGTTGTTGTCTAGCTTACAAATGAGGCAGGCAGGTAGCTGGTGGCAGGTGGCAGGAGGAAAGAGGCAGCTGTTAGGTGTGGTAAGTGCCCAATGCGCTGCTGTTACTGACAGTCACTGCGGGAGACGGTGTCAAAAGGTTTTTTGTTCAATTTCGATAGCCAGTAACTAGCTAAACACAAAGAGTCTGCTGAGTTGGTGGTGATACAGAGTATTTCACAGTCTGGTTAACTCAGCTGTTTCCTTTGCTACTAATTTTAGGCTTTACTTTTCACCATTCTCTCACTGTAGCTCAAGAAAACACAAAGCATGTGCTGAGTTTAGTCTCTAACATAACTACTCTAGCATAACTACAGGGTCTCTTATAGTCTGTTACACTCTGCATTCTTCCCAGCTAGTTTTAGGCTTCATTTTTGACTGTTGACGCATTAGCTGAGCTGTCATTTTAATTGGCGTACATTTGTCAGCGTGCTACGAGGCGTATGCGTGATTTACTGCTGAGAAGAGGAGGAAGCTGCAGCTCTTGGCTTGATTGGCATTGGCTCTCTGTCTCTCTGTGGCTCTCTGTCTCTAATGGCCCCCAAAAGTGTCAAGCATTTTAGCCTCCGCATCAATTCATTTAAAGCTAATGGCAAAATGCGTCCAGAATCAAGTGACGACTTCACTTCATTTCAATTCACTTCACATCATTTCACTTCACTCTGCTGTCTAATCTGTGACAAATGCCGCCACTTCAGTGGGGCCGCCCTGTAACCGCTGTAACATGTAGATTGATATGTGCTTCAATTGGAAACATGATTGATTACGATTAGTTCACAACTCGATAGTCACCTTTGCCCCATTTCTGTTGCCCCTTTCTTTTCTGGTGTAATTGAGCATTACAAACTGCGCACAGTTCTTGATTTTGGCTGTCAAGGAAACTTCTGATCCAATGTTTCCCTGGAAGCATCGTCTTCGTGGGAAGTTTCTGTGGTGAGAAACTCACACTCCGGAGTAAGCGACAACTGATTTTCATTTGTCACATGCGCCACACGCGATGCTCACATTTCCAATTACAACTTGTAGCGCATATTTGTAGCACAGGGTGTATCCGATTTGTAGTAGAAGTGTTATAAGTATTTGTAGTAGCTTAAGTAGTAGCATAAGTAGTAGTATAAGTAGTAGTACAAGAAGTAGTGTAAGTACTAGTATTGGTAGTAGCATAAGTAGTAGTATTAGTAGTAGTATTGGTAGTAGCATAAGTAGTAGAATTAGTAGTAGCATAAGTAGAAGTATAAGTAGTAGTATAAGAAGTAGTATTAGTAGTAGTATTGGTAGTAGCATAAGTAGTAGTATTAGAAGTAGAATTTGTAGTAGTATTAGTAATAGCATATGTAGTAGTATTGGTAGTAGTATGAGTAGTAGCATAAGTAGTAGCATTAGTAGTATAAGTAGTGGTATAAGTAGTAGCATAAGTAGTAGTAATAGTAGTAGTATTAGTACTAGTATTGGTAGTAGCATAAGTATTTGTATAAGTAGTAGTATTGGTTGTAGCATAAGTAGTAGTATAAGTAGTAGTGTTAGTACCTACCTCTTAAAGAGCCTAATGAGTGCTCCTAGTCACTACTATTCAAACTGCACTGCATCGCCACAGGGTCTAATAGAGGCGTGTGGGCCCAGCCCTTTGCTTGCTCCCCTTTTTATTACATCATGGAAATTCAAGAAGTTTGAATTTTAATGCTTTACAATAAAAAAAACTTGTTGCCAGCTCATAAATGTCAAGCGTATTGAATTCAAAACGAATTGAAATCGAAGCAGTTTCTCTGACAATTTCAAAGGGAAGAGGAATAAAAAAAGCTACAGGAAGTAGAAGAATATTGATTGGATTATGAAGCTGTTACTCCACTTCTTGCTGACTCTTGTGGCTACCCAAGCGGGAGAGCTGCAACTGCATCGCGTGCCACTGCGTCGCTTTGCCTCAGTGCGTCATCGCTTTCAGCAGTTTGGTATACGCATGGATCGACTGCGTCTCAAGTACAGCACAATGGCAGCGGTGGGTAAATCGGTGGAGAGTGTGCCGCTAAGTAACTACCTAGATGCGCAGTACTTTGGACCCATCAGTCTGGGCACACCACCGCAGACCTTCAATGTCATCTTTGACACGGGCTCGGCTAATCTGTGGGTGCCCTCGGAGAGCTGCCATCACAAGTTGGCTTGCCAGATTCACAGTCGCTACAACGCCAAACGATCGCACACCTATCAGCCCAACAACAAGCGCTTTGATATACACTACGGATCTGGTAGTTTGGCCGGATTCCTCTCGCAGGACACGCTACGTGTCGCTGGATTGGATGTGAGTAATCAGACCTTTGCCGAGGCCACTGATATGCCGGGACCCATCTTTTTGGCTGCCAAATTCGATGGCATTTTTGGCTTGGCTTATAGAGGCATTTCCATACAGAATATTAAGCCGCCTTTCTATGCCATTTTGGAGCGGAATCTGCTGCCACGCCCTGTTTTCTCGGTGTACCTCAATCGACAGCGCAACAGTCGCCATGGTGGCTATCTCTTCCTCGGTGGCTCCAGTCCGCGTTATTATAGTGGCAACTTTACCTACGTACCGGTCACTCATCGTGCCTACTGGCAGATCAAGCTAGAAAATGCTAAAATTGGTCAACTGCAGCTGTGTCCCAATGGCTGTCAGGTGATCATCGATACGGGCACTTCCTTCCTAGCCGTTCCCTATGAACAGGCGACGTTGATAAATGAGTCTATTGGGGGTATACCCGCTGCCTATGGGCAGTACTCGGTGCCCTGTGAGCAGGTGCCTCATTTACCTGCCCTGAGCTTCACGCTCGGCGGTCGTCGCTTCCAGCTGAAGGGGGAGGACTATGTGTTCCATGACATCTTTGCGGATCGCACGGTTTGTGCCTCGGCTTTCATAGCTGTGGATCTGCCCTCGCCCAGTGGACCACTCTGGATTCTGGGTGATGTATTTCTTGGGAAATACTACACTGAATTCGATATGGGAAGTCATCGAATTGGCTTTGCTGATGCCAGGGATTGATTGAAATTCCTCTGGCAATGACAGCACTACCACCTGCTACAGTCTGAACTGGACTCTCTGGAGCACAAAAATAAAGTTAAAACAAAAACAAAAATGACGTCAATGTCCGCTGAATTCTGTGGCAGGAAGCTAATCAAAACTCGCTGCAGGCCAAAGAACTGAAGCCACAAAATTGTAAAAAAATACTTAGAAGGCGGAGTTTTCAGCTGTAATTGATTCGCTAAGAGCAAAGCCACAAAACAATAAAGAAAAACAAAATAAGAAAAAAATACGGGGAAGCATTTAAGCGGCAGTTGTATACCCTGTAAAGGCACGAAGTCTTTGACTGCTTTTACCTCTAAATGAAGAGTCAGTTCCTGTGTTAAAGCATTTAACAATTTATAATCCGCTCAAGGCTCGCCCAAATTCAGTCAGAGTTCGACTAAACTATTACAGTTAAAATCTGTAGAGTCCAGCATATACATCCTCCAAATCTGTTACCCTCCAATCAGTGGAAAATCTCGTTATAACAATGTTTTGGTAACTCCTAAAATCCGGTAGCATTTTGTAACAGCTCTTCAAATCGACATAAACACGCTCAGCTTTAAGTTTACGACTCGTTTGCATTTCAAACCGAAACTGAATTTGAATTTAAATTTGTATTTGTATTTGTATTTGTTGCCGCCCCTGGCCACACCCCTTTCCCCACAGGCTTTTAACCGCAGCTATGCTCCGGTTTTTGTGTGTCGAGTTCGTTGAGTTTTTTTTTGCGGTTTTTACGAGCGAGCACAGCAAATTTCGTTGGTTATAGTTCGAATCGTAGCCCTTTTGTTTCGCAGGCTGGCTGCGTGTACAACCTGTGGTATACTTGATATTTGCACTTAGGGTAACGCAAACGTCTATGCTTAATGTTTAGTTTATTTCTGCTGTGCTTTTCACACATTTTCCCATTGACCTTTTGCCTTTCCGTTGGCTTTCTTGCGGCTTACAAGACCCTTTATTGATACTCAACTTGTCTCGACTTCTTTTGGCCTTTTTATAGCCACAAGTTGCCCCCACTACCACTGTTTGTGGCTTTAAAAATTGTTAACTCTGATTGCTGTTTGCTTAACCTTTCTGAGTTTTCTTTTTGCGTTCTTTTCTGCAACATTTTCATAATTTTGGCACACAACAAAGAACCCGAAAATGTCTTGGCCATAATGAGTGGGCCCCAAATGCAAAAGGGCCAAGTTTAACAGAGACTTCCATTGACTTTCACTGGGCTCTTCCAATCATAAGCTGCTCGTCAAGTTCTTTAGTCCACAAAGGACTTACCTAGCATTAAATCCATTGGGCCAAAATGCCGTGGCTCTCTGTTAGCCGTTAAACGCTAAACCCTTGGCCAACAATAAAATCTTTAGCTCACTTTGTGCACTGCAATAAGAAATTGCGTGGACTGAGTGATAAATTTGTACTGTTTTCCACTGGCAGTTGCAACATTTGCTCTAAAGTGTTTGCCTGGCTATCAAGTGCTTAGCAGCTTAAAGTAGCGGGGGCGTGGTGGGTAGACGGGCGTTGCAAACTGTTGGGACAACACACACAACAGTTGAGTAAAATAAAAGCAGCTTCGACAGTTGTCAAAGTGCTTTATTGCTTCAATATCCGTGCTGGATTTAAGGGTTAGCTTTGACGACAGCAAAAAGGCTGCAGTGGGGCGTGCTAGACTATAGGAGACCCAGCGTATAGCTCTGCAGCTCTGTTGAAGTCTAGCTCAATTTGCAGCACCACAAACCTGTAACACCCTTTACCCCCTTTAAACTACAGACCTTTAAAATAATGTAACCTACTTTTGAGTGTTGGATGAAATCATTTGAAATAATTGTTCATAAAAAGCACATGCACGAGCCTTTTGTTTCAAAAGACGCACTTTAGAAATAAATCAAGCGCTGCAAATGTGATAAATCGAATCACATAATCACATGTGAAAGCTGAAAGTGTCACGAGGCACAGCGGAAGCGGAAGTGGCAGTGATAGTATAGAGAAAGTCACACACAATTGTCATGGCAGCCACAGCGAGTAATTGGAGCAGCAGCAGCAGCTGTGCTTATCAATCCCAGGCCAGTGCACAGCACACAGCGCACCCTGCTCATTTTGCTAGACAATAGTGGTAGTCGTCGACCGGGTATAACGATAAACGCGATAAGCATCACAAAGCCAAATGGCACAGGGATAAAAGAGAGGGAGACAGGGAGGGGGAGGGACGTAGCGACATCTCAGCTTCAGCTTCTGCTGATGACAGCATCGGGATGTGGCTGAAAGGAGCCAGCACTTTAGAATTAAATCATTCGATAAGATTATGCATACATTGTCAGTGCCAACGGCATTGTGCTGTCCTTCGTCCTGTGCTGTCCACACATTTCTATGTAAATTTATGTGCTGGCCGTTTTTATTAAAAAAGCAAATATCTATCTACGTTGTCAGTTGCCCGAAATCTCTGCTAATGACACTCAAAACTGGGCTAATGAGTCAATAAGGCAATTTGCGTGCAGACCCACAAAAAATGAGGCATAACCAAAGAGGCTGCAGAGCAGCAGACACTGAGAGAAATCAAAGACTTTAAGAAGTCAGTAACAGTTTTGTTAGCATAGTTTCTATCAGTGTATATTTTGTTTAATTTCAATTTTAATTATATCAAAAAACAGTGGCAAGCTGCAGCTACGTTGCCTTTGGCTGCTTTTAAGCCAAGCTGACTTTTTAATTAAGTTTTTCTTAAGGTGTAGCTTAAGCTGAGGTCAGCAATCAATAGGCTGGCTAGAAAGCCACTTAATTACTTTAATATGGCATTTATGGAAAATGCTTTTGCTGCTGCCAGTTTGGTTTTGAAAAGCTGACAAACTCTGGCTCTGGCCACAGGCATTTTCATTTGCCCTGTCGCTCTATTTAGCTCGGCATTTTGACAAGCCCAACAGGAGCTGGCAGGACACACATGACACGAACAAGCAAGCGGATGAGGCTACGGTTTTGTGGCTTTGGTAACGGTTTCTGGTCGACCTTCCTTGTTTATTTTGAGCCTACGCTAGAGAGCATGGACACCTGTCTGCGTTGTAAATGTCAATTAGTTTTGAGACAATACCAATTAAATTTGCACAAACAGTAACACACACACACTGGCACACACACACACACACACACACACACACGGAGGTAGACTCTTCTACTCATACAAGGACTTTGTGCAATTGAACTTTAGAGCCTGCTGGAAATTACTTTAAGTGCAGGCGCTTTAAAGGATATCAACTCGAAGTGATTTCTACGATAAATGTACTCACTGCCGACTGACAAAGCATCATTTATCAAAAATCCTTTCGACTGTGCCAGCAGCGAAAGCATTAATCTAAGCGCCATGTAAGTGCTCAACACAGCGAGGGTGGTTTAAAGAGTTTTAAGGCAGTAGAGAAGCTTAGATTGATTTTAAATGAAATAATAAGCAAGTTATGTTAACTTTTCAGCTGCATACCACTTACCATTTGGCACCCACGATGATCAGTCAGGCAGCACAAAGTGTCAGGTATGTCTAGCTACTAAATAAATAAAAAACAAACCTTTGAAAGCCCTACTGTTTAGTTACAGCTTCATCCCAGTAAATGCTACACAATTTGACCATCTGGCAACACTAGTGGCAGCCCGCTGTGTTACAAAAAAAAAGAAAATTCACAATAGGTTGTCGTAGGTTAGCTGCTGTCTCGTATTTTTGCTCTGCTTTTTCACTTTTCACTTTTTGCTCTCGAGATTTGCGCTGTCAGCTTCAAGGACACGACTCGGCATGCCTCATCATGTTGCAACATGTCGATTACCAATCAGCTGGCAACAAGCTTAAACGGCAGCATAGTTAATTTTTTTTTTTGGCAGCTAACGTGACTCAATTGGGCAGGACAAAAGGGCTTTAGTTAGTGGCTAAGCAAAGTGAAATTACGCATACGCAGCGTGAAACAAGTTTGCGCGCACTGTAAATTGGTTAATTGTGGCAGTGGGTAAGTAGGAGGAGTCATTTTTGGGGGTGTTTGGGCTGTGTGTGTGTTGTGGGGTGCCTGTGTTTGTTTGGCATTGCCATTGAGCCTTTGTAAGCTGTCGCAGCAGCTATGATGTGATATGAATACTAATTATGCTGTTTTCCTTTGCTGCTCAAATTTGAAAATGAATTTTCACAGACACACAAACACACACACACACACTGACTCGCACACCTTTGCACTGCAAAGAGCTTAAAATGGCTTTCGAAAATGCTGCATAATGTAGCTAATCAAGCGCGAGCTTAGCTCTGAAAACTACATTAAAGCTGATCGACTGTTGTGTGCCCAGTTACCGCTATTCACAGGCATTTAAATGCTTAAATTTAATGCGTTTAGTCACTCGCTTTGTGACCTTTGTTAACTGGGCTTAAAGGTGTTGAATTTGGCATCTGCTTTTGAGTGCGTCGCAGTTTCTGTTTATCGACTCAGCTGAAAATGCGACTGACAATTAACAGCTTGCCATTTTCACTGAGCTGTGAGTTTTTCTCTAGCTGCTAAGATTTTCCAGCTTTAACATTTTATGTTAATTCTACTGCTATTTTAGATATCAAATTGCTGTGCCTTATAGTTTATAAAGAGCTGCACACGGCACCACAAAGTGTGCCCCTTTAAACTAAAAGCCTTTGCAAATTACAGGGCTGCAAATTGGTAACTTGAATTTGCTGCAACCCAAAAGGAAACTTTGACAACACACAGTAAAAAAATAAAGCATTTTTAACACCCTGACAGCTTGTGCGCGTGTGTGTGTGCCTCTGTACCTGTGTGTGTGTGTTTGTTTTTGGTGTTTTTTGTGCAGCTGACAGGTAGCAAAACTTTTTTGGCGCCCCATATTCGAAAAGCGCAAAGTCATTTCTGCTTGTTTACAACACTCTCGACCAACTGCCAACTGAGATTCATATCAAATGGCTAAAACTGCTGTTGGCCATAAAAACCAAAAACGGTTTAGTTAAACCAACTTATTTCATCTACAGTTTTTAATGGCAAGTCGAAGTCGTTAATTATTTAGCAGCTGTTGTGAAACTCTAATTGGAAGCAGTTTGAAACTGCATTATTAATTTAAGTTGATTTAAATTAGTTAAAGGGGCACTGTTAATAACATTTCTTAAATTTAACAGCTGTTAACAGTACTGAGTGGGACTGTTAAGTCTTCAACTAAAGCTGAGCTATATAAAAGGGCATAAATTATGATTGCTTGGAATTTATTTATTACATAGCATAAAATAAATATAAATTCCTGATTTTTCTGAAAGATAAACTGTGAAGTGTCACGGGAAAATGATTTTCCTTTAGTGCACAACTCCTGACAGAAAGCAGCTTGAATAAATTCCGCTGCTTCTCTGCTCCCTTTTCACTATTTCCCGTCTCTTTTCCTCCCCCTGTCCCCCCCTTGTCGCTTTCTCACTCCGTTTCATAACGATAAATTGCCTAAACAGTCAGATTGGTTAGGTTAACCACGGAACATTGATTGCATTTTTGGTTGACAGAGCTAAGTGTCAGTTTCCGCAGCTGAAGTGTCGAGGGGGGCGTAGGGGACACTGAAGTGTGTGTGGGGTCAAAGTTTGATTTATGCGCTTTCAACTTTTGATAAAGTGTTTTGGCATTCGTTGCCAGTAACAGAGAGAGTTTTCCATGATGGCCAGAAACAGCTGCAAGCTGCATGTTTGTGGTATTGTCATTGCTTATTGGCCATTGTTGAACTACTGGCCAAGAGAGCACTACAAGCAGCTAGTCCCTGTGTGTGTGTGTGTGTGTCCCTGGTAGTGTCCCTGGCTCTGGCAGCTCATAAAAGTTGCTCGTGCATAGATGTGAATGTGGCATTTCCCTTGTGGCTTTTCTTTTTGTCCTTTCACGTTTTCGTTTTTCCATTTTCCATTTTCCTCTTCATCTTTTTCGCCTTTTTTGTTGTGTGTATGTTTTTTAGCTTGGCTGCTTACATAGAATAATGTTGTGCACACAAACATGAAGTTTGCTCTTTTCAACATGCATTGTTGTTGCCTTTTTATGTAGTTGTTACTGCCACCTGCCACCTGAAACCTGAAACCCACCTCAAGTGCGCTTCACTGAATCTGAAGCAGGGTTGCCACAAATTTGACTCTTAAAGTAAGCCAGTTGGCGTAAAATCATAATAAACAAGTGCGGAGTAATTACAGCTAGGTATAAATGCCACTTGGTAGCCACGAGGAGCAGTCAGTGAGCAGGGAGAAGGGCTGCAGGCAAATCTATTCAACATTTTGGTGAGTTTTGAAGTAAAGTATGAATTTTCAGCTGCCTAGCCCTTTTTCTTTAGGCCGCACGCTGATCAGTCAGTCTTGGCTAAGAGTAGTATGCATACAACTAGAAAAGACTCCACATAATGCTATGTCCTTTCTTTAAATTACATTAATTGTTCAAACAAGTAACACATATAAAGCTAAAACTGGCTTTAAAAAGGCCAAGACCGGCAGCACTCGCCCGCAGCAGAGGCCTCTGCCGCCTATGCTTAGCCCGCAGGCTTTTAAAGTTTTTCCGTTTGTGGCACTATGTAACTTTCCACTGTTGCCACAAAGGACTCGACTGATAACACTGATAAGCGCCAAAAACATAATTAGTCTGTTGATTTATATAAATTTAAGAAATTTGCTTATCTGCTGTTTAAATTTGCTAACCTTTGTCGCTTTAATTAACTGCTAAAATTAACAATTTTAAATTGTTTACGCTTGTTGCACACACACAACTGTTTTTCACCTGTTTGCAGCTGATTAAAAAGCAATTAAGGCCAGAGGATTAAAGCCAATTTGTGTTTAATAATTGATACGCTTTAATTCAGTAGTGTGCTGGCATTATGCAATTGGTTTTATTAAATTTAACAGCCTTTTTCCGGCTAAACATTATGCAACAAGCAATTAAATTCAACAATTTGCAGTTTTCAGTGATGGCAACAAATCCACAAATAATGACACAAACTTGCAACTCGAAATGCACATAAAAAGTGCCATAAAAATAATGCACATGTCGAGCAAGCAAATGGGCCAGAAAGGGCCACAAAAAGGCTACGGAAAAAGGCACCGAAAGGGTAAGGAGGGGAGGGGAGACTGTTGGGAGCTTGGCATAAATCCTGCCAACAGCAGACTTTGGTGGCAATTTGATGGAACACGGCGCCAGTTTGAATGCCAAACAAAGCGCGTTGAAAAACCCTTCATGCAACATGCCACGCCCATCAGCCCCAAACACACCCAAATGCGCCCAGCAGCAAATTTGTTTGCTTAACTGCATCACTGAGTGGCATTTGGGTTTGGTTTTGTTTCAGTTTGGGGTGCGAGTTCGGGTTCGGGTTCAGGTTCGTGTTCCGGTTCGACTGCAGGTTCGGTTTTCTGGTTCAGCTGAGCGCTTAAATTCCGGTCCTCGGGCTTTTTCCGTTTGCTCCGTTTTGCACAATTCCCAGAGCGGCAAACAGAAAACACCCTGCAACTTTTAATTTGTACAATTTGTAACGAAACTTTCTCTGCAGGCATACCCTGTAGCAGCAGCTATTGTAGGGTAGGCACTCTACTCTACTCCAAGCAAACTGAGAAATAAATATAAACTTCCAGGGGTAGAGGAATTGAGGAAAGTGGGTCAATCAAAAGCCTTAGTATTTAAGTAGCATCTTCTAGTCTATCATCTGCTACTAAGCACATAAATCAGTTACTCTTTCTTTGCCTGTCCTCCAGTATTTACTACATTTCTGTTATCTCTTTTCGCCTTACTCCTTCTGTGCCTCTCCTCGCTCCTTTATTTGCTCAGCTTCCAAGTTGTCTCCGCTGTCAACTTCCCAGTGCAGTCAGAAATGTTAAACAATTTTTGTTGCTAACTATGCGTTGCTATTTAGCATGTTCTGTCAGTTTACAGGGTAGAACACGTTGTCAAATGAAATGCTCTACCAAACTTTTTACACGAATAAATAAATTTGATTGTGACCTAAAGTTTGATGCAATAAACAAAAACTCTAAACATTTTGGGAACCTGTGTGGCACAAAGGGCTAAATGGGTCCATAAAGACAGCCTTGGTAGGCTAAAAAGGTATCTCTGATGGCATAAAATATATGTTTTATTGAACAGCAGTCACTGTTGACTTCATATGGCTCGGAGTTCCCTTCCAGTGTGTCTGCTGTACTTTAAACTACTCCCGAACTGTTACAGGGTCTTTTAACATACAGTTTACTCTACCACAGCCCTTACTCATAGCTTATCCTATCTGTTAGGCAATCAAATTGAAGTCCCTCGATATTTAACCCGCATGTTATTAACTCATCTCACAGCTTCTAGCCAATTCATTTGACCAACCGAGTGAGTCAATAATAATAATAAATTATATGTTATATACGTTTCCTTTAGTATGAACTTCAAAGTAAATGTTTTTGCTGCATAAATCCATTGAGATTACTGTTGTTGCCTGGGCTTTAACTTAGACACAGCCAAGTCGAGTTGACGCTGCAACTTTTCATGTAAATTTCCAGCAATTGACATTTTTCTAAGACTTCCAGTGGCACGCGTTGCGTTCTAAGGAGCCGCATTTAGTATCATGTCAGTGACAGCTGAGGGTCTTCAATCCCCCTTGGAATTTTGAACTTTTAACCTACAGACTCCGCTGCGGTGGCAGCTGTGAAATATTTGTGGCAGACGTGTAGTGAGTGCTGTGAGTGAGTCGCAAGTTATTAAAATGAAAGAAATTGTGGCAAAACAATTGCGGCTCTAAATTGAAATGTTTGTCAGCTGGCTAAAAGTAGAAGCTTACCTAGGCTCACATGGCGTATGCTTTATTTATGTTTAAGCCATTCTAAATAAGACATAAATCTCTCACCCACACTCTCTTACTCTTAGCCCTAAGCCAGACACAACAAAAGACGCACACAAATAGCAACCGCATTCATATTCCTGGGTAAACGCCTCAAATCGTTTAATGGCCATAACAAATTTATTTCAAATTATGGCCAAAACGGAAGCTGCGTGTAAACAGCAAACCGAGAAAACCGAGAAACGAAAGCCGAGCGCACACAAAAATAGAATGTAAACACTTGAAATTGAATTTTAATAAGCGAACAAAACAAATCAAATGAAATATTTAATGAGACATTAAGTCATTTCTAATTACAGTCTTGTGTCCTGTGTTTCTTGTGTCTCTTGGTGCGGCACAGTCAGCTGAATTTCTTTTGAAACGTCTTCGATTTGAATACATATTAAATTCCTGTTCATTTGAAATGCAAATCAGTTAACTGGCAAAACAGTAGCTGCGTGTAATCAATACAAGCAACAGCTTGAAACACTTTTGTGGCAGCTACTCGACCTTCAAGGCTATGCACCTGTGGCAGCTGTGTCACCTCCAGGCCATTAACATATGCCACCGCTTTTGTGTTATCCAATTTGAATATTTAATCCACAACTAAAACAGAAAACATAAATTAGTCACAAGATTTTTATATTTTGTTGTCATGCTTTTAGTTTGAAAATATCAATTACTAAGCACATGTGTGCTCGCTACAGTAAACACTCGCTTTGTGTGCACATTATGTAAGCAAACTTGAATAATAGCAAAACTTGTTGGCAACGCCATGGGGCGTATGCACAATATTGAGCATACGCACGAGTATGCAGCTGTGGATGTGCTTGTGTATGGCTGCTGCATATTTTCTAATAAAATGCAAACTTTGTGAGCTATGTGCTCGCTGGGGTGTTATCAATTTGTGAGCAGCTCTGTAACAGTTTGTCAAATTAATAAATGAGAAATAGGCTGCGAAATTTGAGGTAAGGAAGAACATTTCATGGTAGAAGTAATATTACTAACAGGGATACTTTGTAGCTAGAGTTTTCTTATTAAGAAAGCTAGATTTCAACTTATTTTAAAGCATTGTTTGAGACTGTAGCACAACAAACTCAGTTTATAACTGATTTCATAAGTTTTTTATTTACTTAAACATTTTAAGATACGAATTTTGCTAAGCGACTTTGTTTTATCTTTTGAAACAACTTCTTAGCTAAGTTTTTGCTATCTTTCATTTGATTTAAGCATTTTAATCAGCTTCGCTTTTAGTTGCTTTGCTTTAGAGTATTTAAAATTCAACTCCTTGCGGGCAAACGAGAATTGCGCTCTGTCTGTCTCTGTGTCCACCCCTTTCTCTGTCTTTCACTTCCTGTATTTTTTGCTTTTCCTTTTTGGATAAACATAATTCGCTATACACAATGCAGCTGAAAGCACAATGGACTACCCACTGCAAATTGACTTTATGCTGTATATACATTGAAAAAATGGTAGTAAAAAGAGCAGTAGTTGAAGTTGGCATATCAGCCAACTGTTTTATATGCTGCTTATTACATTGTTTTAGTAGTTGCTGCTATTGGTGCACTGCCAGGAATTCCTAAAGAATGCCAGCGTGGGTGTGCGAGTGTGTGTGTGTAGACAAGCTGTATTAATTAACATCAAAGGCAACAAAACAATGCCAGCAAATTGCACGAGGGCAGCAACAACAGTAGGGAAAAGTGTAAGCGTTGAGTCGTGTGCCACAGTGAGTGCAAAACGATGTTGCAGCTGCCACCGCAGCAGTTGGAACAGCTACAAGGACGAGTTAAAGCAGAATTTGAACATATTTCATATAAGTACACATGGAGTAAAACATGTGCACAACTTGGAATTGTTTATTAACAATTTCTGCATTTGTCTGTGTAATTTGTGCTCCAGCTGACTCGCAAGTTTATGCAATATGCAGCAAAAGACAGCTAAAGTGGCCCAAAGACAAAGACAGGGTCAACAGCAAAAAGCAAGCAGGCTATAAACGGTAACTCAGCTAAGAGATACCTGTTAGTGACTTTGGGAAAGTAAAAGGTAGTAGAAATGGCTTCGATGGATTCACTTAGTTGTCTAGCTGTGAGCTTCCTATTTGTATCCCAGCCTCATATATTTAACCTACCCTAAGCTCCACAACTACCGGGTATTACAACTTATTGGAGATACTTTCCAGCAAGGACAAAAACATTTGCAATGCGCTCTGTTGATTTTAGCAATTTGTGCAATCTAATCAAATGTCGTTTGCTTATTGTTTCTCTTGACCAACTCTGAGCTAACTTGGCCAAGAGCTAAGCGTGTCAGTGCTTTAATGCGCTGCACAAAATACAATGCATTTAATAAGTGCAATAACAACAACAACACGGGGATAGACGAACACAACACGCCCCTTAATTTATGCATGTCTGACATTCTGCGCAGTGCTCGGGCTCGACATTCCCGTCCAGCGCTGAGCCAGGAACTCCAGCTGGGTGTGTATCCTTGCTGAAGACAAACGGCAAAGCATACAGGACACAGGAGGACGCACAGAGGGCAAAGGGCAGCAGCTGATCGGACAGTTTGATTTGCATTTGCCATTTGATATTTGGGGCAACAGCTTGACGCTTTAATAACAGCTCAGCTCTAAGTGCTCGGGGGCCAGGCCAAGAGCTTAAACTAGTCAACTAACTAGCTTAGTCACTGTATGAAAGGGTGTAGTACAGGCTGGTGAGCCTTTGCCTCCTACAAATTAAAAAACTGTCTGCATTTCAGTGAAAAATCATATGGGAAATCTGTTGTCTTAGCTAAAAGAAATTAAACTTTTTCTGCTTTGTATCTAGACTCTTATACAACACACTGTTTTGTGTGTGTGCATTTAGGCGCTTGAGCATATCCATTAGTTATCCAAGCATAAGTTGCCAGCATTGTTTCCCAGTCGCAAACATTTATCTTCATTCGCTCGCAGCACAAGAACAAAGACCTAAAACTTAGTCCAAGCAACTTAACGGTAGTTTTAGCTGTAGCTGTAACTGTAACTGTTACTGAAACTAACACACACAACTGATTATATGTTATGCTCCCCTTGTCATGTGCTTAAGTGTGTAACATATGGTGGCATCATGTCCTTGAATCCTTGAGACTTTGAGTCCCTGAATTACCTTTTTAGCATTCCAGTTTTGCCTTTTGTGTCGATTTATTTAGTTGTTTCTTGATATGCTTTAAAAGTAAACTAAACCTGACAATAACAATAACAAAAGTGTCAACTTGATTACCTTTTGTGTGAGAGTGTGGGGGGGTGAGTGGTGTGCGTGTGTGTGTAACAAGCAAACACTTAACAACTCAACTGCCATGTGGCGCTGCGAGCAAGGACTTCGGGAAAGCGTAGGGAAAGTCGGGAAACCTGTCAGCTCATGTTAAGCTTAGCACAAGGAGAGCAAGAATTGTCTCTGATGCCCTTTGGAGGCCCTCATCATGGTCTAATTATATAGGTATCCAATTAAATGGACCCTCAACAGAACTCTCAGCTAAAACAAACGTCTGCTGCTTTGTTCTTTTGCGTACATTGTTAACAAAAGTTAATGAAAAAATGCAATTAAAAATTGTTTATTAGCTGCTTAACAAGCTCTTTTAATTTACCAAAGTTTTTCTTAAATGACTACAGACTTTTGGAGCTTTGATAGTATTCTTCATTATCCTTAGTTATACCTTACCTACATTATAGCACCATGGCAACCAGTTTTCCATTTTCCAAATTAACATTTCTGGTAGGAAACCAACGCGTTAGTTTAAGCGACTTTCGTGTTTAATGGCCATCTGCATATGCCACGCCCACTCCCACAACACAAGGCCCCAAAAGTGTTAGCGTATGTGTGTGTGTGTGTGTGTGTGTGTGTGTGTGTGTGTAGGCCTATCTATTTCGGCTGTGTCACGTTCACACCGTCACAACATCCGCTGTGAGTGGCATGACAAAAATACCAAACAAAGCCAAATACACAAATTGTTAACGTGGCAATGACTTCATTTGGCTGCTAGGGCCAACACACACACACACGCACACACACATACTAGACATTTAAATGTGACTAAAATCTGTTTATTTATTTAGTTCTTTGCTGCCTGCAGTTTTACAGTATCGTATGCAAATTACATAAAATTTGCATTTGATTATATTTGTTGTTATACCCTTTGTTGTTGTTGTTGTTGTTGTTGTTCTCTCGGTTTGATCTGCTTTTGTTGTTGCCATTAACTATGAAATTCAATTGCATTTGCAGTCGTTACTGTCCTTATTTTATTTCTACTAAAAGCATTAAAGTTCAACTGCTATAACTATTGAAATTATGCAATTTAAAGTAATAAAATGCGATTTTTATTTCACTGAGTTTCGCTATTTATATAAAAAGTTTTTAGAGCTCAAGTTTGATTTTCTAGAGCACTAAAGAGTGGAACATTTATTAGTGCCGCTTTAAGTGCAATGAAGTAAAGTGGTATAAAAATAAATGCTGTAATAAATTTATGCAATTTGATAAGCGCTTCCACTGACGATTTGTATAAGTTACTCAAGCAATTGACAGCACACGCTGCGTATACGTAATGTTAATTATTGTATATTAAGTACGCATGCAGATGCAATGCTCTTTGGTTGCTCTTAGCGTGTTATTCCAGCTATGGTTTAACCCATTCAGCAGCGTAAAACTCAATTACGCTACGGCTAAGCCAATTTGGCGTTGCGCTGATGGCAAATTAAAGTGCAACCACAGCAGTAACTGTAACTGCAACTGCAACAGCAACTGTGACTCTGTCTGTGACTGCATTTGATTCCACAAAATGTACACTCGACATGTGGAGTCAGTCGTCTGTATGTGTGTCTCTCTCTCTCTCTCTGTGTGTGTGTGGTTTAAGTGTGTGCTGTCGTTGTCAGCCACTAGTTGGCCATAATGTGCGACCACCGATACCAACAGCAACACCAACACTAACACTAAAGCCAAAGCCAGGACAGCAACGACAGCTGCTACACGCACAGAAAGAACAAAGGCTACGGACGAGCTGCCAGGCTGTTAAGAGCCCAAATAAAAGCTTTTCAAATACTTTGATAAACAGCCGTCTAAGCATTTTTAAAGACTTAATTTGGACAAGTGTTTTTTTAGCTACAAATAAAACAGACAAGTCAAGTCTAGACTTCAAAGAAATCGAAGATTTTTGTGGTCTTAAGTTGTTGCCCAGTTTTTTGCTGTGTATGCTCTCTCGTTCGCCGGACTATTTGCAGCCATAGCTTCTGTTTCTGTTTCTGCTTCATGTTTCCGTTTCTACTTTTCTTCATCTTTGTGCGTGTCGTGTCCCCTGTGGTGGTAATTCTCGTTGTATGCTCACACTTTGTGCTTCTATTTTACGAAAATGACATTCGCAGTTTTTTCTTCCTCAGCTAGCTGATAATGATGATGACAGAACATTTGCCAATATCAATTTAGGCTGCGTGCAAGCCATAAGCGAGCAACTGAAACTGAAACTGAGCTGTGAATGTATTTTCAACTGGGGAAATTTAAAAAGGAAATAGAATAGCGCTCAAGAACACAGCCGGCAAATAGAAAAAAACATAAAATGCAGTCGCTTTTTGTCTTCGACTGGCACTCGATAAACATTGCAGTTAAAGTCAACATGAAATTGAAATTTATTGCGCTGCTCTTGAAGCACTATTAAAAAATACCCTACAAGAAGTCTTGGATTAAAACCAAACTTAGCTACTAAATTATTAAATTCACATGCCTTAATTCGCATGTATTCAGCACACTCGTCTTTCCTATTCAATTTACTCACATAATTTAATTAATCCTTTGAGCTTGTACCTTTTTTGCAGCCTTAATCGCAGGGTGTAAAAAGTGCTGCATACTTTCGGGTGCTGTGTTAATAAAACTCAAGCCGCCATTTTGTTTGCGTCGGGTGTATGCAGTGTTAATTAAACGCCTCGCACGCAAAACGAAAAGCAAGCGTGAGGAGGGGGAAAGGGGGCAAGGGGACAACTGAAGAGCGCATTAACCGTGACGCCAGTCAACTGTGCTGTCAACTGTGCGCTGAGTTTGCTGCTGCTGCGCTGCTCTAACTGTTTGTGCATTCCATTTTGATTACGAGTATTGGCACGCTGCGCTTGGCTTTGACGCCAGTGCTGTCAATTAAGCTAGATTATAATAAAAACAAAGCTACTCTTAGAACTGCACTTAAATGAAGTGATGTGTGCCATATAAATAAATATTTAAAGTGACATTATTTATACTTTCTTTAAGCTCTGAATCAAATATGCTAATAAGTTAATATTCCAGCTAAAAAAGTTTAGAAAGTAGCACACTCTCTACACTGCAAGCAAAGTTAGTTGTCTAGCAAAACCATTACCATAAGGAGTCTAAAGTACAATCAACTCGTAAAGCCTATAATCACGCAACATTTAGCTGTTTTAAGAGCCTGCCAAACGGCTGAATTCATTTTTTAATTTTATACAAAATACAATATTTGTTTTCGCTGTGCATGTTGTTTTATTGCCACACAATCTCGCTGTGCAAATGTTTGCGTTGTTAAAAAAACTCCAACTGTTTGTTGACTGACGAGCGTCATAATAACTGGGCGTAACTCTCCCACTGATTCGCGCCTTTAAATGATTTTTGCAAGCAAAACTCAACTAAAGACTTAACTAGAGTCCAAACAAGGGTCGAGTCTAGGTTGGATGCCCTTAAATGCGTTCCGCATTTAGCAAAAGACCAAGAGTACGAAGCGGTTTCATAATAAATTTATAACAAATGTCACGGTCTCTTATAATTAATGTGCTCCATTTGTCTGGCTGGACTTTAGGGCGACTATTTAAGTCACTAAATGTCAATTCAAGGAGCACACACACGTTTCGCAGGCGACAATGTCGTAAATGCACACAACAGTTACTCAAGGAAGTCTTCTTACTTATTAGAAATATTTGGTAGCAAACAAATCTGTTAATTTTATTAGAAAAGGATTTATTTTTTTTACCTATTAGCTAAAGTTGAAACAAATTCGAACTTATAGTATTGGAGCATTTTGAATGAGGCGTACACTTCCTTGAGTAACTGTACAATACTAACGCAAGGATAGTAATGCTGCCCCTAGCTGCTCGCAAAGCACCGCAATTCTGCAAATAGTTTGATTTAGTGGCTGTTAGTGATGCTCAAACTTCTCAGGCTAAAACAGCTAAATGAATAAGCAGTAGTTGCTTTAAGTTAACACAAAAAAGCTAAAAAATTCAGAACTAACTAGAGTTGGCTTTTAGTAGGTCCTCTTAAGTTCGTGCCTCAGCTGCTTTAAAGTAGCTAAAATGGCCGCACAGTTAGCTGTCTCTAGAAAAAAGCACAGGAGCCAAAGTATTTTCCCGCTGACATCGTTGCGTAATAAAGCAGAAAAGATTGCAGTTTGATAAATGATTTTTATGTTATTGCCAAGCAATCTTAGTAGCGACTGTTAATTAACTTTGCCAACATATAAAAAATTATACTGAAGATTTTAATTGTCAGTTTAAACTCATAACTTCTGTGTGTGATCTGTGACTGCCATTTTATTGCACCCTGTGTTAAGGGTATAATGAGTTTGTTAGCGGTTTCAGCACAGAATGTATTTCCAAGAACAAGCACGTGACACAGCTACCAGCTATGATACACTCTAAGCTCGGTTGTGCTCTACCTTTCCTACTCAACCCAATTGAAAATAGCAAAAACTCAAGCTGTGATTTCCTATAGGTGCCCAGTATATTCAACTGTTAAGTGAGACATAAATTTGTTGAATGATTGACAGACTTGAGAACTGCAGTCAATGTACAGGACTGTTAACAGGACGATTTGCACGCACCAAAAGTCTTAAAACTTTGGACTGTAACATTTTGGCATTTACACAAAGTGCGAAAATCATATAGCTATAAAATCGCATAATAAATGAGTAGTTAAAGCTCCTGACACTTTATGGGCAATAAATTTTCACACATGATATAAAAATTCCTGACAAATGTTTTGATTCGCTGCTTCTTAGGTCTTAAACTGGGGAATTTAAAGCAACAAAGTTGTAATGACAAATAAAATTTGCTTAATTTGTTGCATTTTATTTATAAGAAGAAGAAATATGTTAAACTGCTATCTTGTACATAATACTCAGACACAAGTATCATATATGCTGATACAGTTAATCATAAATGATGAATGCTTTGTTTTATGTATTTATGTTCTTGTTTTTCGTTTTGTTTTTCTTATTTGTTTGATTGTTTTTGTGTGTTTTTTAGATGAAGGGAGAATGCTGTGGATTCTATGTGTGTGTGTTTGTTTGTTTGTTATCTAATGTGTAGTCTCAATTATGATCTCGTGCGTATCCAGATCGGGCACCGAAAACTTCATCGGCAAATAGTCATCCGCATGCATTTGTGATATTTGATTAACTTCTAACTGGGCGCGCTCGTGATCCTCATGGCATTTCGTCTCGTGTTTCTCGTAATCGCCAAACGTTTCAAAAATCGCACGGCAGACCATGCACTCGAAGAAACTACTGTAGGTTGGAATAAAGTATAGATTAGAAATGTACTTCAAAAGGAGTCTATGTTGTTTTTGCCATGCCAAAGCTTATCTCCATTTCCCTCCCATACTTACGGTTTCTGCTCGGCCTCCAGACGTTCTCTGGCCATGGCGGAAGCTTGTTGTATTGCACCGGGCACATCGACGTCGACGCCTTCCTTGATGTGCGACTGCAGATGCCTCTTGAAGTTGGATAGCTGTGTGAAGCCCTTTTCACAATAGTTGCACTGATAGGGCTTGGCATTTAGATGTCCCAGCTTGTGCTTTTTCAGATTAACCAATTGGGAGAAGTAGCGTCCACAACGCTGGCATCGAAATGGTTTCTCTCCCGTGTGTGTCATTTTGTGGCGCTTCATGTTGCTCTGCTGCGTGAAGGATTTATTGCAAAAATTGCACTGATATGGACGCTCCCCGCTGTGTACGGCATAATGCCGTTGCAGATTCACCGCCTGGGCAAACGCCTTGGAGCACAGATTGCAGACAAAGGGACGCACATCGTTGTGGACTTTCATGTGGCGATCGAGATTGCCGCTATTGCAGAAACTCTTGGAGCAGAGCTTGCACTCATAGGTAGTTTTGTTGTGGTTATGCACCTCCTGCCGGTGCAGCGTTTGGTCACGTTTGCTCTTAAACGTCTGCAGTAAATAGTAAACATCCCAAAGTTATTTACATTTTAATTATAGTATTTTTAAGTGTGAAACTTACGCGGTCGCAACGCTTGCAGCTAAACTGATTGACGACCGTCTCATCAAATTCTACCGGGATGCCCGACATTTTGCTCGCTGCTACAACATCGATACGCTGCAATTATATACACTGTGCCATTTCACATATATTACATATCTTTATTGACCATACAAGTGCTTAAAAACTCACATTAAATTGCCTAATTCTTTCTCTATGTAATTTTCGCGTCTCTTGGAAAAGTCATATGGTATTAGAGATGTGAGCAAAATATCAACATATCGGTTATCGGTTTCAGGCAAAACAAATCGAGTGCACTTTTCGATACAAAATACAACTCTGTTTAAAAAACCCATTGTTATTACGGTCACTCTTATTTATTTTCCCACAGTATTATGGTCCCACTTATTTCAGTTCAGTGCAAGTGTACGAAGTGAACGGTAAATAATAAAGTTATGATGAAATGTGAAAATCGTGTGTGTAATAATCGGTAAAAACAATAAACTACTAAACATGGAGCTAGAGGGTCATATGTACTGGTGAGTTTCCATTTATTTGTACTATATATTGTTGAATGATGATTGTAGTAACGGTTTTCCAATCACGTACATATCTACGCAACCACTAATTTTTGCAAATTATTAGCGTACAATGACTGATTTAATTATATGTTTAACGAAGAGAGAATTATTTATTAGTTCTTTTTTTTAAATACTTTAATACTTTTATTTAAATACTTAAAAAAAAATCGTTGAATTTGCCTTATTGCGCCCATTTTAATCAGCTGTTCAATAGACAGCCTGTCAGCTGTGGGCAATGCAACTAATTAGTGTTGAAAAGTACGAAAATAGTGTAAATTGGTTTATGCAACACCGATATATCGTATATCGTAAACAATTTGCATCCCTGGTCGACGACTAATTGGTTATTGTCAGAACTAGAGTTCCTCCTGGCACCCACCAAATAAATGCAGAGATAACTAAGAATTTAAAACTGAGTGTGTGTTTTGTGTGTAACCACACAGGTGCAATGGCCACCTATTCCAACAAGCACTGGCTGCTCACGCACATCCGCAACTCGTTCATATCCACAGACGACACGGGCATCTGTGAGACGGTAATGATGAGTGACGATATGCCAAAACATTATCTGCGTAGATTTCAAACTGCCACAACAACGACGGACCCGATGAACAGGCAAAGGCAGCGAAACTCGGTGCCCAAAACAGACACTGCCACGCCCACGTCCACGTCCCCTGAGACAAGCACGCCAACCTCAAAATCCGCGCCGCACCGAATGCCGCCGAGAATTGCGGACCCGCCGCTGACAGAAGTGGATTTTGTGTGTTATCCCGGTCTGGATTGGAGTGACGACGAGGATCTGGACACATCGACGCACTCCTTTGACATACAAATGTATCCGGAAGTGGGCGCACATCGATTTCGTTCCAATACCGCACAGAAGCTGGAGAAACTGGACATTGCAAAGCGAAAAGCGGCAAGAATTAAAAGTGTTAACTACAACGAAGAGGTACAGCCGCCGGATCGAGATGACTACTTTGTGCGCAAACCCGTCAACCCACGTCCCACAGATAAGCCCTCGACGTCGAAAGGACTGTCGTTCGGAAAGAGCTCCGAGGCGAAAACCAGCGAGGATGATCTCTCCGACGAGGGAGTGAAGAGCAAGCTGTCGGAGCAGCTGGCCAAGAGTCCAAAGCAGACTCAGAATCGCTTCATACAGTATGCCCGTTTTGATGGCACTGCCCAAGTGGGCATGCCCACGAAACGCATCAATGTGTATGTAAATATGCTGCCCGAACCAGATCGGAATTATCCGCTCAAAATATGTGTGCTCTCCACGGCCAAGATAATCGAAGTAATTGGCCTGGTGTGCTACAAAACTACCCTACAGTATCCCGATGCAGTGCAGCTCAAGTCTGTGCAGCATTATGCATTATATATGACGGAGGACAACGATGACATGGAGGACTTTCCTCCACTGGACAATCGTGAGCCGTGCTCCAAGTTTGGTTTTTCGCATCTAACGCTAGCGGAGCGTCGACCATTGGCGCCGGTCACCCGCTTGGACTATCAGCTGGGCAACAACAAGTCGATGACCTCCGAGGACGGCAAGGCAGCGGTAGCGGACGCAGTTGTCCAGACGCTAAAGAACACTAATAAAAAGCTTAATGGTGATGTTCCGGATGGCGCAGGAGGTGGATCAACGTCAGCGTCCACGCCAGACACTGGCCAGGATCAGGTCAGGGAGTACGAGAAGCGTCTGCTCAATCACAACGAGATGCTGGAGGCACCAATGCATCGCTCCTATCGGCTAACCATCATCGACAAGGGTTTCTTTAAGTATGACGTTACGCTGAGCGTGTCCGGGGAACGGATCGAGATTGATCAGCTTAGGAGCGCCAAGTTCTGGGTGCACCGTAAGCCCGTTTCCACGCCCATCGATCAGGTGGCACACTGCGAGATTGTGGAGCGGCGACGTCTAAAAGCACTGCTACGCATCTGGCTAAAATCCAACTCTTCCAGCGTGCTGTCCACCAGCTGTACCTCCGCGCCGATTAGCAATAGCATCACGACGCTGAATGCCGCCAGCAGCAGTGTCTCCGGCATTGCAGCCCACTCTCCAGGCAGCCCCGCCCACTATCCCTCGCACAGCTCGCCCTTTGGGCTATTCGGCGGAGGAGCTGCTGGTGGTGGCGGTGGAATGGCGGGCGGAGGACCTGGTGGACGGACCGGGTTGTCGAACATTCGCTTCAAGCACTACGACTTCTATGCGGGCCTGCATACGGCGGAACAGATATGCAATAAGCTCACGTGTATCTTGGACATGAAATCCAGCGACATTCGGCAGGAATTCGTGTGGCAGCGACTGCGGAAGCAGGTGAAACATCAGGCGAAGCGACAACTCAAGTTATAGGAAATTGAAGTTCCTAGTTCCCAACTGTGCTGACTCTGTGTGTGCCTAAAACTTTACTCCTTCACCTGCCCCGCCCCACTATACCCCTTCCACTGGCTCCTACTGTCCCCGTTAAAGTTGTATTTTAGTTTGCCTACACTAGAAAAAAAGAATGTGTGCGACACGCGCTCCCTTTTTTCCCAGCTAGCCTTTAAGTATTTATTGCAAAGAAAAACCAATCCGAAGTGCAAAAACAAAAACAAAAAACATACAAAAACAACTAAAAAAACATAAACAAATAACAAGCAAATAAATAGCATCAAAGTTCACAATTATGTTAAAAAAAAATGCTGCGTTTTTTTGTTATCAGCAACTATTTATTTTGTATTACTGTAAATTGTGTAATTGCAGCTAAAACAGCAACAACAACAGCTAGAAAAACAGCCAGAATGACACTGAAAATATCGCCGGCGCTAGATTAGGTACCCAGCGGGACAGGCAGGCATGACAAAACACATGAAAGGCGAAGAGAATAAGGTTGGAAAGCCATTTTTTTATTAAACAAGAGGAACAAAAGTTTCTAGCTGTAAACTAGTTAAATAAGTATGATTTTTACAATTATAACTCTTCTAATTTATAACTTTATTTCAAATATGATATATTTTAACAAAATTTCTGTTACTGGCTTTAAAACAGCCAAAACGGCAACGCTCACTGCCTCAAGAAAGCGCTGCTGGGCTGCTCGCTCTCTCCTTCACTCCCGTCGTTTGTTTGCACGCCATCTCTGTCGCACACACACACAACTGATCTACTTCCGCAATAGCAACCTCCGCTGTGGGCGTCTGTCGACGCGGCTTTGAAGCGTTTTGCTGGCGTTTCGGTGGCGTTTCGCGCGCGATTAGCGTCTATTTCCGCTGGCTCACGCACTGTGCGCGGCTCGTTGACATTGCAGTTGTCTCTAATCAATGTGCAATTAATCTAACTGATCCCCAGACGGGGTCGGGCCGCACTAACGGCTATTTCTCTATCATTTTTATTGTTTTTATTATTTGCTATTTTGTGTTTTATTTATAGTTTTGCAATGTCAGCGGTGAATGGGCATGGGCCACAGGGGGCGGCGGCTGCCTAAACACCTTTTTAACAGCTGTTTAGCGGTTCCATGTGCCGTTAGAAGTATGACAGATCGTTGTGAATTGAGCTACAAAAGATATTAATTAGAATTTCGTCATGTTTTCGATTGTTTTCATTGTTAATTGTTATTGTTAGTCGCTTGTTCTAAGGCCAAGGTCGTTTGCACAGTTGCGAATTGACATTTGAGGTCAGCAGTGCTAATGATGATGTCGTTGATAATCATCATCATCATCAATGATCATGATCATAATGTAGATGCCGCAGTTGAGTTTACTAGCGTGACTATATAAAGTCAAAAACTAAACAAATAAATTCAATGAATCACACTGATTAATATCGAACGAATTTGGAAGTAATTATATGCACTAGAAACGACTTTTAACGAGCTGCTCGACTGTTATGTGCCCAATTTGTGTAGCGTTGCTTGGTGTGGGAATAAAAAACATATTTAATTTTAACAACATCTATATAAACATTTAAATATTTTGAAGCCAATCGATAGTTAGGGTCCTTCCGAGGGTCCTTCCTTCAGAGTTCACTGCCAAACTTTGTTACGTGCTTTGGTATTCTCCATTATACCTCCCTTAATTGTTAAATCAACGCTGTGCGTTGTGTTTGGTTTGTAGAATATTAAAAACAGCGTAAAGTCCGTTTCAGGCAGAAATGCTGGCAAACCTTCCAAAACGTTGATCTGGCGAAAATAAAGCAGACCCTAAAAAAGAAAATGAAAATGTGAGCTGAAAGTCTTAAACTTTCATATAAATTTAAAAACTAATTAACTTTCAATTACCTGTTGAGTGGGACACTTTCGTTCTAGATTACTGTCCCTGACCATGTTTTGGTAAATATACTGAGCGATTTTATTCTGCAGGACACCTCCCTTGAGGAACTGACACAGATCAAAAGCCGATTCGAATAGCACCATTTCGGTACTTTGAGCGGGTCGTGGCACTATCAGTTTGTACCTGACCCACGCCTCCTCTATGGGCACCAGTAGATATACACTGCCACTCAACTTTTCCTTATCGTCCGGACCAATCATGCAACTGACATTGCCCACCTCAGGCCAATGATTCTGGCAGTCGATGCTTTGCCACAGCATGCGATAGCGTGAACGCTTATAAATTTAAATTTTAGATATTAAAAGGGATTACTTTCAGATCAAAACTTACCCGGGCAGCAAAAGTAGCTGAAAGCAGCAGAAAAGTAGCCAAAAGGACTAGACGACAAAATCGGTTCATTTCTAAATGAAAACTGAATTGAATTTTGAAAGTGTTACGCAGATTTAAAGCATATTAAAATTGCATTAACCGCACTGTTATTAAATATTCGCTCAGTGTAATTTGTGACACTTGAATAACTTTTTAAGTGTTGACACAAGTCGATTACTCGGTCATTTTTATAACGTGTTAATAATTATGGCAATGCATTTTAGATATTTTACTGAAAACTCTCAAAAAGACTGCCCAAAAAAGCAGTATACACGGCGTATGCGTAATAAGTTTTCTGCATTTTATCAATGTCTTTTTAGGTGATTTTCTTTAGCGATAAAAGTGAACTATATGTGACATATTTAAGGCTGGTCCAGTCGCTTGATTTATGCAGCAGCCTTGACAGCTGCAGCACAAGCTGGAGTATGCTAGATAGTCAATTACCCTGTGCTCTTAGCTTATAACTGCATTCTAGACTTTATCAAACTTTTTATAGCTCTCTTTAGTTTCAAATAAAATATTTTAAGCCCCATCAATTCTGCATACCCCTTCTCGCATACAATTTGCGTGGTATTACAGTCCCAATTTGAATATCGCATGCAATTTGTCACATTGTGGCACAAAACTCAATGATATTTGTCTCTTTGGTTTGAATTTTCTTGATTTTTGCGTTCGCCTCGTTGTGAATTGCATTTATTATCGGCAAGTGCAACAAATTGCCTTCAAAATTGCATTTGTTGTTTAGTTTCATTTGTTTTGTATATATTTTTTTATTGTTTGTTGTTAATGAACAAAATTTGCGTTCGCTTTTAGAATTTCACTTGGGCGAGCCAGTTGTAGGTTTGCTGCAGCTCATTATCAGCTAATTTACTTGAGAGCAGACACAACCACACACACTCACATCTGTTGTGTGTAGGCCACAAGGATGTGAGTTGCAGCATTGTCGCATAAAGCTAATTGAAAGTCAATAAATGCTATAGAAATTAATTAAAAATAAACACACACTTGCAACCTTGACATTGAAAATGAATGACAGACAATAATAGCAACAATTACACAGAGAGAAAAAGTCTAGTGCATTTTACTTTAAAACTCAAAGTATGAAAAGATTTTTCTTGTAGCTTTTTAAGTAGTTTAAATTATTTGTAGCTTCATTTTATTATATTTACTACACAGCAAGAAATAGTCAAGTCTATAATCAATCTTCCTTTAATCTAAACTAAATTTATGAGGCTTCTACTTAATTTATTCTTAAACTAAACAAACCTAAGCTCTGCCTCGCTATGAATTTAAAGCACTTCTTTTCAGCACTACTTAATTTTCTCACAGTGCATGAAAAGTTCATGTATGAAAGTTGCCTGCGTTTTGGACGTGAACTGTTCGCAGGGGCGAGTAGTCGGCTATAAACTTGGCACGCATTGTGAGCGGATTTTCACTGCAACAACAAGAACAACAACAACCAGAATATCAACATAACAAAATAACAACAACAACAATAACAACAGCCACAATGTTGTGCATTGTAAAAAGTGAGCGGTTTTGTTGTCAATTGATCAATTGCATAAAATAATAGGCCTAGTCGCATAATTTAATGCTGCGAATTTGTGAAGTGGCCTTGACGAGGTTCTAAATATTTATAAATATTATATGCATGTATGCAGATTAATCACGATGCAGACAACAACAGCAACAACAACAACAACAAGCAAATAAAATAGTTGCATGTGTCATGCAACTGGACAATAGAAATCGATTAATGATGCAACAATTTGCAGTCGTTCTAAGCTTTAAAAAATACTTAAAATGTTTCATATAATATATATAATGTTTTTTAAAGTCTTTAGGACTTACTAGACTTTTTCTCCACGTGTTTTTTATGCTTTTATTAACTTAACTTAAGCACTGCATTTTTTTAAGTCTGACAAACAATTTTATTAATTTCCGTTGCATTCTCGCGTGTAGTCAGAGTTTAAATAGCTTAATTACTCAGCGATTAAACATTTGTTGATACTCAAGCACGATTTAAGCTGCATTTAATAATAAACAATTAAATGGTTAACAGTATTTCGATAACTTAATATAACAATTAAATTTACATAACATAATTTGTTATTTGTTTACATTAAGTACTTTGTGCGCATGGGCAGCACTTGCTTAATCCCCAATGGGCAGCACTGTTTGACAAATTCCATTTCTGGCTATTACGCAATTTGGTAACACTTTTATTTTGCCAATTGCCAGGCCATAAACGTTAACAACTTTGAAGTGCTCGAATTGTGCTTTACATTATTGCCATGTCTTTCATTATGGCCATAACATTTTGCACATACCAAGACCAACCCACACACACACACACACACATACGTACACACACACCCACAGCCGACCCGGACTTCGGTGCGTACATTCGTTTTCAGCTCAGCACGCACCAAAGTGTGGCCAGCCCAAGCAATGCTGCCGCTTTAGCTTGTTTCTAGCTAGCATTTTAAACACAAAAGCTAACTTCATAGTAAGGTGAACCTTTTCAAATCAAGCTAGCTTTTTTTGGCCACAAAATTCTGACAACACTTGCGCCAAATCTCAAGCCAAAGTCTCAGTTACATGTCGGAGTCAGTCAGTCTCTCTTGGAGCCATTCACAAAACGTTTGCTGGTCCAAAATGTGATTTTAATTGCACAACAATTTTTCTGTTGGCCAGGCCCAGTTGTGCACTGAGAGAAATTGTCGGGTATATAAGAAAATAATCGACTAACTAAAACTGTTTCAAAAAGAAAGACTTTAAGAATAGTTTAACTTATTTTTAAACAGCTTAAATGAGCTGAAGTTATTGTTAGATTTCTCTCAGTGTACAGAGCTTAATGTACATAGGCCTGAAGCGTGTTTTATGGGGCTGTTCTCGGCACCGTCGACTGACATATGTAACCCAATTCTGTCTCTGTTTTAAGCGCGGTGAGAGAGTGAGTAAGTGAGAGAGAGCGGGTGAGGGAGGAGAAAAGAGAGTGAGACGGAGAGAGAGGTTTGCACTTGCAATTTTTCAACATAATTGAACGTGCAACTTTTAATTAAAAGCAAATAAAATATGAGCACTAAAATAAGAAAACTAAAAAATTATACAGACATGAATAAAATATATTTGTAGCTTAAGTTGTGGAGGTCAACTGGAGTCAGGCAACCCAAAAACCTAGAAAGATAGAGGGTGTAGAGAAGGGACATGGAGGAGACACGAAGCCAGACAAGTCAGACAACCTGTTCCATCAGTGGCTTCCTGTCCAGTTCGCGCTTTCTGTTCGCAATACAATAAATTGTGATCTCTGGTGGTCTCTCAAGGTTGCAAGGTTGTCAGTTGCATGCAACGCTGCCGCTGCTTCATTAATGAAGTGCCGAAACTTGGGCTCGTTTGCCGTTTGCCATTTGCCGGCACTTGCAGCCGAAAAAGACTACAAATTTCGAGAGAAAAAAACCGGTAACCGGCAAGTGATTCGCACTAGCTGCCAAGTCGCCTCTTATAATGCAGGTGGTGATGGTGCTGGTGATGGTGCTGGTGCTGGCAAACTGTGCGAATTGCTCCAGACAACAGGCGTTCGGTTCAGTTTCAAGGTTGCAATGCCCTTGGCTTTTTTTCCTCCTTCCTTTATGACTTGGCTTAAACCGGCCAACACCAAACAGGTTGAGACGACAGCGCAGTTAAATGAAAAAGGGTTCTGGATTATGCAACATTCACTTTCTTCTTCTTGCCTGTCACTTGGCGGCACTTCTGACCTAGTTTTGCCAGCCAGCAGAAGTTAATATTTTAGTTTCTTAAGTGTCGGGTTTTGGCGGCATTTCAAGCCATAAAAAGTTGTATATTCTTAACTCAAAAGAAACATTTATAAATTGAGTAAAGGTATAGAAACTGGAAGCAGCTTAATTGAAATAACTTAACTACTTTTATTACTTATTTGTCGAAAGTTTATACTTATTTTAAAGCCTTAGAATTTCAGTTGCTTCAGTATACATACATATAAACTTAATTTTAAACCAAAATGAATCCATTTTTTAGTTATTTAAACTTATGTTCTGTAATAGCTTTAACAACTACTTCAACTACAACAATAATTACAATAACTGTGTTTCCATTACTGCATTTCCAGGCCTTTAACATTGAACTTGAGGTGAGCAACGTCGTGTTTTTTTCCTCCATTTCATTTTGTATTGTATATTTATTTTTAAATAAATATATATTGTTTTTTTTTGGGTGCTGTCATTATTGCATTTAGCAGTCAGTTACCAGTTAACTGATTGCTGTTGCTGTTGTTGTTGTTTGGGCCTAAACATTGGCTGTTGTCGTTAGCTGTCGTGCAATCTAATGAGTTGTTGTTGCTGATTCATGCGACAGGCACAGACATGCATACAATTTAATGTGATATAATTTTGTATTACGTATTAAAGTAAAAAGCGATTTTTATTTGTGTATAAAATTGCATTTTTAATTCGTATCAAGCTATAAATTTGTTTGTTTTTCAACAAATACTTGATTTTATGTGCCCACAAACAAAACTTTGACCTCAGTGTCTGCTGATCGTCGTGGGGGCTAAGCAAAAAGAGGTATGGGCTCTTTAAGGGGACTTCTTGATGGGGAACTCCCTGCTCTTGGCTTCCCTCTAACTTTTCGTTTAACTGTTTGAATAATTCTTATAACTAATATTTGTTAAACAATTTGTGTTGCACAACTGGTTTGTCGTCCCTTTTGGCCGCTGTGTCAGCTGCACAATAAACTCGAAAAACTCAGAAGACGCAGCTTCGTTTAAGTTCGATGTACGCTGGAAATTAAATTTCTGTTACTTTCAAAAAAAATGTAAGAGTTCTCAAAATTTCCCATAATTCGACAGCAATTAGAGTTAATTAATTTATTATAATTATGCTGATTAAATTAAACCGCTAAACAGCTTGAAATCGTTTTGAATTTGATACGCTTTGCGTGGGTTTTGAAGTTTCTGCAGCGCAAAGCGTGCTAAATGTCAACAGAAGGACAAAGCGAATAACAAATTAGAGTGTAACAACAACAACAACAGCAGCAACAACTATGACAACCAGCCAGCAATAAGTTATAATAATTATAATGCTCAGCGCACTGATCATAAGCAGATCGACATCGCGTATACGACCCTGAGCACGGCTGAAAAAAGTGTAGGCACAGCAACAACCTACGATGTGTGCAAAAAAAAATGGCTAAAAAAGTGTGTGAACAACAAAAGAAGCCAGTACTTAAAGCCCAAGTGGCTTTACTACCGAATTGTAGCTGGTTTCGAGTTGGCTAGAAATATGACCTACCCCAAAACAATTTAGACAACTTCCTAGATTAAGCTAGCTTGATTGACACGCCCTTTCTTCCCAAACCAATAAACTTTTTGGAGGCTGCCAACAAATTTTTAACAAAACAAACAAACAAAATTTAATAATAATTTATTTTTTTGGACTTTTTTTTTGTCGATTTATTAAATAAATCATTTGTTTTGTCTTGTGGCAAAAAGAGCTTGAATTGCTTTTTGTTTAGCGGTTTTTTTGTTGTGTCTTTTACCGCAAGGTTAACAATTGTTGTTGCTATTGGTTTTTTCCAGTGTTTTGGCAAATGTTTTTTAAAAATCATAATTTACTTGTTGGGCAAATCAAATTGTATGACTACTCGAAATCAAATGGCCAACAAATGTCTGTCGTCAATTGCCAATTAATGGCCAGTTGACCCTGTCTTCGCAGCAGCCGAACTGGCATTAAGTATACGCCTCGTTTCACTAGGGCACTGGGTGCTATATTCTGTCCGTGTTTTACTGGCTAATTGGCTTGTATTGCATGAATTTATGCAGTAGCAGCTAAGAGATACAAATGTAACTTGTAGATACATTCATAACTGATGCAACGAAGCTTTGAATTTGCAACGTTTCATAAATGCCACTAAAGGGATTAGTTTTTATTTTATAATGGCGTCATGTGCTTGCCACATGACACAATTTTCGCAGCTGCGCTTGAGCTTGAACTTGCCACTTGCCCCATGCAAAGCAGAGGCAACAACAGCGACTTATTGAGTAATGCAGCTTGAGATTCATTTTGCTTTCGTTTTACTCGCCTTTCTTACCTGTTTAAATAACAGCTGTTTTGAAATAATAAATTTGCTAATAGTTAAGCTTAAAACTGGCGCTGTTAACAACTTTTATTACACACTAAAAGTGGCTTAAAAATATTATAAAAATCAGGCAATATTTAATAATGAATTATTATCTACTAAAAATAAATATAATAGTTTAATACAATAATAAATAAATTTGTGTGCCATTAAACCATTTAAATCACTTACTAAATGTGCCTTAAAAATGTGATAAAAATCAAATCCATTAAATAAATAATAGTTAAATAAATATAATAGTTTAACTAAATATTATATAAATTGTTTAGTGTGGCTTTAAAACTCTTAGCTTAAATTGAAGCGCTTAAATTACTCAAATTATTTAGCTACAATTTAATAACTTACAAATTTGTCTGTATTCGTTTAAGTAACAAGTTAACGTTTAATTTTAGTCATTATTTATTGGCATAATTATTGAATTTGAATTGCACTTGCTAGAAAGCTTCCTCTCCAGTAAAACGGAACTGTCGGGCACAGCACGTAGTATCTTATAGACAGATAGCTACTCCATTAGTGCCCCAACTCAGTGTCTTAACCCTCAAGCAATTGTCATTTGTTTTGTTTGCTGTTTCCAGGTTTGCTTCCTGCTTCCCCATAGATAAATTTTAGCATGCTGGATTGCGAAAAATTGTTTGACAAGGTCGTTGTGGCGATGTGTGGCACAGCAGCAACAACAATACTTACATTCAATTGCCAGTAAGTGCTCTCTGAAAAGCACTTTCCAAATTTTGTTTTCGTCATACGCTGCGTATGCGCAATTTGCGATTGTTCAATGCAAACGAGCTGCAAGAAACTACAACAGAAAATAAAAGAAATCAAATCGGAAGCAAAGCGCAGTGTGCGTATCTGTATCTGTAGCTGTAGTTGTAGCTATGAATGTATCTGTAGCTGTAAGTTGCCAGAACAATTTATAAGATATAAAAATCAAAAAAATACAACAATGACAAATGCATTGAGCGTGTGTTGCTGTTGTAATTGTTGGTGTTGCTGTTGTTGCCAACGCAACAAGTTTCGTGCGTTGTTTTTGCTGCTGCTGCGCTGTTGCCAATAAGTTGTCGCCGCTGGCGTCGCAGTCGACGCAGCTGTCTCTCGGTGTTGCTGTTGTTATCGGCTGTTTCGTGCGTACTTGGACCGCTCAATAACGCGCTCAACGCGCTGCTCGTGTCGCTGTCGCTGTCGTCGCTGGCGTCGCTGCCGCCGGCAGTCGCTGTAAAAACGGCAGCAACAACAACAACAAACGCACACATAAAATGAGAGAAAAAAAAGTAAAAAAATAAAAAAAATTAAACGAAAGCAGAGGGTATTTAACCGACCTCAAATCAATTTGCAATTTCAGTCTATCTCCGCGTTGCAGCGTTGCACGAACTCGCGAACAAAACGGAGCAACACAAAACCAACAACAATTGTAACAACAACAACAACAACGTTTAACTACTTAACACAACGGGAAATAATTAAGCAACTTGCACGGGCAACAAATAAATAAATAAAACGGAAAAACAAAAACTTTTTTATTGAATTTAACAAGAAGTTTTAACTAAACAAAAAAATTCCAAAAAATACCCAAATGCAAACGCAGTTGAAATTGTAAATTTAAACAGTTTTTTGTGTTGTGTTTTTTATCAACAACAACAACAACTACGAGAGAACAACAACAATTGTTGCGGTGCCGTTTTTAACGACTATCAAATGGTGTCGGTGTCAAGCGCGACCTAGAAAACAGCAAATATAAAATAAATAAAAACAGCAAACGATATCGAAATTGAAATTGAAACAGCCCCGCCCACACCCCCTCTCAGAGCGGTCAGAATTCGAAGCACGTTTTAACGCAGGCTGCAGAATTACGCAAAAACAACTTGAACAACTTAAGCAACAACAACTTAAACAACAACAACAATCAACAGCTGACGTTCAATGAACGCTTGAAGCAGACAGTGAGTGCCAAATGTAAGCGCACAGACAGCTGTAATAGCCACAGCGACTGTAGCTGAACTTGAAAGTGAAAGTACCAAAAACGTTAAACAAGACACTCACAAAACGCAACACTTTAAGATACTTTGTTGTAGATACAAAGATAGAAAGATACAAATTTTTAAGCTTAGAGCTTCGAGCTTTTGCTGGAGTGCACACAAGTGTCAGAGTGCTCAGAGCATCAGTTAATCAGTGCTACAAATATGTGTGATCAGGAACAAAACGAGTGCTCCTCTTCCGGATCCTCTGGGTCCTCCTACTCCTCCGCCTCTGCCACGCCGTGCTCTTACGAGGTGAAGGCACCGCAGGGACACACCTTTGTGGTCTCACCCGTGCCCATACTGACAGCCGTGCCTGTCATGAAGTCGGAGAACCAAGCAGTGACCCATTTGAAGGCCACAGCCTTGGAGCAGGCCATGGAACAGGCGGAACTGCCCTGTTGCTCCCAGGCAGTGGTGCCGCTGTCCTCCTCGCTTCCCTCTAAGCTGTTGCGGCTGCATGCCAAGCGTTCGGCTCAGGCGCTGCTGCAGCAAATGGAGTCACTAGACTCACAGTTCGGCTCCGGATCGGAGGATTCACCAGCGAGTCCCAGTCACCCTAGAATGCCAACTGCTCCTCCACTGAGTCCTGCGCCTGGAGATGATGTGGGCATGGGTTCATCTATTGGCGACTCCGAGGAGTCAGAGGAGGATGACGAACTCAAGCCACTGGCTGTGGACAATCACATTATGCCGGAGCCTGAGAGGGATTTGGAGCGGGAACAGGAGCAGGACGCCGCTGTGCAGGCTCTGAGCGAAGCGAATCTGGAAAAGTTCCGTAAGCATCACATGGACAACATCTATCTGCATCCCAACTTCAGTTTGGATGCCTCCCCGCCACCTGCGGTAGCACCAGCCAACTCCCCAGTGATGGAAACTCGACGACCCCATCGCTCCTTTCTCAGTCTCAAGAAACCTGCCGAGGAGGAGATCAAATCAGAGACGCCAGTGGAGCCCAGCAGCAGCCCGGAGCAAATTGCCAATGAAATCGATACACTGGATCCTTCTTTGGTGCCCAGTGAGGAGCTCGCGCTGGAGATCAGCGATGCCGTCGAGTTTTACTTCTCCAACGAGAGCATACTCAAGGATGCCTTCCTACTGAAGCACGTGCGTCGCAACAAGGAGGGATTCGTTAGCCTCAAACTAGTGTCCAGTTTCAAGCGCGTGCGACAATTGACACGCGAGTGGAAGGTTGTAGGAGACGCAGTGCGTCGCAAGTCTCACAAAATCGAATTGAACGATCAGGGCACCAAAGTGCGACGGCTCGAGCCCTTGCCCAGCTTTGACGAGACCATGCCCTCGCGCACTATTGTGGCCTGTGATTTGCCACTGGACAAACTCAGCATCGAGAAGGTCTCCGATCTGTTCTCCAAGTGCGGAGAGATTGCACTCATACGCATACTCAAACCGGGCATGGCCATTCCCGTGGATGTGCGTCAGTTTATGAACAAATATCCGGAGCTGCAGCAGAAGGAATGTGCCTTGGTGGAGTATCTGGAGTCCTCGTCGGCTCGCGAGGCGCGTCATCTGACGGGACCTTTCCAGGTGAGAATGAGACTAGTCCCTGATCCACTCGCCTTTTCTACTCTTCACCTTTTCCTTTCCAACAGTCCTTCCTGACTACATTTGCCTGAGACCTCCGTTATTAACCCTTTAAAAATCCCTCCTTCTTTTCAGGTGTTCGAGATGGTGGCGCCCAAGAAGAAGACCGGCAAGAAGGCAGCCGTCATTCAGCTGGCTGCACCAGTGGCTCGCATGGTCGAGAACTATCGCTACTACAGTGATGCCAACTGTGAGCGCACACGCGGTGGCAGCTTCTCGGGTATGCCCAGTCACGACAATGATCTGCGCTTTAAGTTGAAGCGCAACAACTCGGACTTCCAACCCAGCTACTACCAGCAACAGTTGCAGCTACAACAGCAGCAGCAACATCATCAGCAGGCCACAGGCTATCACAACTATGGGCATGGTTACGCCCACTATCAGCCACGTGGCAGCATCAACATGGAGCAGCCACCCTCGCCGGGTTTTTTCGCCTATGCTCCCAGAAGGTACAGCAATACGTCCACGATCTCGGCCAACACAGCCGCCGTTTTGGCCGATCCATTGCCCTCGCCGTCCGCTGTCGTCGCGCCCATTAACAGCAATCCCACTGGTGCTTCAATCAGTAATCTGCAGCGCCGTTTGTCCAACTGTTCGGAGCAGAATTTTGCAGTGGAAACGATGTCACGTCGTGCCAGCAACTGCTCCGAAACGGCTGCTCCACAGCGTCGCGATTCCAACTGCTCCGAGAGCTGTGCCTGCTCTCGTCGCGTCTCCGACTTTGGCCAGTCGGAGGCGTATCGCAAGAGCTCCGTGTGCTCCAACGGCTCCAATGGCGAGCGACGTTACTCCAATGGTTCCATGCAGTTCGAACGGAGCTTCTCAAACGCCAGCGATGGCAACGGCTTCTATCGTCGTCCCTCCAACGACTTTAACGTGGAGCGGGAGCGTGAACGTGAACCAGATCAGCTGGTGGGCGGTGGCGGTGGTGGCTATCAGGTGTGGCCACGTCGCTACTCCAATAACTTCCAGCAGCAGCAGCTGAGCAGCAAACTGGCTGCCTACGACAATGCCCAGTACATCGGCGGTCGTCGCATTTCCACAGATTCTGGCTACGATCGTCGCTACTCGTTTGGCTCCGAGTTCGAGGGTTCGCCGCGTTCACGCACCGGCAGCTTCCTCAGCAACTACAAACACGGCCCCGACTACGACGGTCAGCCGCGTTCACGTACGGGCAGCTTCCTAGACGGTTCTCCTCGCTCGCGTTCCGGTTCGTTTGCTCAGCGTACGGCCGAGAATCTGGTGCGCACTCCTATGGGACCCGATGGCAGCAAGGGATTCGGGCAGCGGGCTCGCAAGTTCGGACAGACCGTGTCGCCCGTCAACTGAGGAGAGCGTAGGAGGAGCGTAGGAGCAGAAGAAAACTGTTAACTAATTTTAGTGGGTAAAATTCTTATTATTTTTTTGTATTTTGTTTTCATTCAATGGCTGTACACTGTGATGCTGTCCAACTGTCCAAGAACCAGACCACGCCCACAACCAACAGCACGCCCTCTTTTAGCTAAGCACTGCTAACCGTAGTTCACAATCGCGAAACGGTTCACAAACGTAAGAAATTTCTAGTACTTAAAGAATTTTTAACTAATTTGTTAGACAACGAAATTGTGGCATTTTATCTGTCCCCCAGTCACCCTACTCCTCCTTTCCAACCCCTTCCAATCCCAGCTAACCAAACACTGCCAGTTTGTAGCTATAAGTTTGCCTATTTCCCCACCTTTTGGCCTATTTCCCACAACTAAACTGATTAATTTTCCCCATTAAACCAATTTAACACTTTTCTAATCAATTTTCTTTAGCTTAAAAGTTAAATAACATTTTTTACAACAAGCCATAAATAAAAGTGGCCATAATTGTAGCGTAATTAAAGCTATAGCTAAATAACAAATCCACTTAATTAGGCTCTCAGGTTTATAGATTAAAGCTTAACTATAGAAATGCCACAATTTCTTGATTTTTATTTTATTATTTTCCTTTTTTATTATTTTTGTTGCAATTTGTTATAGTCTTAAATAATTATTATGTACGAATTAAGAAACTGGGTTGTCCTATGCGGAGGAAACAGCTAAAACGGTTTTCAAAACAGGAGAGAATAAAAATATTTTTCATTTTTAGCTTTTAATTAAATTTATTTGATTTGATTTCGATTTCAAGCTAAACATAAATTTATATAATTTATGTGTTTAACAAAGAACCAATTATATTATGCTATATTAACTGTAAACACACACATTATAATGAATATATCTATATGTATTGTATAACTTTTGAAAAATCGTGTGTTTCATTTGTTTGAACTTGAAAAAAGTGCGGTGATTACAAGGCTGTTGGGGTCTAACTTGTATTTCAAAATCTGTCAAATTTGTGTCGACTCATGGTCCATGTGAAAGATTGCGCAATTGTCTGCCCACTCCCCCACCACCCCTCTACAGCTTCCCTCTCTCTACACTCTTCTCTTGAAATTGAAAGCAAAATTCGCAACTGAAAACACTCGAGAACGAAGGTAACTAGGCCAACAATAGATACAGTTGAACTCGCAGATACTTTTGTGAAAGCCAAAATTTTGAATTTGAATTTGAATTTGATTATCGATTCGCCTGAGTTCAATAATAATTTGTGAAGTGACACACGATCAATGCAAAAATGCTCAGAGCGTGACGCATGCGATGCCGAGCTCCAAATCGCCCAAAAGCATTGAAGCAGTTCAGGAGCGCTAAGGAGAGGCCTGGAGACGGCGGAGAGACTCTCTCGTAATTGTTCATAAAGCGGTTGTTAGCTTTGTTGTTGTTGCTGTTGCTGTGGCTTTAAGCTGCAGCTGAAGTGCTCATACTTATTCAGGTACTCGTATCTTAATCGTTGTCCATGCGTGTGCGATTTTTGTTGGATTTTTGATTTTTTGCGGTTCCAAGGTATTCGCGTGTTTCATTTTTCAGCTCGAAATATTTGTATGTTGCTTGGTTTATTAAAATATTTTAATATTTCTGCTGCTTTGTGCACGCATTGCGCCGCCCACTCCAAGCCAATATCGAAAAAAAATAAATTATCAAAAAAACCGCAAAGTTGCGAACCTCCAAACAGCAAGAGCAACAATTAAACTTGTGTGCCAGGCGGCAGTTGGGCGTAACCAACTGTTGACAGACTCTGTAGTTAACTAAATGGCATACAATTGTTTAACAGTTTCCACAAACCAAGCATACCCCCACTGCTGCTCAACTAACGGGTCTACAGTAAACAAAAACCCGTTTCTTGTAGCTGAACTAATTGTCGCACATTTCTCAGCGCGTGGGCAAAAGGAGCTCTGATCTCTCGGCTTCCAGCTTTAACTTTTGCTTTCAGTGAAGCTTAGGCTGCGTTCACTGGGAAGCTGTGCGTGTTTCTTGCATAACTGTTTTAATCTATCGAATACATGCAATTTTAAGAGAGGAGTAGGAGGGAGCGGGTACTCTATACTTTGGCTCAGAGCGAACACGAGTGCAAGCATCGATTTATGAGATAATTAATGATCTGATATATGCACTTAACTTCCGGCTAAAGTACGCATACTGCACCATATTAAACTTAAGTGTAGTTACTAAAATTAGCCGTTTGCTAATGACGAGGAATCCACTCGAAAATGAAAGCAAACGCCGTAAGCCGAGCGCTGAATCTTCAACCGGTTCGTGATGAGTACAAGATCAGAAATTATCAGAGCAGCATGTACAGTGGGCAGGCGTTCAATTATGGATTGCCATACCGTTTTAGTCTATGAAGCAGCAGGACTATCGATTGATTTTCTTATAAAAAGACTTTAGAGTCCTGCAGCTGTACTTTAGCTAATTTTTAATTACCTGCCATCTTTTAAATTTTGTACAACTAATTGGCCCATTTTCCCCACTGTACGCTGACCGGGTTCATGCCCAAATGCATTGAGCCAGGTCATTTCGAGCCTTATTTATAAGCATTGTAAATTTGTCTGAGGCAAACACATAAATTGCCAGGCAGATAACTCCGAAGTCTGCTCTGCCGACGATGACATAACCTGATCTGCGCTCGCTGTGCATTGAACTGTACGCGTCAGCGCCAAATTGAGATGTTTCCACGCGTCTCTTGTTACTCACCACTCTCCACTTGCCGCTTGCCACTTGTGGCAGCGGCTTGACGTTGACCTTGACATGCGTAACGCTTTTGGCAGGCACTGTGTTATCCTTGGCGCAGCTAAAAATGTCTCAAAGTGCCGAGCGACAATTCAATGAAACGCGTCGTCGCGCGGCAAGTAGAACGTGCCGTGTGGCAAGTGTTTGAGTGGCTAGTGTGGCAACTACCACCTTGACCGTCATTCAGCCATGTATAAAAGGCCTTTCGGCAAAATACTCGAACACAAATCAAGAAAAATATATTTATCACCGCAGGCAGTGTGAAATTTTGTCTGCGTCTACGAGGCGTATGCGCAATATTCGCTTCCGGCACTTCAAAAAGGTTGCGCGAGGTTTCCATCGATCGATCTTCAAGTGCAAACGGCTCAGAACACTCGAGAGCCACAAAAGTTCGTGAGAAATTTCCGCACAGTATTGAAATGCACACTCAGTCGCATTTATTTTAAACAAATTGCTCATTTCGAAGGCTGCAAAAACATATATTCACCTAGTGTTTTTAGTTTTTAGCTTTGCTTATATGTTTCAATCACAATTGCATAAACAATTTTTAGTTTGAGTGACCTCAGCACGTTCTCTTAGCTGGCAGCAACAAATAAATTAAGAATTATCGTACTTACATGTATCTCATCAATAAACATTTCTGTCACTCAATTAGCAAGTTCAACTAAATGAAGATAAGCATTTAGCTGAAATTTAAACATAATATAGCTGAAAGGAGTGACTAACGTCCTGTTTAGCTTGGTTTGTTTCAATTAATAATTTCTATTATTGAGTGAACTAATTTATTTTGTAACATTTTAAATCAAAAGCGCTACTAGGTTAAAGTTATTTAATGCCACAGCCTAAAAGTATGCAATTATTTTTAATTGCTTACAACCGGTCATTTACAGCAACCGCACAAAAGTATGCTGCACTTTTAAATCAAATTGCATTAAAACTCTACAATAAACATGCAAAACATGAAGATTTTTCTAGCATATACACCAGGCTAGCAGAATCTACAGCAAGTAACAGAATCTAATTCAAGCGCAGCTAAAGTGGGTGGTGGGAGGGAGCATGCCCGACCCGCTAAAGAGTCTTTTGTTTACCCAAACATTTGGTGACCGCGAACATTCACACAAATAGTTTGTGTGGATGTTCGCGGACGTCAACGGCGTCCGCGAACAATCACACAAACAGCGGACCAAAAGAAAACAGAGCGTTTAATGCCGGAGAGGCCGCTCAGAGCTTAGTTTGTTGTGTGTGTGAATGTTCGCGGACGCCACAGAGCGGCCGCTGACGTCCGCGAACATTCACACAAACAGTGGACCAAACGAAAACAAAGCGTTTAAAGCGAGAGAGGCCGCTCAGAGCGCAGAGTAACAGAGTTTGTTGTGTGTGTGATTGTTCGCGGACGCCACAGGACGGCCGCTGACGTCCGCGAACAATCACACAAACAGCGGACCAATGAAAAACAGAGCAATTAAAGCGGGAGAGTCCGCTCAGAGTAGCACAATATGATGTGTGTGTCGATGTTCGCTGTTTGGGTGAACAATAGACTCTTTAGCGGGTCGCGCATGCTCTCTCCCACCACCCACTTTAGCTGCGCTTAAATTTAATTCTGTGGCTTGCTGTAAATTCTGTTCGCCTGGTGATTCAGCTAGAAAAATTACACTTTAGGGGACTTTGTTAATGTTTTTTGTTTACGTTTGTGGGTGACGCATGCGTACGCCCACCACCCACCTAAGCTGCGCTCGAATTAAACAGCGGAGCAAACAAAAAAGGAGACAAGGAGCAAGCAAAATAGGGAGAGCGATGCTTTTATGTACGTAGTACATGTGTATACTAGTCTTATTGATTTACGCATAGTTACTTGTTGACTTTGCTGTTCGCCTGTTATTACAGCCACGTTTTCTGCTGTTTGAAAGCCCTGTTAAATCCAAGCAACCCCTGTTAAGTTTTAATGATTTTATTAACTGCAACCTACGGCTATTTTCTGTTTGCCTGGTATTTCTGTTAAAATATGTGTTGCTTGTGAGCTGTTCAAATCAAGCTGGGCAAAATAGATGGCTAAAAATTAACTTTTCCCTAGCAATTGCAGCAGGGAAACACAATTGGCAACAATGAACAAATTTAGCACAGTTTAAGGTATTAGTGACTGTGGCAGTGTGTGAATCTTACTGTGTTTTTCCAATCGCCTGGAAATTCAACTGGTTATTTTAAAATTCCAGCTGTAAATCCAGACGAACAGAACTTTCAGTAGGTGCCAAAGAACACTTGAATAATAGTTTCAAAATGACGCTAAACTGAACCAATTGAAATGACTTCAAACTGTGATTAATCATAGTTTTTGTCTGGCTTAATTACTTGATAAACTGCAGACTATCTAGGATACTTTACAGCTACTAAACATTCCAGTCTTGTGCTGTCCTGACAGGATGCGACTGTCGCGACACACTGACGACAATTTGGTATGCAAGTGCCCCACAGTTGCATGCCCCAAAACGCCAGACGGAGTCACCTACACATGCCACAATTTTTATATTCTAGCTGGCGCCTGTAGGCGTTTGCTAATTGCGCCTAAACGGCGACAATAGGCGCCAAATAAAACCGGAAATAGTTGCTTGGGAAAGTGGAAAACTCCATAGGGATTTGGAGCCTTTGTAGCTGCCACAAATGCAGTTTAGTTGCCACATCGTAGCTAATAATAAAAGCTAATTAAGCGTTTTACACCGACAACACCTGTAGGTGCTCCATGTGTGTGTGTTGCCTGTGCCCCTTGTAGCACAACACTTTTAAACAATAAATTGCCACTAAATGTCACTAATAAGTGTCTGCTTCAAAACCAACTCAAGACACAGAGAGAGACAGCGAAAGAGAGGGAGAGAAACAGCACTAGTTTTTCCAGGCACTTCTAATTAATTTATGATTTTCCTCACCGCATTAATCTCACTCAAATGCTGGCGGCATCATTCACCTCCGCTGGCAGTGGCATGTGGGGCGCCCCAAAAAAACCTGAGAAAAAACACAGCACGCTCCCAAATGACTACTCCATAATGTTGTTGTTGTACTTGGCTATAAACTAATGGGAATTATGAGTAATAAAAGAGTGGGAACGACTAGAAAGCACTCTGTAAAAAGATCACTGATCGCTAAACAAAAATGAAAACATTTCTAAGCACAAACTAAGCAAACTGCTGGTAGTTTCTGCTTACAGGGTTAGAGAATGCCAAGCAGATGTGGCAAGGGGCAACATGTTGCTGTTGTTGCTGTTGTGGTTGCTCTGGTCTTAGGGCAGCTCATGTTTACTCCGACATTTGTCATAATTCCTAAGGCGACATCAAAATTAAGTCTATACCGGATTACACTAAGCTACATGGATTTGTATCGACAGTGTGGGGTTTTTGTAGCAGTTTATGCAACAGGCAACAAGTGCAACAGTCAACAGTTGACAGTCAGTCCCTCTCCCTCTCCCTCTCCCTCTGTCCCTCTGTCTGTTTAAGTGGCATTTGCCAAAACACTTTCTTGGAAATTAATTAAAACATATGCTCATCACTTTGGCCCATAAATCAGGTCTCCGCGACAATTATCAGTTTCAATTTGTGCGTAAAACTGTTTGATATCACAGCAGCAACAACAGCAACAACATCCCAGGCCAATTAGCAGCAGGCAACTCTAGAGTTGCCCCAGACTGTGGCAGCCACAAACATTTTGGGATTTCCCTAAGCTAAACAATTTGCCGCCACTTGAGTGTCTGTGGCAAAGGGTGGAAAATCGAGCAGGAAAAGTGTGAAAAGGGGCAGTAAGAGAAGAGGAGGGAGCGTCACTGGGTTGCAGCTCATTAAAATGCCGTTGCAATTGCAGCAAAAGTCAAAGAAATTAAGCAAAATGCAGCTCAATGTTTAAATCTTCATCGATGCGTTGAGGTGGCAACAGCAGCAGCAACAGTAACATCACAGCAGGAACATCACAGCTACAACAACAACAGCAACAACTCCACTCCAATCAAATCAAGTCGTCTTCATGCATTTTTCCCTGCCAGTTTCCTCGCTGTTGCCTCCCTCCCACTGCACAGTGGACAAATCACCTAGCTACACTGGCAGAAAAAGTCAAGCAAATCGATTTATTTACCTAAGATTCAACACTTAAACTAGAATTATACACATTAAGTAGTTTAAGTGATTATTTTTGTAAGATATTTCTGCTTAAAACTGGGATCTTTTTTAACAATAAATTAATTTTTTAAATAATAGAAAGATCAATATTGAATTGTCCATTAATTCACCTCCTTCACGTCCGTTCCTTTTTCTTCTTGTGTAAAAATGTCTAGCACAAATTTAGCTTTTTGGCCCACTGTGCCCACTCCACTGGCAGCTCCAGTTTGCGTGATGTCAACTGTCGTCCACTGAGTAATTACACTTAATTAATTGCCCTGGCGCTGTCAGTTGTGCATTGTCTGCTAATTTTTCCAATTGCACCGCGTGCAACAACAACACACACAACTACACACACCACAACACACTACACACCACTATAAACTTTAATTGTTGCCATCAGCACGTGATTAACCGAAATTGATTGTTTGCTGCCTTTGGCTTTGATTTACATTTCACGGCTATAAAAAGCCAAAAACAGCAAAAAGTTAAACATGGAAATTGGGAAACTGCTGCTTGAGTTCCCTGCGCTACTTTGGCCTTTTTCCAGCCAGATAAAAACCGCTGCAGCTGGCCATAAAAAAGACGTTGATTTAAAGTGCATGTTTTGTAAAAATCTAATTTGATAATTGGTTGTAATTTATGAGTTTTGTTTTCGCTGCAGAGCACAGCAAACCGCACACCAAATGACGCCTTTTTACGCGCTTCTCAGAACTCCCCACACACACACACACACACGCACTCGCACACACACACAAGCGACACTAAATGTATGCTCATATTTTGCTCTCGCTCGTTGCGTCTTTTAATTATTATTTATATCTGTCAGCTTATGAGACACATAACTAAATAAAACATAAATGTCTTGAGGGAGTTTCGAGTTCTGTTCGGTATTTTGGAGCTCTGCGTTTTCATGAATGAAATTAAATGCAGACGCTTAATGAGGAAGTTGAATGAGGTAAGTTTACAGCTCCAAAGGCTGCTGAAATCTGAGCAGCAAAAAAAGAAACAACTGCAGAAAAAAAGATACATTTAAGTATCTCAAAAGCGATTAATCAAAAAAAAAGAGAACAAGGAATTATTTTAAAAATGGTGTTATAATAAAGTAAAATAATAAAATATTTATAAGTGATTGTTATTAAAGAAATGTTTACTCAAGGAAAAATGAATAAATTTATAAAGTGAGTAAAAAAGCATTTCATTTAAATTCGGTTTACTAAAATGAAATCCTGAGGATGAATTCAAAAAACCCAAGGCTTCATAGGAAGAGTGTGAAATGTCTTTAAGCAACACTTGATTCTCCACCTTCCAAGGGTCCAAACGCAGTTTTCCATGCACTTTCCACTCCTCCTTTCTACTCAGCTCAGATTGCAGTGCTATTAGTTAGCTTAACACAAATTAGCGTCAAAGGAAAACAAACAAGCCGGGAGATTAATCATGCTAAAATTTCAACAAAAAAGCAAAGAGTTCAACGAACGGGAAAGGGATAGGCATAGAGAGCGACAGGAGCAGAGAGAGCGAGAGGTAGAGCGAGACGGGTAGAGTGACAGGGGCAGGGAGAGGCACAAGGCAACTGCTTCACCTTTGACGTAATCGGAAACCCAAATAAAAAACACGAGCACTAGCGTGGGAGTGTCAATTGTATCTGATGGACTGCATTTGTATCTTTGTAGCTGTGAGATACACAGATGTTTTGAGCACGTTGCGGTTGCCAGCAAAGTTTTCTGAATGCATCATTAGTCGACACAACACACAGCAAAAAGTAGTAGAGAAAAGGGGCTGCGGATGAGTGGAGTGGACTGTAGAAGAGCCTGTAGCTGTTATTGAAGTATCTTAAGATATTTTATATAAATCTATCTAGGATCTAGTAGGTACGATAGTGCTCCATACCAAATCTTACTTTATGGGCTCTGCCTCGGCTATGCCTCCCGCTGCCTGTCACTAACCACATAGAGCCCCATACCCTACTCAACTACAGGGTCTTCTAAAAAAGACACCCAAAAAACGGCGAATGCTGCACGCGACTCCGATTTTGTCTCCGCTCGGCATTGAGACGGCGTCCAAGTGAAACTCGGGGCTTGTGATTTATGCTGCGTGCGCCTGACAAACACTTGAGACTTGAGAACTGAGAACTGAGCAGCGAGAACTGAGAAGTGATGATTTATAATGAAGTTGCCTCGGTACTCGTATTAATTAAATTTCTGACACGGTTGCGCTCCATTTAATGTTAAATGGCATCGTAAAAGGAGCTAAAGAAGCAGCCGAGAGCTATATCTGTCTCTGTCTCACTTTAAATTTGATTTGTGTCTGAAAGTCGGACTTTAATTCGGTTTGAAATTGATAATTGATTCGGAATGCCAGTGCCAAGTGATTCGTGGCAGCGGGAATTTCAAATATGGCAAGCGATAGTCGAATATTCATTAAGCGCAATTATGAAAATTAAGTTGTCATTTTGATTTGAATGTCGCGGCATGCCGCATGTGGCACCAAACGAGCCAACGGGAGAATGGGCCAAGCAGACAACGGGCCAAGCAGCCAAGCAACCAAGTAGCCAAGTAGCTAGTGTATACTCATTAAATTAAATCAAACTGACAGGCTCGCCTGGCTAAATAGATGAGCCTGCCCCTGTGCCTTACCCCTACGCCTTTACCTACCCCCTAGCTCCCTCCTATCCCCACCTTAATCCCCTTTTTCCTTCGCCAACTAATTAACGTGCTTTCACATATTTTGCTCACATTGTGCAGCAGCAGCAGAGAGCATGCTCAACTACAAAGTGCCCTGCTATAGAATACAAAGGATTAAAAGCTTTCCAGCATATGGTTTAACTGTGGTTGTCCTACTCTTGATAGCTTAGGATTGATTCTTCTGACTATCAAAAATATACCCCCCCTTCTTATAAAGTCATCAAAGCCCCGTCACAAACACTCCCACAACTTTAAACACCCCATAAGCAGGTACTCATAATGAAGACATTATGAAAACTACACCACAGGCACCCTGTATAACCCCATGGTTTTGGCCAGCAGCCAATTGAAAATCAGTTCTCTCTCTTTCTCCCACTCTAACTATATATATCACTGCCTCTCTTGCTCACTCTCTCTCTGTCTCTACCTGTCTTCCTCTTTTGCTTGCTATCCCTTTCGACTGAATTATGTGTTAATAATTTGGAATTAATGAACGTTTTACATGTTCTACGAAATTTACGAACTCATCCATTGAAAATAGAAAATTATAGTCGAGTTTTCATTACACAAAAAGTGCGACTGCCAAATGGCAGCTAATAAAATCGGACAGAATGAGCTATAACTACGTAGAATAGAGCACATAAGTAATTACGGTAGAATTAGAAGGAATATAGGAAAAGTAAAAAAATATATAAAGGAGTACGGGTTGAGACTGCTTCCGGGTTGTGAAACTTACAGCAAATTTAGGGGAGAGAAAAAATGGCAATAAATGTGAGAAACTTTAGCAGAAATAATTTTAAGGAAAGTTATAAATATTTATAAATATTTTTCTACTTAATAAATGATTTTAAATAGTTGCATTTTAAAATTAATGATGGCTTTCTTATTTATAAACTTTTTATATACTTTCTTTCATGTACAATTCGTTAAATATTATCTTGAATTTATTCTCTAAATTATTAGTTAAAATCCTTTCTAAATTAAAGATTTTTAAGACAACATCTAATAAAAATATTACTATATGTTTAGAAATCATTCCTCATTTTCTTAAAATTTATTCAATAATCTTTTGAAATGTCGTTCGATTGCTTTCTGCTTTGTATAATTATTAAAAATTCAAGACGAAATTTAAAAATAATGAGTACTTAAAATAATGAAATAATGAAACTTAAATATGTTACAATAAAGCTACATAAATAATTATTTATCCTAGCGCCTTTTAAATTATTTTCCTCCACAGAATTCTTGAAAAATTCTTCCAAAATTTCCCAACCTTTTCTTAAACTACTATTCCTTTTAAATTCAATCCAAATTTTATGAAAGTCAAACGAATTTGTCATTATTTTCTCTACCCCCGAGTACATTCATCTTTTAGCTACAGATACTAAGTAAAAAAGATATTCAACTGTAGCACAAATCCACCCAGATGATATATTAACAATTATGTGTATGGTTCTACAAATGAAATATGTTGGCATACTTATTATTAAATATATATTTAGCAAATGCCAACGAAATATTAAATAGCACTACTTGTAAACAATTAGCAAAAAATTATGACTTTTAATCATAGCAATCATGCACGAGCACAGCAACAACAACAACAGCAAAGAGGAATACCAATCCATAGAGTATACCCGAAAAATACATATATCTTAAGACCCCGCCCATTTCTGCGCCCAGAGGCAGCGACATTTTCACACATGTTTTAAAAATAAACACATGTCTGTGATGCGAAGAAAGAGATCGTTTCTGAAGAGCGACTATTTCTTTATGGGTGACAGAAGGAGACATCTATAGTCGCTGGCCACGCCCACACCCACACACAAGTTCCGTTATGTTGAGTTCTTCCATGCACAGGATTCCAAAACCCAAATTAGTTTTTCGAAAACAATCGTCGCGTTGTGTTGTGTCGTCTCCGTTTCTTTACGATTTATTCCGATTCGATTTCTATACGATCCGATTTATAGTAAATGATAATGAATACAACTCAATCTGTGGTGCGTCGTCATCCGCACAGTTTCTCTATCGAACAGATTCTAGCCAAACCCGATACTTTAACGCCCAGTCAATTTGTCGCGCAATCCTCGACTTTCCAACTGATTCCTGAGACTCCAACACACGAAAGTGGGCGTGGCAGCTGTGATGATTCGCGTGTTTCCAGTCCGGCGACTTCCAGTTGTCTGGAGGATGGCAATGAGGACGCCAAAAGTGATATAGAACTAGAGTCGGACGACGGAAGTGGTGAGTAGCTATGCTTTTAGGGGGTTACTAGGGGTATGTAGTTAAGAATGGATAACTTAAAGGGTTCTGGCTATAAGAAAGACTCTTAACCATATATATAAGCTAAAATTCGTATTGAAAAATTCAGAATAAAATGGGGTAGATTACTAAAAGCCTTTATGACAATCAATTAAAACTAAATCAAAAATTTTGGGACCTCTAAACTTTACAAAGAGTAAATTTAATCTAGACTAAATTGCGACTTAAAACAAGTTCGAAATTCTTCTTTTAACAGTACCAGTTTCAACTTGTTTTAATAAGTTTTTGTTATAGAATTATTATAGAATTTAATGACGCCTGGATGAAGCTTATATATATTAATTATGTAGAATTATAGATTTTCTCCTGTATTCCCAAATATTAGGATTTCCAATGTTTTTTCTTCTTCTAAACAAAGTTTAATTTTTAATTTCCATTTTTCATTATTTCTCATTGAATAAACTAAAATCTCTGAACATATTTGACAGTAAATTGTTAAGAAAGTTTGTTAAAAGAAATTAATTATGACGTACAAAATATTTTAGTAAAAATCTACATATATATTCAATTTTAGTCCATTTTGGTTAAGTTTTAAAAAGTTTATATAACATTCTATGGAATCAAAAACAAACTGCATATAAATTCTCTTAGTTTTTATTTTCTTTTTACTAATAGTCCACAATTTAGACATTTTAAAATACTCAGAGTTCAATAATATTTTAAAGGCATATAATCACACCCATTTAGACCCATTATCAATCATAAAACAGTCGGGTAGTTAAAAAAAAGAACAGAGAACACTCACTAATCTGCAATGGATGAATGATCTCGTCTGTCAGCCGCAACGATCCACGAACAAATAATTAGAAATTAGTGCGAGGGGCGACAGAAGAAAAGCGTCCGCTGCTAATGATGAAAATGTCAAAGGAAAAAGCGGCAAAGCCAAAGCTCAGGGGGATTATCGCTGTCTCTTTTTAAGGTGGACACCAAATTGATATGACAATTTGTTTTCGTTCAGGCAAAGAAAGGAAATTTGTTGCCAAATGGCCAATTAGATGCATTGACCACAGCAAGATGAAATGATGCCAATTAAAAGTGCCTCACTCTATATACAGGGTGTCTTTTTTCATTCAAAAGGCTCGACTATTTGATGCTTCGACCTCTGCCAATTTGGCAAATTCAAATTAGTTGCAAATTGTTTGGCAGCATTCGTTAGAATTGCTGCAGTCGGTAGCAATTGATGTCTAAACTGAAAACACATACCAATTTAAGTGCTCCCTTCTCTTCCTATCCCTCGCTGCTTCTAGCCCACGATGATCGCAAGAAACGGCCACGCACCGCCTTCTCCGCGGCACAGATCAAGGCACTGGAAACGGAATTCGAGCGGGGAAAGTATCTGTCGGTGGCCAAGAGAACCGCTTTGGCCAAGCAGCTGCAGTTAACTGAAACGCAGGTAAGAAATTATAAGTTACATTCATTTTAAAAAGCCTATTGGACTCCTACTACAGGGTAATTAAAGTGCAAAAGGGGAAGAAGAGCGGGAAAGTAGGACAACAGTTTGGGCTATGAAAAGTTCTGCCTAAAGGGTTTTCTTAAGGGGTTTCTCAAACCTTTTTTGTCCAAACTTTGCTCTAAATTCCTTTTCCCAGTCTTCTCCTTAGGAACTCCTCCATTAAACTCTTGCAATCCTTTCTCAACACCCCACTATTTCTCCCGCTAGATCAAAATCTGGTTCCAGAACCGTCGCACCAAGTGGAAGCGCAAGTACACCTCTGACGTGGAGACGCTGGCCTCGCACTACTACTCCCAGTTGGGCATGGGCGGCCTGGCACGTCCCATGGTCGTCGGGGATCGTCTGTGGCTGTTCAGTCAGACGGCAGCGGGTCCCACGCCCATACAATCCATCATGCTGAACGGCAGTGGTGCCGCACCACCAATGCGTCCCTATGGCGCACCACCGCCAAGCGGTGCGCTACACGGCGCCAGCGTAATTGAGAGTGCCAGAAATGCCATACTCGCCAGAGGACAACCGCTGAACTTTGCGCTGCCCTTCGGACTGGCCAAGCCGCTGTCCACAGCGGCCACTGCGCCTCCGCTAACCACTGCAGCAGGCGTGGCCACTCCCACTGGCTACGTGCCGCGCTGCAAGCCCTACCTGGACTATCCACAGAGCGAGGCGTATCTGCAGCTGAAGTACGCGACGCTGCCACCAGAACCCGAAACAGAAGCGAGTGCCAGCAATGGGCTCGCGGAACTGGAACGCGTCTTCGGCGATGCCAATGCAAACTTTCTGCTGCAGAAGGGAGCTGGCGTGGGTGGAGCTATGGGCATGGCGGGTACTGGCAGCAACAACAGCAACTGCTCCTCCACGGGCTATGGACACGAGGGACTGCAGCAGGCACAGCGCAGCAGTCGTCGACACACGCAATCCGAGTCCGAGTGCAGCGACATTGACTGCGAGCAGCTGGACGAGGAGGAGGACACTTAAAACTACTTAAGTTTAAATAAGTTAATTAGTTTAGTTTTGTTAAAGATAACTTTAAAGTTTTTAATAATTCACACACACAAAAAATATGTATTATTGTTGTCCATAAAAGGTTAAAGGTTAAGAGCTATCACTAAACGACAGTGGCACAGAGTCTGGGATTGGGTTTAGTCTGTGATGCTGTTCAAGATTCGATTAGGTTTTGGTTTGCTTTGTCTCTGTCTCTGTCTGTCTGTACTTATAGTTAACTATATATATATGTATTTATATATGTTACAGTTTGTGGGTGGATTGTTGGCTTAACAAATTACAATTAGTTAAAACAAAATCACAAATGACTTAATTCGTTTAACTTCGAGCATAAATTTGCGGGGAGTGTTTAACTTAAATGCTATATTGTCAGTTTTGTACAAAGAAAGTATAGAATACTATATATAAATATAGTGTAGTTTATATATAGTGATGAGCCAGCAAACAATTGTGCCTATTTACACACACAGAGTCAACTCATTCATACACAAATCAAGTTATAACATTCTCTAATACTTGCAAACAAAACTATAAGTAACAATTGCGGCTGCCTCTGATTAACTAAACTAAACACAGTTAAATTAACACTGGAAATGATAACAGACTTTCAGTTATCCTACAGTTAAAGTTAAAGTTACAGTTACAAATTACAAATTCTATGCCTATTTTTTGGTATTGCAAACAGTTGCGCTGCTTTTGATTAGTTTCTTTTTCTGTTACTGTTTCTTAGCGTTGCATTGAGCCGAACTTAGTGACTAAATTAAAGTTAGTTTAGTGCTGTTAGCTCCATGATAGATCATAGCCCTTCCAGTTGGCATTTGGAGCCAGATGCACGCGACGTTTGTTGTAGTAAAATGACACAATGCCATGATAAGCAGTGCGTGGCACGCCACTCTATTAAAGCAGACAAGAAAAAGAGTAAACAGATAAGATTAGAGCTACAACAGGCAATTAGTTGCTCCACACCCACCTTGAAGTCATCCATGAGTCCCAGCATCCGTGTGATGCGCTTGTACTGATCACGATTGTTGTACTGTATGCGCACTGGTCCCTCCAGTGCTATGAGATTCCGACGCAGCTCGTCAAAGGTCACCAGCGGCAGCACATACACCTCCTTCAGAAACGTCTTATCGTAGTTGTCCTAAAAAGCAACAAGTAAGTAGCTGATTAACAAACAAACTAGTTGGACAATTACACTTACTTTTAGTAAATAACTCATGTTGATTTTGCTAAACATAACAAAGTCCTCGCTGAGCTTTATGTGCTTCAGATACTTGTCGAAGAACAAACCACTGTGGAAAGAATTCGAAATTTAGTCACAGTTTGTGTAAGACTGTAGTTAACTTACTTGGACACGCCTATTTTGCCAAAGGTGCGAGTACGTGAGATTTCAGGTCTTATGCAGACACGATCCTTGCGCTGCTCCGGATGTCGTATCCAGTCATCCCAGAAGCTTAAGAAATCAAGCGATTAATAAGCTTACAATCAAAGGCACTTAAGGCTTGACTTACGATTTGGGCCACTTGACAGACAACTCCTGCCACAGCTGCTTGGTGAGCATCCAGCCAAGGCCGGGAAAGAAATCGGTGCGATATAGCAGATCCGGTCTGGCTGTATCCACCACATTAGCCTTGCCATTGTCATTCCAGGCAGAGACACACCACAGACTGGAGTCTTGCTGCAGCAGCTTGTACGTGGCACGAAAGTATTCAAAGAAATCGGGCGCCACATTCAAATCATCCTCAACAATCACCACGAAATCGAAACCAATCTGGAAGGTGGTGTTCAAGGCCCAACCATAGTGGCGGGAGATCTTGTAATAGCCTTTGAACTTCTTCTCCTTGGGCAGCACCACAATATCGCTGAGATCGGGTTGCTCGATGAGTGTGAGCTGCTTGCCAAACGTTTGTATGGCCTCCTTGGTCAGCACATCTCCACAGTCCTATGAAGAAATTAAGCCAGTTAGAGAAAGTCAAGTACAAAGTCTAAGGGGCAACTCACCTGCGATACTATGATGGGAAACTGCTCGACACTGGGTCGATACTGCACCAGATTGTCCAGACACTTGACCACAGACACCCGATTGCAGGCAAAGACCAGAATGGGTATAACTGGTTCGCCATTTGCCAGATGCGTCTGTGTTGGTATCTGGCTCGAAGTCTGTTGACTCTCCGGCAATCCCCTAGAGGCTGTTTCTGGTGCGGGGGGCATCAGCTCATTCGATATCGCAGCTGCCACAATGCTTATTCTGGGCGTTGTTGCTGCCTCTGTTTGTGTATCTGCACTGTCAGTGTACTTGAATTTGAGAAACTCGATGAGATTACGTGTTAGTTTGAGGCCTGTTTTATGCTCTGCCTGCGCGTCTGGTAGCAGACGCTTTAACTGTTGTCGCTGCTGCTGCCTGCGATCCTGTTGAGCGTTGCTGGACCGCAGCAGCACGTAGTATGTAATAAATGTCCACATGATAAGGAATCCTATCACCATCACCTGTACCTTACGTGAGCGCATCTTGCTTGCAGTGAATATGATGCTGTGTGTTGTTGTGACTATTAACTGCTGACTGTAACTGTAATTGTCACACGGTGGGTGGCGTTAACGCAGCTTTCACACTCTCTCACACTCTGCGTTGGTTCAATCGCTGGTGGCTCCCTCTAGTGCTGCATAGATTCAGACGTGGCATTCGCGTCCTTTCAGTGAGATTCTTAAGTTTCTATTGCGCCCGGTGCGCTCATATAGCTGTAGCTCTTTATGTCGGTGGGTCTGGGAAGCTTTGTTGTTGTCGTTGTTGTTGGCACCACCAGCAGCACTTGCAGCGGCTTAATTTTGCAAACTTTCTGTTGCTGTCGCACCACATTAGCATCGACTGCGGCGCTTCAGTGTGTATGTGTGTTTGTGTAGTGTTTCCGTGTGTGTGTGTGTGAAAGGGAAGGAAGTGCTGCTGTTCGCTGCTGATGGTTCGCTTGCTACATTTATCTAATGTATGGAGCGATACGCACCAGCGCGTCACTTGATATAGACTCTCGTTGATGTGGCAATTATTTAAAACGCGTTATTCTGCGAACGAAAAACGCACACGTTGCTTATTCTTCCTAATTATAGTAACACGGTGTTTGTTTGTGTGAATTGTTGTGTGGTATTTACCCATCACTGTTCGACTGGTCTCACTCTGATCTAATCAGCTGTTGGTTGGCGCGTGCTATGCAACACTGGCGCTGTTATGTTAACTCAAATTGGCACTGTAAACGGTCTTTTACTTTCTTGTGAAGGCTGGTCATACTTAGAAGAGTGTGGTTAAGTAGCGCGCGAAATTCAAAGTGGACAAAAACACACTATGTTGATTGTTTAATTTTATTAATTCATTTAGTTTTAGTCATTAATTAAATTAGCTTAACAGTTAAACTTAGAAGACTAGTAGGTGCTTATGTGTTAGAGCAATTTATCAATTCATTAATTTATCCAAATGTTTACAAAAATCACTGTGTTTGTTGCTGCTGTTGTTTTTTTTTTATATTAAATGTACTTTGTTTATATATTATTACTTGTCCTTAAGGCTGGCATTTAACGGAAACTGAACTTGCATTATAATTAAATGTAATTACGTTTTATAAATGGCAGTTACATAAGTTTATAGTATTAGTTATAGTAGGTAGTACATATATATTGTTTTTATCTTTCTTTAATTTTTATTGCCAACCTGATTAAACTTCTGCCTGCCTAACTGATCTGCAGATGATCGTCAGCTGCTTCTTCTTCTTTAATTTGAGATTTACAATCGCCATAATTTGCTTTGTTTACTTTTATTTACATGAGGCGCCAACACAACAGCGCCCAGACCAATGCCCCTAGACTGCAGCTAATCGCAGGCACTGCAGCCGAGCTCAGCTCACCCAGCTCCCGCTCGTCCACTACAAAAGCCGGCACCGCATTGCTGGCCATCAGCTGCTGTCCACCCATGCTGCGGCTCAGCTCGGCAAAGTTACCCCTGCTGTTGCGGGCCAGTCGCTGATTGGCCAGCTTCAGCTCGCGCAGTTTCTCCTCCAGCTGCAGCACCTCGTCTGCAAGCAGAGAGAGGGGAAAATAAATCACAAGTATACAAGGGCATACCCTACATATCCCAACTCAACTTACTCTTGTTCACACCATCGATGTCATTGACCTGCAGGAACATGGCCAATGAAATTTCATAGACCTTATTCGCCGAGCTGATCTCACGCTTGCGTCTGCCGAATCCCACCTGGTTGTTGGAGCACTGTGTGCCCAGACACTTGTCCAGGCAGACGTTCACCGTGGCACGGAACTGCACATACGACGAGTCCGGAAATTTAAAGGCCTTGAACTTGGCGCTCAAAATATCGCCCTCAATTGTGTTGAAGTTCTCAAACAGATAAGGATCCACAGTGCAGCTAAGAAAGGGAATAGAAAGATTAGTAGTGAAACAGTTGGTTTAAAGCAGCCCGACTCACCCCTTGAAGATCAGCGTCTCAGAGGAGGTGTGTGTGTCAGTCACATCCAAGTAGTTTACACCCAAACCATAAACGGGCGCCGAGTCCTCGTCCAGATTGATTTCCATGGTCAGTGGAGTGCCCTGTGGAGAAAAATGGGGTTTTATTGGACTTTATGTGTGAGTCTTTTATTAACTTTAGGGACTGGCTACGTACCGACTTGACGGTTAAATCCCTGGTGAACTTCTGGCCATCCTGGCTTACACCAATGGACAGACGTGGCTCCGGTGCGCGCTTTGTCAATGAGGTGGTAATCTCCAGATCGCTGTGGGGAACAAATGAAGATGGTTAAATAAATAGAGAGGCAAGAAGAGGAGACAGAGCTCACGATAAGTGCTGTGGTAATGAGTAAACGCCCATAAAAACACTATACCCGGAGGTCTTCACTACAGGGTAATTGAAGGACCTGTCGGATCGTAAATCAAGAACGCGCATTCAAAAACAAACATTGTAGGCTACTCCACATAAATCATTAAGTACAACTCAAGTACGACTAAAGTCTCTTAGTCACAGTCTTAGTAGCAGTACCAGGCACGCCCAGCAATTAAATTTGCCGCGGGGGGAATCGATTTGACGGCTAATTACCGTCCAGTAATGGCAGACCGACGGAGGGAGGCAAGGAGAAGAAGCTTCTTTGATTTATCTGCATATAGGGCGGTGGCACGAAGAGACTACACTGAGCGAAATTAAGGCAAGAATGTCATAGTAGAAGCTTCGAAGTTTTGATTTCTACTCGCTCTTTTTAGGCCACCAATAGATCTTATTGTCTTTATCTTCTTCCAGTAAAACTCATGCAGCTTTTTCCAGTGTACATTTCTCTACCCAGCTAGTTTGCAGCTAAGCATTTAATATGCCATAAAGTTAGCATAGATTGCGCATAAAAATATGCATAGCTGCAATTTGAGGACGTTGCATTTTGATGGGGCAATTAAAAGCGTCGATGCAACGCCAGCTTGGCCCAAAACTTACTCCGGTTCCTGAAAGCCCACTGGCAGCACATCGCGTCTGACCAGGCCGTGATGCTGTTGGGTTGGCTGTGGTGCCTCTGTCTCCGCATTGGTGCCATTCATCATGACATTGTAGAGCGGACCACTTGTGGTAATGCATTTGACGCTGACAATCTCTTTGCTGCTGGCCGATTCGATGATGATTTTATGGTAATACACCTTTTTGCCCTGCGGAAGGAGATAGAAAATAGCATGAGCCACAAGTGGAAGGGAATACACTGACAAAAAGCTTAAGGTACAATCGATATTATGTAAACTATTCATACTATCGATTATTCCGCTTAGTCTATCGAAAATATCGAAAGACTTCATTGTCTTTTGTTGACCAGCTCTAGGGGGATTTTGCTACCCCTCCCACAACCCACACACATCGCACTCACCGTTAGCTGATTGACCATGCGCGTCACGCCGCACTCGTAAAAATCGCTGAGCGATAGACGAAAGACCGCAAGAGCGCCATCGATTTGGGGCTGACAGCGCACATCCGGATAACCCTTGAGACCCTCCAGATAGATCTGCGAACTCGAATTCGAGTTCGAATTCCACTTCGTTGCATCCGTTGGCAGACCAATGTCCACACGCATCTGATCCTCGGAGCAGTGCACCTTGTGTGTGCCTGGAAAGCAGAGCAGAGAAAATGTTGTATAAAAATGGAAATTAAATGGAAAATTGCTGCTGTGCTGAAATGTGGGCTACCATGTCGCCAGCACCGTCGTCGCCATGTGGTGTAAACTGGCCGAAACTAAACTAAATGCGCAGCCAGCCACGCCCTCTGGACATTGACGAGTTCACCCGGCGTTGATGGGAGGGTAGAGGCAGCTGAAGGGGCAGACGGCGACTAGCTTGCAGCCATAGACACAGTCTGAGCCTCTAACTACAGCAGTGCTGGCTTTTAAGCCAATTTAAAGCAAGATTTGGAGTGGTTTACTATGAGACAAAGACTAGCTTTTAGTCCTCTCTGTAGCTCCCTTAAAGCTAACTGACTCAGCTGCCATTCCCGCCAGTTTTAGCTAGATTTGGTGGCTAAAGTTTATCATATTTTTTAGCTGTAATTCATAGAATTCGCTAATTTCTGCACCCAACTTTCACATCGTTAAAATATTGCCACTTATTAGCAGCCCACAAAAGTTGTGCTTAAAAGTTACCTACTAATTTTTAATATCATTTTTATGGTGTTTCAAGCCATAAAATTAGTTAGGCATAGCTTTTTTCAGGCCATGCAGTGCAGACAACACTGATCGCAGTGAAACAATTGCCGCGTGTAATTTAAATGGAAGTGGAACGCGTTCGTTGCCTAAGTCTTTTGATTTTATTGCCTGAGCTTAATAAAGCTGCAGGGCTGCGCTGAATACCCTGTAAATTAAGTTAATTTAGATATGCTCAGCGGGAGACTTTGAAGGAAATGTTCAGCGAGAGTTGTTAACAAAAGAAATTAAAAAAAGGAATTTTTTTTAGTCTTTTTAGCCTGTTGTTGGTTACTTAGACTTTTAGCAGGACAACTCCAAGTCGTGCTAGCTTAAAAAAAGCTAAACTGGCCAGCAGAAAAGCAACAAAACCAGCCATTAGCCCAGAGAGTCAGTTAAGAGTCCAGTTCGTGTCCGGTTTAGTTCGCTACAGTCGGGAATTTGATCGGTCAGTCGGTCCAGCTGTCCATCAATCCATCCATTCAGTTAGCCTGTCTTCAAGCTGCACACTCACAAGAGGCACACTCACACAGTGCTTTGGTTTAGTTTACGTCCAAAGTGTTTGGCATAATTCCAAACTCTGCAAACTCTTTTTAGCCAAGAGTAGTAATCAAAATCTTATTATGGCCAAACATGTGTAGCATAGCTGGCTTAAATGCTACTACCACTACCGCAGCTATTAGCCTGGCCAACTCCATAGCATTTCAGACTGATCAGCGGTAATTTGAATAATTTACTCACAAGTACTTAATCTGCTTCTAATGGCAACAACACACAGTTTACACACACACACACACACAGTTTGGACGGATTTCAAGCGAAATGCCGCCAATTAAATGTGCGACGTACAAAGGCAGACGAAAAAAAGCCAAGAACAAACAATAAAAACACCAAAAAAGCAGAAAAACACAATAAAAAAAGGCAACAAAGATAACCAAAGAATTCTGCTTAAATCAACAAAGAGACAAAAGTGGCAGTGGCAAAAGAGAGAGTGTTAGAAGGGGAGAGGGAGAGAGATGAAGGAAGACAAAGCGGAGAGTAAAAGCAGTGGGAAGAGCTGATTTAAAGAGTAATCAGAGGAGACAGAGCAACGAAGCTGGTTGGGAACTAGAAACAAGCTAAAAATATATGTAATTTAAGTTGCAAACAAATAAAAGTATTTTTTAAATACATAGCATATTTTTTGATTATTTATTTCATACAATAAACACAAATAAATAGGCGACTACTTAGGCCTCTTCTTCCTTCTACACACTCTAAAATAAGCCAACTCCTCTACACAGCATAAAAGCCCTTAAAAAATGCTCCAAAATAATAAAAACTTTTAGTTGTTTTTAATCTAAGAAAGTCTTTCTTAGCACCACTCCTTTAAAGATTAGTTTAACTACAAACCCACATTGCTTATGCACTCACTTTGAAGCCAGCCGCCTTAAAGTTTACTAGCAACCCTCGGCAGGCTTAAACAAATAAAAGCAGCGCTTAAATTTGGCTTTAATTAGCTGGCCGAGAGAGTGAAAAGCGGCAATGAGAACCAAAGCAGCAATAACAATAAAACGCGGAAATAGAAATTGCAAGACAATTAAAAAGAAGAAGCAGAAGGAGAAGAAGAGGAAGAGGGGAAGAAGAAGAACAACGCCAGTGACTACTGTTGCCACTTGTAATTCAAGCTGCACTGCCAAGGTGGCAGCCAGGTGATGCCAAGCGGCGCCAGCAGCACTAAACGGGGCGTGGCCAGGCTTAAGTACTTCCGCCCTGCAAACTGCAGCTAAACAAACACGAGTTAAGGCCAGCAGCGACACACAGCTACAGCTACAGATACAGATACATTTAGAGCTAAAGATACAGCTACAGCTACGGCTACTAATTAAGTACCCGATGACGTTCCAAATTACACGCAGACACGAAACCGAAAAACTATGTAGAACCCTGGAGCTACGCCCACAACTAGCGTATGTTGACCAGTTAATTGAGTCTTGGTAATAGTCATAAACACACATAGATACGCTTCAGTTTACTGGCAGAACGTAGACCTTTGTTGCAGTTGAAACAGCGGCAGTGCAGAGCGCGAAAATCATCAAACAATTCGAGCATTAAACACTCCACTTTTGAAGGCGACTTTTATGCCTCAAAGAGCTGTTTTCAAGCTATAAAGTTGGCTAAAAACAAAAAAGTTTTAAAACATGTTAAGGCATTTTTGTGAAGGTTTCTAAAAGTTCTCTTTTCTAGCTTTAATTTTAGCTTGAAACGTGCCTTGAGCTCTACTTGAGTTTTATTTCTTTAGCTTCTATTTCGCACAGTCTGTTAGTGGCCCTCCTCCTTCTGCCCACACCTTCCCTACATCTCCTTCTTCTCCTCCTCCTAGTCCTCCTCCTCTTGACAATAATGGCATCTTTAGCAATTGTTTGTCCCTTGTCCAATGTCAGCTTGCCACGCAAGTTTGTCGCCTAAGTCTTTTGATTTTCTACGTTGACTGCGACGCCGACGCAGCTGCAATTGCAGTCAACAACTTTAATTGCAAACGCGGCATTTTTATTGAATTTTTACAACTCTATGGAGTGAAGAGCCCAAGAGGCAGAGAGGCAGAAGGAGATAGAAATAGACAGAGCGAGACAGCCTATATCAATGCTGCTGATTACAATTTATTTGACACAATTTTTATAGCTTTTGGCTATGGCTTTTTTATATTTTTGGCTTGTCAGACTTGACTTGGGCTCGTGGGAAACTTGGCCGAGTGGGCGCACGAAGGGCAGTGGATATCTTAAACTATTTTAAAAGTATCTGACGAATAAAGTATCTGTAAAATACTTAACCCACATCTTGTGTGCTACGAGAAGCACATGACCACAGCACAAAAGGTTTGGCGCTTGTTTAATGTACTGCACTCGATGGTGGTGTATGTGCAACAAAGGCCAATTTGTGGCATGCCACAGCCAACACAGCGAGCAACAGATCATCAAACGCTGCCTCACTGGGCACAGACACTGGGCAGACTTTTCTAGGAATCGAAATCAGTAAAGGTGCCATTAGCATTTAACCTGCAACATGACAAATCAAGAAAACGTGCAGCATGCATGAACATGCTCAGCTCAAAGCACACACCAACACACACACACACACAGGCAGACAGATACAGAGACACAGCTACAACTGCTGCAAAGCATAAATTTCCATTAACAATAAATTTAAAAGAAATTACATTAAAATGAAAATGACCCGGAGCGAAATTCTCAAGAAAAGCACAAAACCAAAAAAAGCAGAGCGTTGCCAAAGGTATACACTGCGAGAAATTTACATGTAAACAAAATGTAGGCAGTAAAAAGACCTTCAAATCAAGCACAGTGGTTAGATGTGCTTGAAGTCCAGAGAAGATCACTGTTTTTAAGGTCTAGAAGTCCCAGGCTGAAAACTTATTTCAATACCAATTTTTAACAGTGTAGCTTGGTTAGTGGGAAGGTAGGGGAGAGAGCAGAGACAGAGCAGCAGCTGAGTGCTGTAGCATCATCATCAGCGCCAACATCTCAGCTCGCACAGCTCACAGCTCTCAGCCACTGGATTCACTCACTGTGTCACTGCCAGATGGCTACTCCTACCCTCCTTCCTCTCCTTCTCCTCCTTTCTCTCTCTCCCCAATAGCCCCTCCTTCGACTCCTATCAACATCAGCAGCCACGACATTTGGCGCTGCACATTTTGTTTTGTTTTTTTTAACAATTTGGCAACAAATGCGCGCTGAGAATCAAATGAATGCACAAATCAATAAAACGACAGCAACAGCAGCAAGTGTACATTAGAGTAGGCTAGACAGCAGCTACCCTAGGAAATGAGCTGCAGTTGAAATAAACTGGACTGGAGTAAAGAACTTTAGCATAGACTTAAAATCAGTTAAAATGCCACAAGCTGCCAAGTGACTGTCTAAACACCCTCTAATACCCCTTGCTTATTACAGGGTATGCTAAACAACGTACTGCCAACAAATTCAAATCATTGGCATGCAAATGGCAAATGGCAACGTTTTACAGTCATCGCCAGCTAAGAAGGCAGTCGTGAAAGGTGGCAAGACATCATCCAGCATCTCTCAGCACCTTCAGTCAGACAATTGCCAGCACCGCCCAAAACAGCCAACAGGCAACAGCAGGAACAACCACCAGCACCACCAGCACCACTGTCATTGCCACCGCAGCTCGTTGTCAGCCAATTTTCTAGGCAATTGTTTCATGGCCAAAACCTCCAAAACGCGTTGTGTGTGGCGATGTCCAGAACACGAACACAGACAGCCTTCTTGTTGTGCTGAGGCCCTGTACTTAGTACAACTGAGTGGCATGTTATGCTTGTTTGAAAATTTATAGTTAAACATTTTGAAAACTGCATAACTTGGCAACTACTGCAGCTAAGTCAACCAAATTTATACACTAAACATATAGCTCTATTTAGTATGGATTGGTAAACTATATGCCAAAGCTTTCATAGTCATTTGAAGTATGTTAGTCTATTCAGCTTAAGTACAGGGTCTTTCACAGTCTGCTCACTTTACTCTAGCTTATCCTGCTGCTGTTGCTGCTGCTGTGATTGTGTGCATTGCAAGTGCAATTGCAATTGGCAATCGACAATTGGCAAATGCTGGCAAAGATTATGCAATTGTCTGACTTTCTGTCCGCTGTCCGACGCCAGTCACGTTTGCCTATATATTTTTGTGGCTATACTCTATGCTAAGGGGTATGCTAGATTTTGTTGGGGTATAGGTAAGGATTTCATACTTTAATCACTCACTAATCAGCACAGCTTCCCTACTATAAAGGCTGCGATATTTTAGCTTCAATTGGAATCAGTCTTCTATTTACTACACATTTACTAGCCACTTAATTGCTTCAACTAAAACTACCTTATCATATTCCTACCTCCTTAAGTGCATCTCAAATTTGGCTTGCTCAATTCAAGCCAACTTTCTAGCTGGCTGCCAAAGTAGCTGCAGGTCTATTGGCAGTTTTTGGCCAAAGTGTTATATGCTCTCGTCTGCCCGGCGGCTTTTGTGGGGAAAACTAAATTGAATGCGCAGCGAACGGTAAACATGTAGAAAAGCGCAGCCCCCTCTTAGACCCCTCTTAACCCCCTACACACCCGCTAGAGCGATTTGTTCAAAATGCATTAGCATTAACCCATGAGTGACTCTCACAGTTATGACATGGATGTGGTTAAGAATTGCAGTTGCAATCAGAATCGTAGCTCAGCTGTAAGTTGAAGTTAAGCTGGGAGTGCTTCTTTTGCTGCTACCCTCCCTCCCTCTCCCTCCCCCTCTTCTGCTGCCTCTTACTGTGCAGCTGCTGCTTCAGTCTTCGCTGCTGATAGCGTTTTGTTATCGCATTTTGCAACAAATTGCTGGCAACAAATGCAACAATCTTGACACACACGACGCACGATTATCATCAATCTTGGCCAAGGCAGCAGCACAGGAAATACTGGTAATTTACTTGCCTACCTTCCCCTCTCTCCAACCCCTATTCCCTGCCTAAACTCTTGGCATTTCCCCTACACATTTCTCCTGCAAGTTGCAGTCACATCAACTGCCAACTGTTGGCTCTTTTCTGCTGTCTGTTGACTGCTTAGCAGCGTCGTGTCTTGGCCATACGCACAGTGGTTCTGTACTACAAAATTGGCTTAAATAAAGCTAGTTTATTAAATAATTCTTTTAGCTCATTTGTAGGCAGTCAAATTGCTTCAACACAGAAAAAACTTCCCTAGAAAAACTTATGGAAAATTACTCTCAAATAAAATCAGCGCATAAAGCCAATTCGCCACTTTATGGCCTAATAAAAGTATGTTTGGGTATTCAGGCTAAAGTGTTAACAGGCACCACTGTCTTACGAGTTGAGACTGAGACTGAGACTGCGACTGAGACTCAGTCAAAGTTTTGGTCTTGGACGACGTCTCATTGACGCACAAATGACCAATTACACTTAACGGCCGTGCATAAAAAATAAATTAGAAAACGTCGCTTTCGGCAGGAGGTCAGCGCCAGTGCCACTCCCCTTTCCCACCCTCCTCTACCCGCCTAGAATTTCCTCTGGCACTCGTGTGAGGAGTCTGCTGTCTGTAGATTCTCTAGACTCCAGTCTCCAGTGTCTCTTGGCTTCCCTCATTTGCCAATTCGCTGTCAAGTGGGTGTTGTCCACACAGTTATTGCCTTTATGTTTATTGTTTTGCCAACTCTTTTTTTTTGCTTATATGTTAAGCAGTGTCAATGTGTCAATGTTGCCGCGTAAATTCATCAAAGTGGGCGAGTCAATAAAGAAACTTGTTTAGCTGCAATTGCGACTGAAAGACGACTGCAAAAACTGATTGTACAGTGGGACAGACAGACGAATGTGTGGACAAAAAGACGTGTAGACGGACTGAAATTGCAGACGTCAGGCAGCGTCGTTTTATGGCCACTGTCTTGCAATGTGGTCACAAATGTGATAATTGTTAAGTGCTTAGAGTTGCCAGGCAGCCAGCAGGTTACACACACACACACAACACAGCCACTCGAGGCCAAGTTTAACTAGAAAACCTGACTATTACTGCCCACTGTGTGAGCCATTGTCATCAGCACAGTGAGTGCAACAATGGCATTAACAGTCGTAAGGAACAATAATGTTGGTAATAAAAAATATAGAAAACCTCATGCAACAGGTTCATTAACGTTAACAGCTGTGAATAAGGTAACAGTAACGTTAACAGACTACAGTTAGAGATGCAATGCCATTAACAGTTCAGGACATGTTAACAGCAATTGTAACAGAGATTTATAACAGCCTTAGGTAGGTAGGTTAACAGTACAAGTAACATTGTAAGACTAACAGCAACTGTTAAGACCACAGAGGTAATGGTAACAGACTCAAGTAACAGAATCTATTACAATAACAGCTTGAGGAATGTTAACAGTTAGCATTACAGAGACTGAATAACAACGACAGTGGCCAATGGAGACTACAGTGAGTACTGTTATCAACTAAATACAACAGACTAGAATCTATTACGATAACAGCCTAAGGTATGTTAATGTCCACCTTAACAGTGGTAATTAGAGATTACAGAAAGGTCTGCTAAACATTTCAGTGACTTCAAAAAAACAGCAACAGGCTCATTAACGTCAATAGCAGCATTCACAGGGAAAGGAACGTTAACAGTCAGCGTAACAGTGGCAGTAAGAATATTAGTCATGCCTTTAATGAATAATATACAAATGCAATATAAATTAAACATTATTTTTAATATTTCCTATAAAAGATTACTTTTTATACGCTGATGAATGATCTTCATATCGTGACTCTACTGTAAGCAAGAGACTTGGCCAACACGCACAGTGTGCGTTAGCAGTAAGCGCATAGGCTTACACTTTTCTCTCTCCTCTCCTCTCCACTCCACTCCAATCCCTCTCTCTCTTTCTCTCCACTCCGCTCTTCGCCCCTCCAAACCCAACCCGTTCTGCCTTTGATCTGCTGTCAATTTCAAGTTCTCTTCCAGTTTCTTCACTCCACTCATTTTGTACGCTTTGCTAATTGTTTTAAATGACGCAATTGCGAATGTCCATTTATAGATTTAGTTGGCCGAGAGCAGAGTTCAGTTACAGCCAAATCATCAAGCCGGAAATGCGCACATTAAGGCCAAATTGAACAGCATTTGCTCACAAAAATCGTCCTGGCCGACAGCATAAATTGGATGCATGATTAATTGCCCTGCACCGACGATGAGAACGCAACTTTTGTGCCTCGCTCTAAGCCTGGCTAAAAGAGGGACTCAGTCTGTGTCGTAACATGAGATGCAAACGATGATGATGATGCGCAGCTATTGGCAGGCGGGGGGCAAAGAAAACGGTAAATGTTTGAGCCAACTTCCATTTGGCGTGAACATTATGCGCAGCTGGCTAATTAAATTACACAACAGTTTAGACATGAGCGCGCAAAAAACGCCAAAACGCTAAGCCAAACGCAAAGCAACTGTAAACCGGCCAACAACAACTTGGCCAAGAACTCTTGGCTAGCAGTGCCAAGTACAACATGTTTGAACTTGCACTTGAGCGTGGACAATGCGGCATCAGCACAGCTGTAAAATGTTGTTGTTTGTTGCTGTTGCTGTTGTTGCATGCCACCGCAAATGTTGCATGATGACAACGTCTTGACGCCAACTGTTTGCACTCAGTGTGTGTTCAGCTTTGGCAAACAAAACACTTAATTTCTTATAAATAGACTTCAATTTATTATATTAAATAGTTTGTGCGATAAACTTGAGCTCTAAAAACTAGCTAAAATTTAGACAACTTCTAAGCGACATATTTTAACCAGAGTTCTTATACTTGGCTACCAAAAGTGGTGCTCTTTTATGGCCTAAACCTATGCTACTTTAGTCACCAGCAGCTACTGCCTTTCACAGTGATAAATTAGTTGCTGGCAAACACCCACACACACCCTATCATTTAGCCACTTACCCACACACACACACACCCAGTAGCACACACACTCGCACACTCCCTAGGCCATTCACTACTTGATTCATTGATTCATTCAGTCTGCTTAAAAATTCCTTTGCTTGGCGCTACGCGGTGGCATTTGCTAAATTGTCTGTTTCCGCTGTGGAAACTCAAATTGCAGAGGGAACTCAACGCCCCCTGCCTCTGCCCACCTAACACCAGTGTCTACACTCTCTCCCTTTCTGTCTCTCGGGGGCCTGTAGTTAGAGACAGCCTAGAATTTACCGCTAAAAAGCCTCAACGAAAGCGAGTTGCATTGTTTTTAGCTCCTACTGCTCCTCTACTACTTGTTCTCCTACCTCTTCCTCTACTTCTTCTTCTTGGCTGCGTGTTTGCTTATAAAGTAATTTGTGAAAAATGCGTTTACAGTTTTGGGTGGCTATTAGCAGCTGGCTGCTAACTGTAACTGGCCTATGGGAGCCAGGAATACACGAAGACACGCACACAGTTACAGGTACACGTACAGGTAACGACTAAATACCTCAAGCATAATCATCAAAATTAATTCAATTTGCAACTTGCAACTAAATGCTGCAAGCAGTTAACACGACTTATTAAATTGTTCTGCTGATGTCGCTGCTTTCACAGCTCTTACAGCTGTCAGTTAGAGTAGTGAGAGAGGGGGAGGGAGGGAGTGACAGAGGGGGGAAAGAGAGTTAGACAATGACTCCTAACATTCTCACAATCAAAGCTCTCAAATGTCTCTAGGCTTGTTCTCTAGTCAAAAACAATTAAAGTTATTTTAACTGCTGGGTATATTTGTAGTCGAGCACACCATAAAATAGATTTCTACATTGTAGCAAGTCAACAATTATATAAAGTGTACTTAAAGCCAACTTAAAAGCTTTAGATAACAAGACTAGCAACGACTAGCTAATTTTATGCAAATTACAGGGTATATAAGCAGTCTATTATGCTGCTAGAGTGAGTCAATTGTATTAAACAATTATAAAACTGCAAGCACTGAAGAATAGTAAGCATTAAACGTATTTAAGCTAAGTAAGTGATGATTACAGGGTATCTAAGCAGTCAATCAAGTTTGAGAAGTGTGTACTAGGTGTTATAGCATCACAAAACAGCTGACTCTGCTAGAAACGAGTATTTAAAATATATTTAAACTTGTTAATAATGAATTACAGGGTATGTTAATAGTCAGTCAAGCTTGAGAATTGATATACAATCAAATTATAGTAAACTCTGCCAGAAATCTATACACTAGACTTATTTAAACCATTTTTAATAGTTGCCTACAGGGTATCTGAGCAGTCTGGCTTACTTCAGCATAGTCCGCTAGCTTGTTATTGTTGGCCTGGTCGTGGCACTACCATTTTGGTGTGAAAGTGTTGTCCGTATCGCGTTGCTTTTACCATATTTGCAATTAAATACATCAACTGAGCGGCAACAGTTGCCAGTGGCTGTTGCAGGTTGCAAGTTGTTGCTGCTGCTGCTACCAGCAACAGTTGTTGCTGTTGCTGCTTAGAAGTCGCGTCTTTGCAATTTAAACACGCCGTATAATTGCATTTCTCTTAATGTGATGGCAGTTGGTGTTGCCTTTTTACGCTTAATTGGCAATAAAGTTGTTGTCTCTGGCTCAAATGAACGCCGAGAGGCAGAGGCAGTTAGAGAGAGATAGCTAAGAGAGTGACAGAGAGAGAGGGGAGCGCTGCTGAGAATTATAGCGTTTTCAAACTAATCATTTATCAAAAGATCGACAAAAAGCTGATTCCTAAGCTGACACAATTTTACTTAAGCAGAGAGAGAGGAAGAGAGCGAGGGGGGAGAGAGAGAGGGAGTGAGGGGAGAGCTGGAGCGCTACTTTCGGGGCTTGTCTTGTTGGCCTTGTGTAATACGAGCTGGCCAAGACGCAGCTTTGATCATTAATCAAACGCCGTTTTAAGCGTGTCCAAATTTGATGAATCCGCATTTTCTGCTCTCCCTCTCTTTCCTCTCCCTCTCTATGCCTTTCTCCCCTACTCATTTCTACAACCTTTGAACTGTGACCCAGTTGCTAATTGCGTGCACGCAAGCTGTGGTGCGCCAGAGTGGGCGTGGCAATGCTTGAAACACATCAAAGTTCTCTTGCGGCTTATTCACTAATCAACTGATCCACGGCCAAATGCCACAAAGGTGTTTGCGGTGTTGCAAGCACCGCTGGTGGTGCAGCAACTACAATAAAACTACACGGTTAAAAATGTGCTATAGTGTTAATATATATACCTTTTAAATAAATATAGTTTTATATAGTTTAGCTTAGTCTTTAGACTCTAGAATTTTTTACTGATATGAGAAAAAACTTTAAGAAAAAGTTTAGACACAATTTTGTAGGTGTTCTAGTTACAAGAACTTGTTTAATTTTTTACAGTGTATGCGTGTACCTATGTGCTGCACATGTGTGTGTGTCTTTGCGGGGTGTGTGTATAAATGGGACAGGAAATTCACAGCAAGCCATTGACCAAGTGACCGGCCAGTCGCATAGCGAAATTTATTGCATACCTCTCTATATGCAACATCTATTGTTGTTGTTAATGGTGTGTTGTTGTTGTTACTGATGTGTTGTTGTTGTTGTCGACTAGCGCTGGCTATATTTTATTTTGGTCATTTGCGATTTGCGTTGAATTAGCAGCCAACAGCAACAAAATGCCAAAAATGGTCTGTGGGCGTTTTTCATAAGACCCTGTTAGTAAGAGAAGAAAAGGGTAGTCGGAAAAGAACAGCTACAGCAAATCTTCAAGCTCAAACCCACAAAAATGTTGGGTCACTTAACTACAGAGTCTTCACAAGTCTAGCCTGCTTTACCGCCGTCCTTTAGCTATTAGTTTTGCGTGTTGTCTGGGGACGAAGTGCCGACGCGGCAGCTGCAACAAATGCCCAAATGTGGCCACAAACTGCAGCCCGAAGCAGCAGGCACTGGCAGGAGGCCAACAGACGTGGCCAAGTCCGTTTTTTTAAGCCCCCACACCTGCAATTGACATTATTATTTGGCCAGGGAGGCGCAGGAGCCTGTAGTCGAGCGCTGAGTGCTGAGTGCTGAGAGCATCATGATTTATAATTGTTCAACTGGGTCTCTGGGTAGCGAATTCCATGGCGCACGCATCTTGATAGTGCGTATAGTTTATGGCCCGTGAGTTTGGGTCAACTGGAATGGCCAACATGGCTAAGACTGTGACTGAGACAGTGTGTGTGTTTGTATTGTTTGTGGTCTGGCCAAGTTGTTGAAACAACATTTGTCTCGCGTTAGCCACTTGCCATGTTCTTTTATCGCTGTTTTTGGCCATTTTAGCGCTGAACGCTGAGCCAGCTGGCTGGCCACGTTAATAACCGTTTTGGACATGCCAAGCGGCATTGTTAACAGCATTTTTTATTTGTTGCTTTTTTTGTTGCGCTTTTAATTGCCGACTGGGCGACATTTTAATTGAAATTCTGCAGGAAACAATTGCATTTCTGGCTGATTGCAGAGCGGAAAATGCTGCTAAAAGTGTAGAAAAGCGGGCTAAAAGCTAAACATAGACTGGCTGTACTTTACGCCAATACTTTGTAGTGTAGTGTAAAGAAACCACACAAACTCAATCTAAACTCAATTCCAGCCAATGCAGTTCAAACTAATCCCAGCTCATTCCAGCCCATTTGTAGCCAGCCAAGACCCACCCATCTCCCTCTCCTCTCCACTGGACCCAAAGAAAAGCGAAACCATTTGGTTTTGGTTTCTTAAAGAAATAATTTGCTTCCTGGATCTGTGGGATCTGTAAAACTGAAATCGGTTTGGGGCAAAAGCAGCAAATTGCAGTTCGCTTGTTTTAGCCGACGGCCAAAAGAGCCATGTTATGTTTGCTGCTCGTATTGGTATTGGCCACCTTTGTTGTTGGCCCGTACTTTATAGTTTGTTGTTTAATTTTGGCCTGGCATTCCATTTGGATATGCATCTTGGGCATTTCTTTTCAATTACCAAAGGCAGCTACTCTTTTTTCCAGCTCTTCTCTGCTCCTTTTCCTCTTATTTTTTACGCTTCTTTCAGCTTTGCGGTTTCCAGCTACCCCCTTTGCCTATAGGCCCTGTAATTTGGCCATCAAACGCATGCATGTTTGATAAGCAGTCAGCGGTGCGGCATTTTGCACAGTTACAAATTCAAGCTAGAGCGGAGCACGTGACACGAGAGGAAACGATAGGGGGTTAAAAATCTTTTAAGTATAAAATTGGCACTTATAACAAAAGCTTTTTCTTCACTTAATTCCTCTAGAAACAATTTATCATCAAAACTATACCGATATATAATCTTAAAGTAGTAAAACTCCCAACTTTCTCTCCATTTGGTCTGCTATCAAAAGACTCAGAACACAAACTCGCTAGCCAAACATAACTCCTATGTTTTCATGACTTTGATCCAGTTTCACACTTGTTCCGCACTTGTCACAGTTGTGCCACAAAGTATGCACACAGCTACAGTCAATAAATTAATTAAAACACATTTTTGTCACTGATTTTTATGGCGTTCATTAAGCGTACGAGTGACTAGACTAAGTGGTGTGTACAGGTGTGTGCATACTTATGTTGCCAACTGTGCTGAGAAAGCGAGTTTGGCTTTAATTAAAGAGACCACAAGCCGACAAGCAGCGAACTACAAACAACAATAAACAGAGAGCAAAACATATGACATTAAGTGTTAATGTCTGTGAGTGCTATAAAGTGTCCCACCCCCCACGCCACGCCCTCTGTGCCTGCCCTGTACCGCCTTTACCCTGTTTTGCTGGCCTGTTATTATTGTCATTAAATGTGCTTACAGCCAAATAATGAGCACAGTTTTATAGCTACATCCGCAGGCAGTTTTTATTACGTCTCGAATTCTTTCAAAATTTTCAGTTGGAACTGAAGTTGGTATTAAACTCTTGAGCTGCTCGCTTCGACACTGCCATCGAGTCTAGTATTTGTCCACACTTGAGATTTCACTCTTTTTATTTAGCACCTTTTCTAGCTTTTCTTTTCTGTTTTCTAGCTGCTTTACCTAGCCCAAAAGCACTTAATGTGCCACTCACTTGACTCTATCGATTTGCAGTTGACTGCAGTTTACAGGGTGTACGCATAGTCGTTGACAAGAGCTTGTTGCTTTTTAATTTTGCTGCCTTTTTCATAATTTTCATTCTTATTTTTCTGTTCTTTTTTTTTTTTGCAGTGTCATTGACTTTGAACGACGACGCCGGCGTCGACAATGTGCGTGCGTAAATTGCGGAGCGCCTGATGACGACAGCCAAGCAACCGCAACAACAACAGCAACAGTAACAACAGCCATAAAGAACAACTCAAACGTGGCACAGTCACTTAATCGCATTTGGTTTTTGGGCAGCAAATACAACAATGAAATGTTTAAACGAGCTCAAGAGACTGTCTTAGACCCTGTGTCTGCAAAGCGTGTCAGTGGAGCAAAGGGAAGCATACTAAAAATTGGATAACTGGTTGATAAAGACATGTCCAACTCATAGTTACTGAAGGTAGGATAAAAACTATACCAACTTCTATCAGATTGGCTTCTACTGCCACTTGCTTACTAAACCAACTCCAGGTCTAATACTTCATAACACCCTCTTGCCACTGGACATAATGAAAAGTGCTTGAACTTCTGTTTGACCCGTCGACTGCTCTGCATATAAAAAGGCGATTAAATTTGCCACACAGACAACAATAGGAAGTAACAACAACAATAAGTTTAACAACTTTGGCAATGCGAAATTAATTCTAATGAATTCTCAATATTTTGCTCACTTGGGAGCCCGCAAGTTCGTTGCCTAAGTCTTTTGTTTGGGCAGCAGCTGGCAACGCAGCCAAAGGAATAAGGGGGAGCGGAGTAGTTGGCAGTATTAGCTGGCAAGGGATTGACTAGGTATTGTGTTGAATGTGCTGGCAATCAATGCAACACAACACACACTCTGCACACACTCTGAACTACACACAAAACCTCTCAGCGCGCTGCTATCATCAATCTAAGAGAACGCTGAATTTGGCATGTGCTCCATCAATGACCACACGACTGCCGCTCTCTCTTCTCCTTCATTCCCCCCCTCTCTCTCTCACTTCAATACCAACAAAAGCGCACTAGGAGTAGCTAGAAGAAGCAGTCGCAGCTGGCGTAGAACATAAAGCGATCGAGTGTAGCAAATGCCGACAAGAAAGTAGACAACAAATAAATATGATTAATTTGCCACATGCAGTTAGACGTGCAATTTATCATCTGGACGGCTAAATGCAAAGCAGCTCCACACTCTACCCCCCCTCTCTCCCCCTCTCCTATTCCCTACCGTGTTGATTCGCGTCTTGTGTATCTTCATCTCCCGTTGCGGGTCAGTGCGTCTAATAGATTAAATAAATTTCGCATAAATTATGCAATTGTGGATAGTAATATTTTCTTATTTTGAAGCCAAGCTGCCGCTGCGGGCGCCCAAGAAATACGCAACGCAACACAAAGCTACACTGCAAGAAATTGTAAAGTATTGGTTTAAAAAGTTCCTTTAGTTAGCTAGCAATTCATACGATTCATTTTAAAGCTGTTTCTCTAGCTACCCAACTAACTTACTGCCTTTTCGCTCAGTGTAGCTGCTTTGCCCGCTTGGCTTATTAATTTGCATGGCGCGCTGATCCTGTTCTTGCACCATTGATCCGTTATTTGCCTCGCCAGGCGTCGTCGGCAGCGTTTCAAGCGCTCTACGCACTGTTTGGTAATTAAAAACCCAACGAGCCACTTGGCCACTTCGACACATGGCCAACAGCGAGGGGGTGGAGGGTGGTAGGGGGACCTGCCTAACGGTAAGCGGCAGCTTTTGCTTACTTGGCTGCTTTCCAAATGCGCGTAGGTCGCACACACACACACACAGGATTAGTTACAGGTTTTTTCATTTTCGCATAAAATTTACATAATACTTGCTCCAGATTCCACACACATACACACACTCATACAGTTACACCTGTCGCCTGAGAATCGTTCAAGTTTATGGCCAACATGAGCGTTTATCGAGCCACAAACCTCATAAATATGCTCAAAGTGCCCTTGGCTTGAAAACGGCTGACAATTTGTTTGCCAATTTCCATTCCATTAAATGAAATGATTCCCATCACCGCATACAGAATGAGAAACACAGCAAAAAACAGTTACAAATCGTGTGAAAATTCAAGAATTTAGTTCAATAAGTTTCTACATTTAAGCTGGCTTGAAACTGGCTAGAAGTGGAGACAGTTGCAGCTAAAGTAAGCACAACTCTTTCCGGCTAAACTTTAAACTTAATAAATCATAATTTCAAGCCAACTGCGTTTTAGCTTGAGCTTTAACCGCCGCTAAGAAATTTCCATGGCAAATTTGAATGCTGTTATATCATTTTGAATTGCTAGTTTATTTAGTAGCTGAGATTTAGCAGCGACTAAACCACTTTTCACTAGACGTCCATAAGTGTGGCTTTAAGTATTTCCCTGTTGCAGTTGCTGTGGCGGTTGCTGTTGTTGTTGCTGTTGCTGTGGCCTAATACAATTAGTCTTGTGTAATACGCATGGCTTTTGCTTTTTTTTAGACTTATTATTTTTCTTTTTACTCTGCTCTGGAGGAGTGCCAAACCCGTTAACTGCCTGTGTACAGTTAGGAGCTGGTAAGTTGGTAACTTGGTCTCTTGGCCAGCTCCAAAGCTGCTACGCAATTCGCGACACACACACACCGCACACCAACTTACACACACCTTCCCATTGCAACTGCCTTGGGAGCGCGAATTGATTGTGCGGCTAACCATGTACTCAGTTGCGCTACACTGCTAGAAAAAAGGTGATCAAAGAAGGCTAGAACTCGCAGACTTAACTGAATTTCATCTACTACATTTTAGTTCCTCATGGCTTGAACTAAGACTATTTTATGTCATTTTCTATAACAAGTTTCTCGCAGTGTATTGCTTGTAGTGAGCTCAGTTTATAAAGCCTTTTAGGCTTTCATTTTGGCCGCAACGCGTCAGTTTTTGTGAGTCGGCCAGTTGCCAAAATGGTCAGCAGTTAACGGTAAAGAAACTGGCCAAAAATACAACGATTTAAAATCAAGCAAAGCATTTTAAAATTAATCAAATTTAGTTACAAAAAGTTTTAAAGCCCTCTGTTTACAATTGGCTAATTAAAGCCACGTCCTGAGTGAGTTGTCCCTGTTCGTGTGCAACAATGGAGTTCGCCAAATTCGCAATTCTGCAGACTCAAATCGATATCGCAGGCAATCGGATTGTAATTCAATAAAATGCCGGCACAGGGGCGAGAGGAGGTTCATGCCCAGTGGGCAGTCAATGCGCAGACAACGAGAAGTAGGGTAGAGACAGAGAGGGAGGGAGGGGGAGAGCACGGCCCTTAAAGCGAGCCGACGCCTTTCGATTTGCTCAGTTTCTTATCGTTGCCTTTTAATCTGCCAAAAGCCGCGCAACGGACGGACGCAAAGTTGCAGGAGTCTGTTGCCAGTTTTTCCAGCTAACTCTCACAGCGGGCACTTAAAGGCCAAGTTAACGACGGTGGGGCGGCGCGGAGAGGTTAGGCGAAAAAGGGCTGCTACAACGCATTGTCTTACAAAACCCACAGGCGACCTTAACCCCGCTCTAACATGGGTTAAAGTGAGCTGACTTTATATAAAACTCAACACACTAAGGCTAACAGCTGTTAACTGTGAGTAACAGCGGCTTTACATTATGTTAGCATAGTCTAAACACAGCTGTTAACTGTTTGTTTCTACACACAGACCACACGATAAAAGCTCCGAAGTTGAAAATATTTACTCTTACATATGATCCTCTTAAGATGTACACAATTCTTCTAATCTTTATAATAAAGCTCTGTTTGATCTTGATTAAAAGCAAAATCAATATCCATAGCATGGTCAACAATGGGTTAAGAGTTCAGAGGGGAGGCCCAAACAACATGAGGCCGTGAGCCAACAAAAAAATAGTGAACAGACACGAGTCCAAGTCCAACTTCAAGTCCAGCTTTGAGTTCGAGTTCGAGTCAAGTCTGGAGTTGCAACCAATCGTAGCTCGATTTTATTAGCTTAGCAAAAGGCTTTGATTGTTGTGGTTGTTTCTGCTGCTGTTGTTGTTGTTGTTGTTCCGGCTGCTGCGCTTGTCTAGACGGGCAATTTTTCACACACACTCACACACAGTGTAAGCCACGAGCTGGACTTGCTCTAAAATTGGCATTTTTCACACACATAAGGCAAAAATGTAAAGCGCACTCCAAGTCCATGCAGCAGGCAGTACACTGAGCGAAAACTTATAGTACTTTCTACAAAAATTACTAAAATTTAATTTAACTTAGCGTTAGCTACTTTTAAGCTTAATCTTTTCTAGGTTTTCGTGTTAGACACCATTGACTGCTTCAATTTCTCGCAGTGTAGTGACAGGGGGCAGCCGTTAAGACAGAGTCAAGCGGTTTATTTGCCTTGTGTGGCATCAGCTTCATCATCATCCTGCGTTTGGCCTGTCTCGCTGTTGGCTTTCGGCCAACTTACTGGCCTCGACTCCAACATCGATTTGGCCAACGTCTTCGACTTGGCTTAAAGCTACAGTTGGTACTGGCAGTTGGTACAACCCGTTGGCATAATGTGGACGAGACTGGGCAACGTTTGGCGCGCAATTTCTTTATTATTACGAGCATTTCGTTGCGTTGTCCTTACAGGCGCTGCCCCGCAGCTAAAGTTGCCGCTAAAAATAGCCAACAAATGGCTAATAACAGCTAAAAACTGGCTAATTTTAATAGTAGCTAGTTCTTAAACTACTTGCTGCTTTCAAAAATGTTTAAATGGCTTTAAATTTAAATTCTGTAACTAGTTAAAAGTTGTCTCTTTTATAAAAATAAGCTAAATATGTTTTAAAGCTAAAACTAGCTGTCTAGCTAAGGCACCACTTGAAGTTTTCTATTTTTAACAAGTCAAAGCTAGCTAGAAAAGCAGCTAAACATGCTTTATAGCTAAAGCTTTAATAGTTTATGTGCTTTCTATTGGTAGTCAAAAAAAGAGCTAAAAATGCCAGCACTGCTGTGGGCACTGTGTAAAAACTGTCGCTTGTCAAAGTGCGCTCAGATCATTATTGTTGTTGCTGTTGTTGTGGCTAGTTTATGTTGTGGCTGTGCTCGCCCCTCAACACAAAGCGATTGTCAATGTTTTGTCTTAATGCGACACAGCCGCATAATGCTCAATATTCCAGTTGTTGTTGTTGTTGTTCTTACTGCTGTTGCTGTTGTTGCATGTTATTTAAATGGACGCTGTTTGGCCAGAAGATTTACAACAGCGTCTCGAGACGACGATATATTATGCCATGGCAAGTTCGTTGTCTAAGTCATTCGTTTGTTGTTGATTCGTTCTGGCCATAAATTAAATGATGCATGCACACACACGCACACTCCAGCACACACACACTGATACTAACAGGGCCTCAACACAAGGTCGTCGTCGCGTGTGCTGCTTTAAGCCAACAATTAAACGAGTTAATCACAGTTCGATGATTTGTCAGTTTCCTTTTGCCTTCAGCGAGTGGAGGCGCTGGGCTGGGGGGCGGTGTGGGCGTGCCGCGTCTTTGTGCGCTCAGCTGTGAAGTTTTATTTCTTTTTCTTTTTTTTGCAATGCTATGAGATCATCATCATTTCTGGCCTTTTGTAGACACACACAAAGCAAAACGCTACCAAACCAACTTTAAATTATGGCTAAAACAGTGACTAAGCCTAAGACTTCTTGACCAACTCTTAGCTAACTTTTTGCAGCAACTTTTACTTTTCCCGCCGACACCAAAAGCAACAAAATACAAATTGTTTTCGCTTTGAATTTTTCTAGACACGCCTCCTCGCTGTGGCACAGCCTTATAATTTAGCTTTCAGCTTTTTTTTCTCTGTCTATTTTTCTTCTGTTTGCTGCTGCCCCTGCAGCCAAATGAAGTTGCTCTTGAGACAGTCGCTCAGTTCTCTAGAGGCTGTCTAGCCCCATCCCGCTCTGTCTATGGCTTGCTTGCTCTGCTTGAGTCTTTAGTGAAATTATCGCTGTCTGAGACAAACAGAAAGCGCCAGAAATACACTCAGAAAAATCGCTATATATAAATTAATTTTTAAAGCAATTTGTTTTCAAATACAGCCAAATTTCCAGCTAACAAATTTTTACAACTCCCAAATTAATGTTTCCTAGTGTGAAATTTTTTGCAGTGTATTTCATTTTATATAGTTATATCGCTATATGTATCTTTTGACTGTTTCTGTGTCTGTTACCACTGCATTTTGTTTTAGCCAACTCAATTGGGGACCTGTTCGCCTACACGTCGAGTGTCGCTAGCTTTTTTCTCTCGTTTTTTTCCTTCTTATTTTGTTTTTATCGCTTCATTTTTGCGCAATTTTGCAGTTGAGTATCACGTTTATAAATAAAGCTGCTTGGCTTTTGGTAGCTTTTCTTTATATGGCCAGCAAGCAGTCAGGTGAGGAGACTTGTGAGGAGACAGGGAAGGTAAGCAGGTAGTCCCAACACTCAAGCGAACACTCACACCACTACAAGCGTATTCAGACCAAACACTCACAAAGGCCAATGTCATGCGCTTATTGGCCGCGTGTGCTCCCCCAGTTCTTTGTAGACCCTGTACTTGCAGTAAAAAACAAGTACAAAGAGGGTATACTGTGTGTAGCACTGCAAAACTCGGTACTGCTTTGATTTGTGTGCACAGCTTTGTCTACAGGGCATTTCTATAGTCCACACACTCCAGTTTAGCTGGAGTTCTAGTTAAGTTTTTGTTGATGTTTTTCTTGCAGCTTTTTGCGCTCCAACTGTAGCAAAGTAAGCTTAAACTCTTGTCTCGGCTGAGCGCATGATTGCCTTTTAATAAGCACCACCGCAGCACTACAACACCACAGCAGCACCACCGCAGCACGTTTGAGGTATCGCCTCATATGTGGGCATAAATTCTTCATTTTAGGTATATTTTTGTGCTTTGATTTTAGCTGCTGTGCCATAGAAAGCATTCTCTTTATTCTGTTCTACAGAAGATATAGCTAAGAGTTTTTTAATTTATTAGTTAAGTAAATAACATTTTACTTTAACTTATGTATTTTCTTCCTAAAGTTTTCTGTTCTTATGTATTTTTAGTAAAAATCTAATTTGAGGCCAATCAGGCTGCTTATTAATTTATAGTTTTTCCTTTTATGCAATTTATTGTATGTCATATTAATTAATAATAATTTTCTAAGCTTCATAAAATAGTTTTTATCTTTTTCCGATAATTATTTCCCCAACATATTTGCCGCTAATTAATTTGAGTGCATAAAAAACTTTATAAATATCCAAGGTTCCGCTAGAATATTTATTAATATTTATTTTTAGCATAGTGTACTTAATATGCCATTAGCGTAGCTACCCAAGTGTTGAGGGTATTCCTGTTTTGCCTTTTGTATTTTTAGCCTTTTTTTCTCGCTCTTTTGTTTTTCAGCGTGTCATGTTGCCCTTTGTGTGTTGTTGCTTGTGTAGGTGTTTTTCTTAGCTTTTCTTTGCTTATTTTTTGTGTTGTTTTTCTGTTTTTTGTTATCTTTGTTCTTTTGTTTTTAGCCGCTTTGGAGTTTCGAGTTAATGACTAATATTTGTGGCTTTTTGTTGTTGTTTTTGCTTATGTGCTTGCTGTGGGTGGTTTCTTATATGGACAGCGCCCACACACAAGTCAAGTTCGTTGTTCAAGTCATTTGTTTCGCTTTAAATATTTATTTAAAAAAAAACAAAATGCCCTAGCAAACCGTTAAAAGCTCAGACACTGTCTTTCTACATGAGAGGGAGAGAGCGGCCGCCCCCGCTACACCTTAAGTAAATGTCCATAAAGCGAGCGCACTTCGAACCAAAACGAGGTCAGTTTTGCGGCGAAATCAAAACTGAAAAAAAAAAACATTTTCGTATTTCATTGCTCACAACAAAAAAATGACATCATGAGCGACACAGCTTATCTAAGTGTAAGTGTGTGTCTATGTACGGCTGTATGTGAGAGAGCGAGAGAGCAGCTTAATTGCACTGGTGTGTGCGTAAATGTGCAGAGCTTTTTTGCAGCAAGATCAATACAAATCACAGCGCACAGTGCCAGCAAGAATTAATAAGGCAATAGCTAAATTTAGCCAGCTTTTCATAAAGCAGCTGAAATTTAAACAGCTGACTAGTTTGCAAATATTAAAAAGTGTTTATATAAAAAATTAACTTTTTGACTCACCTTTTGCATGCGCGAATCCGCAGGCGACGATCAAGGCCAGGCTGGCGGCCAGCAACAAATGTTGCGCTATAAACATTTTTTGTTTGTTTTCCTTTTTTTCGCCGACACTGTAAACTTTATTTTCTTGCTAAGCTAATTTAATCGAAAACGGAAAAACAAACGGCTTTATTAATATTAGATTTTAAACAGTTAACCACAAGAAACGGCACAAGCTACACACACACGTTAGCCAACATTTGTATAAATATGTGTATTTTCATTTGTATTCTTTTCAGTTTTCACGCACACTCATAACTCATACATACACACGCACACACACACACTCACTCGCTCATACGCTGAAATTTATTATGAAACAAAGACCGAGTGCTAAAGAGAATGCCGCAGACTGGTCAACAAATCAACGGCAAATAAAAACGAAACACACACACACATGCACCAAGTCTCACACACACATGGTACTTTTTTTTGTTTCGCTTACTTCAACGCTTCGAACTAACGAACGTACCGAGACAACGAGCACGACAGTAACACGTCCAAACCGCGCTCTGGTCGCAGAGTAACTAAATTCTCACAGCAAGCTGAGCATCAGTTAAAGCCGGCGGCGTCGACGTTAGCGTCAGCATTGGCGTCGACAGCAGCGTCTGCTTTAGCATGTGACATCTGCGGTGTTTTTTTGGTCGCTGAGCTGCATTACAGCGGACTGGCTCTGGGCAACAACGAATAACTTTTAACTTAGCCATAAGCATCTACAATACATTTTCGCTAATATTATTAACTATATGCCGACTAAAGACAGGTACAAGGGCAGCACTGCCGCGCTCTCAATTAGTGGCAGCAGAGCAGCGAGATTGAGAGAGCTAAAAGCTCTAGGATCGCTCTTTCAGGCGAGCGCTTAAGAGAGCGAGTAGAACAGGGACTAGAATAAGAGCATAATTAGGAACTGTGCTGAGTGGACTGTTGGATATTAACAAATTTAATAAAGCAGTTTTTTTTTGTTAACAAATAAGTAATAACTGAGCTATCCAAATAAAATGTTAAGTACATTTTGCAATTGCGTAATCCCTGCTGTTTTTGTTGCAGCTGCAGCTAATAATAGAGATGTTTTTATTGTTGTGCTTGCAGCTGTTGTCACATCATTGTGGCTGTCATCTCACTCACACAAACGAGACGGCGATGGACGGAGAGCAAAAGCTCAGTGGGCGGCAGCCATGCTGCAGGATCGCTCTCAGGCTCGCTACCAAGAGTAAGCTGCAAATAGTGGGAAAAGTGAATGAGAGACAGATTGCCATCAGTCGTTTGCCAGTGACTAAAATGAGTAACTGTGGGAGCGAAAAGTTTCTTACCAGCAATTACATAATCTTTGCCTTTGTTGTTCTGCTTGTTGTTGTTTTACTGCCGTGTTGTCAAAGTAAACATTTAATTATTGTCGCCATCAACTGAAAAATTCTCAGACTTTTGGATCTAATCTAACAATGCATCATATGATAGTTAAAGGGAGAGTTCACTGTACCAAGTTGACTTCCGCTTAATAGTCCCTACGTGTGCGAGTGTGTGTGTATTTGGTTTAAGCCAAGTCTTTAGAACCGTTCGCCACTTGTGGTCATTTGGGCGCAAGCCAAAAAGCATTAACAATATGTGGTGCTTCGACCGGGCCAACACAGTCATTAAGCCATGTTATATGCACTCAATTTCACACTTGTTGGCTGCGCGCGTGCTTTAGGCTAGAATGCATGCTTCCTATTGTATTAGACCCTGTACTCCAAAGGGTCGCTTAGTTCATTCATCATTACAGAGCATAGAACTTAGTACAGGGGCTCACGTTGTCGTGCAGCACGCAGCGCATCGCTGCATCTGGTCAATGGGAAAAGTTCTTGTTAGCTTTCCAAGCCAGTGACCAAAAGCTTTGCGCCTATCATTAGAGAAAAAGCACAAAAGAGCAAGGAGTGGGGGCAGAGTTAGATGGGGGAGAGTGGTGAAGGCGCCTAATAGCAACGGTAAATGACGTGCTAAGTTACTGCAGTCAACGAAGCGCACAAATTAAATTCGCTTACTTAATTTAAACACACACTAAAGCAAGCAATAAACGTTGTTTGCAACCATATTTAATTAGCATATAAAAGTACAATACACAAATGCCAAGCCCATATTTATTTCCTACTTCAAACGCTTCCTAATAAATCAACATCTGTTTTATTGCTAATACTACTTATAAATTAAAATTTAACCAGCGCGCACTTTTCAGACTTGTCAGAGTATGTTAAGTTTACAGTGCGCTGTTACAAATGCCATTCCCTACATAAGCACGGCCACCCGTATTTTTTTCCCACTATTGTAACGACTGCTGGATCTTAGGGATATTTGTAGAAAAGTCAAAAGCCCCGGTACATTTGGTTTGTTTGAAAATTCAACGGCCGTGGCCTTGATTTAAGTCTGGCCAGAGTTTAGTAAACTAATAAATTTACAATTTCCTTATAACATATTGGCATCACATATTTAGTAATTGTTTGCTAAGCTTTCAACTGTCTACCGTCTGCATTGAAGAAAAACAGCGAACTCAACACTAGTGCTCTTACAACCACACGCACACACAAATCACTGTCAACGAAGGAGAGCGCAAAGTGGAACTTAAAAAAAAAGCCAACGTTCGTTTGATTCTCAGAAAATATATTTCACACAGTGCTCATATAGTGGTCTCGCTCGCACTCGCTGCCGTTCGATTTTTTCTGTTCGTCCTAACGGAACTTTCAGTTTTCGTACGCCGAAATATACATACACAAAAAAAAAAAGTACGTACAATTTATATGGGTGAAAAATGCAATCACAATTGTAGGCCGGGAGATGTGCAATATGATTTCATTATTTTATTTAAACAACACAATGAAAAATACTTTACATATTGTCACAAATCACGGCCTAAAAATGTTTACATACTGGAAATGGATCTATTTTCATAAAAATAAAACTACAATTCTTTTGAACTCATTTTGTGGCAGCACCGTGATCATTTTCAGGCCGGAAGATGTGCAATATGGGTAACCAATAGACACTTCACATATTGTCACAAGTTCCGTTCTCAACATAATCAGTTTCAATAACTTTTAAGCTCAAGAAAAATTTTTATAACCAAACAGACCTAAAGTTAGTAGGCCGGGAACAGTGCAATATGTTTTTATAAGAACTTACATATTAAACACTGAGCACGGCCTACAAATCATAGATCCAGTCATAATTTTTCAAACTACACACTTATTTACATTTGAATCTCAATTTATCCGGCCGTGAAAAGTGCAATTCCTGCAGCTAAAAAGGATTTGCGCTTTGCACAGCCGAATAACTGGAGATAATTTAAAAAACACACAGCTTCCAAGTTTACAATTAAAACTTTATTCTGAACACTTCACAAGGCGAGAACTTTTCTGCAACTGAAGAAAAACTTCGGGACTGATCCGGAAGAAAATGTTTTAACATTACAGAGCCTTGGCGAATAACGGATTTTTGCCAATTCTGTTATCCTGCTGTTGTGCTATTTATCGATATCCAACTAATTTGGCAGTTGCATTCAAAAACGATATAAAAAACAGCTGATTTGTAATATACATTTTATTGACTTAAAATTAAAAATTGGTATTTTATTTTTTTTCTATCAGTGTTTTGAGGACCTCCGTTATTTTTGGCGTTATTTCTTTGTAATAGCCTGACTGCTGTTGCATTAGTGCATAAAGTTTAACACGATCGTTTTGAATATTTTGTAGGCGCTCACGATTTTCTTTGCTTTGCGCCATGGCAGCCTGTGCATTAAAAATAAAGTAATACAAATTAATAAAATACTTTCGCTAATATGCTAATCACACACCTGCAAAGCCTTTTCCTGTGCAGCTACTTGCTTTTGTATGAAACGAATGCTGGAATTGATTAGACGCATGCGCACCGGTCGAGTGTACTCCTCTGGCGACATTTTGTGTACATTCCTGCAAATACATAGTACATTGAAACTGGTGGATAAATAATACCTATCACACTTACCAGTTGCTGCCTTTGTAGGGCTCAAATCTTTCCTTAAGCACCTCCAGCGTAATTAGTTTTTTACCCACATCGTTGGCAACGAAAAAACTCTCGTTTATTTGCGACAACACCTCGCGCATTCTGCTGCGTATGCTCTCAATCAGCGTATCCTTGTTTATAATGGTGTTTTCGTGCTCCAATAAAATCGCTGCAAATGGTTCCAAGCATTCCGGACTGCAAAAATAAAATGTTTTTAAATTTAAAACCCAATGAAAACAACAAAGAAATCGTACCTCATGTCCGCAAAGAGATCCCTAAGTGCTTCATCGTACTCGGCCTGCACTTTGGCTGCTATTGGTTTGTGCCTGTTGTAGGATTCCTCAACATTCGACTCAGATAAAGGCTTTTTACTCGGTTGCGACATTATAAAATAAACAATTGCAACAAAAATAACAAATTTGACGCGGCTTCTATCTTTTAGGTAAACAGTGTGACCACACTTGATAGCCGTATAACAGTGTCGTACAGACAGTGGCATCGACCAGCCACCATACTAATATAATAATCGATTGCTCTAACTTATCAGCTGAAACAAACACTAAATTGTTTATTATTTACAAGTTGCATTAAAAATCCGCAAAAATGGGTAAACGACAGCATCAAAAGGATAAAATGTAAGTATTAAATCGAGCAGCAAGAGCCGTTTACTAAGTGGTAACCTTCAATTTGTCTAGGTACCTGACGTACACCGAATGGAGCGAGTTCTATGGCGGCAAAAAAGTGGAATCCTTGGAAAATGAGCATATTAAATTTAAACGTTTGCCCTTTGGTAATTGCTGTATTACAATGGCACCATTTGAGATGCCCTACAGTGATCTCAACGGCAATGTCTTTGAATACGAGGCGATACTCACATTCCTCAAAAAGTTCAAAGTGAATCCCATAACTGGTCAAAAAATGGATTCAAAATCCTTGATTAAACTGCACTTCCACAAGAACGCCAATGATGAATACCATTGTCCAGCGCTGTTTAAGCCCTTTAGCAAAAACTCACACATTGTGGCCGTGGGGACAACGGGTAATGTCTACTGCTGGGAGGCCATCGAACAGCTAAACATCAAGACAAAGAACTGGAAGGATTTGATTGATGACACACCATTTGTACGCAAGGATATTATAACCATACAGGATCCACAACATTTGGAGAAATATGACATATCCAAGTTCTACTACATACGCAAGAATCTGCGCGTGTTGAGCGAACAGGAGGAACTGGAGCGCAAAGATCCGCTGGGACGCATCAAGACCATGAACCTGGAGACCAAGGAGACATTGGCCCAGCTCCAAAAGGACTACCAACAAACGGAGGAGGCACCATCCACTTCCAAGCCTACAGCTGATAAATTTAACGCTGCTCATTACTCAACTGGTGCCGTTGCCGCCAGTTTCACATCGACTGCCATGATGCCCGTGTCCCAGATCGAGGCGGCGATCATAGACGACGATCTGGTCAAGTACGAGCGGGTCAAGAAAAAGGGATACGTGCGTCTGAATACCAACTTTGGACCACTTAACCTGGAACTTTACTGCGAGCAGATACCAAGAGCCTGTGACAATTTCATCAAACACTGTGCGGATGGTTATTACAAAGGAGTTTTATTCCATCGCTCTATAAGGAACTTTATTGTAAGTACTCTCAGTGTTTACTCCAAGTCTAGATAGTTAATTGTATCCTCTTCTCTGTAGATTCAAGGCGGTGATCCCACAGGCACGGGCGCCGGTGGCAAATCCATTTGGGGCAAACCCTTTGAAGACGAATTTAAGCCAAATCTGTCGCATACCGGACGTGGCGTTCTGTCCATGGCCAATGCAGGACCTAACACAAATGGCTCACAGTTGTAAGCAATGAATCTTTAGTCCATTTAAGCTATTTAAGACTAATACCCGATCCTTTGGCAGCTTTATTACTTATCGTTCTTGCAAACAACTCGATGGCAAGCACACAATCTTTGGCAAACTTGTTGGCGGCCTCGAAACGCTGCAGAAAATGGAACAAATAGAGGTGGACAACAAGGACAGACCCATTGAGGATATCATAATTGAGAGCGCTCAGGTCTATGTGAATCCCTTTGAAGAAGCCGCCGAACAGTTGGCCAAGGAACGTGCCGAAGAAGCTGCCAGTAAACAGCTTGAAACTGCAAAGCTCGAGCAACAAAAACGTTTGAATGAACCACTCAAAGTCTACCGTGAAGGTGTCGGCAAATATCTGAAGCCGAGTGCGTCTAAGAAACCGGAAGCCCAATCGTCATTAACATCAGTTAATCCCGCCAAAAAGAAGAAAACTACTAGTGGCTTTGGTGACTTTTCTAATTGGTAGCGTTATACAAATAAACGCGTCTTTACTTTTCAAATTGACTATTTTACCGCGGTTTCAGCATTAAAGTTGAGTGTGACTGTTGCTTCTAAGCACGGTTGCTCACACTGGACTATCGGTAAGCCGCCACACCCATAGCTTTATCGATTACTCAATCAAAGTTCCGCCAAAAAGAAGAAAATTTTCAAGTGGAAGTGATTTTCGGTTATAATTTTAATTATTTCGCGTTATCGTTTTCCCCTGCACTTTCTCGACTTTGCCAGTTTTTCTTGAGCTCTTGTAATTTGTTCTGCCGTCTCTTACGCTCCGTAGATTTTTTCTGATCGAGGATTTTTAACTGTGCCGCGATGGAGTCGTCGCCATTTAAATGAACATCGAGTTTATCCAATAAGATTTTCCGTGCTTCGATGCGATTTTTTGATGCCAGGCGATGTAAATGGCACTTGACAGTGATTCCAGTTGGCAAATGTCGCAGAAACACGCAATTATTGGTCTTATTAACGGCTTGTCCACCCGGTCCGCTGCCGCGCATCAAAGTCTCCTCAATGTCAGATTCCTGAAGCGTGGGATAACGGGAATAGTCCAAGTGAACATTCGATGCCAGCCGGCAAAATTGGCTGGAGAGCGGAGCGGCCAGAGATCGTAGTGTTAACATTACTAGAGAATGCGTCCCTTCTTCAGCAACGTTTCGCCGCGCTATCGAAATTGTTAAAACAAATATTAACAAATTCTCGTGTTGTTATGAAACAAAAAACATACCTTGAAACTGAACTCAATCTCCTGGGGATTTACTAGCTCCCGGTTGGCACGGAACTCGTGTCGTACACGGCCCAAAAAGTAATTTTTATCGGTAAGTGTTAAATGATTACCGTATTTAATGAGATGTTTGTAAAGGCGCAGAACTTGTTGGCGGCTTGGCTGCAACATTTTATGTTCAACAAAGTCAACAATAACTTGTTGTTAAATGCATATGGCCTAGAACGGTGTGACCAGCTAACAGACAACAATGGGAACACAGCTGACATAAAAACAGTGTTGCTCTATGCAATAAAACTATAAAAATTTCCCTCTATTATTTTTGCTTGCGGCCAACAGCAGGGATTTATGGCGAAGGCAAAACTTTTTTATTATTTTGTTTGTTTCAATTACTTTGTTGCGGCATAACTCTAAACTTAAGCACAAATCATTGATGACTTTGCCAAAGTTGTTTAATTCATGCCGATTCACGCACACTTGTAGTTAAAAAGACACTCACACCACTTACTATAAACAACAAAAAGTGGGCGTAATTGTTTTATTAAAGAATATAACTATACACAATCTTTGCGATAACAAGCGTATTAACTTATCGATAGTCCCCTTGACGATCAATTTTCTATAGGTCAGAATGACTGGAGGTTTGCGTAGTTAAAAAATCTCACTATCAGCCCAAGCGGAGATATCAATACCATCATCAATTGGCACATTGTGCGCACGACTTAACTCAAACAATTCCCACATTTGATGGGCTAGTTCACGGTCCACAAGTTCACCGCCTTGTGCCATAGTCATCTTAATTATTTCCTCAGGAGGAGGGGGATTATTCAACATTTCCTCGGGCGTAAACGCTGGAGGTTCCACAAGCATCATCAGAAAGAAGCCCGAAATGCTCAACGAGTAGGGCAGAAAGCGTATATACTCCTTCAGCAGATCCTCCCGACTACAAAAAGAAGTGAATAAATAGCTGAATAGGTTTATGATTAATTTCTAATTACTTGAGGAACTCCGGCAGTGCTTGCTGCGAATGATCCGTAAAACTTTTGAAGAGCGAACTGCAGTAATCATCAAAGAGACTGTCGAAGTTTGCATACCGCACATCGGCCAATGTTGATAGTCCTAAGAAGACTGCTAGATCGATCATGGGCGAGGATAGGCGCATTGTTTGATAGTCAAACATCATGATCTCCAGGGGATTGCCATTGTTATCCGTATCATACTTGTAGGCCACATTGTTTCTCAGATAGTCCCCATGGCAGAGGGTGGCGTAGGGTTCACGGGGTGCTACCCGCTGACGTCCAAAGCCCACATAACTGTTGGCGAGGACCCGAAACTTGTGTATGAATTCGTTGTCCACTTGCGGGTAATATTTATTGGTTACCAAGGCGATTCGTTTGAGGGCTATTTTAGTGGACATTTCCCAGTCAGAATTAAACGTGTCGTTGGCATAACGTGATTCCTTAAACTGTTTTGTGATCTCCCCAAAGCGTTCCTTCTGCTCCACTTTCATGGCATAGCCAAAGCCATGGAATCTGCCCAGGTACTTGACTGAAAAGAGGGGTTTGTTTTGGGTATAGAGTGGGGTAAAAGGGTCTGCTGGTACTTACCTGCAATACGCGCGTGTTCCAGACTCAAACCAAATCTTTTTTTAGTTACACTCCAGCCATCTGCGCCAAAGTCTCCTAGTATGAGCACCGCAGAGCTGACATTGTTCTCACTGTAGTAATACTTGGGAGCGGCAAAGTTGCCACCACTCAATTTTTGTATAATTGGCAAGATTTCGGTGTAGAAACAGATTTCGTTGTGAAATAGAATTTCAAACTGCGTCTCATCATAAGCTTCTTGGGGTATCTGAGGCGTTTTCTGAAATAAAAACAGGTTAATTAAGACCACGTAATCAGCAAGGGAACCTGTACAGGGTCTAAAACAGTCGTTTAGCTCGTAAGCGGCTTATTTAATCATATAACTACTATATTTGTATATCAATTGACTTACCTTAACGACGATTTTCCTGGTTTGCTGCTCACCCGCGTACTCGAAATTGATCGTTGCCCTGTAGCACTGCGTCAACATGAACGCCTCGTCCACGCCTATTACACTAATAGTTATGTCGCCCACTTTGAAGGTTTTTAACTCCGATTCACAGTAATTATCCACTAATCTGCCTGATTTTAGAATCACTGGCAAGATAGCTTCGCTCAGCCACTGAATTTCCGCGTCTACGTTCAGCGACATTTTCGGGGGCTAGAGAACTGTTCAGTTTCACGAATAGAATTCGACTGATTTGCCATTTTACGACACGAACTGTTTACATTTCACGAGCATACAAAACACACACACACTCACACACACACATAAATACTTAATGATATTGTTTGACCAAAATACAATTTGATTTGTTTCTATGTATGCGTAGTAAATATTTAATTGGTATTCGCTCTCGGCTTTGTAAACTCTGCGATAGACTGCACGTTTCTGCTCTGGTGATAAGATAGCTCTCGACTACTGACTAGTGACGTAAGAGGGGGGCAACTAATTCGCAGTTTGTTGTGGAATTGATCGGTATTTAATGACTAAGCGAATTGAATTTCGTATAAATTTGAAGCGTAGCAAAGAATTATTTAAATTTGTGAAATATATTTTAATAGTAGCTAGATATGAACATGTTGTTAAGATAAAACTTATAGTTTAGGAGGTGTTCAAGACCCCTAGACCACCTAGAGGTCTACACTGTTCTGCAGCCACTCGCTCATATCAATATCTTCGTCTATTTGCACATTATGAGCACGACTCAGTTTAAACATTTCCATTAGCTGATGGGCAACTTCTCGATTCACAGTTTCACCGCCCTGGACTGAAGCTTTCTGTATGATCTGCTCCTCTGTTTTGTGCTCATCGAATTTGTCATCTGAACCATGTAGAGGTGGATCAACGAGTTCCATGAGGAAATAGCAGGCAATAAACACAGCATAGGGTGTGAATTTGATGTACTCCTTGAGCAAAGCCGAGCGACTGTAAGAAAGAAGACTTACTTAAGACCCTGTATAAAGGTTAGAAGTTAACTTACCTCAAGTAAGCTGGTAACTGCTGCTTCGAGTGCTTTCTAAAACTATCCCCGAGTGCATTGCAGTAATCATCGAAGAGGCTATCAAAATTTGCATACCGCACATCGGCCATTAGGGATAATGCCAGAAAAACTGACAGGTCGACCATGGGCGAGGATAGACGCATTGTTTGATAGTCAAACATCATAATCTCCAGGGGATTGCCACTGTTATCCGTATCATACTTGTAGGCCACATTGTTTCTTAGATAATCACCATGGCAGAGGGTGGCGTAGGGTTCACGGGGTGCTACCCGCTGACGTCCAAAGCCAGCGTAACTGTAGGTCAGTTGGCGGAACTTATGGATGAAATCCTTGTCCACTTCTGGATGATATTTAGCCACTGCCTCTGCTGCACGCCTCACTGTAGTTCTGTGCCTCAAAGCCCACTCTAAATTTAAGTTCTTCATATTGAAACGCGCCTCTATTAATTTGCTACTGATGCTGTCAAAGAGCTCTCTTTGATTCAGCTTCAGAGCATAGCCAAAGCCATGGAATTTGCCCAGATACTTGACTGAAAAGAGGTTTGGGGTTTGGGTATAGAGTTGGGTAAATGTGTCTGTTGTTACTCACCTGCAATACGCGCATGTTCCAGACTCAAACCAAATCTTTTTTTGGTTACACTCCAGCCATCTGCACCAAAATCTCCCAGTATGATCACTGCAGATCGTGCATTCAAGTCACTGTAGTAATACTTGGGAGCAGCAAATTGGCCATCACTCTATTTTTGTAGAATCGGCAAGATTTCGGTGTAGAAACAGATTTCGTTGTGAAAGAGCTTATCAAATTGTATGGATTCGTATAAATCTTGGGAGACGTGAGGTGTTTTCTGTGTTGTAAAAATAAACTTTTAATTACTTTATAGCCACGATAAACTTTAGCTTGTTTTATTTGCTGTGAATGATCAGCAGTTTGTCTGTGATGAAATTATATTCAATACTTTAGACTCCTTACCTTAACAATCAGTATCCTTTGGTACTCCTTGTGGGCGTATTCAAAACTGATCATTGCCCTGTAGCACTGGGTCAACATGTAGGCCTCCTCGGCTCCAATAATATTGATTTCAATGCCTAGCACTTTAAAGGTTTCAGCCAAGGACTCCTCAAAGTTATCCAATAGACGTCCATTTTTGAGTATATTCGGCAGGACTACGTTGCTCAGCCATTGAATTTCCTGCTTAAAAATCAGCGACATTTTAGATAATAAGCGATGTCAGACGTTGTCTACTGTGTACTGAGACTTATCACAGCAGATAAACGCTTTTTATATAGCTTTTGGGTATGCGGGAGATAATTTATCTGTAGCTTAACCCATTGGGAACCGACGAGGCACTAAAATACCTTCTATGTGCTTAGGAGCATCGCTACTGCACTCATTCAAGAGCCAGAGGTTCGGCTGGCTTTTACCAAGCAGCATCCTACAAGACTACAAGTAACGAAGAGGCACCAAATGTCCTATGCATTGCTCCGAGAAGGTCATCTGGCTTGGGAGCGGTCGGCTGCTCTTAATACCCATATTCTCAGGGGTTTCCTTTAAATTATCTATAAAAGTTAAAAGGTTGATGCCGTTGATCGTTTTCGAGTAAGAAAAACTTAAATTTTTATTCTATTTTGGCATGTCTTTAGTATAAATAGTTTAAATTTATGTAGTTTAGCTTTAAAATTCAAAAACTTCAAAAATATGGTAAAATATTGGCAAAGATATTCGGCAGTTAACATGTATCATGTCTGCACAGTCAGCCAATGGAGCACGAGCCCTCAACGTACACCTGAAACAGCGGAAAGCGAAAGGATTTTTAGTGATATAAATCTACCGATATCGGTAGCTGCGACAAGTCAGCCAAAGCCAAGGGCACGAGCAAAGCGCAGAAAGCGAGTGAAAAAGAAAGTGGAATATCGCACAGAGGAGCGAAAGGAGCCCAAGAAATGTGTGATGGAGAAAACAGACGGAGAGGACTCTCCGCTAATGGTAGAATTCTTCAAGGAGATACAGACCAGAGAGCTTAAGAATTACTACGCTAAGAAAATAGCTGGAAATCAGTGCGAGTACAGCTGCCAGCAGTGTCCCACATGTGGCTGGATGAAGCCACCGGTTTGTGAGGATTTGTAGACAATGAAACGAATGAAATCTATCAGCTGACAGCTAAATCGATTGCTGCTTGTCTTTGCCTAACCAAAGCTATGAAAATTTCAAAACTCAGCATGTTTAGACATGCGCTGACATGTTAGTTCAGTCGTAAACTAAATTTAGTGTCGTACACTTGTATTAAACAACATCTTTAGCTCGTAAATTCTCCTAGCCAAGATGTATTCAGAGCCCCAACAAGCCACACAAAGCACACAGACACTACCCCAACCGGTGCCAAGCCCTCCACAATGTGTGCCTCTCATGATGGTCGACGAGGACGGCAAGAGGCGTTACTGTTACCACGGAGGTAAGTGTCGTTGTGCCAACTGTGTGACGATACGTCAGAATATGCTGGATGAATTGGATAGAAATCTGGATGAATTCGTGCCCAATAGTCGTCTGAAACTGGAGCCGGCTTTACGACAGGTCAAGCACAAGCAATACCGCCTGGAGGCCACTCGCATCTCACCAGAAATGGGTAAAATGCTGCTTGACGATCATATGCAGCTCATCAAGGACTATCCGATTTACTATCTGCCCGATAAATACTATGTACGTGATGTGTGGCGCGTAGTGGGACCCCAAGAGGTGGGCACGCAAACGGAAACACCCATTGGAGGCTATGGCGTCGATGGCTGCCCCTGTCCCGAGAAGACCGTCTGCTGGGACATTTGAAACTTTGCAGGGAAAAGGAATAACAATTAGAATTGAATTCGACTTAATAACACCGCTAGGGGAATTAAAGAGTAAAGATGTTAAGCAGTAGAGGACATCGTTGTTTTATTTAATGGAAGGGTTGCTGATAGCGGGATCTGTGCGCAGATCAAGCAGAAAGAGCTCGTAACTAGAGTTGTCGTTTCGATCAGAATATGTTCCAAAGACATTGTTTTTATTAATTGATGGAACTCACTGTCTATAATGATTTATTAAATAGAAAGACCTTCTTACCTTAGGTCGGATCTCCTCACAAACGATTTAAAATGATTTAGGCCTTTCTATTCAGTTCTACATGAACGATGAACGATATAGATGATTAGGTCATTCTGTTCAGTAGGTAATGAACGATAAACCAATTGACTGACTTAATTGAACCTACTCGGCAAACTGAACTAAGAATCCCAAGGTTTGGGGTCACCTTTATGAAGCTACAAAGAATTGAATATTATAACTGCAATGAAAAATAAGAACGCACTTTGTAAGATTACATCATCTATATTTCTGTGTGTGTTTGATCCATGACGACGGGACTACATTATATTATTGTATCATGGTTTGAGGAAATCCCCCCAAAGGTTTAAATTTTGCCTATTAAAACCATACACTGAGAAAAGGGTTGTCTTACAAATAAATGTTTGCGTATGCTGTCAGTTGGAATGTTATTATTTTCAAGTAATACAGTTCGTTACAAAATTTATCAATTTCCCGCAAAAGAAAATAATGTTGCGATGCCTAAAAAAGACACGGGGAGTGCAGAGACTAATCCGTGCGCAGAGCAAACGGACCCTCTCCAATAACATGGGCATTGTGACCGGCATCAATGCGTTCATGGAAAAGGGAGACATACGAACTGGATCGGTCCACGTGCTGCCCCAAACCAAATATGGTGGAATTACCCATGCGACGCTGCTCACCGGAGAGACCATCATTGGTCAGATGGGTGCCAAGTATGTGGAGTCGCTGTTGAGTAGTGCGCGGGTGCCTGTCGATCTGCAAAAGATCTCGATTGACATGGACGAGGAATACTTTAATTCAGTGCTACGGAATCGTGCGGCTGTCCATGTGGATATTGTGCATGATTCGGAGAATAAACGTAAATCGTTGAAAATCTGCAATGATCTGGATCTGCACGTGTTCATGACGAATGTGCGCAGTTTTCCCGGCTTCAAGTGCCTCTTTCCCAACGTGAATATACTGCTAATATCCCAGAATAATATGGGAAACTATGCAGAGTTGGAGTACTCACCGGTGAAGGGTGTCGTCGAGGGTCTGCATGTCGTGACCAGCGACAACATCAGGCGATTTCTACGCTATGCCTTCAAAGTGGTCATGGCGAGGAAGCGGAAAAAGGTCACAGTTGTACACAAGTCCACGGAGTGGCCCAAAACGGAGGGAGTACTGCTGGACATTGCCTTTGAGCTGCAGCAGAAATACTTTCCCGACATCGATGTGGAGCCCATGGAACTGGATCGCTGCGTCAGTCGTTTAATACTGAATCCCAGTCAGTTTGATGTGCTGGTTACCAGTGATCTCTATGGCACCTTTATGGCCACCATTTGTAGTTCCATTTGCGGTGGTGCGAATCTCTTTTCAGCCATTGAAATTGGCGATCATCATGCGGTTTTCAAGCCACTTCAAACCAAACTATCGCTTACCAACTACAAGGTACTCAGTCCCTATGGCATTATATCCACCTGTGTGGATCTTATGTATTATCTGGGACATCGTGTCTGTGCCAGGGCCTTGTGGAACGAAATGCTGCGCACCATGGACGAGGGTATCAAAACGGGCGACTTCCAAGGCAAAGATCGAGGGGAGTACATTATATGCAATATTATGAACAAGCTGCGGTGCAACATGTTCAGTCAAGAAGTTGTGGACTCTTGAACAAGTGGACTAAAATCATGGAACTGACTTGTTATTGAAATATACACTCTTTATATATTTTTTCGATGCGGATTTATAAAACAATTTAAATTATTTCTGTAAAATTTGTAAATTCTTAAAGTATTTGGAAGTTATAAATTCAAAAATATAAAAAAATATACAAAAAATTGAGTGAAAAAGGTCTTAATACCACCCTTTATAGCAGGGTCTACACGCTGATCAGTAAATAAGCGGGTGAGCACTTGATTTAAGTTTCCTCTGACAGAAATATGGTGTCTTAGCTACCTACCCCTGCTGCACACTGATCAGAAATTGACGCTTTTCCACTTCATTTAACAAATTTAATTTTTGGTATTCAGTACATAAAAAATAAACATGTTTTTTTAAGTATTACAAATATTTTTAAATCAAATGAATAAATTGTCAAAAATTCCGCCTTAAATTTGAGCTCTTGCGCTGAGTTAAAAAATAAAATTTATATAATTAAAATTTAAAATTTACAGAAATAAAAAAATTAATGTTTTCCAAATAAGTATGTGCACACCTGCTCCTCCTCAGTGCGTAGATTGCTCTCGCTTGTCAGCATTTTCCAGTCGTCAGTGAATGTGACCTGCTCCACGATCGCCTTGAAGGACACACGCTTGCCGCCATTCTTCAGTGTCGTTCCAGTTTTGGTCTTCTTCTTCTTGTTGTTGGCATACTTCATATAGTCGTAGATCGGCTCCTTCACATCGATCTCAGACGGTGGCGGTGTCAGTGCTTTTTTGCTTAGCTTCTTGGCGCCATTTAGTTCCGAAATGATTGGCTTCTGAAAGATTTTTTCTACGATATCCATGTTTGCCGGGAATTTGGGAGAACAAAATTTTAGTTTTGTCATAAAATCTATCAACTAAGCTGAAAGATAAACAATACAAAGCCTGGTGGGTTTTCAGTTGTGTTTAAAGGCAAACGAAATAGGAGTAACGGCTGTTAAAGACCCTGTTCCTTGAACTGCTTCTAATTAAGTAACCCATCGTTTTGAAGGGCCTTTGCCATACTCCCACTTGAGCTTAATAATAATAACAATAATAGCCTATTATTTGTACTTTTCTTTTTGTTTTTGATAATGCAATAAACTTTTCTGCTATTTGCACGTACAATTTGAATAAATTTATGTGTTGCCACTGCCGCGAGGCACAGTGGTAAAAGGGGCAACATTAATGCCTGTAAACAACAACATAAATATGCGAGAAACCAAAATACAGCCAGGAAAATTGAAGTGGAAATGGAAATGAGTATAGCAGAGACTATAGAAAAGGGGATAGGGGAGATGAAGAGGTAGCCAGAGCGAGTACTTTAACTAGCTGGCAATAAAATGTAGCATACTTGCAGGCACCAAAACAAGCACTGTTTTGAGCAAGTAGGAGTGAGAGAGAGGGGCATAGACAGTGGGCAGGAGTAAAAGAATACGAAGTACAAATAAATTGTTACATGTGTAAACCCAAGTCGATACTTTATCATCATGCAAATGGCTTTGCTGCCGGGCAATGTTAATAAGAACAATAAACGGCTAAGCAAACAACAACTAGTGGGAAAGTAGTAGTGGGAGTGGCAGCTCGACTGTGTTAGACCCTGTACATATTGGTAGTTGTTGGAAATACTGTGAGCACAGCTTGGTAATTGAATAAAAAGGCTTTCAATACAACTAAGACATGCTGCAAGCGAGCGTAACAGACTACAAAATACCCTGTAAACCTTTATATACTTCTCAAGCGTTGCTTAAATCTTTGAAAGTAAAAGTTTTCTTCTAGGTGCAGCTTGGCACTCAATATGCAGAACAAGCGAGCTTGCCAGACTGTAATATACCCTGTAATACCCACTAGTACTCTCAGTTAACTTCCTTTAGCAGCTAGCACACCCTCTGTAGCTCCCAACTACAGGGTCTTAAAACAACATCCACAAATCCTCGCCAAGGGGTATGCTAAATTATGGCTTCATTGGTTGAAAGCAGTGCTACTTCAGTTTTAGCTACGTTGACCACATAATCCCGCCAACAAAGAGACAGAGAGAGAGAGAGGGAGGGGGAGTGGCAGGGAGGGAGAAAGTGCGCGCCAGAGATACAGCGAGAGAGAGAGAGAATCATTTGCGAGAGTTATGTGTATACATTTGGTTATTTATTTATATTTGGACATAGACACAAATACAGCTATATATTTTATAGAAAATGCACTTAAATTAAAATGTCATACATTGCAGCCCCGCCTCCCACATCACGCCCCTCATTTCCAGCCTCGTTGCCTCCTTTGGAGTCTTAACTGGGCTTTCATTTAATTGGTATGCTGCACCAAAGTCAGTTCAATGTTGTTGCCTCCGCTGTTGCTGTTGCTGCTGCTGCTGCTGTTGTTGTTGCTGCTGGTGCTGGCCATAATGGCCTGCACACTGGACAACTTGGCTTTGGCCGTGTTGCACATCATCATGAAGGTGAGCAGCGATAGCTCCAGCACACGGCAGACACAATAGGCGACCACATCCACCAAATGCTCTGCGACTCCCAAATATAGACACATTTAATTTGCCTTTGAAGCTTTTCCTAGTCAACTGATTTTCCACACACACACACTCGAGTCCTTTTCTTTTGTTCAATTACAAATTTTGCTTAATTTTCGTGGGTTTGTGTCGCTTCAAGTGTTTTATAGACAATGTTTATGTTCTTCTCGTTTGCTGTGCAAAACTGACAACACTTCACTTCTGAGTTGTTGGCCATGTTTGCAGTCCTGTTGCTGACTTCCCGTAACCGAGTGCACAGCCGAAGCAGCGCACGAAGCCGAAGCTCCAGTGGAATGGTCTTGCCGAAAGCATCACAGCTTCCCAATAGTGGTACGCAGCTTGGCTTGTTTAAAGCTAGATTGGGTAGTGCTATATAGCAAAGTAGGGCAGCTAGCAAATTTTGACTTAAAAAGTTAAAAAAAAATACTTAGTGTATAGTTTTTAGGTCTGTAAAACTTAATTATTAAATTGAAAAAGGTTTTCATAAAACCAACTTTTTTTTGTTAATTAATTTAGCTATTTTAGTCCAACAAAAGCTGCCAGCACAGCTTGCTACTAACTGTACATGCGCAGCATATGCTATCTGCCTCTCGCTCTTTAACTCCCTTTCTCTCTCTCTGTCTCTCTTGCTCTCTCGAGCTCAATGGCAGTGCTTTCTCCTAAGCATCCCACTTGTGCGTTTGTTTCGTGACAGGTGAGTGTGTTTATTTTGATAAGCACTCACAGCGCTGAATGTTATCAGCAAGTACATGAAATACCGTTTGCTACTGATTTGAATGATAAGCTACTTATCAGAAGTAGTATAGAAATAGATAAAGGAATGTTTATAAATATTTTAATGGCTTAAATACTAATTATTACAAAGGTTACGATTAACTCTTGGGAACTCCACTTTCTGCTATAAAATCTATTTGAAAACCGATCGCAAAATAATTGAAATTAATCCCCCTCATTAAGTTAAAATATTTCTGGGCTCATTTAGAAACGGTTCACAGCCTGCGCTGTGCCAACAACTGTCGCGTGCCAAACAAGCCAAAAAGGTAGCAGGGCAAAGGTAAGCCAGCAGGGACTGAGCACATTTACAGCCACTCGAAAGATTCCCGTGTCTGAATTGGGACTCGCAGTCGGAGTCAGTAGTCAGAGCCGTGTGTTGAGCCCTGTGACCATATGGTCGCTTGGTCGTTCAGTCGGTCGGTTTGGTTTGTGACAGCATATGGTCACTAGACGGACGGTTAATTGATGCGCCAGCCAGTTAGACAGTAGCTCATCCTTCTGCTCCTACTCCTGCTCCCTTACTCTCTCCCCTAGTTCGCTTATGCGCTCACTCTCTCGCTCTCACTCTCCCTCTCTCTCTCTCTCTCTATCTTTCGTGTGCTGTTGAGCGTGAAAGTCAGAAAATTATAGAAAAAAAGTAGAGAGATCACACACACATGATAGCGGCAATTTGGCAAGCTATGACGCGTGCCAGCACACAGTGGCACAAATCGATCAAATTTAAAAAAACAAATGAAATTAATGAATAAGTTATAATTCAAGATAGGTTTAATAAAATTTAATGTATTTTAGCTTTATTTTTTTCTAATTTCCCCTTAAAAATTCTGGGCTGGAATATCGTTAACCTTAAGTTTAAAAAGCTTTATATATTAATCAATTTGTATCCAAGATAAATAATTTGTATATTAATTTTATTACTTTTCTAAGATACTATTTTTGTCGAAAGTTTTTTTTTGTGCTAAAGTACGCATTTGGCCCACTGTGCACTTGCCAGGCGAGAGCGGGGCAGCATTTAAGTAAGGTCAAAGTAGTAGGCGTGAGCAAGCAGGCACAAAAAAGACAGAATGAACACAGAGAGCGGGAAAGAGCGAGAGGGTGATAGGAAGAGCGCAAGTGAGCGCATCTAACCCTCAAAACAGTGCCAACTCCAAGTGTGTTAGAGCGAGACAGACGCCGCTGTTGCTGTCTCGTTGATCCTTGATATGCTAATAACGACGATCCTGTGCAAGGAGGTCAGAGGGGTCATTTCAAAACGGCCACAAACTAAACAAACTTGGTCAAAACTCGGCGGTTGAACCTCTAAGGGAAGGGGTGGCTTTTGTGGCTCGTGTCATTCGCGCGTTTGTTGCAGTTGCAGTGCAACTTTCAAGACGAACACAAGTCGCTTTCTTGCTACGGCATCCAAGATGAGCCAATACTACTCGTCGGAGGAGGACAACAGCTCCCAGTACTTGGGCAGTCCCAATTTCAATCTGTCACTGATTCCAGCACAGCAGCAGCTTCCCTACGACAATGGCGCTTATTTGCCAACCGATTGGCAGTTTCTGGACTCCGTCAACACCAGTAGCAGCACGGCCCACTGCGTATCTGAAACCAAAGCGCCTACAAAGCGTCGCAAGCTTAGCTCCAAAAGCGATTCCAGCCAGTTGACACTTAGCCCCACTGTGCAGAAGAAGCGACGACAGGCGGCCAATGCGCGGGAGCGAAAACGCATGAACGGACTCAACGAGGCCTTTGATCGACTACGCGAAGTGGTGCCAGCTCCGGCCATTGATCAGAAGCTATCCAAATTCGAGACACTACAAATGGCACAATCCTACATTTCGGCACTCTGCGATCTGCTGGACAACAACGTAGACGATCTGGATGAGTTGGAGCATCGGGACTTTGCTATCTTTGGCGACAGTGAAAACAGTTTTTGAACAGACCAAAAATAATCAATATTACAGAAAAAGAAAGATAGAAAGTAGTGTCTTCGGTTAACCGAAGTGTTAATACCCTTGCGGATGAATATCTGAAAAAACTATTGAAAATCAAAAAAAGTGTAAGGAGATGATCTCTATACTCATAAATTGCTCTCCAGACTCTATTGATTACAACTGTTAAACTGCCTGATAAGACATGCGATAATTGTCATACAGTTTACAGTTCCATCTGCAAAGGTATTCAAAGGTACATATACATAGATATTACTAAACTACTTACATATTTTCTATAGAGTAAGCGTTGTGTGGTATCGATTGAATCTAAGGTTTAAGCTATGTGATTTTCTTCTTATAATAAAAACATTTTACTAAAACGCAAAAATTTTGTAGACTTTTTAAAGTAGACTACTAGCTGATAAAGCTAGGGAAGTTCAAGTTTAGCTGTTTCCTACACTTCTACCAATTTCCTAATCAATTTAGCTTTTTTACTCTAAAATTTAAAAACAATTAGAGCTGGTTCAGAGGTTACGCTTCAATGGAACCAAAACAGCTCATAAATTAATTACCCTAAAAATTCATTGATAGAATTGAATGAACCAGAAGTTTGGCAAACCCCTAACGACACTATAAAGGGTGTAAACTTGCGCTTAGTTCAACCGTAACGCCCCTAAAAAAAGGCAGCTGAGTTTATATTTTAGTTATTTACTTAGTTGGTGTCATTAAATGGAGCTATGAAGTTGGTGTGAAATGAAACTACAGCTATGATAGAAGAGATATAGAAAAGTTGGTTCAGTTAGTTAGGAATCGGTTTGCTTGGTACTGCTCTTGGGCGGAGAGACTTCGACATCTTGTAGGCTAAAGGAGTACTTCGAGGGACGAAAGTCCTCCACAGGCGGATGTAAGATAATAATTTGTCCCTTGGAGACATCGAAATTAATGTTACGAAATGGATTGCTGCCCACCTTGAAGGCACTGCCAGTGATCGGCTCAGTGCAGCTAGCGGAGCGGCGTCTCTGAGTGGGCGTCTCTGCCTTTCTGGGGATGTGCGTGGGTGTCATCTGTTTTAGGTGCTGCTTGACAATGTTAATGGTCTTCTCGACCAGGTTTGAGGGCACCTGAAAGTGTCCAAGTACCGATACTCCATCCATCGTCTTGTTAACCGTATCCAGACCCGATTTGCGTCGATATAGATCGCTGCTCCTACGGGAGTCTGGGACGTAGTGCCCTGTATGCGGCTGTTGGCCGCCGTGGGCCTGCAATTCTGTGTAATGCCATCAATCAGATTGCAATAATGAAATCAACTTATCACTTACCATTCTCTAGCTCATCCTCCAGCTTACCAAGGCGCTTGATGGCACCACTACGTGGTTTGCCCATTGGTGCTGACATGCGTTGCTTCAAGACATCGGCTTTTTGCATAGGACTCGATGATCTGCCGCTCTTCGATCTATAGGATGTACATTTACAAGCGGTTCTGATCTTCTTAGCGGGTTTCATGGGTTTACTTGGGCTGGTTGGACCTCTTCTTGTGTTCAGGGTCATGTCAATTTCCGTTTCCACCGCCGTATCGCAGTAACACGGTGTGGTTTTCTTCGACATCTCCGTGTCGCGGGAAGTGTCCTCATTGTAGTCCGGATAGCGTTCACAATCTTGTGGGTAATCCTCTCGATTATCCCTGCCACGACGACTGCACTTGGGGCTATAGGGACACTCGTCAATGCAATAATCGTTGTAGTCCTGTGCTGGTTCATCGTAAAAGTCTTCTATTGAGTTTTCAGTATATCTACGAGTTGGATCCTTGGTTACATGGGGATATTCCTCAAGGGATTCCACGACATAATCAGGCGGAGTTATTGTCTCATTTTCATCTGATAAACAGGAACAACTTTCGTCATTCTCGCGATAATCCATTGGCTGTCGATTGTCAGATCTGCGAGAGTGATTCCGAACACTTTGTGGCACAATTTCGGAGGAGTTTTCACTGCCCGAGCGCAGATTACGATCCAGGATATAACTACGCTGATTGGATTTAGTGCTGGCACGTGCCGAGAACTTTTCGTCAGGAGAAACATTACGTGATTGCAGTGCTGAGTTTCTGGAATATCGATCACTTGTTCGTGGCTGGTAATCCTCATACGACTCCGGTTGGCTGTGTTGTCGTCGTGTACTTCTGTCCTCATATGATGAACGTTCGTGGCTTACGCGTGGACTCTCAGATGGTCGGGAACTTTTGGAATGTCGTTGACTCGGTTGCTCGTCGTAATCATCCGTGTATCTCCTACGTTGACTGTACCTATCATCCATGGGTTCATCCTCATCCCGTCTCCGCTGACGGTGCCGACGACTGGTCTTGGGACACTCGAAATATTTATGCTTCTGGTAATCATCGATTTGATTTAGATTTCGACTGCAATAATACACGGCTTCTGGCCAATCAGAGTGTTCCTTTGAGGATCTGGGATTTGTAGTTGAGTCATCACTTGTGATCCGCGGCGATACTTGCCTCGAAGCACTTCTGCATGCTTGTCTGCTGCACTGCACTGCCGGGGGCTCGTGTCGCTTGGGCGGACGTTTCCGTTCATAACTTTCATCCGACAAGGGCTGGGAGACATGTCTAGCTGTCGAGTCATCACTTGTAACACGCGGCGTTGTCTGGCGAGTTGCATTCCTCGATACTACTCTGGGCACTGCCTGCTTCGGCGTACGCTCCCGGTTACAACATTCATCCGACAAGGGTTCCGTAGTTCGCCTTCTCTCTTCGATTGTGCTTCTATACGCTACACAAGGGTTCTCACAATTACGATCTCCTTGATTTTCCTTAAGGGATCTCTGTTCACTCTGATCATAATCCTTGGGCGGTGGTTTTGCCACTTTGGACGACGTTGATGGTCCCATTTTGGCTTTGGCCATTTGGACGGGACAATTTTCGTTGAGACAAGTATTACGGGAGAAGGCTGAAGGGTGGACTGGAGGCTGGGCTGAATGGTGAGCTGTAGGCTGGTCTGGTCCATAGTCCTCCGACGTGGGCTCTGGTGTTTGAAAGTCGTCCTCCTCCACTACCGTTTTCATATACTCCATACGAGCACTACGCATATGTGGACAACAATCACAACTTTCTCCTCCGGGACACGTGCGTTTAGATTCATTTCTGTAGGCGCCATCATTGCCAGATTTCTTACGTGCCACCGCAATCGGCGCACACTTGTGCTCACTGTTCTGTATCTCATTCACTTTCACCTCATACATATAGTCGTTTAATCTCTGACGGGAATTGGGCTTACTGTATCTACCAGTTAATACCTTCCTCTTTGGCTGACTGATCGAAGTTTGTGTGTTAACAGGCAGCCAGTCATCGTAGGGATTCTTTACCAAATTCCCTCTACTCGACTGCTGATTTCCATACTCACTATTGACACTGTAGTTGCTCTTGGGTCTCGGCATCTTGATTTTGCTCGATGTCGCTGGTGATCGGCTGTGTCTGCGTCGAAATTCCTCGTAGTCCTCTTCGGCAGTATTATAATTGGATTTGGAATAAGGGGCACGATCGTTGCCGGAAAGTGCTCGAATCTGATGAGTTTTCATCTGAAATTCTTCGGGTGGTGGGTACGGAACACTTACCGAAAATGCCTGTGCCTCGGGGACTTCGGCTTCGTCTTCCGCCAGTGGTAAGGGCAATCCGAAATCAACTTGATCGCTGTGCATACTCTTCTGACTGTTCTTGCTCAGCAGAAATGTATCCTCAACGAGGCAGTTGATTTGACTATTGCAAAGTTTTGGATGCGCCTAAGGAGAGAAAAATGGAAAAAATTTTATAGACCCTGTAGTATAAAATAAGTATATTTATACCCACTTCAATGGCCTTTAGACTGTCCTCCGTATTTTCCAGAAATTGCATTTCTTGATAGCATTGCTCTTTTGACGCACTTAAGTCTTCCCTTAGCCTTTCGCGTGTTTTCATCAGACGCTCCCGTTCATACAAGTGACGCAACGAAATGATTGCGAGTTTTAGCTGATCGACGGTTATTTCATGGTTGAAAAACCTAGAGATTCGAAGCCAGGCATTTTCCTTCAACGCCGTATTCTGATAGCCGGAAGATCGGGGATTACACAGACATTCATTGGCGCGATAGAGACGTATTAGCTTGTCAACAAAATGTTCGTGGCTTAGACACTTTGGACTTATTGATTGCACAAAATTGGAAGCCACCATTTTGGAAGACTCTAATTTCCAGTCTAAGCGAACCAAAATTCAAATAACGCTACCACAGCATAGTAGTTTATTTCTTAGGCTATGGTCATCGGTCTATTACGTATTGTACACTTCCTCAATTTAATATGTATGCCAAATGTAAAATGTTGCAAACACTTCAAAAACACAAATAAATTTGATATTTGAATGTAATTAATACTTTATGGCAGAGAATTCAAACGTTACTTTTTGATATTTTAAAAATAAATACCAAAAAGTGTTATGCAACACAGGTCGATAATTTGCTGCAACTTGCGATAAATTGAAAGATCTGCGATAGTTGTTATCGGTACGCCGCCACAAACTATCGACCGTCTTTCCAACAAATAATTTTTTATTCAACGTGATATTGGGAGCTAATGAAATAAAATTAAAGTGGAACGACTTAAAAGCCACAACGCATGAGAGTGCATTTAATAGGCTGCAAATCATTCCGGGCCAATAAACAATCGAGCTTTATTCAAATACGGGCCAATTGCAAGCCGAACAACAACCAGCAGCAGCAATAACAACAACACGCAAATTCTCATCCGATTCGACGATTGTGATTGTAATTGTGTGAACTAACAAGAGTGTCTGGTATAACCACAAAAAAAAATTTTCTTTGCATTTAGAGCTCCCAATTTTTCCGCGACAACGCGATAACTTAGAAAACCCGGAGAACGCTGCTACAAGCACACAATAACAAGAAAAAAGCAAAGAAAAAAAGAAGTGCTTGTTGGCTTCGTCATCATTGTTTTAATTTGCTTTGAATGTGTAGTTTGAATTGCATCGAGTTTTTAACACTGAACGACAAAGTTAAAGTGACACACACAGCTAAAACGCAAGCTGTATGCGTATTTGCAGCTCAAACTGCAATTTTACTTAACTAAAAAAAAGTGATAAAGTGTAGGCAAATTAATTTAAAAAATATAAACTATTTAAAAATGTCGGCGGAACGTGAAATTCCCGCTGAGGATAGCATCAAAGTTGTCTGTCGCTTTCGGCCGCTAAACGACAGCGAGGAGAGGGCCGGCTCAAAGTTTGTTGTGAAGTTTCCCAACAATGTGGAGGAGAATTGCATATCCATAGCGGTAATTAAAACAATAACTCAACGAAGGAATTACACAAATACACACACGCACACACAGACATTCAGGCACATAATTATACTTGTGTATTTGCGTGCCGTTGCGGTGATATGGCGGTGACGTCATGCCTAACATTGTCTAACATTAATGTAGTACATTACCCTTTTTCTTTACCGCCACAATTGTAACTCTCATACACAAACACAGACACCAGCACACACAACAGTTAGTCAAATAATTGTTTGCACAAAAACTTTTAATTGTTGAAAAAATTACTTAACTAAATTTCTACTACAATTTTTGTTAGTTAAAGCAAAAATAACAAAAATTGTTGCAATAATTTGTGAACTAGCTGTGCACAAACATACAATCTTAAGTGTAGTTTAGGCGAGTGCAAAAGAGAGTAGGCAATTACACACATGAAACGCTGTGCGTGAGTGTGAGTGTTGTATGTGTATGTGTATTATAATTATCGCTCAAATTTTGTGCTCGTGTCTTGTGCAATTTTTCCACTTTGATTGCCAAATAAACTTCAAAATTGAAGCAACTAGCAGCCAGCGCTCGATTGATTTTCCACACGCACACACCGGTGTGTGTGTATTAAGCCACCCACTAGCTATTTTTCCGGCTAACAGTTGGTAATATGGCAAATATATGCAAGCAAAAAATCTGATATTACCAGTTCGCCCAACTTCAGTTTCAGTCAGACCTTTGCCATCATCACCTACATAGGTACTTCGTGTGTGTGTGTATAGGAGTGAGTGTTTGTATGCCTGTGCTTGTGTGTGTTTGTGTGTTCAGTCATCAGCTTTTGCCCCAAAACAACAACAAGAACAACATAAAATGTATCGCCCTCAAATGTTGCTTGCCACCAGCTGCTGCCACTCTCCACTGCGAGACAGTGAGTCATAGCAGCGAGCTCGAAAAACTGTAAATAGTCAGGAATATAGTAGATGTAGATGTGTGTATGCTAACAGTTAGTCAAGTAGTTGTGCGGACAGCAAAGAACTAACAGTTTTTAGATTGTTTTATGAAGCAAGTTATAAGAATAAAATGTTGAAACATTTTTAGTATATTTTATTGAAGCAGAAAAGTGACTAATTTTTATATAGGATAAGTATTTTGTATTTTATTTTAAAAGTTTAGTATTTTCAGGGTTGGCATTTATTATTTACTTTGATTAAAAAAAACTTTATATATTGTTATAAAATGCTATAATGATTTAAAGAAAGTCAATTCGGTCAAAACTTGTTCTCTTTTTGTCATGCCAATTTAGTTAACATTTTGTGCTTTCCAGTAAGAGATTTATGAAAAGAGAAATCACATTCAAGCTAAAAAAATAAACTTAATTTATTGTTATAGTTTTATATATATTTTTTTTTTAATTATAAGCTTTACTGACCTAAAGTTTAGCATTAAATTAAACACATACTCTGTTTTGCTTCTCTGTCCCAATATTTACTTGCTTCACTGTCTGAGCCTACGTAGTGCTAGTGGAATTTCGAATTTACTGAATATGTATTACTATTATTATTTTTGTTATTAATGCCACAGAAGTCGAGCTGTCTGAAACTGTGGCAGTCATAATAGAGTTAGAACTAGTGTGTGTGTGTGTTTGTTTGACTGTGCACACACTTTCCCGAAAGCATAAAAGTTTTATTAACTTTTGTGCCGGCTAAATTCATGAAATACACTATCGATTGTTATTGATTAAACATACTTACAAAGAAAGTCTAATATTATGTAAATATGTGGTAGGAAGAGGAGAATATTTCAGATACAAATCCCAACTTTTTATGCGTTCTAAAAGGGGATGTTCCATTACTTCTCACTTTGGGAATTGGTCTAAAAATCTACAAAAAAAAAAAAAACAGTTCAATTTTTTTCTAAAATTAAACATAGTTTTTAAATTATTTTATAGTGTATTATACGCTTCGACTTGTAGTTAATAATAATTTATTATTTCCTACTCATATCTGTACTTGTAGTGCTCTCTTCGGTTGTGTCTTTCGTGCCGTCTTTCTATCTTTCTTCTAGTTCTTTTACCATGAGTACACACATAATTCATTAGTTTCAAGTTCCACTCATTTGTGCTGTGATCCGTCATCAACATGATGATGATCATGGCGATCATAATTATGAAACATTTCGCGGCCATGCGTTAAAAACTATTTGAAAGTAGGAGGAAGAGAGGGAGAGATAGAGGAGCGAAGAGAGGGGCACTAATGTTATGGCTGACGGGAAGACAAAATTTCTCCCGCTTATACAGAAAAAACCATAAACTTTGTATCTGTATCTATGTATCTATATCTGCATTCGTTTCTCTGTCTTTTAGGGTAAAGTGTATCTGTTTGACAAAGTCTTCAAACCGAATGCATCGCAGGAGAAGGTCTACAATGAGGCAGCCAAGTCGATTGTTACGGACGTCCTTGCCGGCTACAACGGCACGATATTTGCCTATGGCCAAACATCCTCCGGTAAAACGCACACAATGGAGGGCGTTATCGGGGATTCGGTGAAACAGGGTATTATTCCACGTATTGTCAACGATATCTTCAATCACATCTATGCGATGGAGGAGAATCTAGAGTTTCACATCAAGGTCTCGTACTATGAAATCTATATGGATAAAATTCGGGATCTCCTGGATGTATCCAAAGTGAATTTAAGTGTGCACGAGGACAAGAATCGTGTGCCGTACGTTAAAGGTGCTACGGAACGATTCGTTTCATCGCCGGAGGATGTGTTCGAGGTGATCGAGGAGGGAAAATCCAATCGTCATATTGCCGTGACAAGTAAGTAGTTAAAAGGGGGACAAGAAGGGAAGGTAGAAGGTCCTCTACTTGACCTACCAATACTAATCTTTCTCTGACTTCCCTTAGACATGAACGAGCATTCATCGCGTTCCCATTCGGTGTTCCTTATCAACGTGAAGCAGGAGAATCTGGAGAATCAAAAGAAACTCTCCGGCAAGCTCTACCTGGTGGATTTGGCTGGTTCCGAGAAGGTTTCAAAGACGGGTGCTGAGGGCACAGTGCTCGATGAGGCCAAGAACATTAACAAATCATTGTCGGCGCTGGGTAATGTCATCTCAGCACTGGCGGATGGCAATAAAACGCATATACCCTATCGTGATTCCAAGCTAACGCGTATCCTGCAGGAATCTCTTGGTGGCAATGCACGCACAACGATCGTAATTTGCTGTTCCCCAGCGAGTTTCAACGAGTCGGAGACGAAGTCCACACTAGACTTTGGTAGACGCGCCAAGACAGTGAAGAATGTAGTCTGTGTGAACGAGGAGCTCACCGCAGAGGAGTGGAAGCGTCGCTACGAGAAGGAGAAGGAGAAGAATGCCCGGCTCAAGGGCAAGGTGGAGAAGCTGGAGTTGGAGCTGGCCCGTTGGCGGGCGGGGGAGACGGTCAAGGCCGAGGAGCAAATCAATATGGAGGATCTCATGGAGGCCAGCACCCCCAACCTCGAGGTGGAAGCAGCTGCCCAAGCCGCTGGAGCGGCACAAGCTGCCGCCGCTGCTGCCCAACGCATGGCCATTGCCAACATGTCCGCCTCTGTGGCTGCCGATGAACGTGCTCGCCTAGCCGCTGAGTGTGAACGTCTGTACCAACAGCTGGATGACAAGGATGAGGAGATCAATCAGCAGAGTCAGTACGCCGAGCAGATGAAGGAGCAGGTCATGGAGCAGGAGGAACTGATTGCGAATGCACGACGTGAATACGAGACGTTGCAGTCGGAAATGGCACGCATACAGCAGGAGAATGAATCTGCCAAGGAGGAGGTCAAGGAGGTGCTGCAGGCACTCGAGGAACTGGCCGTGAACTATGATCAGAAGTCGCAGGAGATCGATAACAAGAACAAGGACATCGATGCCCTCAACGAGGAGCTGCAACAGAACAAGACCCAATTGAATTCCACATCCACGGAGCTGCAGCAGAACAAGGACATGTTCACGCACCAAAGGAAACGAATCACCGAAATGCTTACCAATGTTCTGCGCGATCTCGGCGAGGTCGGTCAGGCCATTGCCCCCGGGGATACGGCAATTGATCTCAAGCTAAGCGCTCTGGCCGGCACCGATGCCGCCAAACTGGAGGAGGACATCACCATGGCGCGTCTCTACATCAGCAAGATGAAGACGGAGGCCAAGAACATGTCGCAGCGCTGCTCGAATCTGGAGACCCAACAAGTGGATTCGAACAAAAAGATTAGCGAGTATGAGAAGGATTTGGGTGAATATCGTTTGCTCATCTCCCAGCACGAGGCACGCATGAAATCCCTGCAGGAATCGATGCGCGAGGCGGAGAACAAGAAGCGTAATCTCGAGGAGCAGATCGATTCGTTGCGCGAGGAATGCGCCAAACTCAAGGCTGCCGAGCATGTGTCTGCCGTGAATGCCGAGGAGAAGCAGCGGGCCGAGGAGCTGCGCTCCATGTTCGACTCACAAATGGATGAGCTGCGCGAGGCGCACACCAAGCAGGTGTCGGAGCTGCGTGATGAGATTGTGGCCAAGCAGCACGAGATGAATGAAATGAAGGATGTGCATCAGAAACTGCTCCTGGCTCATCAACAGATGACCGTGGACTATGACAAGCTGAAGCAGGAGGAGGCGGACAAGTCCAGCAAGCTGCAGGACATTATACTCACCAACGAGAGACGCGAACAGGCACGCAAGGATCTCAAGGGATTGGAGGATACAGTGGCCAAGGAGCTGCAAACACTACACAATCTACGCAAGCTCTTCGTACAGGATTTGCAGGTAACTAACACTGATCCCTTACAGCTTTTTAACCATTACTAATCCTACTTGTTCTTGCAGCAACGCATCCGCAAGAATGTGGTAAACGAGGAGAGCGAGGAGGACGGCGGATCGCTGGCGCAAAAGCAAAAGATCTCCTTCCTCGAGAACAACCTGGATCAGTTGACCAAGGTGCACAAGCAGCTGGTGCGTGACAATGCCGATCTGCGCTGTGAACTGCCCAAGCTGGAGAAGCGTCTGCGCACCACCATGGAGCGCGTGAAGGCACTGGAGACGGCCCTGAAGGAGGCCAAGGAGGGTGCGATGCGGGATCGCAAGCGTTATCAGTATGAGGTGGATCGCATCAAGGAGGCAGTGCGTCAAAAGCATCTGGGACGACGTGGACCACAGGCGCAGATTGCCAAACCCATTCGGGCTGGTCAGGGAGCGATCTCCATACGCGGTGGAGGTGGCGGTGCTGCCGGCGGTGGTGCAGGTGCTCAGGTCACCGCAGTCAACTCCTAAACAAATTGCCGCCCAGTTGTAGTTCCAGTAAAGATTCAGTTTCATCCGCTTTTTACACCCAACTTAACCGAAAAGAAAAGAATTAATTGCCTTCTCGCTTCAAGAATGTCGTGCAGCGCTTTAAATACATATATAAATATATATAAATATACATAATTATAAATATATTAATATAAATATTTAAATAAATGAAAGGAAAAAAAGGAAATTAACTAAATTTTACAACAAAACATCAACAAACAACAACAAGAAACAAAACACACCCACAGATATTTAAGGACACATAACTAAATGTAAGCATATTTATAAACTTTTCAAAAATATATAAAACTTAAATAAAAGTCGCAGACAAATTAACTTTTATCAATTATTTATTGTATTAACAACTAATACGCTTGTAGTAAACTAGCAATATTAGATAATTAACATTAATCATTTGTTTTATAAACGCATATTGTAGCCAACTCCATCGACATTGTGACGCTCGCCTACAACGGGAGCTGTCAGCTGCCATTCGTACCACACCTTCTCCTTGTCAGCGCAGCGCCAGAACTGAATCGAGACAACATCTCCCGTTTTCACGGTAAGCGGTTGCTGTAAATTAAAAGAGTAAAGTTTAACATAACAGCAGGGAGAACCAGAGAGTTAGAAAGACGCCATTGCTATGCTTGGCGCTCATTTGCTGTTACTGTCGAGCGAAGTAGCGCCAGGCATAGCAAGGAAGATAGAGCGAGAGTAAAGAAACTAAATGATCTGTTCTGAGTTCAGCAATATGAGAGTAAATGCAGTACAGCGGTCGATCTCTATGCGTGTGACCCGCCGACAGCGACGTTGGCAGCATAGCAAAGAAAAAAAGAGAGAGTGAGAGCGCTGCTACGAGTTTTACCATTGGTGTTGCTTGCAGCAGAGGACTTTAACAGTTATTTGGCGCATATCTTTCTCTTCTTACTTATGTGCTAGAGTTGTTTTTGTTTTCACTGTGAGTGTTGCCTCTCTTACCGTGGGGAAGAACATGGGGAACCAAGAGAACAAGCCCGCCGTATGCGTCATAGGATTTATGCTCAGCACAATGTCCTTGTAGAGCACTGTATCAAAGTAACCGCCAACACCATGGACAACACAATCCTTGTTCACAGTAAACGAGAGCTCCTTGTGGCGAGTGTTGTCTATGACACTGTCACGATTGGGATGCTTGAAGTCAAACAGCGCTTGCGGCTCATCAATTTGATAGATGTTCTTGAGCAGCACCACATAGCCGGAATGGAGGGCATTAGGAGTGCCCATGAGGTTCACATTGTTGTGCAGCACAGCGGACATGAGTGGATTGATGTACGATGTCGATTTGCTGGGGATGCTGATGCCATCGTCCTTGAGCAGTTTCAAGGCACCGTCCAGACACTCGGGAGAGAGTTCGTTGTCTCCAAAGGAGCCAAGCAGCTCGGAGACCAGTATGTCAGCTAGCTCAGGAGGCGGAAAGTCACGCATATCCTTGGAGAAGATGTGTACATCTAAGGAAGAAGCAAATGTTAAAGTGCAGGGATTCTTATGACTTCTTTCTTACCCTTCTTGGACCAAAGCGTCTTGACCATGTTGGAGAGTGTGCGTATGGCGCTGGGATTCTTCTCTATGATATAAAGACGCACTTTACGTTTAGTTTTCTCCGCCGCATTGAAAATAGCACGCGCCAGAGGACCACGTCCACCGCCCAGCAACATGACAACGGTCTGTAAAGAAAAAGTTCATGAAGTGTGAGTTAGATCGACCACTCCTCTCTACAGGGTCTAAACAAGCATACTTACCAGCTTCTTCTTGGCTTCCGTATCGCTGACACGTTCAAGTAGCGCCTGCTCTACGGCCAATTGGTAGTACTTGTATTTTACTGGGTCAATCTCAAAGATTTCATAGGTATAGCAATCCAGATTGTCAAACAGCGGCTGCAGAGGAATCTCCAGCACATTTTCATACCTATAAGCAAGACGATTTGGAATTAGTTCAATCCTATAACCAATTTAAAACACTGCTACTAACTTTTCCAGTCTATGATTATCACAATGATCGTTGATCAGTTTGCGCACATAATCCGCGTACTGGGAAATAGCTTTATCGTTGGTGTTTGTAGAGATAATTATCTTGGCACGTATGGAGATGAAGTGACCTATAATCCTCTGCCACTCCTTTTGCAGCACAAAGTAATTGGCACGATTGAGCACAAAAAGACTAGAGGGGATTATGATAGCCTCAATGGGTTCGCCAAGCCAGCGGCGCACTGTCTCCCGACTGGGACGATCCGAGTCGTTTAGCTCTAGCACAACCTTTACTTTGGGCTCGTGTTTGACTGCAAAGCGCAGGTTGTTCCACCAGCTCCAGGGATCATTTTGTTGAGCCTTCTCGATTTCCGCTTCTGTTGCGTCTGTGCGGTGCTCGAAGGTGGCCATTTCCGGGTTTGTTATAGGCACATGGATGAACCAGTAACCTAAAAGTAAACCTCTTTTAGACGAGTCTGCCAGGCTATAAGTAGCCCTGTTCACTTACCCTTTGTATTCTGCCGTATAAACTCGCCAAGATTGTCGCACTTTGGTCCACGCAGCGTGAACATGACACAGCCATTGTTCTGCAAATGCTCCGACCAGGTGATGTCTCGCTGCAGCATGGCCTTGGAGTACTCACGCAGCTTTACGTTGGGCGAATCGATATCAACGTCGGATAATTCAAAAATCACCCTAGTGTTCCAGTCGTCGGCCTTCATGACAGTGGCTGGATATGTGGGATCTGTGTCGAGGGGATCCATGGGCAGCATGTTTGCATTGATTGGTGTGGCCACACAGTCATAGTTATTGGATTGGGCCTTTTGTATAAACTTGGGTATATCGCATATGCCTTTTTGGTGCAGGCAAACGTAGTAAGTCATTTTGATTACAAAAAAATGCGTGTGCCGGCTTCAGTGTATGCACATCAAACAGAAGGAAAAACTAACAGGTAGTCGATAACCCTGTGCATGCACACCCATTTAAATTTCCAGTTCGTTATCGGTATCGATTATTGAGCCAGTGCTTGCACACCTTTTCATAATCTAATATAATAGTCAATAAGAGTTTTGCTTTGCGGCATTTATTTATTAATAATTAGTATGTAATTGTTGTTGTAAATGGCTAATCGCGATGTATTCTCGAAAATCTTGCCAAACGTCAAGTTGGCAACTCGCTACGATGCAGAGGGTCGTGAAATTCAGGTACCAATTGCCTTAATTTGTAGCTCGCCATGTAAACAAAATTTGTTTTGCTTCTTTGTGTTTGTGTGGGTGTGTGTAGGTGGAAAGACGCGAAGACACTGATGCGGCGGCCAAGGAACTGGACACATTTGATATGCTCGTCGCAGCTGGATATTATAGGGCGCGCATCAAGGGCTTATCAGCCTTCGACAAGGTCGTAGGTGGCATGACCTGGTGCATAGAATGCTGCGACTATGACGTGGACGTTGATTTGCTTTTTCACGAAAACTTGAGCATAGGACAGAAGATGTAAGTATTGAAATATATACTCAGGCTTGTAATTTAAACTAAAATTTCATTGACAGCGCGCTAGTAGAGAAAATTGTAGCGGTGCTGATAGACATGAAGTGTCCACACAGTTTGGAACCACATCAAGTGCAAGGTCTGGAGTTTCTAGCTATACATCCAGTCATACAGTGGCTTGTGAAGACATCTGTAAGCTCCTAATCGATTACCGATATTATTGCCAGCTCTCCTGCTAACAGTATTATTTAAATTTGTAGGTGGCAAATCGAGAGGAGCGTGGACAACGCTTAAAGAGATTCGCTATTGGACAGTTTCACAATGATTATCAATACAAAAGTGACAAGGATAATCTGACGAAGATACGTCTAGCCGCCGTTAACATTAAAACTATACAGGTAAGACTTGTAATACTTATTTAAATGGCTTATAACAAAGTTTTTATATGATTCCCCTTAGGATTTGTACAGTCCAAAGCGCAAATTTGAACGCAAGGAGGCCACAAGTGAAGATGATGCCCTCCGCGTGCGTCTTACGCTGCTAGAGTACGGTGATGCGGGACCAGTAGCTAAGCAGAGCGTGGAGCCTAAAGTGGCTACCCAAGTAGAGTCACAAGAGGTGCACTATTTGAATCCGTTAGACTTTCTTGATAACCAATCATTACTATACTTCATATTCAGCCCGAGCTGGAGCAACAATTGCGACAGTTGTCTATGGCAAATGGCGACGTGCCCGTGGCCCTGAAGCGCATCGATCTAGATCCCAGCGCCAGAAGTGCACTTAAACAGCACTACGCAGAGTTCAAGCTGGAAATGGAGACGGATGCCCAAGAGCTAAAGTCGCAAAATCAACAGAAACGCTTGGAGGCGGCCAAAATTGCACTAGATCACAAGATCAGACGGTATGGCAAGGAAAATGAACAACTGGAATCAAAGGTGGAGGAACAGAAGCAAAAAACTCAGCTGGAAGAGCAGAAACTACAGAAAATCAAGGCAGAACTGGAAGCCTACAAGCAAACAGAAGCAGCAGCAGATCCTGCGTGGGTTTATGAACATTTGTTTAACAGAAAACGGTTAATAATAATTCTAATATGTTTGCAGTCTTCTAAGTAAAGTGCGTGAGCTGCTGCAGCAGCACGATGAGCTGAAGAAAAGCGAGGCGGAGTTCAAGGAGAGCTGTCGCACAGACTTGGCCAACTTGCAGCAGCAAATCGAGTGAGTATGGAAAGCGTATACAATTCCACTGTGTTTAAACATGGTAACTGTTTTCTTGCAGCGAACTGGAGTCTTTTAATGCTCAGGATGCGGAGTCCCAGGCCGCGGCAATTGCCAGCGAGCAAGTGCGCCTGCAGGAGCTACGCTTGCATCTAGCCAAACGAAATCGTGGCATTGTGGCCATTGAGCGCAAATTGGATGCGATACCAGATCGCACTGAGTTGGCACAGTATCAGCGGAGATTCCATGAGCTGTACAATGAGATGAGTGCCAAGCATTTGGAAACGAAGCAATATTATACACTATACAATACACTTAACGATAAGAAACGATATCTGGAGAAGGAGCTGTCGCTGCTGAACTCCATCTGTGAGGCCTACAACGAGGGTATGCTCAGTCCCCATGGACGGGAGGATTTCATACGTCAATTCGAGACAATTGTCGATGGTGTTAAGAGTGCTCAAGACAAAGTCAGGCACAAATACAACGAGGAGCGTATGCGACGGGATGAACTCAATGAGGAGCTACTGGGTCTGCTTGAACTCCAGCGGCAGTACGCTGCGGCCATCAAGCAACTCACACGGGAGTGTCAGCGTTGCGAGCAGCTCCAACAGCATCTAAAGTCAATTCAAAAGCAACCACAATAAATAACAATCCGTAGCTGTAGTGTTATTATTATATTAAAAACTATACTCCAAATATGCTGTTTTCGTTTGTGGTGTAATTTTCAACAATTATATGTAATTTTGTTATATTATTATTATTGTTAAAGTAATTCATATATTCCTTAATTTAAATAAATACTAAATTAACGACTATAAGTTTTTACCTACACCGAAAAATATTTAAATATCCAAAGCAGAAAAATACTAACTACGATGAAAACAGTTATCGATTCATGTCGATAATGAAACATTGCGCGAATTTGAGTACCACACCATGGACGTCAAAATGGAGTTACAACTTTTACTTGCTCAAACGAAAACTGGCAAACACTTATCCGAGTATCACTTGAAGCTGTTGAAAAAGCAAAAAATCAGCACGCCGCAGGAGTTTGTAGATTCAGCAAATCTTCACAAGCTACTGGCCCTTAACATTGAGAAAGTTGAGCTCATCAAGAGAGAAATTTTAAGTTTATTTGTGAAAAATATAACACTGCGACAAGTTTATGCAAACGTTTCTGTCGACTATACCACAGGCAATGAAGAGTGAGTTAATTTGCACAATTTTAAGGGAATTCAAATAATCTTATTATGTTGTAGACTGGACAATCTTCTGTCTTCTATTGGACAGCCTTTGCGTCCCGGAAGAATCTGGGAGATTTGTGGTGAAACTGGCGTTGGAAAAACAGAATTACTGCACACATTGGCAACTAATTTCGTTAGCAATTACATAGAGAAAAGCTTTGAAGTGCTTTATATAGACACCAAGCGGGAGCTGGACCCAGCACGATTATATGAGATGCTGCAGAATCGTCAACTTGGCAACGAATCTATCAGGAACTGTATGAATGCCATTAAAGTGCTGGAATCCCAATCGGCGCAGGATTTAGTTGCCACTCTGGAGACAATGCTTGAGAAGCTTTCAAACTGTGATGAAACTGTGTGCCACATTAAGCTAATCCTTGTGGATTCATTGGCCGCCAGCTATATTTTAATGCGCAGCAGTTATGAGCGAAATACGGGGCTTCGTTTTCTTACCAAACTGGCGATGTTGCTGAGGACGCTAGCATCGCAGCATGGCATAGCCTTTGTGCTTGGGAATTTGACGCTCTGCTCAAACGATGAAAGTGAGTACTTACTCTCTTAAGCCGCTTACGGCAAAGCTCTCACCAATACATATGAAACTGCCAAAGGCACACAACGAATAGATACATGAAAAATTGTTGCTGTGTTTTGCACTGTGACGTTTCGTTTCTCTTCCCCTCTCTCATCATTGCTCCGTTATTTTATGAAAGCCACTGCAAAAAATATTAGTGAGAATCAAAAAGCGCATAGGGGTCGTGGTGTAACTTCGGTTTTTGAAAGTTTTTTTTATTTATTTACACATCTAATGATTTTATCTATATTTTTCATGCGGCAGTTGACGATGAGGATAACGATGAGCTATTAACGCAGAGCAGTGCAGAGACACAAGACGATATCAGCTTATTGGGTGACTACTGGGATTCCGTTTGCACGCTAAGCCTGACTTTGGAGCTGCCAGAGGACGCCAGCAGCGATGGCCTGCGTCTGCTAAGGGTTTTAAGTAACAGCTACGGCAGCAGTGGGAATAGTTGTCTACTGAGGATAACAGACACCGGCTTTATCTAATATGGAGCTCGTCTTTGTTGCTGCTGCTGGTAAGATTTTAAAACCCGCTTTCCTGGTTCTATACCATCACTTAGTCCCGGCCTTTTGCGTTTATTGTTTGTATTTGAAGTTGATGCAAACGTCGGCGCTGGTGTCTCCACTTTGGACTCTGTATCAGCAGTAGAATCAACAGATAAATCCGAGTCGTGTGCATACTGACAGCTTGTACCAAAGCGACAGCGTCCTTTTCGAAAATTCCAGCAGATTTTGCGGCCGTTCTTTAGCTGCAAATGATCGTCGTTGTTAACCATTTTCACATGCCGCTCCAACGAAGCCTTCTTGTGCAGCTCTGCTTCAAGAAACGGATTACTGAACACATCTCCTGTTCTCTTGGCAGCTGCATTGTCCAGAGCAGCGCTGGCACTGGGCAACTTTGGCGGCTGCTGTGCTGGCGGAGGGCTGTCAAAACCGGATTATTTTAACCATTTCAAAGGCGTTAACACTAAATTTACCTCTTCGATTTGGGAACTTCTTCTTTTTCAGACTCGTTGCTGCTGCTTTCCTCATCAGATTCAGACGAATCGCTATAATCTGCAACCAACGACATTGTTTACATTTTTTTAGTAAATAAACAGTGTGACCGTCGCCTGAAATGGGCAAAACGTGAAATACAAAAGGAAAATACCAATTGCGGAGGGAACTTGAAAAATACCGAACTAACTGCCATTTAAGCATATTTTTATGCAAAAGCTAATATGTTATGCTTGTTTTTAATCAATGTTTTGTATTCTGATTTTCTAAAAGGATCTTCATGTTTTTTATTAAATTATTAGCTAGATTTCCGGCTGAGGTTTTTCTTTATTGTAGAAATTATCCTGGCAGTACTTAAAATTACGTATTAGAAAATGTTTCGTTTAGAGTTTCTTTATCGAAAATTGAACATATCCTCGCCATATCCTGGCGCACTTGGGCAGGACATGTCTTAATAACATCCTTAGGTCATCCTCTACCGATGGTCATCAAAAAATCCCTATAAAAAGGACACCTAAATTTTCGCCCAAAATCGCATCAAACCGGGCTTAAATCACAATATCCAGGATAACTCCGAAGCCAACAGGACGATGTCCATGAGCTTTGGTATATGGATAGTTTTTCTCAAAACCCATCGATTGGTATCATTTTCAAAAGGATACTACAAAGAACCTCGGAGTTAGAGCTATTCGGATAATATGTCTATTTTGGCTCCTGTAAGGACATTCGTCCTTGTACTCAGATATTGATTGGCTTATCTGATAAGACAGGCCAAGAGCTATCTGCAAGTGAAAGGACATCCTTATAGTCCTTAAAATGGCAGAGTTACATCGTTTTTTTCGAATCCAGGATATATTTCCTTAGCAACCCCCTGTAAAAAAATTGAGCCAATGGTATTGGAAGAATCCCTAAAATCCTGGAATGCAGATCACTAGAGCAGCTTCCTGTGAGCTTAAAACCACATGTCCTTTAAAAATTAGACAGGACACAGAGGAGTTAGAGTTGAAATGAGAAAGACCTGCATATCAGGACATGATTCATTTTTAATGAGTCTGCTTTTAATTCATAATACATATGTATAATCACTTTATGCATGCTTTAGTTAAGACGTATGTATGTATATGTATATGTACGTGTATGTGTGTGTGTGTGTGTGTATGTGTGTATATTCGCTATGTTCTAATTATTTATACAATTCATATAAATATAAAAAAATTAAACGTTTCATAGACTTTGTTACAGATTGTTTATATCTTCCCTCTCTTTCTCTATCTCTCTTGTTGTCTCTTTCCTTTGATTAGTACGCGGCGTGTGTAAAAATATGCGAAAACTTTTAATACAATAAAGGAAATCCAAAGAAGTGTCCCCTAGAAATGTTGCTTCGCTTTCATCTGGGACTGACTGGGATAGATCAGAAGGCGCTAATCAATGGGTGGGCGTGCCGAAGGATCATCGCGATCGATGGGCGGCGGTGAGGTAAGCACTTCAACGCTTTGCGCTGGTCCTGCGGTGAGGTAGCCCGCCGTCGGGTTGCCGCCTAAAAAGAAGAAAAATTGATTAGTGATGGGTAAATACAAATTTATATAAATCGATTAATCCCTTATCGACTCACCTGTCAAATAGCCACTTATAGCGGTGTCTGTGATAAAGAGATCATGTCGTTGATCCTTAAACTCTGCCCAGACGGGATGCTTGAGCAATATCTGCGTCACACGATCGCCATAATTGAGGTTGTGTGTCATGCCCTTGAGCGCCGCGACTATTTGTGCCTTCACCGCTGACGCATTGTCCACAAACTCCAAGCGACTGTCCAGTAAACCGAGCAGGAAAGGTATAAGACCCACCTCCAGGGATTGACTGATGAAGGAATCCTGCAAGGGGAAGAGAGGTACCAAAAGATAAGCTAAAGGGCTGCCGTTGGTGCTGGGCTAACTTACATGAAGGTGCTTAAAGAGGCGACTCATGGTCTCGCAGGCCTTCTCGATGCAATCCCGATTGTGCTCCATGCAACGCTTGAGCGGAGCCACACACTCCGTCTGCGATATGGCGCTGACACAGAACTGCAAATAAAACATTTGGTTACATGGTCAGAGAGTTTGGAGTACTCCTCGACTCACCTCCGACAAGGACAGCTGGTGTAATACTGATAGCGTGTTCTTTGGCTGCACCGACAGCAGATTAAAGAGCTTGGGTATGTGTCCCAGCACAGGAATCTCATCGGCAAGATTTGGCTGTGAGCGCAAGAGTTCCACCAGCGCCGTTGTGGACAAGTCCAGTACATCCTGCTCCGTGGAGCTCTTGCTTGTCTGCTGCACCACAAAGTCCAACAGATCAGAGAGGAATTGTTTCGGTTTGCGCAGCGTCCAGGCAGGATTAATGACAAACAAACGCAAGTAGACACCGGCGACAACAATCTCATTGGACACAATGTCCTTGAGCACCTCGGGATCCTTCCACTGGTGCCGTGAATTGGCCTTTTGCTGCTGATAGTAACGATTGCAGACGTCGGACACCGCAGCACAGACATTGGAGCGCGTCGTGTCGTTCCAAATGAGCTCTGGGTGCTCGTGTATGGACTCGAAGAGCTGCACAGATGTGGCTGGTGACTCGATCATGGCATCCACAAAAAGTGCTGGCAAAAACTTGGATATAGTAATGCGCACTTTGGGTCCACTAAGACGATCCGCCGTCATCTTGGCCAGAATTTCAGCGCACATTTCGCGTATTTGCGGATTGCGGGAATTGCAGAACAAGTCCAGCAAATAGATGACAGCGCCCTTCATCTGCGCCTCCTTAATCATCTCCTGAACGTTCATCAGACCGGACAGCGTCTCCAGCACCTTCACCTGACTGTTGCGCAGCTCGGGATCCTTCAGTGCAACCAGATAATTGCCCAATATCTCACAGGCAGCCACCTCAGAGACGCATTCCTTGTTGCGAGAGACAAGAGCAACTACTTCCAAGGCGACAGCCTTGACGCTGGAGCTCTAAAAAGGAATATAAATTAGTTTCAGCTATTCTAATCCTCTCAAGCCAAAAGTGACTCACATCTGGGAATATATTGTTGGCCAGGAAACCAAAGATCATCTCGAAATTGCCAATGCACTGAATCTCCACCTCGGCATTGGTCTTGATCACTGCGATGAGGGCACGCAGCACCATGGTAATGTGCTTCTCCAGCTGCTTATCGTTGGCAAAGTCGTACTTCGCTTGCTGCTGTGCCATGTGCTGCTCCGCTGCCTGGGCATCAACCTCCAGCTTCTTGCGACTCTTGGAGCGATTGTAGGCATGGAGCACATCATCGAACGTGCTGGCAGATTGCTGTTGCTTCAGCTGGGGATGATTGGGTGCCAATGTGGGCGTCAGTATGCCATCGCTGCCCATTTTAGGCGCCAGGGGTGCACCTGCAGCAGTCGGGGCAGCAGCTGCCGTCTGCTTGTGATTCAGGAAGTGATAGGCATGCTTCAAGTAGTCCAGCAGATCCATGATGAACAGCTTGGGCTGGGCAATGGGGAACGTGGGCATGTCGTTGTAGATGCGTATGAATATGCCGCCAATCTGCAGCTCATCTCTGCGAAAGAAGAAGTAATTAAAACATGAGGGGATTGACTTAGGAGTGCTTGAACTCACTTGTGTGCATCGAACTCGAAGCTGGAGACGAGCTCGTAGACTTGGGCAATATCCTCGTGAGTCTCCTTGGCAGACGCCGTGCGCTGCTGCTCCAGAAAGTCTTTGAGCTGGGCACGCGTGCCATTGTCCCAGATGAGATAGGGATTACGCGTGTTGGCCGTCAGCAGCTTGAGCACCTCGCTGTCCGTGACACTGGCCAACTGATTGGCTATGTAGCGGGTAAGCAGACGATCCAGTACTTGCTTAATTAGTGTGTTCTTTGCATCTCCCGTTACTATATACTTCTGCTGGATGTGACTGGGACGTGGCTGCTGCTGCTGCTCCGTTTCTGTAGGCGTAGAGCTGGCGGTGTCGCTGCTGACACTGGAGTCCTGCTTAGTGAGCGTCTCCTCCTTGCCCGTGGTTATGGCCAGTTGCTTGCTCTGCAGCGGATTGTGTGCGTTCTGTGTGTACGCCGAGTTGGTCATCGTGGTGGGTTTGGGTTTGATGGCTGGTGCGGAATTGGTAACCGCATTACCAGATGGAGATGAGTTCTCGCTGCCCGTAATGGGTTTGTTGCGCAGTTCCATGCTGTAACCAGCCAAACTCAAGCAGCCCAGTACGGCCATCTTGGCCAGATTGTTGGCCAACTGCTGCTGATTGGACTTGTCGCTCACCTCCACACCGCTCTCGTCCAGCGTGTAGTCGTACTCAAAGATAAACAGCAACAGGGACCAGAGCACACCATTCCGCGACAGATTACACTGCAGATCATAGTTGTTGGCGGCCAAACTGGTGACCAAACTCACAGAAAGCGTGTGCTTGAAGTACACCACACGGCAAACATCGGAGAGCAGTTGGGGCAACGTGATAATCTTCCGTTTGCACTTCTCAAAGTTACAGGCTACTTCAAAGCAGCGAGTCACATTGGATATGACCTGATAGTGCAGGGAATCCGGCTTTGAATCCACACCCAATATAGACACACAACGGGTATAGGCCTCCAGCAGTGCCTCAATGCCGTCCTCGCGACGTAGCTCCTCCGCGTTGAGGGCCGAACAGTGCACCGTGTGATAGCACAGCTCAGAGGCAGCGGTCAGCAGTTGTGCCTGCTTGGAGAACAGCTCATCGTCGCGTGTCTCTAGGCGTATGGTCTTGATCAGCTGCGGATAGCCAGCATATTTATAGGGACGCAGTACTGCAAAGCAAACAAGAGGATTAGACAACTTTTAACCTGGTTAGGAAGCTTCCAGCTCACCATCCGCATAACGTTCAAAGAGTATGCTCTGTGTGCGCAGAATGAGCACAATGTTATTGGGATCGGGGCCACCGGAACTCCAAACGTTGCGGGAACACAGAAACTCATAGGCCTGATTCACCTTCTCGAAGATCTCGCGACCATTGGGATTCTTATCCGGATGATACATCTGCGCCAACTTGTAGTAGCTCTTTCTTATGACAGATTCCTCCGGTTTGGGTGTCTTGTTCAAATCAATGCCCAGATCCTGATATGCCTGCTGTATGGTCATTTGTGGGGGCTTCTTCTCCACCTCCTTGCGCCAAGCATCCAGTGTATGCTTCAGCAGCTGCACTGGATCCTGGATGGGCCAATTGGGAAACTTCTGCGTGTCGCATAAATGTCGCAGGTAGTAAATGTGACAGAAGAGCTCATTCTCCAGCTGCGGATAGCTGATCACGGGTATGGCCAAGTAGGGATATCTGGCCATCGTGTGACCACGTAAACGTGGCGTAAAGTCCGCAATGTGAGCACAAATCTTCTCAATCAACAGGCGACGCATTTCCGAGCTCCAAATGACCTCGGGTGTATCAAATTCACCTAGGAAGATCTCGGCAAACTTCTCGGCACTGTAGTTCTCCAGGAAACAGACCATGGCCTCTGGCAGCAGCTGGCCCAGAATGCTGCGGTGCATGATGCCAGACTGAGAGGTCTGCAAGGAATAAATCAATGAAATGAGGGACATTAAAAAGAGGAACTAGAACTCACCTCTTCGGAGCGGAATCCCTGCTTCATGTGCGTCATTTTGAGGAACCGGGTGATGGGTAGTATATTGCTACCAGTATACATGAGCATAAAGTAGAACACACCCGTCATATACACTTTGGGCATCTCGGGATTGTCCTCCATGATCTGGCACAACAAGGTGGCCACACGCTCCAGCAAGCCAGGATCATGAGTCAAGCACACCTGCACCACATGCGGCAAGCAGATGAACTCAGACAGTTTGCGCGACAATTTGGGACCAGGAATGAGCACAGCAACGCCGTTCTGTGTGCGGCTTGGAAAGAAACTGGTGCACTTGATCAATATGTCGAGTATCTTGGAGGACAACTCCGTTTCATCGTACAGCGGCGTGCCCTTGGCTATAAGACACCACTTGAGTTGAGGAATTTGCTGTAATGAACGCCAACCATCCATGCCAATGGCCCAGCAGCGTGTCTTGGGTGTGATGAGTCCCTTAACCCAGAGTTCCTTCAGCTCCGAGTAGGTAATGGGTCCTTGACGCTCCGCCTTTTGGCCATCCTTTTCGATGTTGTAGTACCAATCCTTCTCCTCATAGGCAGCCATGTTAGGACCCGCCTCAATCACGTTGGTCTTCGTGTTCAGCTGAGCACGTCCCTTGTGCAGATGAGCCAGTGTAATCAGATCTACTAGACACTGCACATGATCAACAAGCGCACGGCAATTGGATTTCTCCAGCACCAAACAGGAGATTAGATTGATCAAAGCATCTCGCATGGACGGAGACAGGCACTACCAGAGGAAAAACAGTTTAGTCAAGAGAAACGACCTAGGACTCCCCCTTTCCACTCACGCGATCACTCAGCTGCAGTATGTAGGACATGTCGCTGAACTTGCCAATCTCCTGGTGATAGCGTTTATAGACCTTGGCTAGTGCCTGCAGCGAGAAGACGGTCATCTGATCATCGTTGACACGCTGGCGACAGAGCACACGCCGATACAAGGCATTAAAAAGCTCAATCCTGCAGAGAAATCAATGAAAATTAAGTTTCCCCAAGTAAAACTCAAGTGTCTTACGGATCCTTGACCAAGTTCTGTGGCCAATCGTCCTTCTCCAGTATGAGTCGTATGTAGTAATCACCAATTTTGATTTCCTCCGCCAGGCACTGATAGCCCACCTCGAATTCCTGATAGTTCCAGGCCACAATCAATGTGCCCGCTAAGTCGCGATCATTGAGGAACTGTCGCAACTCATTCTCCAGGCACATGCGCAGCTCCTCTCGTGTCTTGTGATTCCAAATCAGATTAGGCAAACTGTGATCTCGTGCAAAGTTATAAAAGAAATACGGCAGATTGATAATGGCCTCCGAGGTCTTCTTCTTTTGGCGACGATTGCGCAGGACAACTGGACGATTCTTGAGGGCTTGAGCGGCACTGTTATCCTGTTGCTCTATGAGGTTCATGCCCCAGTGCTTGATGCCCTGCAAATGCTTCTCTATCACATTCTTGCGTGTCTTTTTGGAATGTTGAATTGCAAATTTGAGATTATCGCGAAAATTCAATTTATCCTCCTCTACATCCGTTTCGGGCACGTTCTCCTCCGTTTCCAGGAAGGTCAAAAGACCCGCGGGCTGTTAGGGAAGATAGTTATTAGAGTGAGGTGAGGATTAAGGTGGCCTTCGATCCTGTGCTTACAAAAATGCGTTTAAACAGTTCCATGGCCTCCTCGCTGTCCGTCAGCCAGAGACCTATGAGATGACGCGACAGCTGTCGATGCGTCACCAACGTAGGATCATTTGAGGGCGTGTAGAGCGCCACCAACAGATGACGACACAAAGCCGCCTCGTCTAGAGCTAAGGATTGCATTTGCTGGGCCACATGCAGTTCACCTTCCTCGATGATGGCCCTTAAGACCAAACCTGCACCCTTGACAATGGCCAGCGAGGGATGTTGGAAGAGCTTGTAGAGATAGCGACCACGTTCGGCGACCAGTTCGAGTAGTATGTCAAACTGTTTGCCATCGGTGGTTTCACTGTAAGGCACACACAACGCGAAGGTCATAAAGTCCAGCATAGCGGACAGGACCAAGGCACCGCTGCCATGACTCTGCAAGCAAAGATACCCATTAGTTTATGAGAATTACTTTAAGGATCAAATCTTTGCCTACCACATGTGTGGTCCACATGTTGAGCAGCGTTTCCAGAAATGATTTCGATGATAATATGGAGGATTTGTTCAGCTGCTCCTGCTTTAGATCATGATCCGTGTTCACCGAGTGCATCAACGAGTTGATCATGTCAATGGCCGAGTAGGTAACAGCCAGATCCTTGCGACGCAAGGCGGCGACCACTTTGGTGCCAATGATTTCACGAAAACTAAAGAAATTGGTTAAGAAAAAGAGCTGGTAGAAACTGAGAGTAATGCTGCTTACCCTGGTAGATTGGTAAAGGCGGCATAGCCCACTTTGCTGGCCAGCAGACGCGTGAGTGCATGGAATATGGCCTCCAGCTCCGTGTTGCTCAGCTGAGCCGTCGGACTATCCAGCTCCTTTTGAGCCAGCGCTTGCAACGCACTCAGGATGAGTTTCTCCTTGTTTTCAGCAAACAAACTCTGCAGGAAAAGAGCAAAACAAAGTAAGAAACAAGTGGGCAGAGCTACAGTCGAGCGAGCCGACTGTTAAAGACCCTGTACTCGGTTTAAAGAAGTCATTTTCCTATGACAAATGTTCTGACAATTAACACACCCCTTTACATGCTTTAAGTACAGGGTCTGGTTGGTAACACACTCACATCCTGTGTAACACTGTAGTTGAGACCACTGTGCGGCACATTGGCATTGAAACGCTCGAGAATCTCATGACGTTTGTTTTGATTTTGGAAATTATTAATGACCAAACGCAGGAGACTCGCCTCCGTCTCCTCGTCGACAGAACTGCTGAGCGGCACATAGCGTTTGCCACGCGGCGTATTTCCAATCCTAATGTGCACATCCTGATTGCCACTGGAACGCACTGCATCCAGCACGGTGGCCAGCAATGAATCGCGATCATTTGTGCTGTAGCTACGCACAATTCCGTTCTTGTACTCAATGCAGAAACGCTGCAGATTGTCCTTGTCCCGCACCAAGGCGAACACATCGGCCAGCGGACGCAGCGTGCAGACGCTGTAGGTCTGGGGATCCCGCTCCAGCAGCGTGACCTCTGTGAGGCAAAGAATGCGCTTCACGGGATCCGGATGACGTGGCGTTATCTTTTGTACTGTGAACTCGGTCATGGAGGTTTGGAATTGATCACCGCTGGAGGTAAACAAGGAATGAATTAGTTCAGCTTAGTCTTAGCCCAGTTAAGGCCCACTACTTACCTGTATTTGCCAAATCGTTGACGCTCGAATTGCTCACGTGTGATTTGACTCTTGAGTATTTTGGTCTCAATGCCCAGAAATTGGGCCGAACGTTGTGCGATATTCTGCACAATTTCGTGATGATTGAGGGCCTTGAACATATGTAGGCGGCTGAAGCCACCGTAGGCCATAACGATCCCATTGTCATAGTCCGAGATGCCTGCTTAAAATGTGCGCGTAAACGAAAATACCACAAGATGAGTGTAAATGGAGACAAAAAACAGAAGGCGAACACGCATTAAATTAGAAACATTTAACAGGAACACGTCAGTCGAGTGTGCTCGATTGTGGGTGACCCGGACAAAGGGTTCTTTTCGATAAACGCAGACATAAATGGACATAATAGCACGTTTACAGACGATAGACAGCATCACAAGCAAACATAGACAAAAGTTCCTCAAAAATCACTGAATTTAACTTTAAGTTTTGGTTTTTATGGGCACAAACGGACAAACAAAGACAGAAAATAGTATTTTCTATGTTTTAGCAACGGTTTTACATACTTATTATCCCTTCTTATTTTTTTTATGCTAGGCTAAACATTGTAAGTCATGTTTTGTGTACATTTAGTGCCTTCATCAACCTAAAAACCCTGTTTATCCTTCGATTACAGGGCTAAACACACACAGCAAACTATGGTTCATTTACTTAACAGCTTTTAGGATACCTTAAGCTACACAATAAGCGTTTAACCCACAATAAGCCCATAACCCATGCCTACACCAACTTATAATCCACCTTACACCCGCCTACTGGGCTTAAACACAGTCACAGTCACAAACTGCAATTCACACCAAATTATCAAGCTTTGCTATAGCTTATAGGTACCTATTATTCCCTCGATGTCCTTGTACATGTAGCTGGTGAGCACATCGTTCGTGGTAGGATCCAATTGGTCCAGTGAGCAGGGTGTCACCTCTAGCACAGTGGGCAAACTGATGCCCGACCAATGATATTTGTACGCATTAAATCGCTAAAATAAGAAGACAAATCTCAGCTACGCACACATGAAAACCCGCATTGTAGCTTAATTACCAGAGCATTTTTGGGCTTGTCAGCAAATTCCCTGTAGTATTTCAGTATGGCGCTGAGTATATCATTACGATATTCCGAGGTTAGTTTGATCGTATCCAGTTTCTTGTCTTTCTTAATCGTGAGCACAAATTCATTTGGAATCTGCAGAAAAGGTTAACGTTAGTTTAGTATGAGTAACTAGTTGATTAGTTACATACATTTGTGGTTTTCGTGGGCGCGGCAGCAACAATATCCGAATAGGACCAACGATTTGTCAAATCAAATTTATCCGGATTGTAGGTGGAAATGCCGGCAGTGCCAATGGACAAAATTCTCTTGTATTTGCCCTTCCATGAATGCTTCGTGACAATGAAGCACTCCAGATCCACATTCTCCTTTGGCGGCAGCATCTTCCTTCAAACACTGTACTTTCCACAATCAATGTACACTAGTTAACAAAACTGCAATACAAACAAACATAATAAAAATATTTTCATTTGAGTTTTCTTTTCATTTTTTAATAGGCGGCTCTCGTCTTTGGTTTTCACACAGCTGATTCATTGTGTGTGGATCGACAGAATATCATAAATTTTATGCTGATTAATTAAGTGAACTGGAACTTATTAGCTGAACTGCGACTGTGAGACTGCGGTGGCAGCCACACAAACACACTCCCACACAACAAAGACCGAAAAGGGGAGTAAACGTGACAACAACAACAGCAACGGCGATGACTCCAATCAGAAATAGCGGCGTAGCTAATTAGCTTAAGTGTTTTTCCATCGCAGCTTACGCCCAGTTCGTATTATTGCTTACCTTAAACATTTAAAACATTACAACTGCTTGCACTACGCTTTTACAATTATTATTAATTGCTTATTATTAAACTATTAAACTTTGTAAACTTTTTTGCAATTTTTGCATTTGCATTTTTTACAACAGCAGCAAGCAATGTGACCAAGCTTGGGTTTAACAAATATACCAACAGCTTAAATACTAAAATACCAACGAGGGCTGCAATGTTTGCGCGCCTGCTATCGATAGCTCATCAATAACTATCGATAGTGGCGCTTTTCAAGCATTTGAGCGCGCTAATTTAAACAGACCTCGAGTTTTTATGCAATTATTCCTTATCTACTTTAGTTAATAAATGCTGTTGCAAATAAAACACTTTTCAGTTTGGCTTAACTACAATTAAAAAGTTTATTTGATTGCGTGCAGATATAAATTGTTTTTCTGCTGTAATCTGTGTTTTATCTAAATGCAAATAAAGATGGCAGAGAGTTGATGAATGTGTGTGTGAATGAGTGTGTGTATATATGTATTATAATTATCTGTTTACGTATGTATTGTATGTATGAAAAAACAAAGATAATAATCTCCGTAACAAAAGTAAGAAAAGATAAACAAACAAATAAACAATTAAACGATTCCGTATTTTACACAAACAAATGATGCTGCGCTATCTGCTATCTGATTCAGAGCTCTAGTTGATATATATGTATATAGCATGCGGTATGATAAAATAGAGATAATAAATGGACTGTAGTATAAATTCACGCACTGCTCCGGGTGAGACTATCGTAAACTATATGGCCGGGTCGGTCAGGTGTTAACTGTGATCCAGATAAACAATTTGGCATATCTCCCCTATGACAAATGGAGATGGATGGGATGACAATGATGATAATGCAGACACTAAGTCTTAGATAAACTTTACATAAAATCCTAAGCATATCGTTATTGTTATCTTTATCAAAAAACACGTTCTTCTTTCTCTTGGACACGCTCAGACTTTGGTGTGTTTAAAGCCCATAGACACGTATATATCTTTATATATATATATAGTGTTATGCTGCCTGATTAACAGCCAGGTCAGCAGGAGCACTTGTTCTTGCCCTCATTGCCCGCTTCGCCTGCGTTGCTCAAATTGAATTTCTCCTCATCGTTCGCTTCGGCAGTTATCAGTTTGTCATTGATGAGTATCTGAAAGGGAGTGGAGGAGCTTAAGTAATATAGATATAAAGTATTATGGGAACTACTCACTTTGTTCACCAAAGCACGCGCTGCTTCATCGATGTTAATGTTTTCCTTGGCAGAGGTTTCGAACCAGCCTGCGAATCCATTTTCCCGCACGTACTCATCCATGCGCTCCGGCTGCGTGACAATTCCCTGTTTCTCCTGATCGCACTGAGAAAGGAAGAGTGAATTATAGACCTCTATTTCATGCATTAACCCCACTGTACTGGGTACAGTGTACAACTCTGCTTTCTTCTCTTGACATTTCCCCACTTTTCTCTCTTTTCCCACTACATCTCCAACTCACCTTATTGGCCAGCAATATACAGGGTATGGGACTGCCATCGGGTAGCTGCACCTTTGAATCCAGATCCTCCTTCCACTTGCTGACACAGTCAAAGGTGCCACTTCGTGTCACATCAAAGACAATGAACGCTCCCACGGCTTCCTTGTAGTAGACCCTCGTCATGTTACCAAACCTCTCCTGACCCGCAATGTCCCAGAGCTGGAGACGCACTATCGTGTTGGCGTCCCAGTGGAGCACCTTAAGGGCAAAGTCCACACCAATGGTGGCACGATAGTTCTGGCTAAAGAACTGATGCACATAACGCTTGATGAACGATGTCTTGCCGGTTCCCAGTTCTCCGATGACTAGAATTTTATACAAATGTTCACGCTTCTCGCTGCTGGGCGCCATAATGGTCTGCAAAACAAGAGAAACAGTTAGAGAAGCAGTTGAATGACACACACCAACACGCACACACGCAAGAGGGGCGGGTTGAGAATAGTAGGAGGGGCGGGGACAGGGCATGTGGGGCAGTCACTACAATTGCGACACTTCTAAGGTTTCCAGCTGTTAAACCGACGTGGTAAATGCTCCAACTGCGATTTATAGCGCCTTTCCATAGATTCTACACTTTTCCGCTTTACCCACAACACCAACACCTTTTTCCAGCACACTTTTCCGACTTTTCAAGCGCTTAATTGTACAACTTGTTGAGAATTCATAGAATTTCCTAAATAATTATTTTTTCTCTAGCCCAGTTTTTGAAAGGTTGTAGGAGCTTATGATTTTGTGCTCAATTCAACTCAGCTAACACTTGTATCCCGACCACTCAACCCAGTTTTACAGGGCACTACCTTACCGGTTCCATTTGCTGTTCCATGGTTAGATCTCCAAAGGCAGGCATGGGCTGCTTATCCTGTTCACTTTGCTGCTTCTCCTTTACCTTCGCCTCCTGTTCCTCTTCTTCGTCGGAGAAGGAATCGTCGTTGTATTCGCTGGCCACTGACTGATAACGTAGCGTTTCACGTCGTCCTTCGATGCTGTCGTGATCACTGAATGCAAACTGCTGTTGGGCAAAACTGAGACGTCTTAGACTGGAATCACTTGGCTCCTCACTCGAGCTGGGCTGGTGTGAAGCGGCTGCAGCAAGAGCAGCCTCATAGGCATCCCCTACAGGTCCACGTACGGCACTGCCCACTTCAAAGTGGATTTGGGGTATAGTTGGTGTTGTGCCAGCACTTTCGCCCAAGGAAACAGCGTCCGCTTGCTCCTCAACGTCACTGAGACGTACTAGCACTACGGTGGCGCTGGGTGGGCCGGTGCTGGAGGTGCTGGGCAGTGGTGAACTTGGTGGAGGTAGTGCTGGCAAAGCTGGTGGCGTCTCTAGCGCCGTTACTGTGATCACCGGTTGATCCGTTGTGCCGTATTTGAATTGATTGCTGCGATTTAAACGATGTCCACGCTGTTGCTGCTGCTGCATCAACTGATGCTCCTTGCGTACGGCTCCGCTGCTGCTGACAGACTGAACGACAACCGTTTGACTACTGGCACGACTTGGCTTCGCGGGTGCGCGCTCTCTCGGCGGCGTATCTCGCCTGCTCTCGGTGATAACGATTTTCTCCTCAACGAGGGGAGACGAGGTCGAAGGCACAGAGGGCGCAGCAAGAGCAGTCTCTTTCCCTGACGTTGTGGGTGGCAAAAGAGCTGTCGAAAGAGACGACTTGGTTGGCTTTGTCTTTGCCTTCTTGTTAGCTGACTCTTTGGCTACCTTGGCCACAATTAGCTTTGTTGTTGTTGTTGTTTTTGTGGTTTTTGTGTTTGATTTTCCGCTTGTGGTCGCCTCTTTTGCCTCTGTTGCACTACTCGGTGTCGGTTGCAAATAATCCGTTTCGCTTTTGCCTTTCAACGTCTCAACTTTCTTGCCACTTATGGTTATTTGCAGTGTACTGTTCCCCCCGCTGCCAGTGGGCGAGGGCAGGCGCTGTCTACTCCCAGTGCTTCCCTCCAGCGGCAATCTTTCCCTGCTGCTCAGCACACCACTGAGCTCATCACTGGTCGCTATGCTGTGTGGACGCACTTTGGATTTACCCAATGTCCCCAGGAGTAGACGACGTGTTAGACTCTTCTTCTTCTTGCTGGCTCCTTGGAGTCCGCTATCGGCACTGATACCTCCGATGCTGCTAACGTCATCAGTTCCACTGCCCAACAGTTGATGTTCGCGTTCTTTCAGCGCTTTTTCCTGCTCCTTATCATTCAGCTGTTCCTGCTCCTTCCTGGCCTTGGACTTGGACAGACTGCGAAAGGCGTTTGAGAAGCGTGAACGTGTTTTAAGCTTCGATTGGGACTGAGTTTGCTCGGGGGACACTTCCTCGTCCAGTTCATCCGCTGTTGAGTTAGCTCCGCCAGCTGGTTCTGATCCTTGACCTTCCTTTTCCGCTCCCACTTCTCTAGTTTCTTTCACTTTAGTACCTTTCCTTTTGCTCTTGCCTGGTAAGATCTTCTCTCCTTGTGCCTCCGCTCCGTCGCCTACGTTTTCTCCTTTTCCTGCTCCTTCTCCTTTGTCTTTCGCTTTAGTCTCTTTCCTTTTGCCTTTCGTGGGTTCAGCGTTTGGCATATTTTGTAGTTTTGAAGGTTTCAAAATTGCTTTTTGGGGGATTACACAACTGTCGCTTTCTAGCCGTTATCCTACATCCTTGCACCCTTTGGAAACCCTTCGAAAACCCTTTGGAAAACACTCTCAAGTGACCGCAACGAGCGCGAAACGAACGTGCACTGAAATTTGATTTGTTCACGCTTGCGTTTATATCAAATTCAAAAACTACCTTTTTTTTTACTACCTTTCCCCCTTTGCCGCCCTGCCCCCTGCCTAGCACCCATCCATGTAATTGTGGTAAGCCTAAAACGGTTTTACATTACACTAGATTTCGGGCCGCTTACCAACACTGCCACTTGCGAAACACTTTGAGAGCGTGAGAGCTGAGTGCGCAAGATTTGGTTTTTGGAAAATCTTTGGCGCTTTGAGAACCGTGAGTGATCAGTTTGGAAAATGGAATGTGACAGCCAAATGCGTTGACAGTCGCTTATCAATAGTTTTGACTGTTTGCCAACTTGGTCAACGGCATAATGAAAACGCATTGATGACAAATGCTACTGCTACTAATGTCAGACAAGGTGATTTGCAAGCTGATAACGCTGACATCAGATCTAAACTGGGCCAGCTACAAACTAAGTCTCAGTGAGGCGTGAGGGTTAGCCCCAAACTGGTCAATTGGGTGGACTGTAGTTGGATATCATGGCTAGATATGCCTATGGATATGCTTGACCCGTTGGCTCAACTGGTTCACATTGGCTTCCAAGCTCATTGAGGCAGCAAAAATACATGACACGCACTTCACGGGCTTCCTTTTTGATACCCTGTGCCCTTTGGAGCTGGCTAAAAGCGGGTAATATAGTTTACTGGGTAGTAGAGACAGGGTGTTATGAAGATTTTAGCGCCTCTTGGGCTACAGAGTTTGTCCAAGTCTAGCTTACACCGTTTCTGATGCCTTAGAGCAGCGGATTTAGCGCTAAGCTACCCAAGAATCATCATTCTGTTTAGCTGAGTGATTGGTTGACTATGTTAACTACTTAGTACAAGCTACTAACTACTAAGCTCGTCTTAGACTTACTTTGAGCTGCGATATATAGAATTACGCTTATTACAAAACGCGGTAAGCCACAATAAAGACATATCGCGTAGTGTATAAAATTACAATTGGAAAATAGGTTAGCAGTTGGGGGTGGGGGTGGAAAAGTGCTGGCATGGGGTATGCGGAAATTGGCGTTGATGTCATGTCAATGTCTCACATGACCCACTCAGCTGATAAGCTTAATTTAGTGCACTCTAGATTCAGTTATATAAGAATCACACCCAGATTGTGGTTCTCTGATCTATTTAGAAATTTTCTATCTATAAACCACATGTACTATAAATATTTGCATCTTATACCTAAAGGCTCGAGTTCTACTTAAAACTTAAACCAAATTTAAAGCCCAGAATTGAAGCCTACAAAAGGAAAGCATTAGAAATTCACTTTCCATTGAAAATAAGCACTTCTTTCAGCTGCAAATGTTTGCACGCAATCGACACAGGAAAAATGTAGGAAAAATCTAGACTGAAGTTATGTGTGTGCCAAAGGATGGTAAACATTCAGCCAAAGGCGCAAATTGTGGCAGCAGAAGCATTAGAATTTCTCTTGTAAGCGTTGCAATTACTAGTGACCTCAATGCAAAACAAAAGTCTTGTGGGCGTTTGATGTGAATCGCATTTAGGGGGCGTGTCTGGCATTAGAAAAGCGTTCATGCGACTCGACAGGCAAAACAATAAACAAACTCCCTTTGTATATATATTTTTCTTGATATTTTCTATAAGTAGCTATTCCTTTGCATGCACGTGCATGCATGTAATATTTTTTGGTAGCGCCCGTGGCTTAAACAATTTGCTAATATACAAACTCCTCTACAAATTGCAGTCATTTCTCGGGAGGGCAAACCCACTGCAGCCCACGAAAGTATGCAACACTTTTTGTTGTTTGCATTGCCCACTAAAGTATGCAACAATAAATTACACTCGACTGATTTGATTGCATTTTTATTAAAAGACAAGAAAAATGAGTTATCTGTCGGTTATTCGAATATTAAATACCCTAACAGTCATTTAGATTGCGAAATTTTTTTAAATTAATAAATAAACCAAAAGTTTTATATAATAAGTATTTTCCACCGATTGTTTTTAAGATAGCTATATGATATAGTAGTCCGATCTGAATGAAAAATGGTCAGCAGATCAAGAATGATACCAAATGCATACTGAGTAAGTTTGGTTGAAATCTCTTAATATACACTGAACATTTTCATACTAAGCATTTCAAGCAATAGCTCCTATGACAGCTTATGATATCTTAGTAGTATCTAGCTTAGTTTTCGGATTAAAAACCTGTTAATATACAAACGTGACCTTGTGGATATTTCCCGATAAAATTCCAGATATTTGCATGCAAATCAGTTAAGAGTTAGCGTGATGTGTAGCGTGATTATTGAAATCAGAATGCATTTCATTTGATTATTAAATCGAGAAAGCTATTGTGTTGATCAACTCAGCTCAGCTCAGCTGCCTGGCTTAAGTAATCACAACAACTAAGTGTGAAAAACATATATTAAAACAGAGCAACAATCAAAGTGCATTGGCTTTAAGGGCGACGATGCGCAAAGTGCGAATCCAAAGAGATTACATAAATGCAAAGAAATGTTAAAAATGCCATACATTACTCAATGAATCGTATACAAATAAATCATACAACACACATACTTTAGCTTATCTTATCACTCGTCACCGGCAATGTAGAGTCATCGCAGGAAAAATGAGCAAATTGATAAGATAGTTTTTTAAGCCAGTTGGAAGTTTTAATAGAAACTTTGTCTACAAATGATTCACCTAACAATTTTAATTACCTGCTCTTTAATTAAGACTGCGCTTCCTCTAGATACGCCCACACACACGCACACACAAACACACACATTATGCATGTGTTTTTATAGGCAGACTTTCGATTTCCACAATAATTGACCCCAAAACGTGACGCGAAACGTTGTGAAAACGGTAGCAAAGTGGAAAGGGAAGAAGTAGGTGGGAGGGGGGAATGTTCGGACCATGTTAGTTCCCATAATAACAAAGCATATCTAACTAGCAATCGTTTAAGTATCGGAACACACCCACTCACACACACACACACACACACACTCAGCAATTTAGCAGTAATGAAACGTCGACAAGTTGTCAGTGTTGCCACAGTTTGTAGAATTTTGAAGCTAGATTAAGCTAGATCAACAAAAATAGCTAGAAACAGACAAATAAAAAACTATACCTAGCTTTAAAAAGGCTTAAATGCCAACACTGCTAGTTAACAAACCGCTGTCGAATAGCGTTTTAGCCCCTACTTAAAAGATTACTTGCAGACTAGCGTATATAAATAAATGTATGTACTTATATTATATAGTATACTGTATTCATGAGCACATCGAGAGTGAAATTCCTATGCCTAGAGCACGTGGTCTGTCAGCCAGTCTGTCTGTCTCGCTGTCTGCCATTCTATATGCTCCATAGATTATATCGCTATTTTTATAGGGTCTTGGTCTTGGTCGTGGGCCTTCGGGGTCTCGGGGTCGCTGTCTTTGTTTTCAAAGGCAACCATAAATTTACTTTTCATTTCCGTTTAAATGTATTCCAAACTACTGTAAGTTCCACAAATACTCACATTATGACATAAGTTTAAATGAACTCACTAAGTTAGAGCTACTAAAAGCAGAAGACTCGACTAGTCAATACCCAAACTTGTACTACATTTTGTTTTTAATATTTCCCTCTTCATAAAACTCTTTACATCTTTTACTGGGTATTACATATGCCACTATTTATGGCTTGTTTCTATCGAATTGGGTTTTTCACCGACGCTTCGCCATAATTTTGTAATGCATTTTTTTCCCCGTTTTGTTTTGGTTACTGTTTTTGCCGCTGTTCCATTTCCACATTGGCCTTTTCCAAGCTTTCAAAAGCCGACCGTGACTTAAAAGTTCAAATAAAGCTTGACAACAAACCTAAACTAAACAAATTCATAATAATAACAACAGAAACAGTTCGTTATGAGGGCAGTTAAAGGCTTTATTTGGACAACAATGAAAAGTATTTGACACAGCAATGCGCGTTTTATTGCAAAACTTTGCTGTTTACCCAAAAAAACAAAAAAACCACATACGAGGGCAGTTCAATAAACTTTCGCATGTGTATGAGCAAAAACAAGCTCAGTTTGAGTAAAACAACAACAACCCACGCATAGAAGAAGGATAAGCTAAAGAAGAAATATGAAAACTGTCGTCGTCCTCTGCTGCTCAAAGCGAAACAACGGTAAACTTAGCTGCGTCTCCTTCTAACCAACTACACACACTTGCCCACATGTTTACTCCCTAGCCAGTACCTGCTCTCTCGCTTTGTGTTTGTGTGTCATGGCAAAATATAAACCGCAATTCAGGCACACTCACCCCATTATATAGATATCCATTATTCCGATTGATATCCATGGCGCGTACCGCAGGCATTGTGGTAGTAGTAGTAGTATCCGCTGTGAGCAGCGCCTCAACGGCGCTAAGATCGATTTGTGGCTTCCGCTCTGCGTACGCAGGAATCGCACTGCGCAGCGAATAGTTGGAGGTGGGGGAGGACGGCGACAACAGCTGTGTTTCCAATGCAAGCGCTTGCTGATGTTGTTGCTGTTGCTTCTGTCGTCTGGTAAGTATGGGCGACTCTTTCGCACTTAGGGTGCCCAACGAACCAGGGCTGCACAGCGGCTGATGCTTGTGTTCCACTGGAAATGTATCGCTGTTTCGCAAATTATGACAACGCAGACAGGCACAGGTGTTTACAGTTTTGCGATAACTGATCGATTTGGCTTTATCAGCAGACGCAGCAATGTTAAGTTCGGCCTGCGAATCACAGAGATTGCGGCGTCCGGCAGAGGAGGATACGACGCTGCAGCGTATAACGCCGGTTGCCATACAAAACCACAAATCGAAGCCTTATGGGAAAGGTAGTGGGAGAACAACTTCCAGTGTTGCTTTCCAGTGCGTGTTATTGCTCTTTAGACTTTTGTTGATATGTTTTATCGCACACTGCTTTTGTTACTTCTTGCCTCTTCTGTTTGTCTTCCAGTCAAGGTCATTCGCACGCGCTTTATCTACATACATGCATATGCTTATGTGTGTGTGCGTGTGTGTTGATTGCCAAGTGTTTTGTTTAACTAATGCCAGCAATGTTCATTCCATTTATTAGACTATCGATTGTGTTCTCATGGACGGCATCAGCGACAGCGACAGCAGCAACATGTGGTTGTCGAAAAAGCTCTATCGCCCTCTCGCTTTATCGCGCGGTTTGTTTTAAAAACGGTAATTAAAGCACTTGCACTTGAACCTTATTCTTTTATTCTGCTTCGCTTTGTTTTTATTTATTTTTTTGGGTACACTTAATTTTTAATGCAGTTCGTTAAAGGTTATCGGGTCTGGAGTTTATTGAACTCACGCTTTTGGCCAATTGTTGCACTTTTTTCGAACGTTGCCAAAATGTCAAGCAAGGTAAACACAACAGTAAACTGGTTTCATACCCTAAAGTGATGCACTAAATAAAACGACATTCACTTGATACATACAGACACCTAGATTACATAAGATTATTTTTAATGGCTTTAATTGTTTCGTGCGCTAGCTCCTTTAAATCACTAAAATTAAATTCACACACGTCACGTACAAAGAGATACGTAAAACTGACGCTTGTTTTATTTTACATTAACAAGTAGGGAAAACACACAAGCGCAGCACGTCCGCACGCCGCTGCAATCAATTGTGAACTGAACGAAAGCTTTCGGGAGCTGAGCTTTTGCATCAACGAAACGAAACGGTTATTCGGCTAACCGCTAAAGCGTCCCAAGCAGACGCGCGCCACTTTACATCAGTGCCGACAGTTTGGCAGTTTTCGTGGGTACAATTTGAAAAGTGTACCTATGGTACAAAATACGCTGAGAGCGCAGACAAGAGAGCAAGAGCGCACTCATACGCAGTGTAAACAAAGACTAAAACTCATCAAGCGCTAGTCGACTTATTTAATACACTATAAAAAAACAGACTATTAGAAAATTAGCGCTTTCAATTTATTAATTAGTGTTTTTAACAGTCATTTAGCATAATTAATTTGTTTAATTAACGTTTTCTCGTGTTTCACTGGCATTTTGAAAAACATTTTAAACTAATAAAACTTAAAGCTAGCTGTAATGCATTGTGACAAGGAATATCGTTTCAGACACATAGAGAACACAATTCTCAGCTCAGGTCACGCGTAGTTACGTCTTCTTCTTCTGCACCTCCAGTGGCGCGGGCGGCAGGATTTCAGTTCCTTTCTTTTGGGCCAACATCAAATGGGAGACGTTCTCGTAGACAAGGAATGTGATCATGCAGGCGGGCACTACGCGTATGAGATTCGCCTGGAGTCCCTTGTAGAAACCCGCAGCCCTCTCGTGTCTGCAAAGAGAACAAGAGAGTTAGCGTTGAGTGTGGGAGGATGAGGGGGTGTGGTAAGGGTAGTTACGACTGCAATTCAATTTTAGCAAAGAGATTCTGCACAATGTTTAGCATAAGTTACTACTTACTACTCTGTGGATCAAGCGTCTATATAGTAAACTATATAGCAAACAGACGAAATGAAAATTGCGTTTGTTTTTGGTAGGAAATAGAAACAGTTAACTCTTCAGTTTTAGTTTCTTGGCATTTTTAATCAAGAATTCTTTTTTCTTTCATACTCTTTTGTAGAATTCTTCTTCTCTTTTGATATTTTAACTCTTTTTTCGATTTGAATTTGTTCACAATGCTTTCATTTAAATGTAATTTGCTTAAATATGCTCATAAATGTCAAGGGTTAATTTTGTTTAAATAATATTATTTATACAAATCAAAACCATTTGCAAAATTATGAAGAATCTTTTTGCCAAAACGAAAAATTAAACATATTTACATGATTTCTTAACCAATATATATATATAGGTCTATATATAAATACAATTTAGCTAAACTAAACTAAAGTTTGCTTTGAAATTAGATTTCACATTTTGTAAGAACAACAAGTTTCAGTTAACAATTAAGCATTTATCCATGTTACTAACTATGGAATTAACTTAGAAACTTAAAGATATAGCAAAAAAAAAGATATATATATATATAGATATGTAGACTAAACTAGTTAAATGTTTTGTGTCATTTGTTTGCATATCGTTTTAAATTTGTTATCTAGATTCGTATATTCATAAAATCTAAATTGTAAATCACTAAATTGTTAATAGTTAATACGTAATACTCTAGAAATCTTTTAGCTGGTCAGCTTTTCCCAAATCAGCATAACCATACAAATGTTGGGCGTTACGTGGACCAGATACGGCACCAGTCCCTTATAGAAACCTCCCATGCGTTCGTACCTCCAAGTCTGTTTGATGCAGTCCCATGTCCCCCGATACCGATGATGATGATCCTGTAGACGGGCCCGTACCACCTGATATGGATATGTTGCCGCTGCTGCGATCAGCTTCGATATCGCCGCAAATGCCAGATATTCGCTGGTCGCCTGTAGTTAGGAAAAACAAAAGAAAAATTGATCAAATGGTGAACAAAACAAATTTTGAGAATGTGGGACGATTGCCAAAGGCGTCATCGTTGCCAGTATATGAATTTATATGGTATATATAGCGTAGCTAGACTATATAGTCTGTTTGTCTATATAGATTCTTTTAACGACACGCGCTGTGCAGTCATGTGATGAGTTTTAGCGGATATATAATAATATTTCTATTAGATTTCTGGGAACTCACCAATTTGGTATCGATGGGCAGCTTGCGGTACTCATTGTAGGCATTCTTTAGCTCCTCGTAGGTCATGAACTGTATGGCGCCATGGGACACACCCAGCATACCAGGCACAAAGCCTCTGTACAGTCCTCGTATACCCTCCGCCCTGTAGATCTCAGTCAGCGCATGAATCATGCCACGATACTCCGCACTACTCGCCGCATCGCATTGCAGACAAAGTCGCGTCTTGACCACCCAAATTGGATTTGTGAGTAGCAGTGTCAGAGCTCCAGATTCCGCAGCTGCCAACATGTGCATTGTAGGACCCAATGGCATAGTGGCATTACCTCCCTGAATGAAGGTCTTTATGGTGTTGTAGCTAAAGTTGGGGGAATCGGTTTGTTAGCAAATTTATAACATTTCTGAAAAAGTTGTTTACTTACAACATAAAGTAGAGACCCCATGAGGAACCGGAACCCCAGACATTGGGCGTAACGCCCTTGTAGAGCCCCCGGAAACCTTCCTGCCGGAATATGGTGGTAAACGCACTTCCCAGGCCTCGGTACTGTGGCACTGCCGCCGTCCGTCCATCGTTCACTGTAATCGACAAGAGCGAGAAATCAAACAAATCAGTATTTTTTATGACAAGTGTTTGCTCAGACGTCTGGCATATAGTAAAGTCTAGACAGTAGGGCCTTGAGATTACATGAAGGCAATGAAATAGAGCGACAAACAGTCTGCTGGGAAACTAATATAAAGTGGGTAAAATGACTAGGTACTTTATATATTTAGGGTGCTCGAACAGAATATTTAGACGATCTGGCAACGCTATGAGCCTAACTAGACCAAAAGGAGATACCAAAAAGTACCCACTTTCTATGAAAAAGGGTACACAATTTTGTACACTGTATAAGTGAATAGTGGCAACGCCGCACCACAAGAGTTCAAAATGGAAGCTCGCTCCAATTGTTGAATATGATTGAATAAACAGCTGGTTTTTTATGTTATTGTTGCTGATTTTAGCCGAGTTTTTTTTGGCAATATATTGTGTTGGGACTGTACATCTTGTTAGCCAGTTATTGAGTTCAGGCCCTGCTACTGTTACTGCCTGGCTAATAGCCGGAATAACAACAACAACAACTTGTTTTCGCTGCTGTCTATTGTTTTTGCTACTCTTGTTGTTGTTGTTGTTGTTTGCCTAGGGCAGCGAGATAACGCTAATTACACGCGACGGATGTGATAAGAGCCAGTGAAAATAAGCTGATGTAGCAATTTTTTTTCGCTAGCTAATATTTGCTTACTATACAAACTTTATAAATAAACCGCAAAAACAAAAAGCCAATAACATTTGCTTGATCTGACCTGACAACAGCTAGAATGCTAAAATCGACAACACAAAGACGCACGATCACACACACACTGATAGAGGGGGCTCGTCTCACAGTGCGTTTATTTATAGAACTCACTCGATTTTCGCTAGTGTTTTTGCTTTAACCTTGGGAGTGATCGTAGGCTGCAAAAGTTGCATAAACCGGTAACAATTGTAAACCATTTTCCCGATTAGCTTGGGTTACATATAAACAGCTGTTTGCTCCCTTAGATCACATTCCCAGTTGGCAACAAAGCAAATGGTATTTCCAGTTGGAGACCAATTCGTTACTCTGTGTGTATGACACATGAATACATGAATGAGAGAGCTTGCAACAGTTGCCGTTAAAAGCAGCAGGCAATGTACAGTCCACACAACACGTTCGTCACGTGATGTCGAAAAGAAACGAGTGCAAAAAACAAGAGAGAAAAAGAAACCGAAAATCAAAGATAAACAAGTTTTACGTTCGTTGCTGACGTTTCGCTTGTTGTTCTCCCCCTTACACACACATAGATGCGTCATACTTGCTCGCGCGTGTGGTGCTTAGTTGCAAATTCTAAGCAACAGATGGCGTCAGCATACGCTTTTACTGCCGCTGTTTCACTAGGGCTAGTGTACGTGTATGTGTGTGTGTTTGTGATCGAGCTCATTCTAGTGAGTTATCGTGTTCGCATAAACAACTTGAGTTTTGCTTGTTGTTGTTAAGGCACATGCCCGATTTCAATGATAATTAATGAGACCTGTAAATATTTTTGTAAATTCGCAATCGGAACTGACGCCTTTGTGCTTTTAAACGCGTTAACTTAAACACGTTAAACGCTAACTAAGCGAAACGTATATTAATAAATTGTTTATGCGTTCGCACATAACCTGTTATTTGTTACTGTATATTGTTTTGATGCGGAAATGTTGATTGCACTTTAAACGAGGCCAAAACTATTGCTGTTAGTTTGCAAAGAAAGTAAACAATAACAATAACAGAATCGCTGAGTCATACCGCTAATTAGTATCGAACTTGGTACTAAATCATAAAAACCTCATAAATGTTGCAAATAAATAACAATAGGGGGCGTGGTTGCCACGGATGTTGATTGCGCTTATCACTCCCGATTTCTGCTGTGCTGCCTAGTGATAAGTCCAAAAATGGAGCATAATCGGTCACGATTATTCTGGACTTCAAATTGCTGTCAAAACAACTCAATAAATAAATTTCAGATGTGAGCGTTTAATCCAAAAAAAGGCTAGCTAAAACATTGCAGCTGGAAATGTTCATGGAAAGTTTAAAGCAGACTGCAAGTGCGATAAGAACGAACGAGACAGAAAACAAACAGAAACGAACTCGGTTTCAAAGTCACGTGACAAACTCACAGCCACACACACGCACACATGCACGCAGCGCGTAAGACGGAAAGAGTGTGAGTGCACACAAAGAGTTGCGCTCTCGGTGCAGTAAAGTAAGAGAGAGAAAGAGCTTTTTTTACTTACCAGCAAAGCGAATTTTAATCAGATCTAGCGGATGCAATATTAGCGTTGATGCAACTCCGCCGGAGACTCCGGCCACTAGATGCTCGTACTTCACATGCGAGAATACGCTAAATTTAAATTTATTGGGACTGCTGCTTGGCGCTGTGCTTGGATTCATTTTGAATTCTCTGTATTTTTCTTCCTCTTGTCGTCTTGACACGTAATTTGCTAATTATTTTATGTATAATTTTGGCTTCAGCGCAAATCACTTTCGTTTGTTCTCTTTCGCTGTATTTTTTCTCTCTTGTACTTTATACAACTTACGTAGTAGTAGTATTATTTACAATCTTTGGCCTTCAGCTTTTAATGCAGCTTCTCTTGGTTTTCAATTTTTAATCGAAAATAAATCACAGAAACTTGTTACACATGGCCGCAATTTGAATTGTTGACGAATTTGCCTTGTTGCTATGCGCCGATTTTTGTCTGTTGTTGCTGTTGCTGCTGCTACTACGTATACTTATACATTTCTGCCTTTGTTTTGTTGCTGCCGAGCACATATTTTCTCTTTGGGCGCAATTGACTTTGGTTCAGTTTCCAAGATTTAGAGTTCCATTTGCTCTGCAGCTTAATACAGACATACAGGCAACTTCTGTATGGGTGCTTGTGCTAATAATTTAGTTTTTTTTGTTGTGTTGGCTTATGAAATATATTTCTATCTGCTGCTTTGTTATTAGATTACTTGAAAATTACTTTTTATTTCAGCCATTTGCTTATGCAATAATCGACAAATGCATTTTCTTCCACAGCAAAAAGACTTTCAGTGCTTCCTCCGTCGAGTTTTATTCTTTCACTATTGCAAAATACACACGTGAAGTCGATTAAATAATGCTGGACTTTTTTCTTTCTATCTTTTTGAATGCGCGTGTATAATTTAGTTTCGGGTTCGCTCTCACAGCCTTTGCTCTCAAAGCCCAACTCTACCGAACGACGAGGAAAACACGAATGACTCGTCTGCCAAACGATGGCGCTTTTTGTAGTAGCTTGCTCATTGGGAGGTCTAGGCACGATAAAGCTGCCTGTGCTCAACTATCGGTAGAGAGTTACGTATCGATACGTTAGCGATTTAAATTTATTACATCTAACTTGCTATCAGACAAAATTACTTTTCACGTAAGCGGATAAATTCATACAGCAGCTTTGCAGTGCAGCCAGTAAATAAATTAATGCTGATACTAACATATCTCGTTTAATGTTTATCGACTACGGATAACAGCTGCATGATGTCGTCGATGACTGTGAATGGCCCGTCGAGGGAAGTCTTTATAATTAATAAGTATTTACTGATAAATTTTCATTTCTTTAAACTGCATGCTTTCAAAGGTGTTTTGTGGAGATTTTTCCCAAATATAATTTTCTGCGTCAAATAAAGAATTATATATACCCCAATCAATCGATATCTATCCAGCCAATTTGATCGATCTGGCCACTTTGGCGCGAACTTTACTCGATTTAAACGCAATCAATTAAAAACTTGCCAAATTTTATGTTTGTGTATAGTTTATTCCGTATCAAATTTGTAAATTATTTATACAAAAAACTATAGGCATTTTTATAGTCAGCACTTTTACATTATTTATTTTATTGTTTGTTTTTGGTTGATTGTCATACAATCGATAGGCGAATTTATTTTGTTAGCTGCCGATTCAAAGTAAATAGTACAAAATCGACAGTATGTATTTCTTTATATATATATATATAGAAATCGTTGGTGTTTTCTTTCATTTATTATTACAAAATACAACTTATTATTAGTTAGAACGAGAAAAATGTATTATGAAAGCGGCGGCGGAGGGGCGTGGCGGGGGATAAAGGTAAAATGTCTAATTATTAGAAAAGCTATTGTCATGAATAATTAATTAATAATAAACGGTATATTGCCTCGACGGGATTAATATATGTATATATATATATATATGAATATTTATAATAATAATGTAAAGTGTATAAAGTTTTGTTTAGGTTTAAAATTGGTAGGATATTTTGGTGTTATTTGAAATGGATGCAGTTGTTTAGTCTATACTTTGAATTTGTTAAATTTACAACAATTTTTAGGTCCGTTCTCCCTTTTGATTCTGTGTTTTTGGGCGCAATTTGTAGGTAGTTTCGTTAGGTTCACTATATATTTTTGGCAGGATATTGTGTATATATATTTTTTGCTTTGTTTATAATTTTTCAGTATTAATTGCTGTTTGTTTTGTTTTTGTTTATATGTCAACTACAACGCTCAAAACTCATATCGCTCGTAAAAAGACCTAATATTAAATTATATAAAAATAAATAAATCGAAATCATAATCATATAAACGACGACGACGACTCTTCTCTCAATTTTTTAGCGTGTACAAAATATAAACGTAATTTTCCATTCGAGAGAAATTCAAACGACAAGCAGTTCTCTCTCTCCCTCTTTCTCGCTCTTTGTGTCTCTCTCTCTCATTGTCACTGTCACCTCTCAATCTCTCTAAGCTCCATCCCTTAATTTATCGAGTTTCGATTAATCCTCGTCATTGTCCGCCGCTGTTGTTGCAGAGCTTTTTGCATGATCATTGGCACTTTCACTGGCATGGCCGCTATCCGCTGCCGCCGATGTTGCTGCTGCTGTTGCAGTTGCTCCGGAACCGGAACCATTTTTATTGCTATTACGCGCATCCGTTTCGTCACCGGCGGATGCATTGGCCTTAGCCTCCAACGCGCGTATGCGGTTTTCTTGCTTTACAATTATTGCCTTCAGCTTGCGTATCTCATCCAAAATATTACGGTGATCCTTTTCCTGCAAAATAAAATGTATTAGTAAGAGCACTTAAGTTGTTCAAAAAAGCACAGAGTGCTTTTAATCGATACGATACCACAGAGGGCATCGATACTAGTTGCTGATCTTTTTGTCGATACTAGTAGTACCATAACTCACCGTAAATATCGCTGCGGGCGCTCCACCATCGTTCGATTCGTTGTTGTTGGCGGATGAATGATTGCCACCGCTGAGACCACTCGCACCACCGCCGCCTCCTCTCGATGCTGAAGCCTTGTTCAGTATGTTAACCTTCTTGTTGATGGACAATGGATTGTTGGTTGTCGTTGAGACATAGCCACCCTGTACAATGGAAACGCGATCCTGATTAGGCTTTTTTAGAATAACTGTTCATTTTGGGATTACAACAAAGAACAAATAACACAACAACAAGCGCCACGCAGCGTGCGTGTTAAAAGAGCGTATGTAAGCTGTGTGAGAGAGACTATGTAAGTGTGTGTGAGAGTTTCATTTTGGGGAGTTTGCATGTGTGTGTCTGTGTGGATCTGCAGGGATAGCAAAGAGCAAAAGAGACTGAATAGGGCACGCAGTCCGCAGTGTTGCCACCTTAGCTAATTTATAGCTAGATTTAACAGATCTATAATTGTAAGGGTAGAAATGGGATTAGGCTAGTAAATCTATCTAGTTTATACCATAAGTGTCTTTTAAAATGGGATTTTTAATAAAAAGTTGCCCAAATCAGACATTTGTAACTCAGTTTTTATAAAAGAAAAGTTTAAATTTGTGTCTTTTTTCGGTGTATGGTTAGAAACAACAAACACAAGTGTAAGAAATCCTAACAACTTGGCTTAAATAACAGTTTTTTGGGTAGTGTTGTTTTTGGCTGTGGAAATTAAAGGCTGACGGGTCACAAACGTAGATAACGCTAAAAGGGCAAGCAGATTGGGGATTAGACAGATTAAGCATCGATTCGCCACACGGACTGGTTGCAAGCACAACTACAGAAAAGCCTTTTTGGAATACAATTGTTGTGTGTGGCTGCAAATTCCAATTTGATGGATTAATTTGCACACACGACGCCTACAATGAATGAGAAGTGAAGAGATGATGAAATGAGATCAGGATTCATGTACGCTTACGAGTTGCAGCAGTGGCATCGAAGCATTTGGAAGCTAAGAACGATGCCACATGGCCAGAAGCGCTGTATTCCAAATAAATTTGAATTGGGTTATGGCCACAGGAGTGACTTACTTTGAGGGAGAAGGTCACTGGATCGGCATCTTTGCCGGCAATCCATTCCTCGGCGGTGATTGCGGCATCTTCGGCCAGTGTGTCGGGATAGAGATCCTCCTGGAAGAGATCGGATTTACGTGGCACTGTCATCGATATCACCTGACAGAGACCATTGTTGTTCAGACGATAGAATTTGGCTATTTCGCAGGTGGTAACATCACAGCCACGCTTTGGCATCAGTCCAATGCCACGCTGTGGATCTGGTGTCTGAAACGTGTTGATGTAGTGCACAAAAGGTGGCTCCGGTGTCACCTAAAAGACCAGGGTTTCATTAAAAACCACTTTCCTAAATGTTTTAAATACTTTTTACCTCGAAATAACGAATCACAGAATCGCCCTTGCCGCACAGATAAATCAGATTCGTGTCCGCATCGTACAATGGGAACATGACACCATTCGATGTATCCAACTCGACCATGACAATTGGTTCGCTCAGCGCATCGGGAGCACGCAGCGAATACTGACGCTCCGAGCTACGATTGAAGCCGGTGGTAAAGATCAGACCATGACGCAGAAAGATTGCACGCGTCGCCTTGGAGCCCTCATGGCACATGGCCTCGCTCTCCAGCTCAGCGCTGCGTGGATCATAGATGCGTATCTTTTTGTCCTTGCAGGTGGTAACCAACTTGGAGCCATCCCAGTTGAAGCAGGCACTGTACACAATATCCGGATGCGAATCAATGTGCACCAGAATCTCGCCAGTGCCCACATTCCAAATGACTACCTAGAGTAAGGAAATAGCATTAGTTTAACAAAGATTAATCCATAACTTAAAGCTCTACTTACTTGATTGTCGGAGCCAGCGGTAAGCAGCACATTGAGCGCCGATGGATGCCAGAGCACGAGACCCACGCGACGCTGATGGAACACCAGATCCACAACGGGATCGGTGAGTGTGCGGGACAAACCACCATCGGGTATTTGCCAAACCTTGACCACACAATCCTCAGAGCCCGAGGCGATCACATTGTCATTGTGTGGACACCAGGCAATGTCTAGAACAGGTCCTTTGTGTCCACCCACCAGCGGATGATCAGCTGCAATGCGTCCCACCTAGAAAATGAAGGTGGAGGAAAAATAAGTTAGTATTTATGTGGGTATAAAGTATATGAGGAAGGAAGTAGACTTTATCTTTTATATAGCAAACTACTGATCATATTGATTATATCTTATATATGACTACTTTTCGCTATCTATCAAGAGTACAGGGTATATTATAGTCTATTTTCTTAGCTGTACCTCTAACTACTACTTAATTTTTGGAAATTCCACCCATAACTAAGCGCAACATTCACGCTGTCTGCCAAGATCCGCATTGATACCTCCCTAATGCGTTCAGTTGCGTGAAATTTAGCAAATTATTTCCATGTTCAACACGAATTGTGCTACAAATTCCAGAGAGCTAAATACCAAGCCACAATTCAAGTCGAGTCCAATATTTGCTTCTATTTAGGTTCTCTGGTTGCTTGAATTCTACCATATAGAGTATTATTAACCGAGTGAGTTACTTGAATGCCACACACACACATCATGATTTATTATGGTGTGTATGACTGTACTGCAGTGAAAATAATTATAGACAGCTCATATGGCACACAACGAGGGTCAACCCATAACTAAATGGGGCTCTTTATCACTAAAAAGTCAGACAGCTTGTAAATGTAATTTTAGCTACAAAAGGTGGCCTATATATGGCTGTTAAGGAAGAAGTATGCGCAGCCAACTTAACAAGGACTTGAGCTTCACGCGCAGCCTACTTAATAAGGGACGCTTTTAAAGCCATCAGCTGATGCAAATTATCAATATTTACTTTTGGTCAGCAATTTGAGTTTATTTTAGATTGTATACTGTCATAAAATGTCCATAATTATGGAAGCATAATAAAATTGTATAAATAACTGAGCTGTTATCAATCATAGGCATAAAATTAAATCTCGCTTATAAAAACGATACAAAAAGGGCTCTGCATTCCGTTGATTAATTGCGTGCTCAGTCTTCCAGTGTGCCATATTTGTACATTTAATTGACACACTCGGCAAACGCCAGCTAATCCCATAAAATATTTAAATTAGAGCGTGTGAAAGCCGCTCCACTTATAGACTAGTAGTTGCAGACCAAAGCAGTTTTTGTGGCTAAACGGCAGCTGTCTGAAAACTTTCGTAAATGGTGCGCATTTTGCATACAAATGTGGCCCAATTAGAATCGGCTAAAAAGCACAAACACACAAACACTCATGTGTGTGTGTGTGTGTGTGTGTGTAGACACTTAAACACACAACTGGCCAAATACGCTTTTGACCAAATTCGGAGAGATCACACAGCCGTCGAGTCGTCCAGACGCCCACGCAGTTGGTTATGGCCAATACCGATGGCCAAAACCGATGGCGTTGCCGTTGCCGATGACAGCTGAACGGATGTTCAATTTTTGGCGATGCCAAATGCCAAAAATGTTGAAATTCGTGTGTGTTTTTCCACCATCAACACCGACACCAAGTGGAAAATTTGAAAATAATTATCAAATTTTCTATTTTGATATCTTTCTTAGACTTTATGCAAAGGGTATGATGTTTTTAAGGGTAGATGGAATGCCAAAAAGTAGCTAAAACAATTTTATAGTTTAGCAAACATTTTCAAAGATTTGTTAATAGTAAACAACTTTAGAAAATTAATCTCTATATAAAGGTTCAGCGTCGTAGCTCTTGTAAATGTGGGAGCCCGATGATCAGAGTGTTTTGCTTAAATTCTACAATTAATGCCCCTATTCCTTCACCACTCACTCTCTATCTGCCTCTCTGAATCCTTCTCTCTTTCCTACTCCCATCCTATACTTGACTTCCAATATTTACCCAAAAAATATCAAACATTTCATTTATTTCTATCGAAAATTTTGGTTTTATCGCACAAAACTTTATTTATTTGAATTTTGTGTATTTGTTTTTTATTTTCCTCATTTTTTTCTATTTTTTTTTCTGGTGTTAATTTTAGACAATTCGGTGTGTCATGTTGGCTTTAGGCCAAAATTGAAAAGTGCGTCCAAGAGATGCGACTAATGAGAACTACGCAGAGTATACTTTGGGTGAGCGAAAGAGAAGGAGTATCCATAACTATATAGAAGATTTAACTTTATTTATAAGCATAAGCCCAAAACAGTCGACGTCATTTCCTACACTTTTGCTACGTGGCAACACAGGCAAAAAATCCTCTATAAATAGTAAAAGTGCAAAAAAAGAAAAGGAAAAAAGAAAAACTCGCTCTCCATTGTATTTTCCTTATTGTTATAAATAAATCAAATAAAATAAAATAAACGAATTGTATACGTGGCCACTGACTACGCGCTGTGCATAAAAAAAAGGGTACGAGAAGTGGCATGAGGTGGGTTTTTTATAAGAAGTTCCTATTTTGGTTTACTTAACACTTGGGTTTGATGAGGAATTCCATGACGAAGTCAAGGAATCGGCATTTTAAATAAATTAAAAATCATTAAAGCGAGTAATCACTCAATAAATATATGAATTAGTCATGTTAATCCGTTGAGATTTTATATTTTAATGGCGGTCAAGGTTTTCAAAAAAATTTCAGAGAAAATGAGAAAAATTCCCATATCTAAAAATTAAAGAAAAAGGCTCAAATATGATCAAAAGAATGCCTAACAACAGGACCGATTATTGCATATAATAAAGTAAAGAAAAATAACTGATTCATCAGCTTTAAAGCCAAATAGTCAGCACTGTTCTGGCGTTGCCACTTATGTCTAACTATAAGAGTTTAAGGTTTGGTTACTTACTTTGTTGTGTGGCAATACAATAAATGCACCGCCTCCCGCCGACTCGACAATGATGGCCATGAATTTTGGATTAACCGCACAGAATGTGGAGTCCCAGCTGGACTTGGAGACACGTATATTGTCGTAGCATTGCTCCCGTTTCAACGACTGTCCATAGACGTGACGAAATTTTGAGCTGCGAACTACGCGAAATGACATCTTCAAGAAATTCTTTGTGTTTTTCTGTCTGTTCTTCTTCCTTCCTCTTCTTCTTCTTCTACGTCTTCTACTTCCTCTAGTTGCTGTTGTTGGTTGAGTTGAGTTATCAGCCCCGTTATAAGTATATATAGGTCTTTAGTGTAAGCCACCAGAAAAGAGTTAATAATAATAAAGTTGTTCAACTTCTTGCTCTGAAATTTATTGCCTGAATTCGCTACGATTTGAGGTTTTTTTCTTTTGAGTTGTTGGTTATTTGGTAACTACGTTTTGTTTTCCTGCAAATAGATAAAAGTTAAATACTAAATACATTAAAAATTAAACAATACAAATTTCTCATCAGTCTTGGGTTTATAACTAGAGTTGACATTAAATGCTTTACTTTATTTAGTTGACACTAAATACGAACAAACGGGGGACAAATTTGTGATTTTTGGGTAGATACAAATCCTACGAGAAATCGTTGGTAGATAAGTCTCAAATCAGGGAAAAATTCAGGTTTTCAACCAATAGTTCATACTGCATAAGAGTTCAAATTATATCTACAACTTGAGTAAGATTTTTTCCTGCTTATAAGTTAAGTATAGTTCTAGCTCAATTCAATCTTTAATTCAATTTAACTTAAATTTGCTTTAAGTTGTCAATAAACTATATTTATTACCCCTCATTGATCGGGAATCGGCTTTGCTTTAGCTAGTTTCAGTCACTAGACGTACGTCGTTTCGCAACCTCGATTTGTTTAATATTCAAATTTGCATATTACGTTATACGAACGACAAATCAATAAGCAGCAAAGTTAAACTATGAAATTTATGGCAAAGAAAAAAGCAAAACTTTTGCCATTGTTTACTATTTTGTTGCATAAAATGTTTTTGTTTGTTAAAAAAGAAATGAAATGTACAAATCACAGCTAACTCTACGGCAGTTCTGCTGGCTTAGCTTTTTAAAAGCTAGATTAATAAACTGGAATTTGCTGCTTAAACTCAGATCAAAGCAGTTGGTAGTTAATATAATAACTCTGCACAAGACATTACTTTTTCAAGCCAAAATGTAGCTGTGTTTCATTTAAATAAGTTATTAAAGAGGCACCTAAAATAAAATATTATTTGAATTTACTGTTTGTTGTTGCCCGACTGCTTTTTGTGTCGTTTTAATTGATTTTAGCTATAACTAGCTAACTTAGGCCCGCAATGTTTGCCAGCACTGTCTGGAATACTTTCCAAAATGAAAGCGAAACCAACAAATGTTTTAAATTATCAAAAAACTGTGCTAATATCAAAGAGAACCATCATAATTATAGGCAGGGAGACACAAAGAGTAGGAAGTTGATTAGGTAGCTAAGCGACTCTGTTTTTTATATGATGTCATAAGGCTGAAATAACGTATTGGTTGACACAACACGTGAATTATGGCCAAATAAACTGACAACACAAAATAACTAACAAAATTCGCAAAAAAAAGAGTCAAACTTTGGGTTGGGCGCACACACACACACACACTTTAAGATACATGTATTTATGTTTGTGTATTGAAAAAAGGCGTTGCAAAAAGCTTTCGTTTTTAATCAGTCGAAAAAAAGACGGGCGCGTAAAATTATTAATATGCTTTTCTGTCTTTTCTTTTTCAAGTATTCCACTTCTGCTTCTTCCTCATTTTTGTTTGTTTTTGCTGAAAATGTTATAAATGTAGCAATAATGGATTTGTCATTGACCTGCTAAGATATCATAAAAAAAAATTACTTTTTATATATGCATGTATTTATATTTTCTTTTAGCCACAAGGTAAAACTATCAGTGTGTGCTTGTATGTGTGTATGTGTGTGAGTTGGAGCTAGCAGATATGGCGATGTTTTGTTTTTGAAAACATTAAAAGTATCGATAAAAGTGAATATCACAGTATTTGTCAGCACTAGTGCAAGCAGGTGGGTGTGTTTGTATGTGTGTGTGTGTGTTAAAGTGTCGCAATTTGGTGACTTGACTATCATATTGGACCCTGCTGATAAACTATATCAGCTTGGAACTGCCTAAAACAAATATTAAATACTAGAATATAGAAACACTCGAAAAAAAGAGCTCTGCAAATTGAATGAACAGTTACAGATCCAGCTATAAACAGCTCTATATGTATGTGCATGCTTGCTTGTCTGTGTTTGCGTTGTTTATGCCTCAAGAACACCTTCGCTGCTAGAAAATTGTATATAAACACATATTTCACAGCTGCTGAAGGTCAAACTTATTAATAGAAAATTCAATCATCTTGCTTAAAATTCAATTTTCATATAAATACACAAACATGCACACACCTAGACTGATACACACACATACTTGCACACAAGCGCAGACGAAGCGTGTTGTAAATTGCTTTTGATGTGGCTATTCTGAATATTTCTTATTATAATTTTTTTCGTGGCATTTGCCTAAATTCAGCAAGCAAATGCACAATTAATTTAATAACGTCTCCCCCAGCTCCTCTTCCCCCACTCCACCTCTTTGCCACTGCCAAACTAGCAGCGATAATGCCACTCACAAATACACATATAACGGAAGTTGATACAAATTGTACTCGTGTAAAAATACTTGTATGTGTGTGTATGTGTTTGTGAGCAAGCGGGTGAGTGTAAGTAAGGGGAACCAGGGTGCGGTTGCGGGTGCTGGTGGTCTGATTGAGTTGTTCACAATGAGTAAGAAAAGTAAACGAACAATGGAATTAACCTGTTCTAGTAACACTTATCAATTTGTAATAGATATGTTAACAAACACTAACATAAATATTTATTTATTTGCTAAAACATTTGTCATAGTTAAACTTGTGATTAGATATGTAAGACCATAAAGTTTAATTAGCTGCAAAAATCATAAATTCCATGCGTATCAAAAAAGATGCGACGCAGTGTAGCAAATTTTCAGCTGACTGCATGCGGCTTCCAATAATGGCCGCCACTTCCAATCGCCGCAGCTTCCAATGGCAAATGGCAGTGTTGATCAGTGCATCATCTATTACAACTACTACAACTACCCCGACGACTACTGATGACTGCTCGACTGGCCACAAATTGACTTAATGCTTGATTGCAAATCTTAACGCTTTGTCGAAACATTCACCGGCAATTCACAATTCTAATTGCCAACAAATGTTGTTCTTGTTATTGCAGTTGTGTTTTGCTCTGCCTGTTTGACGGCGGCGTGACTAAAAAAAACTATAGCGCCCCGCTGTCAACTTCTTTCTCTCTACCTCTATCTATCTCGCTCATTCACTCGCATGCTGTTGCTGGAAGCAGCAGAGTGGAAGGGGGCACACTACGCAGTTTCCAACTCAATTAAGCTTTGTAGTTATTGAGTGCAAGAAGAAAAGAGATGAACTGTGGAGGAAGGGGAATGGCAGTTGAGTTGTTGCTGCTGCAGAATGTTAATGTGACCGCTATAATCCAAGTGTCCAACATCTAATTAGCTTACAACAAGTGGCTTGAATGTGTCATGAGTAGCAGCACATCAATAATAACAATTCTCTCACTACGATATGTGTGGGTGTATGTGTGGATGGGGGTGGAGATGAGTGAGTCAGCAATCAACATTGCCAGACGTATGTCTGTGATAAGCATCAGCTGCAAGTGCGCACTTATCAGCATTCATGCATCGATGTAAAACTTTCGCCTGCCTGCATATTGAGTGCACCACTGTGCAGCGTTTGATGATGATGATGTCATTAGGCATTTACTATAATTACCAATGACAGCTAACCAGCAACAACTGCAACAACAAAAAACACATTGAATTTGACTTGTACTTAAGTTCATCAAACTGAAATGCTCGACTGCTGTGTTTATGTATGTATGTGTGTGTGTGTGTGTGTGTGTTGGTGATTAACTAAAATCTTGACAAAAAGGGAGCAAGTGTCTTTGCTGCTGCATTGCGGCGGTTGACAACACTGCAATGACAACTAGAGATGAGCGCGTGCTGCATTTACCAGTATCACAGATCACACATAAGCGTTTGTATATGCATGTGTGTCAGTTATTCTTGCACGAAAAATTCAATTTGAACGGTAAATCTTATGCGTGATCCTGTTCTAAGCGCTCGTAGTTATCGATTAATCGCTTACAGTTATGCGCGTGTGTGTGACTTTGTGTGTGTGCATATTAGTTTCTATTAACGTCTTGTTAGTGTTGTTGTATCGTGCGTGTTCGTGCCAACGCAAAAAATAAACACAACACGCATCAAACTTAACATGCAACTACAACAACAACAACAACAATTTAAATTAGAGGGAGGGGGTTGGTGGGTGTCGGTGTCGCCGTCGAGTGAAAGTGGAACTCTGTTGCTAAATTTAACTATGCATTGCTTGTAGCTGGTGCTGCTGTTGTTGTTGTTGCTGTCTTAATTGCACGACGCTTCTTTGCGTCCCGCGTCTACTTGTTGCTATTTCTGCCGCATTTGCGCTTAGTCAGACTGGCGGCAGTCGTTGTTGCTGCTTTTTTGGACACTGTCACTTAATTTGCATACATATTTGCACACACACTCACACATACAGATACAATCACACTGCTTGTATACTGCATGCGTTTTTCATTTATATTTTTATTACTAATTGGCATCGCTGCGTTTGTTTCTTTTATTTTTGCTAACGTTGCTTAACCCATTTTTGGACAACTACAACGAGACGACGCCTGGCAGCAACAAAAAATATTATGATAAATGTGCGTGGGGGGCGTGATCGCACGCGCTCTTACACTTTCTAAGAGAGCGGAGCGCCACAGACGACGAGGAACGCAGACGCAGAACGAGACGTGCGCTGCTGGAGGTCGTTTGTTTTTCACACTTGTTTCACACACACTAGCGCACACATGCATACGCACAGAAGAAAGAAAGAGACTGACTGTTTCGGCTGGAAGTGTGTAATTCTACTCTTGGGCCAACTGGAAGCCACGTTTCTTGGCAATTGCTCCATTTGAATTACGGCTTATCGCTTGCGTTTGCGCCCACAACTCAATTGCGTTGACCAAAAATGTAAGAGAGCACGCATTTGGAGCACCACCCCCGCGCCTTCCTGCGAATTTGGATTTTTGACTTGTTGCTTCCATCAGGCAGCAACAATTGGCCGCACGCTCTCTCTTTCTCTCTCTTTGCTCCCACACCATCACAACGTTGCTGCTCTCATTTTTCGGTCAGAATTTTATAAACACAAGCTAGCCGGAAAATGTGAGCGCAAGTGCGGTCAACAACAAGAGCGACAGCAACAACAAAATACACAAAAATTACAGCTAAAAGCAAAATATAAAAATACAAAAATAAAACAATTAATTTAAATGTGTTTGTATGTGTGTGAATATCATGGTGGTATAGTGAGAAACACAGAAATCTTTTTTATTTTTTGGTTTGCTTTCGTTTTGTTTGCTTTTCTTTCATTTTGCAACATTTTTCGGCGTTCGGTCTTTTGTTGTTGCTGTCCAAGACGCTTCTCATTTTTATTCCCTTTTTTGGAGTGTTGCGACTCATATAACACTGTGTGGGAGCGAGAGCGCATGTAGCAACATTTTTATAGCTGCACTCTTCACATGCATTGCTCTCACCACTGAACGCACACGTATAAGCGCGCGCGCACACACACAATTACAATTGTCGCACTTATTTTATTTGCCGTGATTTGAATGATTTTGTAATACGCGCGTTCATTATTTAAATGCTATATTTTTATCAACTATTTTTAATTATGCTGGCAAAACAAGTTAAATGGCTGCCACTTGACGTCTTGTTGTAAAAATGCCACAATGATTCATTGACATTTTGTATCGAAATGCCAAAGTTGCCGCAATGAACTTAAGAAATACCCACACACTTAAGACACTCACTTTAATTTAGCTATATTGCTTGGGTAGGTGCTGTTAAATTATATTGAGAATAAGAAATTTCAAATTTCGCACTTTGTTGTTGTGAACTGTTTGAGAATTTGCGGTTACGAAAAGACGAAACGTAGCAAAACGCCGACGAGCAAGACGAGAGAAAACAAAACTGAACAAACGGATCGGTGTGACCGGACGCCGTCAACTGAAATAATAAAGGCGACCAAACGGCCAACCTAACATAAAAATACTACTGCTTCAGCTTTTGGTATTGTTTGGTATTTTTAAAACGCTGGTTACGCGCTGCCAATGAAATTGCCAAATTGTTTGAATTCTTTTAGTAAAGCAAAACAATAACTTTATTGCCAAATTTGTGGAATATATGTCACCATACTCAAACCCTTAACTCATCTTTCTCTATTGTGGAATTACTCGAGTTATCCTTCTTGTCGACTGCAAACGATAAATGTAAACAAGAAAAATCGATAAAATGTACAATAAAGTCGCACCTGTGGTTATCAGTTTGAGCAACTCAACCAACGGAAATTCAAATAAGAGCGCCATGATGAATGCTACAAGTTGCGTTAGAATAAAAACTAGTACAACATTTCCAAACTGAAAAAGAAAAGCGATTAAGAGATCGAGGAACGAACTAATTGAAGACACTTACCAAAAAGAAACTGTTGACATAAACCGGATCTCGAAAATAACCAGCTACCAAACGAATAACAAAGACATGCCATATAAAAGCCTGAAAGGAAATACGCGCCAAAGGCCGAAAAATGGACAGGGAACAGAACTCATAAGCAATCCCTGTAATAAATATAAAATGAAGTTAATACTACATATATAGCATAATAATTTATATATGCTTACAGCCAATTTTAAAGCACATGCAGCTGACAAAACCTCCGCAAATTAAGATCCAAAGATTTTTATATAATCCTGCATAAATGGCCAGCCAAATTGAAGGCGTTTCATATTCATTTTTGATAAATATGTAGCCCGAGAGCAGTACCAATAGTGCAGCTGGTATAAGCAGCCAGAAACCCAACTGGAATCTCCATTTACCACTATAGCAGCCAGCTTTTGGTGATGAGCGCAGGTTTAAGTAGAGCTGTGCACAGAGAAAGCCCATGAAATAGCCACCCAAATTGGTGTAGAAAGGCGGATATGTTTCATTAAATGTGTCCGCGTCGCGAAAGTACAAATAGCGATAGGTTCTTGAGGAAAAAAAGGAATAGAGAAAATAAATTTAGTGAGAGGTACCTAAATTTATATAAAACTTACTCGGGCTTTATGTGATAAACTGCATCTAGCTCCAGAAAATAGGTCAATAAAGTGGGCAACAAAAAACTCAAGAGGCCCAGTCGATAATAGAAGGACTTGGTAAGCACTGGATGTCTGTAAAGGAGTATATAAAGTAAGCTAAAGAAAACCATTTCCTTCTAGTTTATTACTTACTTTTTGGTGATGATAATAATAATTAAGAACAGCTCAAAAAGCTGCATATCCGCCGCCAAATACCAAGTTTGTTGTGCACACTAGAAAAAACATACACACATTATAGACTACAATTCCAGCTTAGTAAACCCCACTTAGACCTACACTGTCTTCCAGCAAATAGTTGTTGACGAAGAAGACATTTTTCCACCAATTTTCCCGGCAGAAGACACGCTCCGCTTCGGTCAAGTGACGCCAAAAGTGTCCATCTCCCAAACGGGTCAAAATCGTGGAGTTTAAAAGTATTAACAACAGAACCGAGGGCAAAATGCGAAAATAACGGTTAAAGAACACACGAAGATACACCGTTATGCAGCTAAAGATACCGGAATCCTTGCCAATCCATTGACGTTGTGTAAAGTTCACATAGAGCAGAAAGGAACTCATGACAAAAAAGATTTGGATGAAAACGCTGCCATTTTGGAATATAGCCGCCTCCAAACGGTACAGAAACTGCTCATAGAACTCGGGATTTTGGATTTGTACCGTCATAAAGACCATCAAAGTGTGGCCCAGTATGACAACAAAGACGCCAATCACTCGAAATGCATCGAAGAATCTCAAATCTTTGGAGAATTCTCCATTTGCAGGCGTTACGATGCGATAATAGTTGCGACACAGCGAAAATACCGTTAGAAATTGTTGAAAACTGGAGTTTAGACGCTGTTTATAGTAAAGATTCCCGAGAGCTTTGGATGAGTCGGGTAGGGAGGACTTCAGGCGGAAGTCATAGCAGCTGGAGAGCAGAGTGAGAAGAAGCAGGAATGTGATAAGCACGTAGACGGTGACATCGAGTTTATCTAGATAAAAAGTAGATAAAGATGAGATATTTTTACTAAGACCGACTTGGTTAAGAAAAAGCATATTTTTTGAGGTTAGTTAGTTGGTTTTGAGGTTATGGATCGACTGCTCACCATGTGCCAGCTGCTCATCCGCCCATACGCAGTACTCAATGCTACTACGCAGACGAAGTTGAAATTTACGCTGAAAATCGCGATTTAGGCAGCTGTTGATCAGGTGTTGGTAGTGCAGGCGCTCATCGGAGTCTCTGTTGTGCACCTTGGCGTAGTAGGTGCTTAGCTAACAGGTAAAATCAGCAGAGAGTGGGAAAAAGGGTTAAATTCTGAACCTTACCTCAGTATCCATAACTTTTCCCTCGTACAGCTGTTGTAACTGGAACTTGCTGAGCGTTTGTAACGATTTCTTGCAGTGCTCCAAGCACACACCCATAAACAAATGATCGTGTCGAAAATGATGTTTACTATTATTTGAAAACTGCTCAATTTGTTGCCATAGCTCGGAGTTATCCTTTGGAACAATTTCCGCATAGACTACACAATAGGTTTGATGGGCAAGTAGGTGACTTCGAGGACTCTGTAGGCACTGATCGTAGTCCTCTAACTGGTACATGGCTGGCATTTGCTTGTAAAGCGTCACTGTAACTCAGTCAAAATTCAAAACTTGGATAATTTTGAGTTGTGAAACGCAACTCACAATTGAATTGGGTAGCTCCAACATTTCTTGATTTCAGGATAAAAAAGCAGCTTGTAAGCAGCACAAAGTGCATCCAATGCATCTTGCTGAGCGTTTTAAGAAAAACTGTTCAAAAGTCGCAGCATTGTGTCATTTTTACACATTATTAAGTTGTACAAATTGCGTGTGCGTTTTCCACGCTTCAATGATTTAGTAACTGCATGACAAATCAATCAAAATTACAGATATATATTAAATTGTAATAGTGCAACTAAATCGTAAGTCGGACTGTAATGGCCTTACAAATTTAAAATTAACGGCTGCTAATTACAGCGGTGTAACATAAGCCTAACAGAGGCAGCTACAACCAAACCTAACAGCCGCTGCTAAATACAGGACATAACATAGCGGACTGTCTGCTAACAACAGCGCCGTAGTAAAAGATTAACAGTGGCGCTGCCACTATGTCACACTTTCCATGCTCAAAATATCGATAACAGCGCAGTCATCGAAAAAAAGGGCAAGCGATAACCAGTTTAAAATAGCTGGCAACTTTAAAACAAGCGTCTGTGTGAAACCGCCAAAAGCGAGAAAAATTTAATAACATTGCGAATTTGTTAACAAACAATGGAACCAGCACCTCAAGATTATCAGCGTGAAACCCGTTCGTTTCTGATGCCACGTGATCCTAGCATTGATCGGCGTTGTCGACCTCGTCCCAATAAAAAAATGCGCTTGTTCGACGATGTAATCCTGGAAAACAGCGACCGCGACAGCTCCAGCGACTGCACCGACACGGAATCGGAATATGCGACAACAAACGGCGACGATGACGCCTATTCTACAGATACTAGTGATATGGAAACTGGGCCACAGGTGTTTTTACGCCTGCGTCCTGTTGATTCACCCTCCCATCTGTATGTGATCTCCGACTGCGGCAACAGACTGATCACCAGTGCCGCCGCCAACGAGAACTCGAGCAACAATGTGAACCGCATGGAAAAGCACTTTAGCTTCTCCAGTGTATTTGATAGCTCAGTAGGACAGCGAGATGTGTACGACAAGTGTGTGGGACCCAAGATAGCAGATGAGGAATGTGTGACTATCATGGCCTATGGCACTTCTGGCTCCGGCAAGACTTACACGCTGCTGGGTATGTAATCAGACATTTCATATATGTAGGATGCTTAATTAAACTCTGTTTCTGTTCACCGCAGGTGACAATGCGCGTGCTGGAGTCCTGCCACGTGCCCTTGAGCACATATTTACCATGTACGGCAAGCAAATTTACAACATACCGAAGCTAAAACTGATCAATTCCCGCCTGGTGATACTGGAGGATGATGAGATCAATAAGGAGATGCAATTACGCAGACAACTGCTAGCGTTGTGTCCAGACATCTCAGCGCAGTATCAACGACTTCAACAAGGCATCAAAGAGGATCACGACTTTGTTGAGAAGGATGAGTCGGATGAATTTGTCATGATTTGGGTGTCATTTGTAGAAATCTACAATGAACTTGTCTATGACCTACTGGCCGTGCCTCCAAAGCATGCAACTATGGCCGCACCGCGACGCAAGAACCTTAAGATCGTCTGTAACAAGGGAGAAGTGTTCATCAGAGGACTGTCAAGCATACACGTGAAGAGCAGCGAAGATGCCATCAAGTTACTGCGTCTGGGACAGCAACGTATCACATATGCTTCCACCTCCGTGAATGCCAACTCCAGTCGTTCCCATTGCGTCTTCACAGTGGATGTCTTGAAGTATCAGCGATCGGGCATGACTACACGCAGCTCTTACAAATTCTGTGATCTTGCGGGATCTGAGCGTGTGGATAAGACGGGCACAGTCGGTTCACGATTGAAAGAGGCACAGAGCATTAACACTTCGCTGATGGTGCTGGGTCGTTGCCTGGATGCGGCCAGTTCTACAAAAAAGAAAAACAATTCAGATGTAATACCCTACCGAGATTCTAAGCTAACAATGCTGCTGCAGGCAGCGTTACTAGGTCAGGAGCGGTTGGCCATGATTGTGACTGTAACACCGCTGGATAAATTCTTCGAGGAGAATCTTAATGTCTTGAGCTTCGCTTCTATAGCTAAGAACATTATATTTAAGCAACCGCTGGTCAAACAGCACAACTCGAGGTACTCTGGCTTTGCTCAGGTCAATGCGAACTCAACTTTGTATGCTCAAATTGAGGAAGTAGAGGCGCAGAATATACGGTAAGTTCCGCTTCCAAAGCAAGACTATAATTATAGTAACTTATATAAATATATTACAGTCTGCGTGCCGAGATAGATCAACTCAACTACAATCATATGCAGCAAATCCTTCAAATGCAGGAGCGTGAGGAGAATTTACGCAAGGAACTTACGGACTCCCATCAGGCGAATCTGGAACTCAGTCAGAAGCAGAGCGATCAGCGCCTGGAGAACAAGTTGCTCATTCAGAGCAGAGAATTTGAAGTGAAGGTAAGCTTATCATAAAGGTCTTCCTCATGGGGGATTAAAAAATTAAACACTTGTTTTCCAACTTATAGCTGTCTTCGGTTAAGCGAAAGTACGAGGAAGAAATTGAAGATCTTAAAGAGGAAATTGAGGACCTTAAAGAGGAATTAGAGGAGCTAAAATCCCCCAATAGCGACATCGAAATTATTGAGGATGAATAGTTGTTAATTTTGAGTCTGTTTTCAAGTTCTGTCAGTTGAGTTGAAGAAATATTTGTATTAGGAATAAAATTAATTAAGTTTTACGAAGGTTTGTCCAATTTAATATTAATTTAATTGTTTTTCATTCCATTTTATATAGTGTTTCCTTTTTGAAAACGTTCATAATTAGCAGCAGTAAATGTTACTGCTACTAATAGTGGAAAAGCGGTATAACAGAATACATTGCTGTTATACTGCCTTTCCACAATCGGTGTTTTTGCCTTGCGTTAGTATTTACACAAAAATACCGATAGTGGCACTACAGTATTATTGCTGCTATCGATAGTTTACAAGTCAAACTATGTTAGGTTGGCGCCACATTTAAAAGCAAACAAATGTAAAGTGCTAAACATTTTTATTGTTTTACTGAAGTGCGGCTATAAAATTCCAATAATTTAAATTATAATTTTTGAATAAATATTTTTTAGTCTATGTCAATGTCATCCAAACGCCCGCGCACTTTGTTCTTGCGCTTGTGTTTTTTGGTGGGCGGCGGCAGAAAACTCTCCAGAAAATCAATGGTGCTCAAAATTGTATCTGAGCTGACATTGCCTATATAGTTTTTGTCGAAATATACAACGGGTTCGTTGGCAACCAACTTGTCGCAATTGCAATTTTGGATTTGCTTTTGATCGAGCGTTTCCACCAAGGAATCGTTGGATTTATCTGCCAAAACACTCGATATTGAGTATATAGCGTAAGTGGGGTTAGGTTGAGGCTTACCAAAAATGGGTCTAAAGCATTCCTTGACCTGTATCCACTTGTTGCAGAACTGCACAATGAAACTGTCGTTCTGATTGAAGAAACCTCTGGCGGCGTTATCCACACGTGATTTCATAAATCCAGGCACATAGGGCCACTTGCCCTTGGCGGCATAGAAGCAAATTATGTCTAAGGAGTGTAGAGAGCAGAAGAGTTTATATGCTTGACTATATAATAGTTGTATTGAGAAAATTTTAGCTCACAGGGCACATGAAAAATATGCAGAAAAGTGCGCTGATGTTCCAGACTTGAAATCAGATGAATGCCACTCGATTTACTGTTCTTGGTCTGGCGTACTCCTCTAAAGGGTATCTCCTCCACACGCACACTCTGCAAATACGCCTCGCTTAGCGTAAGCAGAAATGCCAGTGAAAATATGGGTATAATCCAGAGTATTAGCTTCCCGATTAGCTGCATGTTAACGGTACTTGATGCCTTGAGTTGCGTTTTGTGACTGATTGACTGAGTTTTCCCGCAGGATAATGTCGGGACTCGCTAATATTGATTTTAATTGTGCCACAAGTCGGTCAGACACCAACGCGCCCTCTTCCTAGCCCCTACACCCCCTAGCGGGGTATTTGCATGCGCTCAATCAATTTGCGCGGAATGTAAACCGTTTGAAAGTGCAACGAACTTTAAGCCAAATAAAACAACAAATAAACTGACTAATAAAGCAACAAATAAACTTAAGCAGAAACCTACAAATATCTAAAAACATCACGTTTAAACGTTTTGCGCTGCTTGATAATTTTTATTAAGTTTTTTTTAATGATTTTCTGGCTTTAAAATATTTCAAGCTGGCAAACAAAACAGTTACATACGAGCGCACAAGACTGTCGTGCACCCTGTAACCCTACAGCTGACGCTACAAATTCCTTAGCGCCACATTAGCTGAGCGCGTGCTATAGCTGCCTGCTATGCGCCTGTCCCGCTCTAAAAATGTCATAATAATTTGCAGTAAACTGGATTTAATGCAAATAATCGACTGTTTAGTAACTTACTAACGATTACAACACATTTAAACGGTTGTAACTAATTGTGCCTGTAATAAAAACTACAAATTAATACAATTTAAAGAGTACATAATAATTAAATAACACAATAGATACACTACACTGTGCGCATACCATGAGTAGTTCTTCAGGAACAGCGAATAACTTCCTGATACCTTCACTAAGTAATTTTTTAGTGTACTTAAAATCCGTTAATTCCCTTCAGTAGTTGATCTCTTTTCTTAAAGCTTACCTAGATTTTTTTCTAGTGTATTGTATGGCTTTTGTGACGTCACAGCGACGCTCAGTCACTTCCTCTTCCTATCAATGACAGACAGCGGTTTGGCTTACATGACGCATACTTGATATTAGTTATGCATTTGCTAAATGTCTCAATTAGCAACACGCCCCTGTCTAGCCCCCCCTTCGCTGACACGCCCCCTTTTTTAGAGGAATTAGCCAAAAGGAAACTGAAAACTCGTTCAGCAAAAGAAAGCTACAGACGGCAGATAAATCAGTTATGTATATATATTTATAGATATATATGCTAATGAATGTTAATCAAGCACACGACGATTGAAAGGGAAAAAAGTATAAAAACTGAATCAAATGCCAATAAGAGATTCTACAATTCTATGATCACAATATGCAACAACAAAGCGTAGACAATGAATCAGGTGTACTGCTCTTAATGCAGTTCCCAAGGTGTTCACGTGTCGACATTAGCTGCCCTGTGCTAGCGGGCACGAAGGAGGGTGTATAAGCACTGGTAAACAGGCGGAAGTAGTGAAATGGGAAGCCCCTGAGCCCTTGAGATTTATGTTGCACGCAGATCAGGGTTTTCGGTAAAACTAGCCAGAAACCGTTATAAAAAAGGCTAAGAGTGAAAAGGTAGCTAGCTTTTTACATCATCGGGATACTATATTATATAGCCGACATAGCAAAAAACGGCTAAAATTTAGCTTGTTTAGATTTCAGATCCATTTTCACATAACTCAAAGTAAATTTCAAATTTTCCACTCATTACTTTCGTACAGAGTCTCTTGCAGTCTGGTACACCCTACCTTACCCCCTGCCACCAGTTATCAAACTGAGACAGTTTAAAAATCCACATGCGCGGCTAATTGAAATTTTTATGGAAATGAGACTTTGGGTAGTGTCTCGCAGTCAAGTAGCTGTTTTAGCCATTAAAATTAAAGCGTTTAGCTATTTATAGCTAACAGATATTTATTACCAGTCACAGAGCTTTAAAGCTACACATTTTTACTCATTAATTTAATAATTTATGTAGTTATTTAGTTGTATTTTCCTCTAAGTTTTAGTAACGCTTTGGTTCATCCAAAATTCTGCTCCAAAATCGCGCGTTTGTCGTGCGAAATTGCTGTGAAATTTTAACCTCAAAATCGGAGTCGTCGGCGTTCTCGAACGACTGATGATCGCAGATGCCCGTGGGACGCGATTTGAGCAATGCTGGCGAACAGATGCCCAAAGACTCCGCATTAATGGGTTTGCTGTGGAGGTACGGCCATTTAGCTAGGGTATTTTGAAGTTTAAGCTACCCCAAACTCACCCGTATTTGGCAAAGTGCACAAAGTAGCCCACAAAAGAGGCCACCACACGTGCCTCCGTCGAGTTACGCTCAAAGTCCGGAAACAGCAGCGGACTACGGAACAAATAGATCAGATCATCGCAGTGCACGGTGCCGTATTTCTGACCCACATCGGCACTGGTGTAGAGCGAGGCGTAGCTATGGGGACCCACGAAGTTAAAGCTGTACAGGTACAGTAAACGCTCGCTGGGGTCACCCGTGTGCACAAAGTCCCAGACGGCGTTGTAGAGTGGCTGCTTAAAGCCGCGGTCCGTAATGAGCTAAGAAGATAGGAGGAATTTGTTAGATCTTAGTAAGGTAGGTTACACCTCCCTCTAAGGGCTACTGCTACTCACATCAAGGAATCCCTGCACCGTGTCCTCATTGAGCTCGTGCTGGCTCTGAAAGTACTCCTCGATGATTAAGTGCATCGCAGCGGTAACTTTCTGCTCACAGAGCTCGGCAGGAAACTCGATTTGCTTCTGCAGAAACTCATCGAATTGGGCATTGAATTGCTCCCTCAATGTGGCATTCTCCATGATGTTAACCACACGCACAGCGCCCTCCTGTGGCACCGTGCCCATCAGGAAGGGCACCTTGTGATAGCTGCCCTCCCTCAGCAAAACCTGCGGATGGGTGCTCAGAAAGGCTTCCGGGCTGTTGGGCTCCACAACGGGACGGTAATTAGTCATCAGATCCACATCCCAGTACTTTAAGCCATCGCCAGCCATTAAAATTTTGTTCACATCGACGGAACGTAAAGCGCGTGCTAACTTTGGAGTACTCAGCTCCCGCGCATCCTTAATGCCACTAAGCTCAGCGGTGCGACGTGCCTGCTCCAGTGGCTCATCGAGTATGGCAAAGGGCACATTGGCCGTGCCACTCATGCTGATGGCGCGCTGGAAAAGTCCCTCTGAGGTGGGACTGAGCATGTGCAGATGCACGGAGACACCGCCGGCGCTCTGACCAAAGATGGTCACCCTACGGGGATCACCGCCAAAGGCTTTGATGTTGCGCTGCACCCAACGTAGCGCCAGCTGCTGATCCTTCAGTCCAAAGTTGCCAGGCATCGCAGAGTCCTCGGTGGAGAGGAAACCTGAAAGGAGATGGATGAAGGGATGTTAGGGGGTCTATTGGGAGAGCCCTGCTTGTAGCCTTACCTAAGGCTCCTAATCTATAAGCCATTGTGACCAAGATGACCTCGTTTGTGTCCATAAAGTACTCGGGTCCATGTATCAGAGGACTGGGAGAGCCGCTAAAGAAGCCGCCGCCATAGATGTACACCATGACAGGCAGGGACTTCGAGGGACGACACTGAGGAGAAACCGTAGGTTAAAAACCTTCACGTAGGTTAAGAAAGAACCGTCTTACCTCCGGTCTGTAGACGTTGAGATACAGGCAATCCTCATCGCCATGCACCGCTGGCGTGGGCAGCAAATAGTTCTTCTGTATGCAGTCCGCTTGCAAGTTGCTAGCATTGTAGATACCCTGTAATTTGGGCATTACCTTGGGGTTCTAAAGGGTTCAAAAAAAAGGAGTTTTAATGAAAACTGTGAAGACTTTGCGTAAATTTTGTAACCCACCGCAAAGCGCAACTCCCCGACGGGCGGCAGGGCATAGGGTATGCCCAGAAAGGCCTCGAAACGCTTCATCTGATAGCCGGGCATATAGACGCCCTTCAGACAGCCCAATTGATTGCCACATACGACGAGCGTCTTGTCACTTGAGGCCAACGATGTCACCGTCGTGACCGAGACCAAAAAACCGATCGAGACAATTAAGACATTCCCCGTATGAATCATGACTGATGGCTTTTGTCTAACGAAAGAAATCAGAGTCAACTTTTATATTTTTTTTGGCAGTCAGTAATGGCCCCATTAATTATGCATAACTCATTGATTTATATTCATTCACAGAAATATACAACAAGAAGATCAACAAGAAGCAGAGCTACAAATTTAAGCTTCTTTTACCGATGATGTCAACGACGAATTCGAGATCGCCGTCAATATTCCCACGACAAAAATACTTGATATGGGCGTGTATTTGTAGGATTTTGAGCAAAAGGATTAATTAGCGTAAATTGGGGTAAATATTTAAAAAAATTTAAGTTAGAAGTTAATTTTTTTTTATCGTAGACTAAGTTAATTATTTTAGTCTAGCTTACAAATTTTTGCTTGGAATTTTTTTATATTGTTTCTATTTTAACAGTTAATTTAAGGTTTAAAGAGAAACTTATTTAATAAATTTGAAAAATATATAGACCTTATTATTGTTTATATTTATTTTAGTTAACTACATTTTCAAATTTGATTTTTTTTTGACTGATTTAAAAACCATTTTCATCATACACCCTTAGAGAGGGTCATGTGTTTTTATCGATTTTTTTTTAAGTTAATTCGACTTTTTAAAGTATTTATTTTACATATTTTTAATAAACTTTTTTGTAGTTAATTTTGTTAAGTCTTGTTAATAATTTTGTTTTATACGAGTAATTAAAAATTTAATATTTTTAACACTTTTTAATCTGAATTTTCTACATTGTTAATTTACAGCAGCTCCAAATAAATGAAATTAAATTATGATTTAAATTGTAAAGCCTTTAAAAAAAAAAAGGCTTAAAAAAATTTATTTATATGTTTTTTGTAGAACTTCTAGATCTCTACTTGAATTATATAAATTTAATTTTCTTTTTATTTTTTAACCCTTTAAAACTCGAGTAGTTTTCCTTTCCGTGCTCCAACTTAAATTCCACTCACCTGCCGTGTAAGCTCGTACTAACTTAGTAACTCGACTAACTTGACTTAGAATGAGCTAGTAAGCTCCTAACGCGACCGCTCACGGTTTGTATCTGACGGGTTTTGTAACCAACGCGTTCAGTTTTATGCAAACGTTGATTTTTAAATAAAAATACTTATAAATAAATAAGAAGAAAAACTTTACGGTTTTTGTTGTTGTTGAACGCTTGAAAAAATATGTAGATCCAAAAAGTTATTGTGCTTAGTGATTTTGTAATCGGCAATTGAAATTTATTCGCACGGCTCACACGGCGTATACTTGATCTGAACTGAACTGAGCACCGAGTACGTTTCGTGATCACTTTTTTGTGATCAGTTTCGAAGAGAGTCTCCACAAAGACTGCACAACTATCAGCTGTCTTCTTTGGCTTTTATCCTGTGCTCCAAACAAAACAAAACAAAACAAAAAACTAACACAACTACAACTGCATATGTATCTTTGTATATGTAAGTGTAATACTATATGTACTTATACTTTACGACACTCTTTCCACTCTCTGCACTCTTTCCTCTCTCTCTCTCTCTTAGTTCTGTTCTTTTGTCACCGAGATAAGAAATTGTCTGCTTAATTCCCGCTTTGCATTATAGAAACTTAAATAAAGTTTTGCTTTCATGCAGGGGAATATACAGCGCGGGGTAGTCAAATAGCTACACTTTGTGGAGACAGCTATAAAAATCGTAGTTTTATAATGAAACTTTTTCTTTTTCTAATTTTTTTTGGTTTCTATTTGAAGTACCGACAAGAACTTATTAGCGACACGCCTTCAAATTACCCGCTAATAATAATAATATTTTATATAGTGCAAAAATTCTATTTATTTTTATTTTGCCGCCTTTTGATTTGAATTTTATTATACCACATAAATTTCTTAACTTTTTGCATAATTTTTATTTATTATAGAGACCTTTATTTACTCATTAGTTAGCGTCACTATTTGCCTGTCCCGCGGTTTGTTTACACACACGTGATTTACATTATTACATGCACTTTCCATATGGAAATTCGAGTGACCTTCGTCTGGGAGTGCGAACCAATTCGAAATGCAAAATAGGTCAACGCTGCAGCTTCTCACACACATCAATTCAGTCCAGTTACTCCCGTTATCACGCAAAGGGGAGCGGTTTGGGTTGGAGGGTGTAAGAGAGGGTGGAGGAGTGAGGGCGAAAAAAAGGGAGGGCCTGTTCGCATTATCATTATACGCGAGTGAGTGCAATCATCTTTTGTCATTGAACTAGACAACAACTGGGATAGGGTAGAATAGCCTTTGTTTCACAGAGAAAGTCATATAGGCAGCATGAAGTAGTGAAGCAGGTATAAAACTAATTTCTAGGGTATCTGGGATAACCAAACAACACTTTACAGTGTATTACTGGCAATATAAATTTACTTAAGTAGCTGTAAAGAGTTCCTTCTCTGTTGAAGCGCTTTTAAGCCAAGTCAAATGATTTGCTAGGGTATCTTCAAGCACATCAAACACTTCGTTGCTTTTATAAATTCACATAGAAACTGTATTTTTATATAGCACACAAAACCACAGGGTATTTTAAGTATTTTCAACTACAACTAAGCTAATTCGAGGGCATTTAAAAGTAGTTGAAGCAATCAAAAGCTGATCTCTCTATAAAAAGATCTTCTTCCAGATGGGCAGACCACGCAGATCCATGCTGCGCTCTATAGACTCCCGGTAGACGCCATTTTGTTGACCAAAATGCAAATAGTTGCAGAACTGATCAGCTGTAAAGTGCTCAGGTTTGCAAGCGGGTAGCGCGCTTTCATTGTAGAAGACGCTGAAAAGCAGAGGAATTCTATAGAGGGTTAAGTTCTTAGGGTATTGCTGCTGCCTACCCTGTTTTAGCAAAGTCCACCAGAAGGTTCGTTAGACGCTTGATGACCAGATGATCCTCCGAGTCTTTGGGGTACTGCGATAGTACCGCCAGCATGCTAATCGTATGCAAGCCATCGTCCATGTGGGAGGGCAGCAGGTCTTGGGTAAACGATCCCTCGCTGTGTAGAGCGCCGAAGTAAATGTTGCTAGGACTGCGATAATCGAACTTGTAGACATAAAGCGGTTGCTGCGCGTACTCCACGTATTTCTCAGCGGACACGTAGAGCGGATAGTAGAAGATGAAGTCTCCTAGCATATTGGAGAGCGGCACAATCGTACGCTCATTTAGTTCCAGTTCCTGCACATCATAGACCTTTAGTAGTTCCAATACAACTTCGTGCGACGTGCCCTCGGGTAGGTAAAGCGACAAGTGAAAGAACTTTAAAAAGTTTTCATTGAATTCCCTGCGAAGTTCCGGGTTAGTGTAGAAGTGCAGCAGGAATAGCGCTCCCTCGCCGGCACGCGATGAGCTGCCCAGCAGCCAAGGCATCTGTGTGATGCGACCAGCCGTGTGTGCCTCAATGAACCCCTCAGTTAGGAAGGGTTCGGTGGCATCAGTCGGTTCCACCACAATGCCATAGTTCACGAAGGGCATGTTGTTGAAGACCTTGAAGGCATCACCGCCTTCCACCAACTTCTGGGCATCCACTTCCCGTAAAGCTTGGGTGAGTTTTTTAGTGTCCAGTGTAGCCGCTTCAGGTATGCCCAGATGCTCAGCGAGACGACGTGCCTGAGCTAAAGGATCGTGGACGTGGACGAGTGACGATAGAGCTGTGCCGCTCAAGGAGATGGCGCGATGGAAGAGATCTGCAGTGGAAGAGGGAAAGAGAAGGTTAAGCTACGATAGGAGGAAAAGAAGAGGGAGTAGGTGGGATTTGAGGAAGGAGAATGGAGAGAAGAGGACAACAGAGAAGAGGGGAGGAGAGATTTATGTATGGAAAGTTGGAGAAAAGGAAAAGGAGTAGGTAAAAGATGATTGGAAGTTAGGGCAAAAGAAAAATGGAGTAGGAACACAAGGCACAACAAAGAGGAACAGTCCCCAGTCTTACCCTTCGAGCTCGGACTGAGCATATGAAAGTGAGCGGACATGCCACCCGCACTATGACCAATTATAGTCACCCGTTGCGGATCACCACCAAAGCTAGCGATATGCTGCTGCACCCACTGCAGTGCCAAGCGCTGATCCTTCATGCCAAAGTTGCCCGACATGTGCTGATCACCGGTGCTAAGAAAGCCTACGAAAGTAAACCCAATAAGTCAGCCTATGAAAAATCAACCTACATTTGCCTTCTTACCAAAGGGACCCAGTCGATAGTTGAGCGTAACGAATATAACTTTCCTGGTGGCCATCAGATACTCCGGACCCGTTGTATAGAAGTCACTGGAGCCAGCAAAGAAGCCACCGCAGTGCATATAGACCATAACGGGCAGTGGTGTCTCTAGCGGCACCTTGGGTCTATACACATTCAGGTAGAGACAATCCTCATCACCGAAGGTGGGAAATTTCTGAACCAAGTATAATTTTTGTAGACAGGCGGTGGGTGGAATGGCGGCATTAAGTACATCCTCCCAGCCGGCAGAGGGCACGGGATTCTGCAGGAGATTTCATTAAACTTTTGAAAACTACCAGACGCCAAGCACTCACCTTGAAACGCAGCTCCCCAACAGGTGGTTCAGCGTAGGGTATGCCCATGAAAGCCTCATAGGCTTGCCCCTGATATCCTGGCATCTCGGCGCCCTCCAGACAGCCCTGATCCTTGAGACACAACTCCAAGTCCGCGTGCACGACAAGCGCTGCGCTAAGTATGCCACAGAGCACGGTCCACATTTTAAAATTACTTTCTACATTTCCCGTTTGCATTTCCCTTTTTATAGCTGCGATCATTGCATGTTGAGAAATATCGGAAATATTTTACGGTCAAGCCCCTAATAAACGGTTTGAGACCAATCGTATAAACTTCTTAATAAACTGTTGTCAAACTCAGGCGAGTAGCTGATACGCTACTATAACATTTTACAGGGTATAGGTGTAGACTTAAGAGCAGTCGAAGTCTTTAAGCTAAAACCGTAACAAACTTGTGCGAATTTCTTATAAAATATATTCTACTTAACTTATAGCTAAACTCCTTTAAAAGAGCATACAAAACTCGTCAGAAACATTTTGAATATTGAAAAGATTACTGTATTTACACGATTGATTGAATACAGCAGCCAAGCACAGCTGCCAACCAAGCAATAATAGTCATTCATCATAATCATAGACTTAAGTTTAACAACTCGATTAAAAACTAAACACGCATTCATATTATACAAAGACTTAGCGATTACAAGCTACAAATTAAGTGATTAACTTTAATCTACGTGAAACAATTAAACGAAAAGAACACTATGACAGTTTTAAGTTAAATCGGTGTGAGATTTCGTCGCTGGGTTTCAGTTAGATCGGGATGCCAAATGTCCACAATGAGCACCAGACGCAGTTGGGTTCCATTGTGCCATACCTCGTGCTCGAAGCTGTCATCGAATACAAACAGTTCGCCCTCACGCCAAGTGCTGTGGATAGACAAAGAATACCCATTAGTTTAAATAGTTAGATAGCTGAATGACTCGCTTCTCCTTTCACTGGGTATCTACCAAACACTCACCGCTGCTGTTCGGCCACCCGCAAGCTAGTCAACTGTGGTTCCGGTGCCACTAGCGTCAAGTGCGCACGCAGCCTGCAGTTGGTAGGTCCACAGTGCGGCCAGACATGTGTGCCCGCCTGCATCAAACTGAACTTCACCTGTCCACGCCGACAGCTTTGGGCAGCTGGCATTCTGGCAATCAGTGCACAGGTAACAGGCGCTGCTTGACAGTTGTTCTGCTTTGCCCGACCCTGGGAAAACAGTTCGTATTGCTGCCAATTCCCCGTGTCGCGCAGTTTTTCCGCTTCGGGTTGAAAATTGCCACGTTTGTTAAGCAGCGCAAGCGCCTCATCGCGTATAACATGCCAGCTGCGCTGCAGTTGCCCCAGCTGCTGTGCAATCCCTGTCTCTTTAAGCGTCCAAAAGGGTTGGGCTTTCAGTCCCTGCACATTGTACAGCGAACGCTGATAGGCACTCGGAAAGTAGTTGCGCAGTGCCGCACGTTGATGCAGCTGCCACGCCTCCTTGTGCCTGCCCAGACGCTGCAAGGTCTCGCCCAACGCCATGTAGAAGTAGGACTCCTGTGTGCCCTCCACACCAGAGTCTATAGCGTACTGCAGGTAGGGCAGCGCACTCTGATAATCCCCCGTCAGCTGCTTCAGCGCCAAGCCAAAGTGAAGCTGAGCAACTGCATCCTGGGGAAAACGCTTCAGTGTCTCGGCTGCCACAAGCTGCAACTCCTTCAAGCTGTGAAAATGAGTAGAGAAACGCTATTAGTTATAGACTGACGGCACTGCAGTTAAAGCACATAACACACCCACTTATTGGTCATCAGATGACTGAGGGATAACTGATTCCTAGGCGCTGCCTGCGACGGAAAGCGTTCGATGAGCAGCTCGTGTATGGCCAAGGTTTGCTGGTTATACCCTGTAAAATGTGAAGAGGTATTAGAAGCAGCTATAGGAGGTACACCTACTACTCACCGAGAAATCTCAGGTGCTGTATACAACGCTCCCCAGCCGCACGAAACTCCTCATCCTCAGCGATGCCATCACCAAAGGCCAAGTAACGTTTGTAGGACTCAATGGACTCCTGCAGCAATTGATTACTGCGACGCTGTTCTGCGATGCGTTCCAGCGCCCGAGCACGTGACAGGTGTGCAGTTGGCTTGTGTGCGTATGTGTGTGTGAGGATGTTAAAGGCGCTCAAAGCTTTAGCGGGATTCTAAAACGGTTAGTTTCAGGTTAAGCAGTTGATTAGGGCAACAAAAAAAAACAGAGGGAGACAGCACGACCTCGTGGGGGACAAAACCTCATCACTTTTGGATAGGCAAATTCAGCTGCTGGCAAGCACTAAGTGGGTGTCTATAGCTTATAGTTTAGTAGCTTGCAGCAGGGAATTTATAGCGCATCCAAGAGCAAGAAAGTTTTTCACAAACCAGACGACATAACTCAAATAATTGCTACTAATAATTGTTAATATTTACTTATTTACTAAGCACATGAACTTAAAAAAGCGAAAACATTTAATAAAGCTATGAAAGGATTTGACTTTTTTGGTTTTTTTGGTTTTTGAGTTTCTAGTGATTGTTGAGCTTTAAAAGATATAAAGTAAAAGTTGTAGTAAAACGTAGTATTTTTTATATAGTCTCACTGTACTCACCTCATTGATCATTTCGGCATTTGCCTGTCGCAATTCCTGCTCAAATAGATCATCTGTATCGGCATTATCCGCCGCCTGGGCACCCGTTGAGGGTTTCGCTTTTATTTCTAAATTGGAAAAAGATAAAACTAGTTTATAACTTGTGGTAATTTAAAGGTTTTAAGACGCCATTTGAACGGTTAAGTGTAAGAGTTTCAGAGCTTAACAAAACTATGGACTTACTATGAGTATTAACGTATTTCTTATAGAGTAGGTGTAACGTATGCCATGATCGGTTTGCTATATATATATATATATATATATACTTTTATAATACGATTGATTGATTGATTGTTAATGATTTGTATTATTTTTTTTTATTTTTTTCTGGGTTCGATTTTTTGGTGTAAATTGTACATTTAGTAATTACGTGTCCAGGAGGGATCATCTGAGTCGGGATCGCTTTCGTATTCCTTGGCCGGCAGACGGCCGTACTTGGCCTCCAAGCGGCTCATGAGCTCCGCATCATCCACATCCGATATTTCGTCCTCCTCCTCATCGCTTAGGTCCTCCTCGTCGCTCTCATCGTGCTCGTAATCCTCTATGTCTCCATCTTCGTACTCTACATAAATATCGCTAGCTGCTGTTGCTTCGTGTTCCGGTTCTGTGTCTGCTGCTGCTTCCTCCTCCAGCTCTGGCTCTGCCTCTGGTTGTGGTTCGAGTTCCGACTCGGGTTTCTGTGCCGTTTTTGCTACCGGTTTTGGTTCCATTTTGGATCTGTACATAGCACTCAGTTGCTCAAAGGTTTCAGGCACATAACCCGCATTGATGGCAATGTTATCATCGCTCTCATCCAGATCGCTCAACTCCACCTCGATTTCCTCCTCGATTTCGATCTCCTCCTCCGAATATTCCTCTTTATTTGTTGGAAATAAGTTTTAAGTTATTAACTAAAGTGGCAAAGGGTTAACTCAACAAGTTTCAAATAGTTTCAATGACTCAGTTTGAAAATATTTGAAAACAACTTCGGTGATACCGAGGTTACTATAAGAAAAATTAGTTTGAGAACCGTCATCAAGTGGTGGCAGCTCCTCCACATCATCGGGTATATTATCCTCCGCTGTCGCTATGGTCAGTCGACGTCGCATATTTGACTCGGGATTAGGTTCCTCCTGCTCCTCGTCTAACATTATTTGATTTAATTAGTATTTTTAAAAATCGTTTTTCAAGCCAAACAAGAACAAAGCCATACGACAAATAATTTACATACATAGATATTGGCGCATACGTTTTAACAAAGCTGTGACTACATAAATTATAAAAAAATTATAACAAAAATTTCATTATTTTAGACTTAAATTAAATATAAGTTTGGTATTTTTTTGGTATTTTTTGTAAATGAAGAAAGTGCAAAAATTTTGTTTTCGTTAAACGACAAATTTTTGGATTTAGCGGTTAATTAAAATTAGTTTAGACGACATTTATGTAGTACTGACTTTACAGAGAGTAACAGTTTGGATGCTGGGGTTATTATTTGTAAGAAAAGGGCTCTTAAGAGCTCCTTAAAAGTAAAGCAGTGAGTAGAGTAGGAGCATTAGCTGTTCAGGCAATGAAAACTCACTTGTATTTGGATTTTTCCGTATCAATACAAGGCGTGAGACAAGGGCAAGTGCAATGCCAACGCCAAATTTAACGGCAACTGGAAAATTAGTTAACAATTTTTTAGTATTTATCTCGTAGTCTCCTAGAAACGTAGAAACGTAACGAATTTCAAATTTCTTTTGCACTTTCTTGTACAATAATCGAGTAGAGTAGAGTTTAAAGATAGTGTTGGGAATACCCTTAATGTTTTAACCGTTCACACTGGCAATCCTTAAGTTCTTTTAACAGCTACTAATACTTACGTGAACCCAACCAAGAGGCTGTGCTAGCTGCTTCCTCTGCTTGCTCCTCGGGCTCCGCTGCCTGTGCCTTCTTCTGAGGTTCATCGTCTACGTCCTGATCCAGTGATTCGAAGTCATCATCATCGTTGTCATTCTTGTAATTGAAATTAAGATTTAAGTACAGCATTAAATGAAATCGTTGCTAACGCACCTGCTGAAAGTCATCCTCTTCATCAGCCGCATCGGGCGCACTATCAGCTGTGGGCTCAAGCGAATCGGCAACCAGCTCATCATCATCATCGTCATCGAAATCATCGGCATTGTCCGCCGCCTCATCGTCATCATCATCATTTTCATCCTCAGCAGTTGTTTGTGGCTGAGACTGTGACATGGCTGGCTCAGTGGATTCCTCAGGCTCATCATCCTCCTCCTCCTCCTCCTCTTCGTCTTGCTCATCCACATCATCCTCCTCCTCTACAGTTTCTGGCGCACTTTGAGCTTGAGAGCGTGAAATGGTTGGCTCAATGGATTCCTCGACTTCTTCGTCTTCCTCATCATCCTCATCAGCTTCATCATCCTGCTCCTCTTCATCAATTTGGGATTCCTGTGGTTCCAGCGACTCTTCATTCTCCTCTTCCTCCTCAGCAGTTAAATTTTCAGCAGCATTATTATCATCTTCCTCCTCCTGCTCTTCGTCCTCCTCCTCTTCATCTGCCTCATGTTCGTCTTCGGCTTGCTCCTCAACCGACTGCTGCTCATATTCCTCCTCATCGTGTTCATCATCATGATCATCGTCCTCATCCAGCGCCGCTTCATGTGATCCATGCTGAGCATGCTCCTCATCATGTTCCTCCTGACGATGCTCCTCCACCCAACCATCAAAATAGTTGGAATACCTGGACTCAGACAATGGAGTGTCCACTACAAAAACAGGGATTAGGTAAAGCATTCTTTTAGCTAAACGGTTTACTCACGATCTTCCAGACCGCGATTCTCCATGATGATCACTCCGACGAGACCCAGCAGCACTGCCATCAGAGCAAAGAAAATGATCTTGGCACACCAGTGACCACCAGTTCCGTGCTGATGCTGCACATGGAGATGCACATCATCGTTTCCCATCTTTGTGATGTGCACGCCGTGGGAAGATGAGTCGTCATCTTCTGGTAAGAAAAACAAATCAGGTGATTACAAAACACTTAATAACAGTCACTAAATGGAAGGCGGGCGTTAGTATAAGCGGCGTACACAAAAATAATTGAGTGTTTTAGTAGGAACGAGTACAGATGAGTATTAATACTAAATTGAAGTTTGGTGTTTGGAGTTTCAAGGGGGTGTGGTGAGGGTCGAGAGGTAATAAAATAATTACTACTTATGAGATTTGCTACCTTGACAGCTTGATTGCCGCAAGAGAGTCACGTCCCCCTCGGATTTGCGATCATCTAGACAAAAATTAGTTAGTTACAGTGATTAAATTTTAGTTTGATCACAAACACTTGATAAGAAACGTTTAAAGACGAGAGGGAAATGTGTAAACACTCTACATGGTATATGTGAATGTGTGTTTGTATGCGTTTGTTGTAGTTTCTATTGTTGTTGTTGTTGTTGTTGTGAATGCAAAACAAAGAACGCGCAGCGTCATGCGCTTGGGCATATGGCCAAAAAACAAGAAGCAGCAAAGAAGAATGAAAGAAGAAATGAAAAATCTCTACATAGTATGTGCATAGGTATGTGTGCAACTCACTGTGCGTGTGAGACTCTGTCTGCCTGTGTGTGAGTGTTGCTTGTTTGCTTGTGTGTGGGTGTAATAAATGTCTGGTCACGGAAGTGTCTTGACTTTGTGCATTTGATTATTATTTTTATTTTGATCATTACACTCAATGATAATAAATTAATAAGTTGAACTTGTCAACATGCAAACTCCAACAAAACTGTTCGACAGAGAGCAAGAAAGTTTGTCACGAAGATGTCGACAGTAAGCAAAGAGAGTACATACGCTCTCCCACTCTCCACTCTCTGCTTGCTTAGAGAGCGAAAGTTTGTGAGAGCGTGCAAGGAGTCGAAAATCTACCGGTATTTGTTTACGTTGTTGCTGCTGCAGATAAACGTCTCATTTTTATCTTAGAATTTGGCCGTTCCTCGCCGCCGGCTTAAAATAAACACATGCTGATATTTAGAGATAATTTTCAGCAGCAAACATACAAACAAACCAACAAAAACAACGAACTTCTTTAGCCCATTTATCCCGGTCAAAAGATTTTTATTGTAGCGCGTGTCCCAAGGCAGCATGACAACGTATAGAAAATCATAAAAAGAAAATCTATTAGAATTATATATATATACACATACTATAGGTATATACTTTTTCTCACACGCATAGCGACAAAAAAAAAATACACACAGGCACAGAGCAATGTATAATTTTATATAATAGGGCAAAGTTATTTTTAAAGGCGCTCGACAATATTATTTATGCTAATAAAAGAAAAACGCAATTTTGACAGTTTCCACCACAAATTAAATAGTGTTTAATTCTTTAAATCTTTGTTGTTGTGCCACTTACCACGTTTTTTGCGTTTATCCTTACGCTTTCGCGGCTGAACATCGCCCGACATAATGCTAGATGTTTATCTGATTGCCAATTTCTTAATAGTATAATATGGATTTAAGCCCCACTGTATGTTTTTATTTTATATTCTTTATTTTCTTTATGCGGGCAACCGACCGTCGAACCGTTTCGCCGCGATCACCGTAAGCAACTGAAACGAATGGAACGAACGACCAGACGATGGAGCTTTTTCCGTTGCGCTTTGTTAGACAGAAATAGCGGGAAATGTGCTAATATTTGAAAATCAAGCTGTAAATACAGGTAGTGATTTTGTTGCTTCACTTAATTTTTACTTGTTAACTGACAATGAAATCAGTTTCAATTGATTTGAAACAGTTCTCATTTAACATATTTCTGTTAAGTATAATAACAGCACAATCGTAAATCTGTATTTCATTTATTATATTGAAAATAATATATTGAATTAGAAAATTAATAGTGCTCATAAATGTGCTCATAAATATTTTATTACTTCTAAAATTTTAAATATAAATAATTTAAATTTTAACAGTCATGTTAAGTTTAACATCATTGCGTTTAATTTTGGTATTTTTTGCTTAACTAGTATTAAATGCGGTGTTGGGCACACTGTTGCATTTACTACCTCAAATTACAACAAAACAAAAAAGAGAACAGAACGAGGGAAAAACAACCCAGCACAAATTATGTATAGATACAATTGGAATTAAAGTCAACACAAAAACCGATTGAAGGAACCGGGCCAATTGCAACATTGTGGTAAGTTTGAAGATTATTCTGCAGCCAGCCAAGATTCCCTGAAAACTTAATAGTTTAGGGCACAGTGTGTTTTGGTGGCGAGACCGACGACGACGACCCAGACAATCTGTCGGCTGTGGCTGGCTGTTGGCAGCGGGGGCGTCAGCAGATCAATTAGCCACGCCTTGCAGCATCCTTGAAGGGTGCAACAATGGCTGGTGATATGTCTATTGGTTGTGCGGCTTTAAAACGATCAACGAAACTAAAAAGTTGTACAAGTGCCGCGGATACGGACTCAATGCAGATGCCGAATGAGCGTAAGGAGAATGGCAATAATACTGGATTATTAAATAAAGTAGTAACGGCGCCACAAAACATGCGAGGTGGCCTCAGAGTGTACAAGATTGTCATACTCGGTGATGGCGGTGTCGGCAAATCGGGTAAGTGACATAAAATGAACACTGCGCATTTTTGATTGAGTGCTGCGAAAAATCAATAAATTATCTCAATTTCTTTTACGCTTTGTTTTACGAACACCAACCCCCACCCTCCAAAACATACGGTATATGTGCTGCTTCGTGCGTTCGGCTAACTTTGCGTGTACACAAAACAAAACACACACGCATACTCATACAAATACTTGCGCACTCACGCACACATGAACAGCTGTTACTCTGCAGTTCGTCAGTCACAGTTTCTTGGACTACCATGACCCCACAATTGGTGAGTTAATCGATAAGCTTCGATTAAACGGCTCAACATTTATCGTTATTCTCTCTGTGTGTTTGTGCTTTTTTTCTCGTTCCTTGTGTGCAGAGGATTCGTATCAGCAACAGGCGGTAATTGATAATGAAGCTGCTTTACTGGATATACTCGACACTGCTGGTCAGGTTGAGTTCACAGCGATGCGGGACCAATACATGCGTTGCGGTGAAGGATTCATCATTTGCTATTCGGTAACCGATCGCCATAGCTTTCAGGAAGCATCCGAATATCGTAAATTGATAACGCGCGTTCGCCTATCGGAAGATATACCGCTTGTATTGATTGCCAATAAAGTGGATCTGGAATCTCAGCGACGTGTCACCACCGAAGAAGGTAAAAATTTGGCCAATCAATTCGGTTGTCCCTTCTTCGAGACATCCGCCGCGTTGCGTCACTACATCGATGAGGCGTTCTATACGCTGGTACGCGAAATACGGCGGAAGGAAATGCAAAAGGCGCTGGGCACCGATAACAATTCCGAAAAGATTCACACACGTCATCGCAGTCGCTGGTGGCGCATACGTTCCATATTCGCATTGGTTTTTCGCCGTCGGCGTAACTTAAACTAAAGTTTACGACTTGGAAAAAAAACTCTTCGTTTCGCAAAAGTGCAATAATAATTCAATGCGTTATACTATATATTTATTTGGCTATATACCTATGTATAGCACAACAAAATCTTATATATGTATATTTGTGGATGACTGTGTGTGTGTAAAAGTCTAAGCCAGAGATGCACTAACCAATACACACACACGCTCTCAAAATTTAGTTTATGCACTTTAAGAAAAAGTAGTTCAACATTAACTATCGAATTGTTAAGCATTTCGCTGGCAAAGCTACAACTAAAACTAATTTTTACCAGTGTTAAAAAAGAAGCAGAAAAGCAAAAGAAACAATAAGGAAGATATTTACTTATGTAAGCTGCAAACACAAAAACAATGTTTCAAATTGCTCTCTCTCTCCTGCTCTTCTGGCAGTGTAAGTGCACTGAGAGCACCACTTTAAGATGGCGTCGTGGAGAAGGGGAGAGTGTGGCAGCTCTGGTCTAATCATTATGAATTTATGTATGTAATTGTTATGGCCCATATTAAGGCAAACTAATTATTAACTAAGCGACAATTTGTTTTTGTTTATATTTTTTTTAAGTTTTCTATTTGTTAACAATTGCCACTTGTATTTGTATTTGTTGAGTGGACGAATAAGACAAGATATATAGTATATATATATATAAAAAAATATTCATATATCAATATATTTAAGCACGAAATCCAAAATGAGACATATTTAGCAATGCACATAACGTATGTAGAGAGCAAAAGAAACATAAGAATGTTGAAGACAAAACAAATTGGCAAAAAACAAAATACTAAATGCATTTAAAACTTAACGAAAGAACGAAAATGAAATAGAATCAAAACGGAACGAAACTACTGAGTCCTAGTAAAGCCAACAAGTCACAGATCAGGCTATATACAGATATGTATACATAGAAAATATATAAATGACGAACAAGTTTTAAATCAGAGATGGAACGAGCTTTAAGTCGCAGAAAACCTCTGTCCAAAAAAAAACAAAAAAAAAAAATACCAAGCTTATGTGTGAAAAGAGAATTATGTATTATGTGCATGTATTATTATTATAATTACGAGAAAGTTTCGCACACATTAATCAAATCGAATAAATGTTGAATTTATAAAACGTATGTATACTAAAAACATATATATAAAAAAAATAACGAAATTGGATCCAAGGGATCGAAGGATTATAATACACAAAGAGCAGAGAACCGATAAAGAAAATGTTGTTTAAGTTTATGAAAAATGTTTTATTCAAGTTAAAGTTAACTCTTAAGTTTATTTATTATTATTAATTAAGCTGTTCCATGGTTTATTTTATTTGTTAATTACTTTTTAACAACTGCAAAAAACGTTCTCTAAGCATCACCAAGAGTTCCTCACCGAAAGAAAATATTTGTTATAAAACAATTCGAAATTGTTGTTAAACAAACTCTTGTCACACAAAAACTGTTTTTATGTTTAAACAAATCGATATCGAAAAAAACCAAATACAAAAACGAACTACGTATATTATATACATTTGATTATATAATTTGTTTGTCAGTTAATTAAATGCGGGTAAATGAAAGCGAGCTTTCATGAAAAAAAAACTTGTTAAATATCACATACGTATATTGTATTTCCCATTAAACAATAACTAAAACTAGCAACTAGCGTTTAATAATAGAACAAGTTTGGATTCAAAAACCAACTTGAATTGTTTTCTATTTTTTAATTTGAAGCTCAATTTTGTGCGCTTCGAGCGTGCAATTTTGAAACTATTTGATTCGTACATTTAAAATGTAACAACAAATAAATAAGCACACACAAAAAAAGACCCTGAATAAAGATTTTTGAGACCCCGTTAAAAAATGTGTTTTTTTTGTAGTATACTTACCAGCAGAATGCAATTAAAAAAAATTCCGTAAAATTAATAAAAACGCAGCATTTTGATTTTTTATAGTTTTTTTTGTTTATTTTTTTCTTTTTTTGTATTTATTTAGTAAAATATTCAATTTTTTTTGTTTTTTGTTGGTAATTTTGAAAAGAAATGATTTTGTTTTTGGTTTATATATGTATACATATACACATATATAATGCTAATTTTGGTAATCTGGTAAATGTGTATTTGTTTGTTTCTTATTCTTTCTTTCTTTGTTGTTGTTTTATTGTATAGGAAGCAAAAACGTTTGAATGCACAAATTTACAATTACTTTCGACGCGTGTTTCTATCTCTTCTTTCTTTGTTGTTTGTGTGTGTGTAATAGTAACTGTAGAAAATAGTATATATATATATATATGCATGCATACATACATACACACATGAACATTTAGCGAGCTGCACATGCATGTGTGTAGTTGTGTAGCATTTGTAGAAAACGGCGCATTTTGAGTTTTTTTGTGTGTGAGAATTACACGATTTTTTTCTTTGTTGTTTGACGGTACAAAATACAAAAAGAGACATACACATATACATATATGTACTGTATATATTTTTATATAATATATATATATTGGTATTTTATAAAATCATAAAATACGCTCATTTTTTTTTTTTTGTTATATATTGTGTTTTTGTTGTTGTTAATGCAAAATACAAATATTAAAAACTCGAATTTGCTTTGCTTTCTGGCTTACGCTTAATGTTTAAACATTTTAATCGTTTGTGTATTTGTTTTTTATATTTTTTTCTTTTCTTTTGTTGTTTCTGCAAAGTATATTTATTTAGTTTATTGGCGGTCTCTGTTTTGAATATATGTATATGCTACATACATACAGATGCATGTGTGTGTATATACATACAGTATATGATTCAAAAAAATTGGTAATTGGTATGTTTATGAACTCTTTTCTTTTACGGTTTGCTTTCCTTTCTTTTCTTTAGTCCGTTTTATCATAATTTTTGCCATAAGACAGTTGAAAAAAATGAATAACTGCATAAATTGCTCAACACCAACACACACACACACGTACCCGTCAGATGCACGCACTTGCACATACATATGTACTTGCACGCACACACAGACGCATAACGCTTGTAAGCTCACATTATCAACGGTTCATTGTAGACATATGGGTATACACGAGACCACGCGTTTGTTGTTGTGTTGTCTGCTTTGACGCCATTTAGAGTTCACAATTAATAATAATAATGCAATATTTATTATTGTTGTTGTTTACTTCGGTTAATAACTACTCTATAGACTGTGTGTATATAAAAATCAAATCCGCAATTTGACAAATTTTGCCCGATTTTCTTGATTCTTGTTTCATAATTTGTTGTAGTTGTTTTGCTTGTCGGTGTTATAGCAGCCAGCTTTAGTTGCTTGTTGATGTTGTTGGTATTCCCGCTATCTGTTATATTCTTGTAAAAGGTGTGTGTGTGTTGTTGTTGTTGTGTATGTGTGTATATAGAATTGTGATATTTGCTCTTTTAGAACAAAAGGCATCTGGTCTTCTTCCGTTTTTTAACTTGCAGTGCAGCCCTGGTTGCTGTCTCAAACACCTCCCTCACACCCTCCTTCGACTTGGCCGAGCATTCCAAATAGGCAAAGGCATTAATCTTCTCAGCCATAGCGCGTCCCTCCTGCGGCTTAACCGGCTCCTGTTTCATCTTTGCCAGCTCCTTCATAGAGAGATCAAGAACAATTTTAATAAAAATAATTCAATAGTTCAGATTTAACAGTGGGGCAAATCAAGCATTTTAACAAACATAAACCAGCTTATGGTAAAATGCGATTTATCTTACAATTACTTGACTCACTGCATATTATGAAACACTTACCCGAATTGTGTTGGGATCATTTCGCAAATCTTTCTTATTGCCTACCAAAATGATTGGAACATTGGGACAAAAATGTTTGACCTATGAAATATAGTAAAAAGATTAGTATTAGTAAGAATAATTAAATGTTTATTTGTTACTTACCTCTGGTGTCCATTTTTCGGGAATATTTTCTAGTGAATCGGGTGAATCCACTGAGAAACACATAAGTATAACATCAGTGTCGGGATAACTCAGTGGTCGCAGTCTGTCGTAATCCTCCTGACCAGCTGTATCCCATAAGGCCAACTCAACCTGTGAAAAAACACATAAATTAACAAAGGTACATAAAATTGTAAACGCATGTTGAGCTATTTCACCCACTGTATAGAATGAAAGGGCGCAAGGGTGGAGAAGGGGGCAATGGGTTGTGATAACGCCCGTTAAGTTTGTGCAATTATGTAGCACAAAAGCGTTCCCATCATCAGTCACATCACAAAAGACGAAGTCACAGTCACAACTTCAAGTTGAGAGATAGCAAAAGGAACTTGGCGGAAATGCCGAACGTATTAATCAGACACAATACGTAGGAATGACGTGAACGACAGCAACAGAGTCACAGACACAGATACATAAACACACATACACATATATATGTACATGTATGCCTGCATTCATATGTATGCATACAAACAAACAGACATACGTACAATATTTACGTTACGTATGTACATCATATGTAAGCACTATATCCAAACAACACACATCGACCGCCATATTGTGCTGCGCAAATTGTTTATGCCGAAAAACAACGTATGAAAATATTAGAAACGAAATGAAACGAAACAATTTGCAAAATAACCAAAAACAAATATACAAAACATGACTTAATGCAAATCAAAATGGCATACAACAATTTTTATTACAATTGAGAGCGTGCAAGCGAGAGAGGAATAGAGAGAGCGCGCGCGGCTCCAAACGTGAGCAGCACACACAGGTACCAATTGGAAGCGGAAGGGGGTGGAGGTACAAGAAGAAACAAAGAGAGTGTGCGAGCGAGCGAGGCAACGCGCAAAACTGTATGTGCGCAACGGGCTTGTGTATAAGACGAATGAAAAAAAAAAGAGCAAGAAACGGAAGGAAGGGAGCTTGCTATACAAGTACATGTATTAGTAGTAGTACTAGCCCTGTCTGTGTGTATGCGTGCGCGTACCACTCAGCCAGCATGTGTATATGTGTGCAAGGAGAGCACGAGCGGGAGACACAACGGGAGTGGGAGCGGGAGTCAAGTATGCCTTCCGACAATTGATATTGACTCACAACTTTTTTTTCAAGTAAAATGCACTGGTGATAGAGGGATGAGAGGATAGGGAGGGATGCTAGTTGGAAACACAAAATCATAATCAATGATCAGATGTTGCTGGAGTAAGTCTGAATCTGGGTGGGGTGGCCGTGGCGTTGGTGGTGGTTTAAACATAATAAGCTTACCTGCTTTCCATCGACTTCGATATCAGCGACATAATTCTCAAATACAGTCGGCACATAGACCTCAGGGAATTGGTCTTTGCTAAAGACGATCAGAAGGCAAGTTTTACCGCAGGCACCATCGCCGACAATTACCAATTTCTTGCGAATCGTCGTCATTGGAGGTTCTGGAATTGGCAGAGCAGATGCAACGACGGCGACAACGACGACGTCGACGATGCGTTGTATTTAATTTATTTGCGAAAACTGCGCGAGCTGGTTGAAAAATATCAAAGTGAAAAAGCCATACACACAGAAATACACACGTAGAGCTCACAATCTCTCACTTACACAAACACACGAATATACACACATACACGCACGCACACAAACACGCACACTTGAGTCATACATTGAATGGCTCTCTTGTTTGCTGTTGTTGTTGTTGTTCTTGTTGCTGCTGCTGACGATCTACAGAAAAGAAGAAGCATCAGCGAACAGCCGCATGAGGCGTTTTTGACAATCACCCGTTGTGGTGGTGGTAGTGGGGGGGTTCTTTTAGGCCAGTTATATGTATGCGTGTGTATGTTAATCAAACTGCTATGCTTTTTGCTAACCGACTTCCAATTGTTTAACACATGATACACACATTCATACATATGTCTATAGATATAGATATATGTATGCATGTGTTTGGAAGCCCGTGATTTTAGGGTACTGGAGGATTTGGCACTATATTTAATACACACATACACATACATGTAAGCATATATTTACTTTTCTTTAACTATATATATATGTATGTGAATGTGTTTTGAGATAGTCCAATGGTCGCGTCATAGGTTTGTTTCCTCGCCCGCCGCCACCAACAACTCTTCGTGCGTTTATTCCAAAAACATCATCATCCACTCGCATTTATGTATATACACATATGTATGTTGTCTGTGAGTTCGATTGCATAGCTGTGTGTGCGCGTTTGCTGTATGTGTGTGTGGAATTTTTTCACTGCTCTTTCAACTTTTTCTCACTTACAATTAATTATATTTTTTTGTGTAACACTTAGTACGAATTCGACACTTAATATGCTTACAAAATGGCACTAATTTGTTGATTCTTATGCGTCTACCGTTATTCGTTTCGTATAAAATGTATTACAATTAAAAATTCGACGTTTTTTTTCTCATGCAAAATGACGATGAATTTTCTTGGTAGATGAACAACCAACGCCTTCGTGCGCCGCAGAGTTGCACTTTGATTATAAGTGTTGGATAACACCAATATATAGTGAGCAGAACAATCGATACATCGTCGATACTTTTCATATATATTTTAGCCAGTTATCGACAATTTTCTTTATAAAAGTTGTTGTCTTTGTTTATAAAAAATTAAATTCAATTTGTATAAAAATTTAAACATTTTAAGTAAAGTTTGAGGAAAACTAATTGTTCATTTACGCAGTGGCAATGTTGCGTAGTCTGGCAGCCTTGCAACTGTGCTGAAAATAATGAACTCAATTTGCTAACGAATTTCAATACATACTTTTATTGTTATGATTACAAAGCTATTAATTATACAAATTATAAAGACAATATCAGCATCTCCTAAAATGTGCTATTTATCTTAACTTTTAATTTTACGGCATCTGACAAATTTTTTAATACTACGATGTTGCGTATGCCAATCAGCTTTTGAGCGGTACCACTGTGTTTGCAGTGCTGCCACACATTCCGAAATAGCTTAAGACTTTATCGGTTACAACGGTTATTTGAAAAGGCAACAGCTTTGGATGATAATAATAACGGCTTTATTGAATACCTAAACGGTCTCCACGACAGTTTGAAAAGCAATCTAATTCTAGCTTAAGAAGTTTATTTTAAGTAAACGTATTTAAATTGTATTAGATTAGTTCATGAGAACGATGTTATGTTATTAATTTAACTAAATTTATCACATCGTCACCAGAGAATCAATATCTTAATGAAAATTATTTTATATTATAGCACTAGCTTATTACAAGACAAATAATAACTGTTTTAGTAAACAGTTTATAGTTGTCTGGTAAGAAAACTAGTGATATAATTTACATAAGATTTATATATTTTATTTATGATTGAGAAAGGAAACAAATCTAAACGATAAATAACAGGTCTATAGAGCTATAACGCTCAAGGCCTCAGCCTGCACTTAGTAACTAGATGGAACTACCACAATTTACTGGGAGTTATGGGTGGCAAGTGATTACCACAGCGTGGGAAATCAAGTGGCACTGGTGGTAGATCCTTAAGTGTACCGATTTGAAAGACCAAATTCATGCCAATCACAATATGATATTGGAAATGACAATGGAATAGCCAGAATCCGGGATTATCGGCACGAAAACGTAGCACTGTATAGCCATTATTGGGCACTGCAACGGTATCCTTAAGCGATGGCTTCAGGTACTGCCGCTCGAGCATACCCCGTCGATCCAAGTCCAGGGCATGCTTCAGATTCATACGCTTGTTATCCGCATCCGGTGAACGTCCCATGCCAAGCACATAAAACGAAGTGCCATGCAGATGAAAGGGATGACTTATGTTAATCTGCTGTACCTCATCAACGAGCACTACCTCGACTATAGCATTCAAGGGTATGTCGATTTTATGCGTACACTGACAATTCTCGCCGCAATTTGCTGGTCGGTTATCCCCATTGCAGTAGTATTCCTCCGGTATGTCCTTGTACTGGGATAACATGGGCGAGGGTGGTGCTATGTAGGAGACCTCATCGATAAGCGATATCAGATGATCGGCATCGGAGGCAACTATATAGAATGTAGAAGGATTAGTCGGAGAACGTCTTCTTTTTCTACCCAGCCAATGCGAGCTGTCTTCAGTACAGGGTGTAGCATCGGCATTAAAGTATTCTAAGCATTAACATAAGCTTTAATCTAGAGTTTAACATTAACAGTAGCATAAACAATAACATTATCACCTTAACATGACATCTACAGCCGCTTTCCAGGGGTTATAACAGTACAGTGGGTAATGTGCTGCAAACAAGCCTATTACACCCACTGTACAGGGTATAATATATGTTTGGTACACAGAAAAGCGGCTACCAGATGCTACCCTACTACTAAGAGGCTTTAAATAAATAAATAGGGTATAAATTTAGTTAGTTTTCTGCTGCTTAGTACCAGGATACGGGCGGTACGTGATCACCGCAGCGTGGAAAACGTGGCGGTACTGGCGGCAAGTCGGCCTGTGTGCCAATATGAAAGACCAAATTCATGCCGATCACAATGTGGAACAGAAAGTGACAATGGAAGAGCCAATAGCCGGGATTATCCGCACGGAAACGCATCACAACATAACCGTTATTGGGCACGGCAATGGTATCCTTTAGTGGTGGCTTTGAAAAGTCCCGTTCGAGCATACCCATGCGATCCAGATCCAGGGCATGCTTCAGGTTGATCTTCTTGATGGACTTGTCCGGCGACCGACCCAATCCAACGACATAGAAAGCCGTGCCGTGCAAATGAAACGGATGACTGAGATTTACCTGTTGCACCTCATCCACCAGCACCACCTCCACAATGGCGCCCAACGGTATGTCCACCATGTGAGTGCACTCACAGTTGGGTCCACAGTTCGGCGGACGATTGTCACCGTTGCAGAAATATTCTGGTGGAATGTCATCGATTTGGGATAGCGGCGGAGCCGGTGGAGATATGTAGCTGATTTCATCCACTAGCGAGGTCAAGTGGTCACCGCTAGGCACAACTGTGTGTGTGTTTCGTTAGCGTATCAGTTTGTGTGATTGACCAAATGATTGAAGCGGGTTTTAGTAGTAGTTTTTGGTAGTAATAACAAAGAAAATCAAGTGTTAGTTGGTAAGTAGAAAAGATATACGATTAGTTACTAGAGCTGGGCAAAACAACGAGTGTTTGTACCGATTTATCGTTGTTATCGATATTTACTAACAGTTATCGAAAGTATCGAGTTTATGCTGTACTTGAGTTATCGATAAATCCGATTTTGTGCCAAATATCGATAACAACGGCTGCTCGCCCAACTTTTTGTAGCATAACCAAGAGAATACCCTCCGCTACCTACCCAAAAATCGATTATACGTATTCGGTATGAATAGCGTCTTCGGATCGTACACATAAAATCGAAATGGTAAAAATATTTTCACATCTGGTCGCTCAACCAAAACGCTTTTATCCACTTTCTTAGCATTCTTCAGATTCGAAACGCAGATGGCATCCGCACGCTTGCGATCACAAATTGCATCTAGAGGGTTAAGTATCTGCAAGTAACATAGACGGAGCAAGATAAAGTAACTGAAACAAAGGAGGAACAGTAACTAAAAGAGGAAATGAGGAAAAGAGATACTTAACTGAAAATGGCTAGAGTTTGGTGCAGGAATATATAGTTTAAGTAAATAGATTTTGTTTAATTTTATACATTTTTATTAAAATTGATTTAAACAATAAATATACATTTAATGGGCAGTTAATTGGGATTTTTCTGGCTTTACAAAATCTGCTTTTTAAATATTGTTTTTTTTTTGTTTTTCTTTTTTTAAACAATAGCAAATGCAATGTTGTGGATAAGAATTTTCGCAGCTATACGATATGACTGTGAGCAAGCCAATGTGAGAGTTTAGACCCTAGGCATTAGGCATATTTAGGTATTACAATATAGTTAAGCATAATATACATACATAATTCATTTATATAGACACGATTCTCTTTTTTTTTTTTTGTTTGTTTTTGTTTCTTTTGTTTATGTACATTTATAATTATATTTATAAAGATATATATAGTTATATATATATTCATTTCCATTCGCTTACGTTTTTTTTTTACTTTTTGTTTAGGCACCAGCGTGTTTGCTTGCTATCTCTCTCTCTCTCTCTCTCTCTCTCTCTCTTTACGGCCCAACTATTCACATACATTAGTTTTTAAATATACATACAGGGTGTAAAGTGTTTGTAGGGTTTTGAGGGTGTAAATCGGTTATAAACTTTTTTATGGCTGCTTTAAAAAACTTTTTACATTTTTCGATTTCCAAAATTTTCTTTTTTTTCGGGGGGAAAACTCCAAAATTTATTGCTTTATGCAACTTTTCTTGTGGCAAGTTTGTGCAGGGGAAAGGGGGGGATAGAGGAGTATTATTATACAGTAAGCTGTGCTTTACAGGGTATATACAGACGTACATACATACTCATTGTGCTGTTTTTGTTGTTGTTCTTCAATTTCTGGCTATAAAAAAAAAACAAAAACTTTGTACAAACTGTTCAGTAAATTTGTTCTTGTATTCATTTAGTTGCTGTTGTTGCTCGTTTCTAGTTGTTGCGTAAACGATATACCCCATTTGGTGCTTAATTAATGGGTATGGGCGGCGTATGATCACCGCAGGTGGGGAAACCAGGTGGCACCGGTGGTAAGTCCGCATTTGTGCCCACTTGCAATATCAGATTCATGCCGATCACAATGTGGAACAGGAAGTGACAATGGAACAGCCAGAAACCTATAACGAAAGTGAGGTTAGGTTGAGAAAAACGGGGGTAAAACAATTTCTAGTAGTAGCTAGTGACTAAAGTGGCTACCAACTGTGTCACAAGCTCTTTAGTCACTAGCTGGCAGTATATTTCTTTAAAAATTAGACTCAGCTGGTGACGAAAGCAGCGAATTTTGGAGGTTAAGTCCCCACTTTCGTCAACAGTCGGTGTAAGGAAATTTACCAGGATTATCGGCACGGAAACGCAGCACAACATAGCCGTTATTGGGCACAGCTATAGTATCCTTAGTCGGCGGTAAATTGTACTGTCTGTGGAGCAGGCCACGTCTGTCCAGATCGAGGGCGTGTTTCAGATTGATCTTCTTCACCGTGGAGTCCGGTGATCTGCCAATACCAATGACACTGAAGCCATAGCCGTGCAAATGGAACGGATGCGACAAGTTCGGTTGTTGTACTAAGAGGAAAGTGGAGAAAAAGATATAAACTGAAGCTCCTTTTGTACTAAACTACAACTCACCCTCATCGACCAGCACAACCTCGACAATGGCATTGAGGGGTATATCAATCTTGTGTGTGCACATGCAGTTGGGTCCACAATCCGCCGGACGATTGTCGCCGTTACAGAACTGCTCTGGATTGATCTCGTTGAACTGGGAGGTGAGCGGTGCCGGTGCTGACAAATAGGAGATCTCATCGATCAGTGAGATCACATGATCACCCGTGGGAGCCACTGAAGAGTAAAGAGTTATAGAATTAGATTATGTAATAATTTCAATACACCCCCCAATTACTTACCCAAAAATCTGTTGTAGGTGTTCGGCTGGAAGAGATCCTCGGCGCGGTAGACGAAGAAACGGAATGGCAAGAAGATTTTCACGTCGGGCTTCTCGGCCAAAAGACCGCGATCGATTTCGAGTGCGTTCTTCAGCTGACTGACGCAGATGGCGTCGTTACGCTGACGATTGCACTGAGCGTCCAGGGGGTTCATGACCTTTTGTTGTTGTTCGTTACGTCATTAAGTCATGGGGTCATACAGGGTATATATAGGGTATATACATGGTACAAAGTGCGGCACACAACAACAGTTGTTTGTATTTTGTTGCAGTTTGGTGCGATATAGTTTGGTGTGTGTGGGTGTTGGTGGGTGTGGGGTGTGTTTTTTGTTGGGAAGAAGATAGAGAAATGTATTTAGTTATGCAGTCATTTGCGGTTTCTCTCTGTCTCCAACTCTCTTTTGCTTATTAATATATTTACAGGGTATAGTTTTTAATATTTATAAATATTTACAGTCCCATTACAGTTATTTTAAAGGTGTATATACAAGTACTTACTTTGCAGATCGCTTTGGAGCGTAACACTAGTTTTATAACACTAGGATGTACTTCTTCAGCGCTGTTACAAACTCAAATTGTTGATAAATAAACCCCCAGTTGCTGAATGATCGTTAGTTTTTTAGATAGCAAAGATTCTGCATAGTTTTCCTCGCTTTACAACACTAAAACTTTCCACAGCAGGGAATTAACTCTAAAAGCTTTTGGTTTAGGTAGTCGATTACTCGTTCTCTTATTTTCATCTGTTTGAGATCGTTTACAAAACCCTTTCATTGATGATTTTAGCTGATCTACAATTTCTTACTTAAGATCACTTTTAAATAAGTTATTTTCCCCCTTCGGTAATCTTTATTCTTGTTTCTTACTAGTCGTTTGCTGGTCAAACTAAAACTCCTGGTTAGATTAATAAACCTACAGGCAGGCATGATCTTTCTGATCTTTAAATCAATGACAATCCTGTATAATGTAAGCCCTTATGTTTTAACCTATAGCTACTTCAAAACTCCATAAAGTACTCGCTGCAAAATACTCCGTGAGGCTACTGAAAAGCTAGAAACCACTTAAACTCCTTTAGGAGCGTATAGGCTACCAAAAACAGTCCTCCAAAGTGGAGGCTACCAGGCAGCTAACTGCCTCGCTACAAAAAGCTGCTTCCCCTGAAAGGGAAACGTAGAAAATCTAAGGAAAACTTACCACACCCTGAGGAATGCCGACATCGTACGTGGGAGGCGCTGAAGCAGGCTGATAGGGACCACGGGCATAACGTAAAATGGCCAACTGCTGGGCACGACGAATACCGCACTCTCCAAGACCACGTAGCTGAATCCAATAAGCGCCCACGGGCTGATCAGCAGTGATGATGAAGTCATAACGTTCACCTAGAGGAGAAAAAGATGCGGTTAAGTCTGTTCTCCTACTTTAAACTGCTGCCAACTCTACCTGAGAAAGAGATAATGGTGTTCACATTGACGGGATGCACTGGCTCGCCATCGGTGGCAATGACAGTCATGCCGTGTCCCTCGATGGTCACTTGAGCAGGGCAGACAGAGGCAAATGCGTTGATCATGCGGAAACGATAGCGACGTCCGGGTGTTATGGTGAAAATCTCGAGTGGTGTATTGGTCATGAAACCAGTGTTGGGATCTCTGAACTGGCCCTTGCCGTTGATCAGCATAGATTCGGGATCCTGGCCAGTATTGACAGCCAGACGACCTGGATAACGCTCAGCGGCATCCTCGTGCAACCAATCGCTGATCAGCATGATGTGTGTGGTCAAATCAAAGTCGTAGAGATGCGAGTTGGGATCCCTGGAGGGGGGTTGACGCACCACAACACTGCCATAGAGACCGTCCAGTTTCTGTAGACCCGTATGGGCGTGCCAGAAGTGTGTGCCGGCATTACCCGTCCATTGGTAGCGGAAAGTGTTGCCCTGTTGTATAGGACACTGGGTGACAAATGGCACACCGTCGTAGTACTGTGAGCCACGCTGCCAGATGCCGTGCCAGTGAATGGTCACCTCCATGCCCTCCATGTGATTCTCCACATCGATGACGACCTTATCGTTCTCGCACACCTGAATACTAGGACCGGGTATCATACGATTCGCTGTGAGTATGCCACGCTCGACGCCATCGGCTAGCACGCACTGACAGTGACTCCAAACGGTGTTTGTGGCATTGGGTGTGCACACCTGGCAGGCACTGTAGAGGGTATGAAGAGGAGTTTAATTAGAGGAGATTCTCACTAAAGTAGCCCGAGTTAAACGGAACTTAACCCACGACCTACAGAAAGCTCTTTCCTTAGAGATCCTCACTTGATAACCGATCTTTCCTAAGATTATAGTGATACAATTGAAGGCCCCCACTTACCCTAAGAACTGATCGTTCCTATAGTTATAGTAAACAAATATAAACTACATTCATTCCCATTTTGGGTTTATTTATAGTCAATCCCTATTCGTTTACCGATCTACATTTTGACTACGATCATTTATCATTTCCACCGTAGAAAATCGACAACAATCGATCAAAATTTGAAATTATTTCAAACAGCGATTAATTTATATTCACAAGCCGATTCATATCCATATTCATTATTCATTTCAACAAATCGCAGCAGAGCATCGACAGGAAGCTAATCATGTCTGTTCATGTCCGGATACGATTTACAAATGAATGCAAATCGCACAATTTAATGTATTATTACACGATCCACGATGATTGGTAATTAATGTGTCCAATGTCGGAATAGACTATGCTTAATACATCTACTAATTAAGTTATCGCGCGCGTTTAAAGTTTGTAATCGAGTTTGTTGGGGTTATTAAACCACCGACGAAAGCAGAAGCTTTACAAATTTAAAGTATTTCAGCGTGGCCTACAAATGGTAAGGGGTAGAAGCTTGATGTTGTAGGACAAATAGATTTTAAAACCTCCTGGATGTTATGGAAGTTTTATAAAGAAACTGACGTGATTTTGGAGTTAGGAGTAGTTGGAGGTTTGTATTCCAAACAGAAAGGTATCTTAAAGTTAGCTTGGAACTCAAACTTGTAGCTTTATCTAAGTATCTGCGTTGTTGCCTAGTGCAGAGGTTGTCGAACTATCCGCAAGTGTTAAGCTTTGAATAGAGCATATTATTAGGTGGTAGTAGTACCTCTACTGGCGCAGTAGGGCAACAGCTGAGACCTGAGGCCTGTAACCGGAGCTTCAACCTCAGTTGAAGTCTCTGTTTGAGTTTCTGTTTGCGATTTTTGCTGTTTACACTTGCAGCGACTTGAATTTGCCTTTTGTCTGTCTGTGCTTGCTGCACTCGAACTTTTGTTTGCTTATTGCCATAACAGCACTTATGGCGTGGGAATTATTTCTAGGCAGCTATCTATCTACCTCTCCCCCTCCTTCTCTCCCTCTCCCTCTCATTCACGACGCGGCGACAGCTTTGAGTTTAGTTATTTTTCCTGGTGCTTTGATTTGATTGGGATTTGTGGCCACAACTGTAGTTTGTATGTATCTGTAACTATTTTTTATGTACCTGCATCTATAAGTTTATGTATCTAGCTTTATATCTTTATGTTGCTGTATCAGTAAGCGTATTAAATCCATCTTAATGCCTTGAAATATGCTCATGCATAAATTTGAGTACATAAAGATACATGTATCTTAAGCTGCATGAATTTGCAGCTGTATCTTTATGTCTCTATCTTAAATATATACATCCTTTTTAATTGTACTTTTCAGCTGCTTTTACGGCTTACTTTATATTAAGAACTATAACAAAGTCTGTATCTATGTATCTTCACACTTTTAGCTGTATTAAAGTGTGTATATTTATCTAAATATTAATTTTTAATTGTATCTATTATTTACTTGGACAGTTTTCCTTAAACCTAGAACATTTTCTGTATCTTTAACCTTCAGATACATTTAAACATGTATCTTTTCACCTCTATCAGTATCATAGTGTGTATCTCTAACTATATAACTCTTTTTAAATTGTATCTTTTACTTCTTTTTGGCTGAACTATGCTAGCTTGTCCCAATTGTCAATACGGACCTTGCCTTTACGATGCCTTAATTGCATTATACCGCTTTATGGACACTTTGGCACATCTCAAGTCAGCTGATCGCACAAAAAACTCTTAAACTTTTATGTGGCTTTTTGTTTAGTAACTTTTAAAGATTGTATCCGGTTTTTGGCTGCCCAACCCTTCTGCAACACCCCCCTAGTAGTATATTTAAAACTTACGCTCCCAACACGGTGTAGTACTCCAGCGTGAAGTGATAGTAACAGATCCTTGGTGGTTCCCCTTCGCGACAGGCGCGAGCACACTCATCTGGGGCGGAGAGCGCTGGATTGCGTCTCAGCTCGGCCGTGGCACTGGTCGAGAAATCCAGATGACGGAACGGTGATTTCGGATTCGGTTCGACAACAGTTCCGCTTATTTTAGGCGGATATCTAGCGGAGGTGGGCAGTGTTCCGCGTGAGTTCAGGTAACCGCTGCCTGCGGTAAGCGATGCTTTTCCCGTTACCGATGAGCCGCTGCCCAAGCTGTTGCTATTGAGCGGTACGGGGCGTGACACGCCCCCGGCAGCGCCCAGCGAGGGGTGCGTCTGTACGAGGCCATGTGTTGCCGAATAGAAGGGCGAATCGAAGGGCGTTGAGCTGCCGCTGGTGCTGCTGGGTGTGGCCACGTGCTGCTGCCAGTACGAACCAGCCGAAGTCTGATCTGCTTGTTTATCTGCAAAAAAAGCACACAAAAAATAACAATACTTTCTATTAATTTGGTGTGTGAACTTGGCGCTTTTCAATTAATTTTTCAAACTCAAACTTCAACTTCAAATCGTGCCGAGCTACGTTTTAAATTAAGTGCAAATTGGCAACAGTTTCTATATCTGTATCTTGGTATTTCTTGCTTGAGACCCTGTAGTTAACAGTTCAAGCAAAGGGGCTGTTGAGTTTGTGCAGCTGGCAGCTATAAAACCATTAATGTTTTATAGTCTACAGTTGCTACAGATCAGTCACGCCTTCTAACGCCCACCCAAGTCCATTCAACTGACTAATTGAATGAGTTATCCACATCAAAGTAGCCTTAAGTTTACCATAAATCAGTTTTTATAGCTATGAGTAGGTTTTTTAGAGTGTTTGGCTCAGCTTAACACCCATAGCTTTTGCTACAGGGTCTTTTGCAGTTGTTACTTGCGCCTTTAGCCTCTCCTACTTGTTGTTTTTTTTTTTATAATTTTGTTGCCATTCGACTTTGTGCAATCGCTGGAGTTCAATCAGCTCAAACGCCGCCGTAGCCGCTGCCGATGACGCAATTTCGCGTTTTCGAGTAACTAATTAAGTGCAAAAGTCTTGTATTTGCTTTATATGCGGACTATAGAAGCCAAAGAGCCATTGGCTATAACTTTTAATGGCCATAAGCGCTGGAGATTTGTGATTTTTTTATATTATTATTATATTTTTTATTTGATTTTATTGTTTTTGATTTGTACAAATTAATTTTCGCTTCTTTTTGCAGTCACAAACATGTTCACATACGAGTATACTTACATATTTGGTTAAAAACAAAAAAAAAACAATGGCAAAAAAAAAGTGTTACTTAAGGCGCCTCATTTGATGGGCAATGCCATTATTACGATAATACTACAATGACGACAGCAAACGAGAGCAAAACAAAAGGGAAATTTCAAAATAACGCGCCATTGTCTTTAGTTTAAAGTTAAACACAGCTGCTGGCACAGTGACAGTCACACTTACAGTCACAGTTGCAGGGCTACCACACAGTCACATTCGCAGTCACAGTCACACGCCTAACTTTACACCCACACAAACAGACACACACACACCCGTTATATTTGCATTGACTGCACCAAACAAAAGATTGAGAACACAAACGTGTACTGCATTTACACTGATAAATCAATTGTTAAAACTTTCAGTAGAAGTTTAATTTAAATATTTACCTTGGCTCAGTTCAGCTATCAACCACTCCACACACAACTTTAGCTTGACAAATCAAGCAATTCTTCCCATACATAAAACAGATGATATCTGACGGAAGCCAATTTGTTGCCACTTAAGTTTATTAAACTTTTTAAATATTCATTTAGCAGATAATCTTTATTTGCATTGTACAAATAGCAATAAACTCCGAAGTTATGCGCTTAACTATTTATCAAAGATCACACATAAAAACGTTATAAATCAATGGTAGCAAAAAAATCTAACTCGGGTGTGTGCACACTTTTTCACCATGATGCAAAGGGGTGTTGCCTTTCCGCATACAAGCTGTTAGCGAGCCCTTCTATTCTTGACAACTGGCCTTACAATACTGTTTATATTTTTATGTATAGTATATTCTTTATTGGAGTCGTAGAGATAGCTTTAAAGACAAGTAGTACGCTCAACTACTTATCGAAGATCACACATAAAGCGGCTTATGTGAACTGTGGCAAGGCAACATATTTTCGGGTGTGTACACACTTTTTCACCACGCTATTTAAGGGTGTTCCTTTATGACGTATGCGCTATTATGGGTACTACCGCTGTCAATCCCTTCTAATTACATTCATTCTTGACAACTTGGATTAATATTAATTGTGGTCATATCCTCATTATGACAGTTGGGCGACAATATCGTGGAATAATCGAAACGGATGCTAATTTTATATACTTGGCTTTGGAAACCCGTTCTCAACGGAATTAATTCAAGTCATTACTGCGACTAGTGCAGAGAATAGATCAATTTAAATTGTTTTACACATGTATGGACAGTTGTTTAATTGGGCGGTTAGCTTTAGAGACCAAATAAATTCTATATTCGATTCGAAAACGGAATCGAAATTAAACGGCAAGTACAGAACAAATACAAGTACGTCTAACTATTACCAAATTTGTATTATATAAACATTTCAAGAATTTGCGAATGGTGCGAATAACATTAACATAGAACTTTGGTGCCCAAATGGTGTGAGATTTTGTTTTTTTGGTGTTTGGGTTTTGGTTTTTATTTTTGTTAAAGGAAGGTCACTTTACCGTCCAAAATTTGGTGCTCTTAATGACTTTTCCGGCCCAAGTATCAAGAGCTCAGTTAGTTTTTACCGTCGCTTAACGTCTGAAACTTGGTTTTTGGCATTGGCCAAATGTGGCAGATTTGTAACTAGCGTGGGTGTGTTGTTAACAACAATTGTTGGTCTGGCCTACATAGTCTGTAAAAAATTTACATTGTTACATGTGGTAACCGAAAGTAAGTTTAAAACAATATTTATAAAAATATACATCTAACCATAATTGGGATTATGCTATGTTTATATACATACATATCTCTCTTCTCTCTGGGGTAAAGAAAGCCAGCTCATGACTCGTTATTCTTGAATTGTGTATTCGGTCTGTATCATGAAAAGTGCAAGTCAAATAATAATTGATTCATACAATGGAATGTTTCCAATCGAAAACTTTATTCTTTTGTATAATAATGGACTTTTGTTTTCAATCTATACACAATATCGCTGTTTCGGCCTTGACTTAAATGTCTACAGCAACACCCAAGTTAACCAAGTTTACCGTCCACTTTACGATTACACACGTTGTATGTAAATTTATATCTTGAAAATTACATTTAACTGCCTGCAGTGCTCCGTCACAAAATAAGACACAAACAATGCCGGAAATACATATCTCTTTATAGTCTCTTAATTTTTAATTAAGTTTAGCTAGTAATTATTCACAGTACATGTGCTTCAAAATTAGGAAATATTTTTTTAAAGATAAGTTTTTAACCCAATTAAAACAAAGCTACTTATGACATGCATGGAATCAGTCTTGAGTAAATTTTTAAAACAAGAAACCAAAAATAAAGGACTAACTTTAAAAATATGAATCCAGGAATATTCAAATATTGTTGCTTGAACCCCACAATGTCTCCACTTATTGTGAGTGTGCTGCAAGGCACTTGCCAAATTCACCACAGTCAGTAACGCTGCGGACACGGGACAACGTCCACGAATTTGTGAAGAATTTAAACGCGATGCATTTAGTATATATTTTCAAGAACAATTTCAATATGTGACAAATAAGAATCTAAGAAAAGTAACATCGTGTTTTCTTAACAATTACAAGTCCAACTGAATGTGCACAACATTTGGTTTGTTACGCTATCATTTCACTTAACACACTGCAGTGGGAGAGAGTTTTGCATTTGACTTGAATGCACAGTGGAAAAAATAAAAAGTACTTTTGCATACAAAAAATAGAAAATAAAAAGTATTAAGGGCATAAATGGGCAAAAGCAAAGCCAAGTGCTTAAAGTGCATTCGATTTTTTCTTTCTTTTTTTTTGTGTGGCATTAACGATCTCTATTTATGCACTTGTTGTGGATACACTGGCAACCTGACTGAAATTGATTAACGATTTGCTATTGCAGCTGTGCTTATTTTGTTGTTGTTGCTGCTGCTTTACTGATGCTAGAGTTGTCAGGTGGCAATAACCAACTGAAACAGCTAGCAACACTGCACACACATACATTAGTTGTGGATATGTGTGTGTGCATTTGCACGCGTTAGCAATCACATTTAGTCAACTCGCCATCGCGGCTCGCTCGCTCGTTTGATATTTATTTGCTGTGCTTGTGTCTCGATCTCTCGGTCTGATTTTTGCTGTACTTTCACAATGAAACCGAAAACTCAACTGTTGGATAATTAGCGACACTAAAACTGAGTGCTCAGGCAATGGAGCAACAAATTAATTAGCTCAACACCAACTACATATAAATTGCACACAAGTGTGTACACACATACAGAGCTTGCTCAGTAGGAGCATAAAAACTTGCACTTACACCCTGGCTTTGGTTTGTGTGCGAGGGCTGCAGGCTGCAAATTGCAACATTAGTGGTGATCCCAATCTGCAATTAAACACTTCCTTTGACATTTTTTAGTGCAAACTTGGAAATAAAATACCTAAAATACAAACATACAAAAACACGTGAGTTGTGTATGTAAATAACTGTAAAAAGTCTTCCTATGCATCGCTGGATGCAATTTACTAGTTTGCTGTTGTTTGTGCATTTTTTTTTGAACAATTTTAATTGCCATGTTTTTGGCTGACGCTCTAATTTGGCAACATTAAAATTAATTATTATTTATATTAAAGCATTGTCATTGTTTTTGACATCTTTTTCTTACGGTGTTGCAAGTGAACAAGGCTTGTCTACTTTTTTCTGGTTAAGTGGAAAGTACTGCGTGATTCAGTTTTCAGTTTCTCATTTCATTTTTATAAGTACGAGTACGAAAAATTTGAATGTATGTTCCCCTACCCAAGCCCTGTCCCTGCCACTCATTGTTGCCTTAGTTTTGTGAGCGGCACGAGTTTGCAAACAAAGGCAAACGCTCAAGCCGGACTTCAATATGACTGTATGTGTGTGTGTTAAGCTTGTGGTACGGTCATAAATCTTAATAGATTTGTAAACTGAGCAAAGTGAAAGTGAATTAGACAATCAATCTATTTTTTCGGCTTTCTGAGAAATTATCTCGTCCAGGGGTTAAGTATTCATTAGGCTTAGTTTGTTTGATAAAGACATGGGCTAAATCAGGAGCGTTAAATTTTGATTAGACGAGGGCTGGTCACACTGGACTGCTAGTTTGAGGTTATGGTCAGTTTGGCATGCTTTTATGTGAAATGCGCTCACGTTCCAGCCAATTGGCGGCATAGGTTGAGGTTGTAACTTAATTGTGTTCGTAATGCCAGCTTGTTGCACAATATTACCATCGACGGTGTTGCTTATTAACTGGTTTTGCTTTGCTTTTGCTTTTTTTGCAGTTGTGTTACTAGTACTATTACCAACTATAACTATTACTAGTATTATCATTATTACGGTTATGCCGAGTGCTTGTGTGAGTGTCAGTGTTAGTGTTATTACAAACACTGCTTTGCTTTTGTCCACTTTGATTGCAGACAAGCAAGGTCATAATGAGTTCGGTGGCGCCTCCGTCACCTTGCGGCTTTTTTTTTGTGAACTTTCACTTTAATTTAATGGTGCAAAAAATAAAATACTACGCTCGTAAAAAGTGTAGCACTCAAATTCTGTTTAAATTTTTTTCTTGTTTTTTTCTGTGTAACTTGTGAACGGTACATGAGTCATGAGTTGGTACTTAAAGTGCTGCTTTGAAGTACACGCCCACCGCTTAAGTGTTAGAACACACAGTGCTCAAAACAATTATCTTCACCACCGTATGCTGAGACTTTTGGTAAGTGAATAGTTTGATTTTTTGTGTTATGAATTGTTATATTTTTATTTGATGGGCATATTATATAAAATTTGGTTGCAAATGCTTAGACAATAGTTAATCAAGTTACGCGAATTTACTAAAACTAAAACTCAACGACTTTCCAGACCGTGTTATGTTATATTATTATTATTATATATGCCATTTTATATCATTTCTTTGATGTGGTTGACGTCTTTGCCGTATTTTTAGCCTTGTGTGAGTCTTGTGCCATTGTTTCACTTTAAAATTGCAGCTAGTGCCTAACTTTCCACTGACGTATGACGAATTACAATGTTGCCTATTGTGTAGGGTTTATTATTAAACACTTCCCGGGCCAAATTTGTTACTTTGGGCTGTCTAAAAATCAAATTACTTTCCACATTCTTGAGCTGTAATTTTGTGTGGCTGCCACTGCGATTAGAAGGGGCCAAATCAGATCATAAGTAGGGTAATTGAAAGCCAAACGACCAATAGACCACGCGACCATGCGACCTTCTGGTTTCATTTGAGCGACAACCACAGCTGATTGAATGCTTTTGTACCCACTAGACTGGAGGATTTCTGTACGCTTTGTATGTGAGTTTATTTGATCACAATTATGTAACCTCGACCTGATACCAATTTCGAAGGGTGTGGTGTGGTGTAGTCGAGCAGGAGAGCAAAGGGCACGATATGATGGATAAGACAAAATACAAGATTAATGAAATTCCTAAACATTGATTATGTAAAGCGTGAAAATGACTTTAAAGACATTGATTGCAATTTTTAGCAACTCATTGCTAGATCAAAATGTGAATAAACATGCCAATGGATTAGGCAAAACCTTGGTTTACACTTTGTCACTGTGTGCAGTGTGAATGTTGAATAATTTAGCAAGGCAAAGGACGCCATTTAAAAAAGCTAATACACGGGGTACAAGCAACGATTACATTTCTAACGGATCCAAAGAATATCATTAGCCTTGGAATCGAGTTTAATGTATCGATACCTTTAGCTCTAGTCGTTGCAGCCCTGCGGGTGAATCTATGACTTTTAAGACCGTTAATTTGTACAATGTAGACGACATTTTACACGCATAAGTAATAAAACAATAAACACATGTGTACATTTACATATACAGCTGCCATAAACTTAAATCTATTGCCGCCATAAACAAAATATATTGCAGCAATAAAGATGCACAGCGTTCGCTTCACGTAACTGTTGAGCCGCAGTTAAATTTTACATACGTTTGTAAAAAAAGCGCACACAAAATAAGACATCAAACAATGCAAAAGATTTTGACAACGAATGTAGAAACTTTTCTAGCTTTTTGTGCAGTTTTGTTACTGAAATGCTACATTCAACTGTCTAATGTGAGCTTAAATCAAAATATGATGTAAATGGAGATGAATGGCAACTTTACAAGCACACAGACAGTGTGCATAAATTAGCTGCCTGTTGAACCAAAATGAATGAAGATCAATTTGCATACCGACAAACGTTAGATTTGTAAACTATTTAAGAAAAAATAAGTCTATGTCGAAGATTATTCATTCATTTAACGATTTCGGTTGAACTGTGAATGAACTTTTGATGTGCAGCCCACTTTGCCCCTCTCAAACAATCTATTGATGTGAATTTTTCGAGCTTTTGGGATTATTGTACCCGTTGTCATCTCCACGCCACACACATACATGCACAGATGGCTACTTTGTAGCACATAATCAATTCACCTACTCATGTGTGTGTGTGCGTGTGGGCCCAGTTTTATTTGTGCCGTTTACCGTGTGATGTTACGAGTCCAAGTTCAGGGCTAAACGGTAACAGCAAATGCTAATGAAGACGATATTGGCCAACGAAAACGTCACAAGCTGCTTTTATTACAGTTAGCTTTGATCGTGGTGAAACAAGAGTCATTAATAGCACAGCTTCTGCTGTGGCGAGTTTATTAACAGCAGACATTTAGTACTGTGGTGAAATTGATAAAGGAGAGTTATGACAAAATACACAAAACTTATTAATAATTTCATAATGCATACAAAAATCTAATTTAAATATGCATCTGCAAATTTGTGTGTTTAATTTTAATGGGGAATACCTTTCACTTGGTGACCAAATGCCTTTAGGAATATGCCCAATTGTCTTCCGCATTGTTTGTACGTAAATGCAACTCATTGTTTGTAGTTGCTGTTGATATTGCATTTAGTTGTTGTTGCCGTTGCTACTCTATGAAATTGGCAACTGCAGCTTACCGTACCGTGCCGGTGGCCGGTGTTCCATTCACGTGCACAAAATTGCGCCAAAATATCAAAAACCAACGAAACCAAAAAAAAAGTAGCCAAAAAGTAATAAAGAAAATGTGAAATACATGAAACCCAACAATAACAACAATGGCGACGGCGACGCATGGCCTGACAATTAGCTGAAAAGAGATGGAGATAGCGGCGACACGATCGAAATTGCCACCGCAACGTACAACGTGCAGCAAAAACAATGAAACTAAAACGCTGCAGCAACAACAAAAACATCCAAAAATTGCCAGTTGGCAGTTGCATGCAATAGACGCTGCAATTAATTACGAGTATGTGAAAAAAGCCAAAAGCATTTGAAGCATCTGAATACGTTTTACACACACACATAGAAAAAAATCTGCTCTAGAGTTGAGCGATGTGGTGAGTTCAGCTGTCGCCGTGACTGGAGTCCAGTTACTTTGTAGTTACTTTTAAAAATAGTTGTGATAGGTAACGAATGTATCGTTCAACTCTAGTTAGTAATGGCATTCCCGAATTCAGTAACCTCAATTAAATTTTTTGCATGCATGCAAAATTAGAGTTCGGTAGGCGTTTTTTGTCTAATATAAATAGAAGTAATGTGAATTATGTTGATTTTGCATTGTGTTGTGCTCTCAAAGCCGATGTGAGTACGTCTATAATTTGAGCACATTTCGGGGTTGGGGTTAAGTTCAAACTTGAGTTGAGTTTGAGTCTCTCGACTTGTCTAACTGAAGTTTTTAGCATTTTGGAGCCGCACGAGCGGACACAGCCGCAGCAACAGCAGCAGGTTAACTTCGTTGCCGGTAAAACTGTTGTTAAATTGAGTTTCATTTCATTTCGGGTTTTTCATTCAATTTCATTTTTGCCCTGCCTTAGAATGGAAAGAGACGGCACTAACTACTCCTCCTCCTTCAAGATAAAGACAACGGATGAAGGGGAAAAATCGTTACGGTCTCATTGCGTTGCCTTTTTATGAGCATTTAATTTCATTTTCATGTTGATGTTGCTGTTGCTTGTAGTTGTTGTTGTAGTGCTGTTGCTGTAGTGCTGGTGTTGTTGTTGAGCCTACCAGATTTCACAATTTAGATGCTTTTTCCTTCAAGTCATTTTTTATTTCTTTATTTAATTGGCTGGCGTGTGTTTAATGTTATTTATACATCTGTGTGTTAACTGCTACTTAATTTGTTTTGTCTTGTAACTTAGTGTAGGCGACTTGTCTTACAGTTACTTTCCGCAGAGAGTAGCAGAGATTCTTCTGGGCTTGTGTTGTGTATCAAGTGAAAGGGAAATGACTGAATGATCTCTTGTTTCTTGTTTCTTGGCTATAACATTATTTGAACTGAACAAGAAAGTCACTGATTTCTTTTTTATTCGCTACCTTTCACTCTTTCGTCACTTTCCACTTCACTTTGTTCTAGTTCCCATTCTTTAGTTGAAGCTGCAAGTGAATGGGAATGCAAATTTTAGGTAAGAGGCTTAAGTTAGCCCTGTAGTAGGAAGCTGCCAAACTAAATAAGGAAAATAACGTAGACCAACTTGAAATTACTTTTATTATACGTTTTTATCTAATCTAATCACTAATTTTCTTTATTTTTTTTTACGGAAACTATTGAACTTTATTTTCCACGCCACGAGTTTCATAATGATGAATTTTTTTTTCGTGGCTCCCTGCACGGCATGTGCGTTTTATCCCCAGTCCTCAAAAATTATGTTTTATAATATTTTGTTGTTTTTTTTTTTCAAAGCATTGATTGTCTTTTGCCGCCAATGGAGTGTGGTGGTGCACTATGTACAATGTGTACTGTAATTATGTGATGGGAAAATTATACATATAGCTACAAATAAGCGCAAAATCGTTTCAGACTCTTGTTGTAATTTTCGTGTAATTTGAAAATGTTTAAAATGGTAACAGAAATCGGAGTAAATAGTTCGTAATTTGCCGATAGAAAACGAAATTGAAAATGTAAAATGGAAAGCAATAGAGAAAAAAGAGGTGAGCCGATAATAGCAACTGGAAATTGAACAAAATAACACACCAAGAAAAAAAGAGGAAAAAATTTGGCAAGATTCCCAAAAACAAAAGCGTTTTTGCGCCACTTTTATTTTTATTGCGTGTGTTGGCAATCAGAGAAAAATGTTGTTAGATTGTTCGTTCGATTGGTTTTGGTATTGGTTTATTGAGATTTGAAATTGGGCTAGCATTGGGATAGCAGATTATAGCACCTTTAGCAACCAATCCGTCAGAGCCCAGTTAAAAAGTAGCTCAATTAAAACTACTACAACTACTTGACTAGTAACACTAATTAGCACGTTGCCTAAGTGCCATGTTCAATTAAGAGACACGAGTGCAAGTGGTTGGTGTAAAAGACTTTGGTATGTTCAGGTTTCACTGGCAAGGAATGCAATTCACTCAGAATTATATGGCATTGAGTTGTAATTTGTAACTAGCAACAAAAGCTATCGTTTATAAATTATATACACATAATAGATACATATTTATGGTAATGCACAAATGTATGCGAAATATTCTTGGGCAATCAGAGTTGACCCACGGTCAAGTAAGTGACTAAAAAGGGACAAGAAATGGTAGCAAATAGCAAACGATCAAAGTGCGGTAGGGAAATCATGCAAGCAGTTGATTAAACGAACTGGCAACGCTTATTGATTGAACGCTCATTAAGGATGCTCCGCATATCACTATGAACTGGCAATGCTTAGCACTACAAGCTCATCGATCGCTCATTGAGGACACATGTCTAGCCAACAGTCTGGCAACTCATTCAGGCTAATGCGTTATCGATTAACAAGGGTAGTCCCGCATTTACCCCAATCACGCATAGAAATTCCTTTCGTACACATGACAAATCACCGCTTGCGAAATTTTCATCAAATTGAAATAGTTTCGCTGCGCGTAAAACAAGTTAAAAAACCAAGACCAATATTTTGTTTTTCTGACCCAAATACAGTGGCAACGTCACGTACTTACCGTTCTGACCACCGCAGGCTGACCACCGGCTAAATGAAATGTGTAAACGTGCGACTGAGCAGCAACAACAACAAATACAACTACAACTTGTAGCCACAAGTACATATATCTTTTAATTGACAGTTGATTAGCTCAAAGCTCAAAAGCAAAGCTGTTAAAACTGTTGAAATTGAATTTTGCAACAAGATGTGTGAATGAAAAATCAAATAAAAAATAAAGTACTAAAATAAAAAAAAAAAATTAATACATCAAAAATTGGAAACGAGAGCAGGAAGTACCTGTAGCTGTGGCTGTAGCTTTAGCTGTATTTGTTGAGATTGAGATTGTTGTTGAATTGGTTTGGCTGATACGCTATTGCCCCAGTTAGTCCCAGTTTGGGCCTTTGCCACTTTTCAATTTGGGTTATAAGTAACACTAGACTAGCGATAACGGGAACACAACTTGGCTTAGTTGCCGCTACTAGTTAAGCAGGCAGCTGCTGTTGGCCCACTTGCAACTCTTGCCACCACTAGCAGTGCCAGAAGCACTTTCGTTGCACCGCTTGTGGCCATTTCAAGCCGTTTATGCGTGTGCAAATTCATGAAAAACTGACGAAATATCAACCACTTTTACGATAAATATAAAAAAATATTATTAGCATTTTAGGTACTGTCAAATTGCTAAGATAAATTAATTTGGTCTAGTTAACGACTTTAGTTTATCTGCATAGTTGGCTAAATTTTGACAGCAATTCTTGTAAAATGTTTTTGCGAAATAAATTGCGCATAAACAGCGTGGAGATATGGTGCAGTACTGAATAATTCGCAACAGGTTCGCGGTTCGCACGCAGCCTGATTGCCCAAGCTTGAATCTTTCATGCATAGAACGACATGTATCTATGTATCTTTGTATCTTGTTATGCGTTTGTATGTTTGAGCGAGTGAACTCGTTATACTTACTGTCTAGACAATTTATTTCTCTATGCCTAAATGCCTTATGCTCTGCACATTAACCGGTTTTTATGTCGTTCGTTTTGTCGTTAATAGCATAATTGCAAATCCACATTCCAAATTTCAGTATCAATAAGTTCCACAAACCCGCACAAATAAACCAATAAACGTTTGACGGAATATGACGTAGCTTAAGTCTGGCAGCAGGATGGGCAACAGTCTGGTAACGTTTTACCCAACACTTGTGCGCTCTCCCTCTCTACAGGATACGCCAGCAAGTCTGACCACACTTGTACTGCTTAACCGACACTTGTTGTGTGCACTAGTTCTGTCTCTCTCTTTTTTCCTACTCGCTTTTGCCCTTTTACTTGCTGCAATAAAAGTCTCAAGCGCAAATGTTTTCTAATTTGCAGCGCATTAAATTGTGAAAATTACAAAAAACAAGAGTCAAATTAGAGAAAAGAGAACTCGTCATGTCGGCTGTGATATCATTTGCTCCAGATCTGGCGCTGAGTGTGAGAGAATTCTCAACGAAAACAATAAGAGATGAGAAAAAACAACCGTTAAACAAATCAGAGCAATGCAGCTACAAACATATAAATGTATTTTTATATATCTCTTTTTTTTTTGTTTTGTTTTCCTTTTTGTTTGCTGAGTTAATTGTTGCTAACGTGTTGGCTTTTTACAAAAATTCAACAAATAATTTCACAAAACAACAAAAAGAAAAGAAATTTGTTGAGCTTAAGCGACTGCAAAATACCTTTTACTTTCTGCAATGATACAAAGTTAGTCGTTGTTTTAATTACCCAGTATTTATTACCCATTATTTATTATTGCAGGCTCATTTACAAGGGTATAAAGGCTGAACAGCTGCCAGTGCGTGTGAGTGTGTTTATGTGTGTGTGTGTGGTTAGTCGAAACCAGCTCGGTGAGCACATTTGCATTTAACAGTTATTTCATACGTTTCTTTTTGATTTACACACATTCACGCACACTTACATATAGTAAGTAGTACAGTGGTGTGTGTTAGTTTGCATGCATTTGAAATTTGGCATCGGAATGCTGATCAAATTAGTGGTCAAATTAATGCCCAACTTTTCGACAGTAAATAATTGCAAACTCACTTGGCGAATATTTCAAATGATTGAATTTTTCATTTAAATTAGAAGTCATTCAAACAACACACATCGATACAGTTACTGCATTAAGTATATGCATAAGAAATATCTAAATTAGATTGCTTTTCAAGGTTATCACTCGTTTTGTTCTCACTGTTTCTGTGCTGTGTAAATGTGTGAGGGTGTGTGTGTATCGGTATGATTCGTTATTCATATTATTATTATTTTTATTATATTCTTTCCATATTTTGCAAGCCAAGATTTGCGCTTTCGTGTTTTTGATTATAAACGCTGCTTTAATTATAAATTACTTGTACTTGTATTGCATGCATAAGTATTAAAAGTAATTTGCTAGTATATACTAATATTTATATAAATCTACTTATATATGTATATCGGCCACACCCGTGCACAATTTTTATGTTAAGCAATTTGCCAAATATTATTATGCATAAGTTGACCTTTCAAAGAAGAAAAAAACAAAATCCATTCGAAATTCAACAAAGATTTAAGAACATTGAGCTCGTTCAATATGAATTAATTTTTTTTTCTCAAGTTTTAAATTTATCACGCAAAATATAAATATATTAAATAAATATAGATTTGACAATGAAGTTGGCTATAAATTTAAGGCAATTAAAGCTTAAAGAGACTATTAACTTTGACACCAATTTTAGTGTTGAGCATAAATTTTGGCTCATTGTAAGCCAGTGTGGTGAAAAAGTGTGTACATATCCAAAAAAAAAAATATAAACAATTCTACATCCTTTTCTTTACGCTTTTCCGTAGGTTTTTGCTCCCACAATTAAGTGTTGAGCTCGCATTCTGCTGAAAATTGGATCATTTGCGCAATTATCACACACGCATTCATACAAAAACATTTTTATATTTTTGTGTATTTGGAGCTGCCCTCTTTTTGGGTTTTTTTCCGTTTTGTGTTGTTTTTTTTATAATCATGTGAATTTTGAATGCAATTGTCTGCGGATCCGGATCTACAGTTAGCACAAATACTAACATAAATTGTTATACATATTTGCATGTATATATTTGTTTATATATACATACACGAATGTCTGTCTGATGATGCATATTTAATTGGCTTTTAAATTTGTTCAATTTAATTGAAAGATTTACATCCAAAAATCGACAACTGCCACCGTGGTGCAATCTATTTTTTAGTGACTTCTTGTCAAAAGCATTTAAAAACCACTTAAACTGCACAGTCATTAAAAAAGTTTAATGAGCGTTGTGAGAAATGCTAAATAATTATCGTTTTGAATGTCTTAATTTTGGCAAGTGTTTCGTTTTTTTCATTTGGTCTTTTTTCGACCTTTTCGCTCAGTGTATCAATTTGATTATTATGCACACACAAATTCAAATTCCGACCGTTTCCCTTTCAGTTTGAGTTAGTTGGCAACACTCTAGCATTGTCCATACATAAAAGCCTGGACAGAAAACGGTTAAACGAATGAATTTAATGCTTTCGAAATCTTTTAATTTTGATCTCGTGTGTGTGAGTGCTTTATTGAAAGGGTATTTGCCTGTCATACAGTTTCGGTAACAATGGGTTGAGGGGGGACTCCATTCTACAATGGGTCTACAACTTCCTGGTCACGTTGCCTGTCTCTTGTTTGTTTGTTTATTTTTTGTGTCGTAGGCGTGTTTGCCTTCTCCACTGTGCGAGGCTTTAAAATTGTGTAATCAATTTCGTCGACATATTTCTCAGCTCATTTGGATTTATCGTGATTATTAGCTACTATTTAGCTGCAAGCTGGGTCAGCCAGAATTGGGTTAGATCAATTTTCGACAGATCGTGATGAGAAATATTAGCTAATTTTGGTTAGAATTTGTTCAAACTAATTGGTACACAAACAGTGACAGTCTGTTAGCGCTAAAAGTACCTAGGGATGTATACACACTTTTTCACCACAGCGATTAGGTGCCAGGATATGTACACACTTTTTCACCACATATGAATACAGTAGCGCACAACATAAATGAGCCACGAACACGCACAGCAAAGCTATCCATAAATGCTGTTATTCTTTATGGCTTGTGTTAAGCTTAAAAGGCGTTTATAAATTCAATATTGCTAATGATCATGTTTCGTAGATGAATGAAAGTTGTTACTTTCAAAACTAATGGATGTCTTAATATGAAAGTTAATCCTTTTAGGCATTTAAATATGCACAGATTTGAGAAAGTTGCGTTGGCAGTGAATAGACTACCGACACACACTTACATCATTGTAAAAGTGACGGACTCTCCGGGTGTTAGAAAGACTTTAAAGCGCTTTCAATAGAAGTTACTATAAAAGTTCATTTGAGCTGCATAAAAAGAGACTTCAAATCAAAATGCAGATCAAATGATCAGCATGTCTTGTGGTTCTTTTGTTTGGCTTCCATGGGGAGCATTATGAATATAAGTAGTTGGGAATCCCAAAGAGTTTCCGCGTTCCAAGCGCGAAACGCATACAGTGAGTCAGTTAATTGTTTGGACACTGGCTGCAAAAATTCACACACACCTTTTATAATTTCGATTTGAGACAATTTTAAAGTGGGTGTCAAATTGACAGCATTCCATTAGGTTAACACCACTGTGCACCACAAGAATTTGTCCCACTGTGATTACAGCCGTCTTAGGTTATTTTTTCTGTTTTTATTTTGGTACCTCGTTGACTGAATCTCAATCTCGAGCTGCGACTTGCGGTCTAGCTCTAAGCCGACTTCATTTGCAACAAAGTTTTTGGCCAATACAAAAAGAAAAACTTAAAAAAAAATAAACATTATTCGCTTGTCGCCGTCGCTGTTTGCCCCAACGAGTTTTCTGTAGCATTAGACTGACACAGTGTTGGCAATTTAGCTAATTTTAGGCTAGTTAATGTGTTTTGACCGGAAACTGGCTTTTTATAGAACAAAATATTTTTAATTTCTAATAAAAATTCTGTTTTTTAATTAATATAAATTAAGCACACATATTGCGCTCAATTAACATATTTTTTAATTGCTGATTTTTATTTTTGATTACTTTTAGTTTTTAAAATTGGCTACTAGTCCATTAAATTTTGGCAACACTGTTGGCCTAACAGTTGCGCTTAAAAGTACATGTACACGCTGCACATGACAGTGTCTGTGTGGCTCAGTCTGTTTGTAACTTCAACTATTTATTTATTTATGTGCAGCTACGACGTTAACTAGTTTGTGTCGTGTTGTTTTGCGGCTGCTGCACTATAAGCCCAGTTAGTATGTGTTTTGTGTATATTTCTGACCCAAATTATTTATTATGTTGCCAAGAATCGAACTGCGCTGCAAATGTACATTTCTCTAGCATGTGCTAAGCCAACACAAGAGTGGGCGCACTTTTTGGCCAAAAGGTGTTAATGAGATAAGCATCAATGTTTTAGTGTTTCTTTGGATATGGTTTTTGGCCAAAATGAGAAATGGAAATGAAAACGAAAATTGTCATAAAGTGGCGTAGTTTATCATTGCTTTAGACAGGTATCAAGGTTGATGCGGTTTCTGTTGTCTGTTGGCTATTAGCCGTTAGCTGTTTATGGGCTAACAAAAAAAAAATTTTGCAATATTTGACGCAATTTATTAGCCAGATATTGAAGCACAAGGGTATTGGCTCATTCAGGCGAAATAGAAGGGCGCGGAGGTGGTGGCCGATTGATTTTTGCAAATTCGCAAAACAGTTTGCAAATGCTAATTAAATTCGCCACTGACAGATAGAAGGACAGTGGAGACAGACACAGATAGATAGACAGACTGAGAGATACTTAAAATGCACATATATATCTCGTATATTTTGTATCTTTTGCACAACTGATACCAAAAAGGAATCGATAAATTTTTTCGTGCTTTTGACCCAGTTGCGAACTGTAACCAAAAAACAGAAACTAAAACGCATAAATTTCGCAAAAAAAACTTGTTGATCTCTCTCCATCCCAAAGTTTTTAATTTGCCTATTTAAAAGTGCATTTTGATTAAAATCCAACAAACAATTGCCAACATAAACGAAATCGAAATCGTAACAAAACAAAGGAAAAAGTTGATAAACATTTGTGTCTTTTGTTAAAACATTTGTATAGTTTTTTTTTTGGTTGATAAATAGTTGTTGGAATGCGTGTGGATCGTATGTGGAACGTGTTTAGCTCTACGCTTAATCCTGCACATTGGAACTAACGCTCAAGTTTAAGCTTTTAATTGCTTATTCTTGGCAATGACAGCATCTGAAAACTCGCATGAAATACATAAATTCATTGTATGTTCATCAGATATTTAAGTATGTTTAGCGCATATTTGCAACGAGTGTCGCAATCATTTTTCTCTCTTTATTTTTTGCTAAAAATCCCAAACGTGACATTTTACCTGCCTTTTTTTTCCTCTGCGCTTAACTCAAAAATATGTATCTCAGTTTCAGTTTCAGTTTGAGTTCAGTTTCTGTTTCAGCGCCCAGATACAGATTGTTTGTGTGTTTTCGCTTTTTTTTGCAACGGGTTCAACGGGTTTGCGTTTGGAATTTGAATTTGAATTTGGCATGTGCACAATGTATGCACATACATACTTTCATATTTATAACGTACATAACGTTAAGTTAGCAGCTATTTAGCTAGTATAAAATCAAATACTTGTATTTAAGTCAGCAGTTCAGCTTAAATTTGCTTACTAATAATTTTAGCAAAGCATTAATTGGATTAAGGACACTGTGCGTGGTTTTGTAAAGCGAGAAAGTGTCTAAGTTTTGATTGAAATGTTAAACGGAAGAAGATAATTAAAACCTAAATAAATATGACTAAGAAGCTTTAATTAACAGCTGGCGAATTTAATGGGAACGCTGCTCTTTAAGGCTAAAAAAATAGTCTATATATATTTGTTGCGTTCAAATCTGAGTATTTGCTGAGTAACATGTAGCCTGCACTATATTTTTGCCTTTATTGTTTGTAGCAAGCAGTTGTCCTTGCTCCTGCACTGCTTTAGGTTACACTATTGAGAGCAAGCAAAGCAAGCAGTGCCTCAGCCCTTGTAATGTATCCAAGCTGCGCTTAAAGAACTGCTTGCCCTACTTAATATGTCTCTCTCACACACATACACACACAGAAGTGGAACTTCCTACTCTGCGTGCTTTTTGCCATAAATCGTGTGCGGATATCTGCACATATTTGTACGGCCGTCCGTGTGTGTGTGAGTGTGTGTCGCCATACAGGAAATTAGAGTAAATTGCCGACAGAGATTTTAGTTTGATTTTTGTATTTTATAATAATTACACCCATATTGCGTTCAACGCGGTTTAAAGCTTTTTTCTGCTCCGCTGTTGTTGTTGTTGCTGTTTTTTCACGCTGCCATCAAAGCCAATTTTGACAAACGTGAGCATTCGCTGTCGCAGTCGACGTCGCCGTTGCTGGTGCAGTCGCCATTGTTGTTCAAGTCGATTGCAATTTGATTTTTTGGGGTGTGGCTAAATACGAAAGCAACAACAACAACCGTATTGGTAACGGTAAAACAGAGTTACCAGATTGCTGAGTTATTTATGCAGCTGTAGAAATATTTTTCATATTTTCTAATGAACCAATCAACGCAAAATGTCAAAACTAAAATAAAATTTGACATTAAATAATTGAAGGTAAAGTTTAAACATTTTTTATCTCATAATTAGTTTGGACTTAAAGAAATCATTAGCTCAACTGCCAGCACTTCAAGTTGCCAATTTTGTTGCAGTGTATTTGTTTGCTGTAATTAAAATGCTGTTAGTGCATAACATCATTCACAATTACATCCTTTGGGTCAGGAATGTGGTCCATTTACATAAATACCCAGTAAACTAGTATATGCAAACATAACAAATGTACAAAAAAAGGAAAAAAAGCCAAACAACTTTTAAAAATTGCCCACGGACAATTTTCATTTTTCTTTTAAGCAAACGAAAAAAGCGAAACACTCAAATCCCGATTCATAACTGTGAGCTGTGAGTAATTACTCACGTAAGTGCACCTATTCTCGTGGCTGTATGTGTATTTTGCATACCAAGCGACGGATGTAAAGTTACGTCAATGCAACGATTAGTAGTAAACTTATAGCGAGCAGTGTGAGGGGGGATTTCTTAGAAGCTAAATAGAGTAGTTTTTTATAGAATGGGAACTAATCAAAATGTGGTTGGAAAACCGTGTGAAAATTATAACCTGAAACTAAAAGGGTTGTATGTAAATTAGAATGCTATAAAGGAAGGACTAGGAAGTAAGAAGACGTGGTTTCAAAGAAGAGCTGGAAAACTTGAAAACTATAAGTGTTATGAATCAGAATCAGAAGGGTTATTGAACAGAAAAACGGAGTGAAAAGATGACTGGAAAGCAATACAAAGAATGCTGAAAATAAGGAGTTAAAGAGAAGGAGTTTCGAGAGGAGGTTAAAAAAATTGGTACTGAAAATTGAATTTAAAAGGAAGCTTAAGACAATTGAATTAAACTAAATTAAGATGCTTTAGATTTAACTAGTTTGCAATCCAATTAAGATCTTTAAATGCTTTGTTAAAACAATTACATGGCTAACTGTATGTATTTTAACAGCTGCTAGTTTATTTTAGCAGTTGGTGTAAATGAACAAAGATGATAATATCAGAGAGACAAACAGACAGACAGACACAGCATAGATTTGCAGCTGTTTGCATACGAGTCGAACCCACTGTTGCTAACGGTTCGCGTAAAATTCATTTCTCTTTCGGGCCAAGAGACATGCGAATGTCAAGTTTCCAGCTACACTACAAATTTAAGAGTCGTTTGGCAAATAGATCTGCATAGATTTCAATAAATTAACCCACAAAAACTAAAGAGTGGAGTGTGTGTTGTGTGTGTGTCTGTGTGTGTTGATGTTATTGAGACTTTCATTTAGTTTATTTTTCTTTGTAATTATTGTTTTCCACTTTTCACACACAGACTCTGTCTGATTTCGCTTACTTTTCTTTTCTTTTGGTTTTCAGTTTTTGGTTTTCGGTTTTTGATTTTGTGTGTGAACTTTGGCACTCACAAGATTTTAATTTCGAATTTCGAGTGATTTCTCGATGTCAGGGAATGGAATGAATTGGATTTGGATTGGATTGGATTGAAATGGATTCGATGTATGATAAATGGGAAAGTGACGGCTTTGAGATAAAAAAAAAATGTATATAAAATCACATTTGCCAGGCAATATAAATCGTGTTATTGACACTTTTCGAGTGCGTGTTGTTGTCTTTGTTGTTGTTAATAACTTGTTATGCTCGTTGGATAGCATTTCATAGTGGCATACATCATACAATGTATGCGCTACGTACATCCGTTTGCATATTGAGTATACGACGCGTACACCAGTAGTAAAGGCTGTAATAAATCCTGTACCTTTCACATCAAAGCAATTAAACAATGTGAGAGTTGGTAAAGTATCAAAAAAACTTCAAACTCCACTCTGAAATCAGTTAAGCTTTGCAATTTCGCGCACATTTGCGATTTTTCCTTGCTTAATACGATTTTTTAATTGCAAACAAATCCACACTGATCTGCGTGCAGTTGAAAAAGAGCTGCTTAGACCTCTGTACGATTGGTTTTTGAAAATGAAAGTGCTGCTTGGAGCATGGCACAAGGCCAAGTTACGGCCAATTGTTTTAAAACGCGTTAATTAAATCTTTGAATTTAGCTGTTCTCGCAGTTAGTTAGCTACTTCGATTTAAAGAAGACCGAAACAGATTAAATGCAAATACAAATTGAATAATAATAAAATAAACTCAACTCTATTGTTGTTTGTCTAATTTTGGATCATTAATCGTTATAATCTTTGATTTTCAGCAGATCTAAATGTGGCAATTAATCAAATGGTCGATTAACAAGTTTTTTATTTTATTTTATGTTTGCTTTGTCACCTGCTTTGTAGTAGTGTTGGTAAACGACACTTACCCTTAATACGTAGCTTCTGCTGCGGATTTCCCCCTCCTCCGATGCGCACCGCATTAACCACTGGTAAATCCGTTAGTATTGCCATAACGGCAATTAGCCCAATTAAATGTTTTAATCCCTTTTGTGTCATGGTCCTTTTGGCTAACATTTTTATTTATTTAATTTTTTAAACAATTGTTAAATTACTTTTTGTATTTTTTTTTTGTTAAGCACAGTGCACTAGAGAAAACACCGCATTGATTAATTGAGGACTAGTTTCTGTGCCAAAAACAGGATACGAAACAGCAACAACGACGTACGCAGTGTGCGTGTGCGTGTATGTGTGTTAGACAGAGACACACAGAGAGAGTGAGTGCAAGTGCAACTGCTTGATTGACTATTTGCCGCCAATTAGGCAATTATGGGGAGTGGGGGGCGTCGGCAGGCGGTCGATCAGTTTATCGTGTTGAAAAATTGCACAAAATTGTATAAACCACAAAACTCAACTCTGCTGCTGCTGCTACTGCACAACGTTTCGAAGCACGCGCAACGCGTCTAAGCACCAAACTGAAGCACTAGCCAGACACGTCTGTCTATATAAAATCTTTTTTGCCCCACACACATACACACACACACGCAGCCCACAAATGCAAGCAGTCGCGCTTAGTGCTCAAAGCGAGAGCGAGCGAGTGAGTGAGTGAGCGGAGCTAGAGAACGAGCGTAAGCGAGCCAGCAGGCGGGAGGTGGGGGCATGGACAAATGAATCATTCGATGGCATAAAGAGAGCGAAAGAAGTTGCTGCAGCCCGTAGACAATAGCAACAACAACTCAAGCTCAACTCTAAAGCTCTCGCGAGCTTTTTAAAGCTCTTGCAAACGAGTGAAAGAGAAATGCAAAACGGTTTTATTTTTAAACAGGAATATAAGTACACACACTCACGTATTAACACATTTATATTTAAATATTTATTAGTTATGAAATTATTCTAAATGCTTTTAATCGTTTACACACGCATACTGAATGCATTGGCCTAAGTACGCATGCGCACGTATATGTTTTCGTGTGCATTTATACCGTATGCTGAGTGGTGAATATCGTATACGGTCTGCCAAGGCTAATTGGAAGTTTTGGTCGTTTTTGATCGTATCAGAAAGTTGTTTTTGGCATGTTGTTTCATTCATAACTGAAACTCAAAGTCTTTCCTGTCATTTTGGCCAGAAAATACCGTAAACTAGGCAGGCGCACACGTACACACACACGCACACACACTCCCGCGTTATTAGATAATAGAACGCCTTGTGTGGCCTCTTTTTGTTGTTGTTATATGGCACATAATACTTGTACCTTTCATTAATTTATATTATTAATTTGGTTATTAAGTTTATAAACTGACAGTTTGCATATGGAATTTAACACACTGGTAAAAAGTAAAAGCCGACAAGCAGTTTTTTATTGCCAGTTTTTTATTGGTTTCTGTGTCCATTATGGCCACTAAAATTGTTATAGAATTTGAAAAGACTTTTGCATATTTTATGCCTTTGGCATTTTCAAGCATAAAATCATATATTTTTCTTCATTTTTTCAATAAATTGTGTTAGTATTTTTTGTAGTATATTTTTTAGTATGATTTTTCAGTTTATTGTAAGGAAAAATCTTTGGTTGTTTTTATTATATGTGCTGCAACAACTTTTTTAATGCTTTTGTTGGCTAATGACCTATTTGTACGCACAGAGATTTGTCAAGAATACTAGTTAATATTTTATGGTATTTTTAAGTTTATTTTAGATACTGAAAATTGTAGCTGTTGCATTTTCCTTTTGATTTTTCGCCAGTTTTCGTCTTTAAGCCAATTAATCGGTTGTTAACCTCCCCAATAGAGATTTCCTCCAGCTCTGTACGTCAGTCACATGTGAATTGTGGTCTTAAAATTGCATTCAAGCTCTTTTCGGGGAGCAGCAACATGTCTATGCATACACAAACACGTCGAAATATGCATGAGACTGTGGCTGCAACGCTCGGTCGAGTTGCCAAGGTCGAACAAGGTCAATGTCTCTCGAAAAAAGCAGTTTCATAACGGTGAAATTTAATTTATTACAACATATCAGAAGTTACTACAATATCCAACGCTTACAACTACTACGCTTGATGCAGGGCCCCGTATTGGAACCCTTGCGCACCCAACCCTCTTCGCAGGCACAGCCAGGAGTGCACTCAATGGGCTTACACTTGCGGATCATGAGGTAATCCATGCAGATGCGTGGGCAGGAGGGTATGCAGTCGACCTTGATGTCATTGTGTTGACATACTGGGATTATATGACTTGGTTTTGAACGATTTTTATGGGAGATATAGGGAACTTACCGCCTAGAAATGCGTTTAGATGCCCAGTTGTCAGTTTAAGACAGATTAATCCCAGTATGACAGCTGCCAGTCTCATTTCAAATGACAAATAGTCAGAAATTATTTTGGTTTTATGGAATTTTCCTCACATTTTAGCTACAGTTTCTAATTGTATATGCTAAAAATCACAATTTGTTACGCTAAAAACTAAGAGTACTTGAAAAGATTAAGGGGAGCTTACAAAAGAAATTGATTTTATCTCTAATCAGTATTTAGCCTTTTCCGTTAGCCTTTTCCCGTTAGACCTATATGAAATTGCCGCTAAAAAATCAAGAAATTTTGAGCGGCAAAACTAGTTCCGCTGTTTCTGCCATTTTTTTAAGCTTTAGCCTTTTTGTTGGTCTGGTTTGCTAGGCGAGGATAGACACACGCCCACATTGCGGCATACTACAGTGGCTCACACTTGTATACTCCCAACAAAACGCTCTATTTTTGCCATAGAAATAAATTGAACAGATGAACAAACGTTTTGAATTGTTTTTTATTGTGTGCGCTTAGCTTTTTGACCCGTCGATATCCGTTTCGATAGATTTATGTAAAGGTCTGTATAAACCCAATCAAGTAAAAGAAATAAACACTCATACACAAGCTGAAATAAATGGATCGAAGTTGTATATGTTTGTGTGTTGTAGTTTTGTATGTTTGGGCACAAAAAGTAGTGAAAAACCTGCCCACAATTAAAATACCTTCACTTTCAGTTTCATTATGCCTGCCAAATAAATGATTTTTATCTGCGTAAAGTTGAAACTGAAACTGAAACTGGAATAAATAAGAGAATTTGAATTTGACTTCGAATTTGTATTTGTTGCTTTAGTTTAATTTTTATTTTTTTTTTTTTCATACACCTCCGCCCAAAATTGTTGCATGAGAGAAAAAACAAAAGACTCTTGACTTTACAAATTTATTGGCTTTGTTAATGTGATAGGTTGCTAATAAGAAATAAGACACAAAAATAAAAATAATACACTCTTGTAGTTGTAGTCTTGTTGTGAATCACGATTTTATGCAAAACTCTGAATGCTTTTTATAGTTCGGCTCGGTCTTGTGTCTACCCGTTATTCGATTACTCGATTACTGCAGGCACAATTGCGACTTGTTGCTTTTGAAAGCACTTTAGCTAATAGTTTCCAGGAATTCTTATAAACGATCTACATGAGTTCATATTAAACCAAATTTGAATGTCTAGTAACATGAAATGTTCATTTGGGAGCTGAACTAATGAACTTAAAATTGGTATAAAAACTTGAGTTCTTTCTTAACAAACTTATTTAAAGATTCATTCAGTTGTTTGAGAACCTCAAAACACTCTACGTTTTCTGCCCGTGTATCTGTAGGACACCTCAATTAATCAAAACATATAATAAAACCAAAAGTGAATCTGAGAGCGTTGACACTTTATCTTCGATCTACTCAAGACAATATTCCCGCATAAATAATGCTGATAATTCCATACATAAATCAGTTTATCTTTTCATTTAGCACAACGCGGATTTGTTTTTAGTTCTTTTGAATGGTTTTTGAGTAGTTTTTTAAGTATTTGATTTTGTTTTTGTTTAAAATATCATTTGATAGCTAAACAAATGCGTAACATTTCCCCATATCGGGGCATTAGCGTTAGATTTACGGTGGGGTGTTGTCAAGGACACTGAGCAACTCAATAAGTGAAACAGTTCAAATAAAACGCCGAATGAACTGAATAAAAATAGCTAAAAACGTCATGATTTGAAGCCAAACCTCTACAACGAGATCTAAATCGATTTTAAATTGCTTTGGTCGTTGCCAATTGGCATTACTACGACTACATTGACTACTTCTACTACCGTGGCTATTGCAAAATTGTGGAAGTAGAGCTCTGGCTCTAGCTCTGGCTCTTGGCTTTTGTCGCCGCATTTTCTCGTTACGGTTTTGCGGTCCAGATCAAAGTCAATTAAAATCAGATAGAACGAGTCATAAGCTCTTGTTTAAACTGAATTAAAGACACCCTTTTGGATAAAGTTGTCATGCTTTTAATGAAATATCTCACAGTCTGGCAACGCTGATGGAGATTTTTTAATTTTAAGCAGATTTTAGTGACTTTAGTGTGGTAAAACAAGACTTCTAGCTTATTTTGGGTTTAAAAGTAATGCGTTCAGTTGTTGTAAAAGTGATATATAGCTATTTCTAGCTTTTTTTCACAGAAAATCTGGCAGCACTGCAAAATAGAAATAGTTTTGCGCTGCAAAACAACTTAAAATTCAACTAAGCTCCAATTCTAGTAGCGTATCTGAGAAGTTGTCTACAGGATGCTTGATTTGTCTAGTTCTCACCAGAATCTAGTGTTACCAACAACACTTCTATATCCGTTGTCATAACTGGCTACTGACTATGAATGATTTTGCTATAAATCTTATATTTATTGAACTTTTTGGAATAGATTTTTCTGCGTTACACAAGAGAATTACATTTGTATTGCTGTTTTGTTTGTTATTAGAAATTCAATTAGCGCTCGAGATACGTCCAGCGGTGTTGGTTAACAGCGAGATTTATCCTATTAAAAAATACATAAATAAATTTTATTTAAATTTAAGTAGAAAATAAATTAAAGCAGTTAAGCTCAAGTGTAAACAAGCAACAATAAAAACATAAAAATGAACATAAATAATAATTATTTTTTTGACATGCTTTCACTCTTGGGAAACAAAAAGTAAATTTGGAAGTGATAGTTTTTAGTGTAGTTTTATTACCTGTCATCACTTGCATAAACTCTGCAAGAAGTTTCAAAATAAAAATAAAATAGATAACAGAATTTTGTATATAATTAAAAAGTTACAAATTATTTTTTCAATTTTTACGTTACCATCGAAATCAACTGTTCCGGAGCCATCAGCATCGATTTCCTCAATGATCGAGTCCAAGTCTTGGCTAGAGATTTTATCATCCAGTTCGTGGAGAATGCCACGCAGCGTGGCCACAGTCAGATAGCCCTTGCCCTCCTTGTCGTACACACGGAATGCCTCCTTCAGTTCAGCCTGCAGCGCCGCCACATCCTCCTCGACCTCAATGAAACGAGCGCCGAGCTTACAAAATTGTTCAAAGTTCAATTTATTGGTTGTGCCCTTGTCGACCTCCTTGATCAGTGCCTTGACTGCTGGTGGTTCCAGTTTTTGGCCCAAGATTTCCAGAATCGATGAGACATCGCTATGATCAATCCATCCCGTGCCCTCCAGATCAAAGGCCTTGAAGGCATTCCGAAGAACTGAACGGTGAATAAATAATGCATTTTTAAAATTTGTGGATTAATCCAATTAATTGTAGTTACTTCTTAGTTGATCCTTGTCGTATTCCGCCTCAGACTGCAAAGATATGGTAAATGTGTGTATTTAATTGGAGATGCTAAAAGTTACGTTTTACACAGACCCTGTACTTGTATTAGAGAGAAGGGTATCTAGTGCTCTTAACTTTACACTTATGCTGCACGTTGATCAAGTGTTTCTTGACTAGATTTGCCTATAATTTGCTGGATTTTTTATATATCGTCAAAACTCTCTTAACATCTAGTTGCCTTCAAACAAGTACAGGGTTTTTTGCTGCCGCCTTACCCTACTATAGTCACTCCTATTGCTTGTACCCTACAAATGCCCTCTGCGAGTGTTTCTTTTCTATTTTTTTAATTAAAATTACAATTCAAATCAAGGCCAAACATTTGTCGAAACTAACAATTAAATTGATTTATTCGCCAAAGAGCATTCAAATAGTATTCAAAAATATTTTTAAATATTTGTTCAACTCACCATTTTGCGTACTAGGGAATTTTTCAATTAAATGTAGAAAAGAAGACAAAAAGTAGCGAATTTAAGTAAGAAAGTTTAGAGCGAGTACTCGAATTTTAATTATATTCACCAAAGATTGATTTGCACCAATTGAAAAATTAACTTTCCGATCGGATCGAGTTAGCGCCAGCGTCTAAGCGATTCGACTTTTGTGTCCGCCGTATATAAACGATGTCTACGACAGATTACAACAACAACTAGAAGAAGACGAACACCAATGAACCATTCAAATTGCACAGCAAATGCCAAAATGTCGTCGTCGTCGTGGCCAATCGATGCAATGCAATGCGAAGCGAAGCGACACACGAATTTGTATCTCTCAGATACTTAGATACTCGCATACCTGTGTCTACGCACACACGACACGATGACGATGCCACTGACCCGATGACTAAACATCGCTAATGATCAATCAGGTTTATGAGAAACACTCTCAACGATTCCCTTCAAGACTTTTAATTGGATGTAAATTCTATATTGGGAGCATGAAAACTAGAAATTTTGTGGGGGACAGGCAAAAGTTGCCAAAAGTTTGCAAATAAATTTAAATTGACGATGGAGTTTTGAATTCTATAAGGAAAATATGGGAGTTCGGAGTAGTCCTGTTTTTTTCTTTAACAAAAAATCTGTTTTTATTTATTGTTTTTAATTTAAGATAATAATTTTATAATTTTATTTGGTTTTCCATCCACATATAAAACGAAATCCCAGTACTAAATTAATTTTGCTTTTAATTTATATACAGTTCCTCTTGTAAAATGAACTGCTTTTGAACAGTTGAATGCAGCGTTGCCACTTAGTCGCGCTTAGCCCCAGTGCACTGCTTGCATAGGCATCCTGACAGTTGTTGGTCTGCACTACTTTGCTATCGGGGCACTGCTTTGCCAGTTCCGCTGCTTGCTTAGAAATATTTGTTGTGAGTAAATTTAATAATCCAATAAGTGTTAAAATTACGCTTAACCCTTAAATAGCCCCAGCAGCAGCAGCTATAATTTCCATGCCAACCCAAAGCTGCTTGTTGCAGTCTTTACATGAAACTGCTCTGCTTGCAAACCATACACTGCTTGCAGCATGTATGCTTACTGATCTCAACCAAGTGCAAAAAACTTTCCGCTTTAGCGTTTCATAATTTATTTATTACTGTACCTTTTTTTTTGTAATTTTGAAAATTGAATTAATTGGTTTATTGTTTTTTGGATTGATTCTATTTGGAGCAATGAAGTTTTTTGTGGCGGAGAGGTCTATGGTATTTGCAAGTGGGTAAATCTACAAGGAAGCATCAAATTTTTAGAAAAAATATTACACATTTATATGTATTTACAGACAATAGAAAACTTATTTTTAGTACATTAGTAAAAAAAAAAAATATCAAATACTGTAGACCTGTTTTAGAACCGGATACGAGAATACAACTTTGCGGTATTTGTTTGAATAGTAAGGCGGCCAAATAATTCAATCTAAAATTGTAGAAAGGTAGTCAGTAAAGCCCAAGAGTCGCTTGGAAGTTTAATCATCACCTCCAGTCATAACTTCCATGAATTCTGCAAGGCGAAGGAAGAGAAAAATATATAAAAATTAGTATAGAGTAGAAAACTTGGGAGTAATAATTTTAAACCTATGAGACTTACCGTCAAAGTCCACGGTGCCGGAGCCATCGGAATCGATTTCCTCAATCATCATGTCCAGATCATCATTGGTCAACTTATCGTCCAGTTCGCGTAGAATCTCCCTTAGCACACCGGTTGTGATATAGCCATTACCTTCCTTGTCATACAATCGGAAAGCCTCCTTCAGCTCGGCCATCATAGCCTCGGCATCCTCCTCAACCAGGAAACGGGCGGCCAGTGTTGTAAACTCCTCGAACTCAATTTGCCCGGACCCATCCTCATCGACCTCTGCTATAATTTCCGCTAACGTTGCATCGTCTAACTGATGCCCAAGCATACTCAAAATGGTGCCCACCATAGCGGTATTGATGTATCCATTCTTCTCCGGATCGAATGCATTGAATGCATTCTGCAACACTACAAACAGCAAGTGAACTCTTATTGAAATAATCTGATCAGTTTGTTGAACTCAATTCAATACTCACGAGCTATCTGTTCCTTTGTGAGTTCGTCCTATAATAGACAGATTAAAGTTTATAACGCGGTTAGTAAATGTTTTTGCTTTAAAAGTGTTGAAAACATTTCTAATTAGTGCTGTTTTGTTAGTGCTATTATTTACAAATTTTATTTTTTCTAAAATAAGCTTAAAACATATAGAATAATAATCCTTTAAAATCTGTTTATATGTTTATGTTTATACTCAAATTAAGTAGAGTGGTCTATTGGCAGGCAAAGAAGCCACGGCCGACCGCAGAAACTACGATATATATATTCCTGATCAGCGTCAACAGCCGAGTCGGTATAGCAATATCCGTCCGTCCGTCAGTATAAACACCTAGATCTCCGTAACTATAAGAGCTAAAGCCATAAAATTTGGTATACAAGTGCGTCTTCTTTGCAGGCACATGAAGAATATTTGAAACTGGTGCCACGACCGCTAACGCCCCCGCAAGTTGTAAAAAATTATTTTTACATGGTCATAACATGAGACGACTAAAGCTATCGGTACTAAATTGAGACATTATGTGAACTGTACCATAACAACTATCGTCACAAAGTTTGGGTAGGATCGAACAACTATAGTCTATAGCTTTCAAAGGGCAAATCGTTCGAAAATTGCGCACTATAATGAGTATAACTGTGTCTGTCATATGTACAAATAAATGTAACGTTTTTGCTTGATGTAACTGGAAGGATAATGTTTGTTTCTTACACCTTTGTAATCTTTTCACTGCACGAACTCCCTAGAAACTATTTACAAAAACTCTTTTAAAAGCTGTAAGTAAAAGATTGATTAAATCATTCTTGTTTTTTTTAGAACTCCCACTGCTCGATTTACGCTAAAATCTATATACAAAAATTCTTCTGTTGTGCAATTCAAAATTTTGTGACAAATTTGTTGTGTGTTGAGTTATAAACTTACAGTCATGTCGATTGATACGTTGAAAGCACAAGTTTTGGATTAAAAGGACACACACAAAACGCTCTCACACACACTTACACACACAGATAACGAGGCAGCTATGTCTGAGAAAGCAAAAATCAGAAAAAAAGTACACAAAAAAATTTGTTAAAACGCGTTTGGATTATAACAACAAAAATAGTTCCATATAAATAATGTGGAGCAGTTGTTTCCTGTAGCAGTCGGTAGTAGTATTCCAGTTTTAGCTATATGTAATCCTTGGCTGATTTGTCAGGTACCTCAAGATCCGTCAGGTGAAACAATGCAACGGAGTCGACACTCGCTCTGCAACTAACTGATGTCCATTTACCTGCATCGCCACAAAGAATAACAACATCAATTTCATGTCGTCGACCAAATCGAAAATTTGCTAGTCTCATATCATTTCTAGTTTTTTTTTTTTTTTGTATTTCTTTTTGTTTTGTCTGCCTTGCCGCGTCCTTAACGTTTCTGTCTCTTTCTTGCTCGCTCTGTCTGCCTGCCAAGCTCCCGTCTTCCCTTAGTTCTGGCAGCTTGCAACGCGTTGCATCGTTTGCTTTAGGTACTCGCAATTTTATTTATATCTATAGCAAAGTATACACTCTCATAATTTGTAATACTACATAAATAAACATACACTGTGAGAATAGAAGTAGTGACTTGAAGGGGTTATGCTCAGGGTCCTTGGACAACTTGCAAAAGTATTTCAAGCCCACAGTTATCCACTTTTAATATTAATTGTCTTTGATGCCTATCTTTAACTCACTACCCCTTTTTTGCAGTGCATGTGCCCGCTGTGCAGACGTTTTTGTATCGTTCACGCATCGTTTCTCGTTTTGGCATTCGAAAAACTTTTGTCACTTTAAATTTAGTATATCAAATAGAATTTTAGAATAAATCCTCAACAATCATATTATTGTTAGTTGCGTGTAATCCCTTGCAGTCGCCCCTTTCCCCTCTAACACACACCCCAAGAGGAAAAGTCAGAAAAGATCAGGAAAAGTGGCAAAAAAAGCGACACACAGTAGATGAAGAAGACAAAGGTTAAAGCAGCACAAAATTTGCTTAAAAACAAACATTTTAATAGCCTAATTAAACATGTTGACATATTACAGTTAGAACGACTTAAGGATACCTTGTAAAAGGACAGGGCTTTGCTTGACTCCTAGAAAAACTACTTCACACTTTCACACAGCTTTCGAGTACTCCGCTTTACAGGGTATAAACCAACAGGTGTTGCAACGTTAACTTGTTAGATTTGTTAGCACAGAAAACACTTGTAAATCCTTTTGTTAAGAAAATTTACCAACCATTGTTGCGTTGCCCATTTTCAAAGAGTTTTTTAATTATTTGACTACGCAAATCGATAAATGAGATTGAAAAAATCCTTGAATTAGAAGAATTTTGAACGCGTGAAGAATTGTTCTGTTTTGATCTACTAAATGACAGAACTGAACTAACTGGACCAAGTCAAAAATGATGATGGAGGCGCAAACCGAACGGAAACAAATTCATAATTCGTGGGTGTGGGTGTGTGTGTAAGTGTGTAAGATACTCAAATGAGCACACATACAGTTACAGATACAACTGCAAGTACCACAAGTAAGTACGATACAACCGAATCAATTTTCTCGCTACAGAAAAATGGCGTGGAAAACGATTTTTCCGACGTCGGCTGAGTCGTCGTCGTTGTCGTTTGTCGTAGTCGTCGATGGCTTTTGGGAATCGGCTATAAATCGTCATTCCAAATAATGTTAAACGACACGGCCAGACAAGAGATCATAGTAATTCAGTGATGCATTCAAATTGGGGATTAGAGTAGGTGTACGACTGAGAGACACCCTAGAAAAACTGGTCGGTATCAGGCGTAGTCTTTAGCTAAACAGACCTTTATACATATCGTTTTATAGGGTATGCACTTAGTAGACTGATTAATTTTTAGCAGCATAGAATAATGAAAAAATACACTGTAAAAAAAAGCATTAAAGGCATTTCAATTTATGCTTAATTTAAGCTTAACTAACAGAACTTAAAGGATTAAATGGGAAGTGAACTAGAGTAAGTTAAAAATGCCGATTTGGAAGCTTTCTTTATACTCCCTACTTAAAGGTCAACTTTGTATTATAGTCTTGGTTTAGATGTTACCAAAACCCTCTTATTTTTGCACAGTGCAGCCTTTAGTGCCGCACACCTCTCAAACATTTATCAAAAGTCATCTAAAAGGCATGCGGCATGTGATCAGACAAATAATAAATGTACATGTCCCGAGCACTTAAGAACAATATGAAATTAAAGCGAATAAATAATGTGGGGGCATAGAGCCTAAAGCGACTGTAAATTCAATTAAATAGACGCCAGTTTGTGGTCAAGAGCAAGCCACTACACTACACTAAAATCTCAAGTCTCAAATCTCAAATCTATTTAAAATCTATTTATTTCTTTGACAAAAAGAAAATGTTTGAAGCAATCACAAGCGACTATATATACTAGAGACTAGAGACTGTAGACTAGAGAATACAGAATACTAATTCTATTTGTTAGCCGTTCTCTTTCTTTTTTTCCACTGTCAAATACTATTTTACAAGGTACACCTGAAAAAAAAGACAATCCCATTGATAAAACCTCAAGTAAAAGTAAAAAAAAAAAATTAATACCTGCAGATGAATAAAAACAATTATAATGCCATAATACAAGGGGTTCAAATTGGTCTGACGTTTCTCGTATGTTTTGTGTATTTTCATGTATTTTTAGTTGCCCGATTTGTTTTTAGCATAAAATTGACGTTACGATACAGAGCAGAAAATTGCCGAGCACGTTTCCACTCACGTGTGCTCGGCGGTGGCAATAATCTAGCGGTTTTCGACGCATGTGCATCGTGCCAAGTTCTATAAATATTTGATCAAAAAAATATTTGTGCGTCTAGCTAATTAAATTAGCAATGAATTCTTGTATTCATTCAGTGCTTGATAAGATATTTTGTCAAAATAAGCAATTAGTGACGTAGAAATGCAGCTAAAAGTGAAACAAACAAACGCCATTTTGTTCCAGGCGCGTGGGCGGCATTTCGGGTTATCGATAAGTCGTTATCGCAAGTTATCGGTCAAGAAAAGTTGAAAAAATTTAATTACTCAGCAAAAAAAGCGAAGAGTTTGACTTGAACACTGAACGAAATGGAGTGTGGCTTTAAAGTGTAGCCAGTTTAGCCTTTTAAAAGCTAGATTTGGCTTATTTTAGTCATTTCAACTGTTTTTCAAAAGAAAGTTTCATTAACAGTGCACATACTCGACTCTCACGTGCTTCGATAAAGCCTGAATATCCGAGAAATCTCGAAAAAGTCAATTTGGGTGTAGATAGTAATCTAATCAATTTGATTATAATAATATTAATACGATTGCGCCTCATACACCGATAAATGAGCATGGCTAATTTCATAAATTAATCACACAAATGGCAAAAGTTGATTAGTACGCCGAGAACTGTGCCAACGACAATAATTACACTACATACACTGACGGACTGTCCAAAAAGAGCTAAAAACTTATGTTTAAAACAAAGTCATTCGATCTGAATAATGAGGATAATACCAGGCAGCGGGAGCATCTCTATCAACCTCGACGGGTGCGTTGGATGAAGTATATTTTGGTGCCATGTGTCGTGGGATTTGTGCTGCTATTAATAATCTGCAATATAGACTTTTCAACTGATGATCTATCATCAGCGAATTCTACAAATTTCAAACTGTCAAAAAATGACAAAAATCTGCTGCAACTTTCCATAGAAAACTTTGACTTTCCGTCAGGAATTTGGAACCGAGGCGTCTTAAAATCCCAACTTAAGCTACATGGCTTGGTACTGACTAATTGTTCGCTTAACTACATAGCTAATGGCGTCTTTAATGAAGCCAATTTACAAAACTTGCTCTATCTGGAACTAATTAATACCGAACTGGTTCAACTCAACCAAAAGACCTTTCAAGGTCTGCAGCAGCTTAAAAACTTCACTTTGTTTAACCAATTTAATGCCATAAAGTGTGAAAGTTTCATGACAACCCTCGCACGGTCAGTGCAAACGGCTGCCATACATCAGCAGTACAGTAAGAACTCCATTTACACACCCCACGACTTTTTTGGCACTAAAATCAGCTACAGGAGTCTGCAAAATTTGGATTTGAGTGGCAATAACTTTGGCAATACACTGAGATTTTTTTGGTTCTACAATATGCCAGCACTGGAAACTTTAAGTTTAACCAACTGCCGATTTAGTAGCATTGATTATGATCAAGGAATTATTAAATTGAATAAGCTAAAATTACTGGATCTGAGTGATAATCGTTTACTTAAACCAAGTGCGGAGTTTATAAGAAATTTGGTGAGCAGAGGCATCTGTTTATGGCTGGCAAAGTATCACGAGAAGAATTCAACTTTAGTTGAGGCTACTGTAGTGCCAAATATGACGAGTAAGTTAGCAGCATATTCCGACGGGCAGACGGAAACGGTGGAAACAACCATAAGAGAGGAAACGGAGACGACAACCACAACGACGACGACGACGACCAGAAGTGGTCCTCCTCCCGGTCCAACATCCCCCAAAAGCTCATCCAAAACCCCGCCCATAACATCGCCCATAACATCGCCCATAACATCGCCCGTAACAACTCCAAAAAAAGATGACGATTCCACTCCTTCGATTGATAATACCACGATGCCTTCAACTGATGATACCACGCTCAATCCGGACCCAAGCACACCCATAAATGACGATACTCCCGTGGATTCTACAGATATTTGCTGTCGTAATCAGCACAAGGAAATCATTGCTAAACTGCCCAGAGCTTACTATGGCCACATAAGCATCGTACAACATGAGGAGAGTTTACTGTACGTGAGTCTAACTCAATTGAGTTATGACTTTTCCCAGCTCATTTACTTCTCGGCGCAGTCTACAGTGCGTTCTTTGGATAGAGCAGATTTGGAGGCTGATACAAGCGGTGTTATAAACTTGACTATTGATGAATTCAACTGCAACACGTCTTATGTCTTCTGCTTGTTACCTAATGAACTGGAAATGTCACCATTTAACTGCCAATCTCATCACACGATGGTGTGTGTAGCCACGAAATTAACTTGGTTTGGCGAGAACATGGCATTGATCATAGGTCTGTCCATAGTGGGCATTTTGTTGTCGATGATTATCGGAGGATTTGCAGTGTTTGGCATTTTGTGGCACAGACCCTCGTGGTTGTGTGGCAGCAAGCGGTTGCAACCCACCACAAGGGACTCACTCACGATGCTACTGTTGCCGGCGAACTATACGCAGCAGGTCTATGGAGCTATAAGGTAACCTATTTAAACTTTTCCACTCTCTAAGTACCTTAGTTCTCTTTCTCAAGCTTTCCTATCAATTTTAACTCTACACCTCTCTAATTGTGACCTTTTCTTTGACCTTTGTTAGCAAAAATAGCGATGATGCGATTAATGACTACGTCACTTACTATCGTCACTTGGAGCAAGCGAAACTTTATGACACCGAGTCCAATAAATACAATAATCCCCCGCAAGAAAGCGCTCCCTCCGCTCCCCCCGCAGCCAAATCGGAGGGAAATGTCTACGAATGTTTTGATTTATACGAGGAACTTATTTGATTAAAATGTTTTATATTCTGTGTTGTACATAAAGCAAATAAACTGAAATAAAATAAAATAATAAATATATATCTAGTTTAGGTATTGAGTTATCAGTTATTTTTGGTGATAAGCTAAATGCGTATTATCTATATCAGCAAATAGACAATTGATTTGGCTCGATAAGCCTGAATCGAACATTAATATTCATTTGGCAAAACAGTCGTATTCCAGTTGAAATGCCGTCGAAAAGCAAAGAGAAACTTTGCTCCACGCCAAGCATTTCCCAGAGGTAACTAGGCTATCAAAAGGATATATCGCAGGATATAAACCTAAATCGATTGCAGTGCGGAGAGTGACAAGTCCAAATCGCGTTTGAAATGTCTGCCCTGGATATTGCTGACACTCGGCGTGGGTCTTTGCATTGTTGGCTTTGGTATCTATATAATCCTACGCCTGAACAGTCGGGATAATGTGCACATATTGGACAGAGAGCTGGAAGTTGATGGGGGTCTGAGTCGGGAGCTTGAGGACGATGGGATTTTTAAGTTAAAAGTGGAACCGTTTAGGTAATGCATTTGAAAGTGAAAGATTGTGAAACACCATAAAATATATATATTCTTGATCAATATCTGATCAAAATATCGCGCTATTTAACTTGTACTTTCAGTAGCATATCGGTAGACTTAGAAATGCCTCAAAATATCAAAGGTTGCGTTGAAAAATCGTGTCGCCTCGACTGCCACAGTAACGAGAATCTATATAGTGATATATCTTACGCCATGAATCAGAGCAACTGTGAACAGATTACAACCCTGATGATATCTAATCAGATTAAACAAAATATAGGCAATTCATGGATCGATTCCAATGCAGTTGTGCTCAAAGTTGTGATTATGAATAGTCATATTACCAAAATTTCGACTGCTGCATTTTCGTCCTCAATGTTTGCCAAAGTTTTTCACATGTCGTGGGTGAATCTACAGCTAACGGAGCTGAGTAATGGAGCGCTACTTGGACTGTATGCACTTAAGAAGCTGGAAATTGATTTTAAACTACCGGAGATCAGCATGAGTTTCCTACAGCCTGTACAGCTGACCTTGACCCACTTGAGAATGAATGCGGGCATTACCTTTGAGGGGAACTCCAACGTCTTTGATAACATCTATCTGGGAAAGCTATATCATCTGGATTTGAGTCACAACAACTTCAGTGGAGCGTTGAGCAAAAGGATTTTTAGTGGCACTCCAAACATTAGCTATTTGTATCTGACATATTGCTTCATCACCTCCATAGAGGACACTGCCTTCGAGGATTTAGCCGACAAGTTGGTGCTGGTCGATTTGAAGCACAATTTACTAACCCAAATTGGCGAGTTTGTTTTCGGCGTTGCCAGCAGTCGGGTATTACTCGATTTGGAGCCCAATAATTGGAACTGTGATTGTGAACTACGTGGAATGTTGTCCTATTTCAAGGATAACAAGTATCTGTTTGTCAGCACACCCTATTGTCGTTATCCCTTTCATCTATTTGGCAAAACCTTCGATGAGCTGGACGACAGTGAACTAAACTGCGACAGTTCTACGGTCAAAGCTCCCGTGGATACCACAAATCGTGCGACAGTCGATTGGAATCACGATGATCAGAATATGCTCAGCGATGATACCTTCTCTGGGTACGATTCTACGGAAGCGCCTACAAAGCCAAGTCCGATGGGAGCAATACTTCAGTTTAGCTGCTCCGAAGCTCTCGATTATGATCTGAGCGGCATTAAAGAAGAGACTGAAGTAAAGGCCTTTAGTTCCGGCACTTTTGTGTTTGAACCACCCGAATATGATCTGATATTGGAGTTATTCGATAACTATAGCGTACGTGCCTCTATTGATGAGTACAAGAGCTCGGAGCAGTTGAATATTATTTGGTTCTCCGACGGAGAGGCCTCTCTGGAGAATCATGGCATACGTAATGCCTCACAGACCGATTACACGTGCATGCAGTACGAGGCACCCTTTCTGATTGTCGATCCACTGCAACAGAATCGCACCTACACCTTCTGCATGATGCCAATGGATAAGTTGGTCATATCACCGCTCTTTTGTCAGCCCCTCTATGTGCCCGCCGCTAGGAATCATACCGATTCGGAGGATGTCTGGATTCCGGAGAGCGAAAAACAATTTACCATCGCCATGCTTTGCCTCATCTTCTTTATATCCATAGTTTTTGGCGCTATTTTAGCTTATCTGGGCATCAAAACGTTTCCCAATCTGTTAGAGGGCTCCAAAAATGTTGTGGTCGTCAAGGAATTGGACAGGGAATGTCGTGTGTCGACTATAACCGATACGAAGAACTTTAAACAACCGCTGAGCTTTAAGCAAAATTGTGCTGAAAATTCTTTCAAGCTGAGACACAAAAAGTAAGTATAGTGATTATCTAAGTCTGTATTTTTAAGATATAACTAATGATCCACGATTCTGGCAGATGAAACCTTGGATAAAAGTCTTTAAAGTCTCTAAAGATTTTAATTGTTACCCTTTGAACCTTATATTGATACACTTTTTTTTAAAAATACTATATGTAAAGTGAGGTTGTGTAGAATTTTGCTTAGAGACTTACAGACTAGAGAATTATTTGTGTATTTTCCATAACACTTGCACCTAATTGTACTTATTTTAGATCCTTAGAGGCTTCAGCTCAAATTTACGACACAAACCTGCCCAGTTTGCTTCATTTGGGCACACCCAGCACGCTACTGGATGAACCTTACGTCAAAACGGATTTCCAAAGCATTGGCTATGAGATGCCCAAACAGTTTAAGAAGGAAGGCAAAGAATCCATCAGCACTATAAGCATGGGCGTGGACAGACCACACTCTCCGCCCCCACTGCCCAAACGTAACTCCAATGTATCTGAACTATTGGATCCCAAGCTAAAGGCTTAAATTTAAATAAATATTTTTAAATAAACACACATGTACTTATGTAACAAATTATACGAATTATACATTAAATTTTGAACTGCTGCAAGAATTATTTGCCTAAATTGTTCATATTTTGGTTCTGCAACTGGGCACAACAACAGTCGAGCAGCACAAATGTAGCTATCTCATTTGATTTTGTTTCCCGTTAAAGTTTAGAGTATTATTATTTGTAATAGAGCCGTTTATATCTGGCTGGAGTACATGGAACTGATAAAATAGACAACAATATTTAATAAATACGCGTTAGAATATGTATTTGGCTTATCTGTAAATCGAAATCTCTTGACTTTAGCACTTGAAATACAGACAAATACCAAACTGATATGGAGATAATAATAATGTATCGCCATTAGCATACAAAATCAAACGAAAATGGCTAAAAGCAGTCAACATTTCGGGCTCGTAGCGTCAAGTTACTTGGCTAAAAACATTCGTATAATAAATGTGATTTTGTTTGAGAATTTTAGTTCGATTAAATGGAACTGCAGAGAGTTTTCTTTAAGATCTATAATCCAAAACATAATCCATAAATGCTGTGGTCATGCTGTTGTTCTCGCTACCAAATTCTACGGGAGTTTTATTAATTTTTTTTAGCTTATTGTTTATACCAAGAAGTTTAACTGATTTGGCCAACGATATCGTAGAAACCGAAACGACTAAAAATTGGTTAAATAAGAGCGCTATATCCGAGCAGTTGGCCGATGTAAGCCAGGCTGTAACGGTACTTAGGCAAGCCGTGCGTGATATGAGGTAAAAACTTTATTGATTTTCACCTACATGTGTATAAGAGAAAAAGAATAAAATAATATATAAATATGTATTCCTTTATCGCCTGCGATAACAAACTATTATCGTATTCCACTAATGGATGCACAATGTCAAATTATCGATATCGTAGCGCTTATCTCGACGGCATGGATGTGATCGGAAGTCCGCAACCAAGGTGCCTTAAGCGTCAGTGTCGCATCACCTGCTTCAATGGCAAACAAAGTGAGATCGCCAAGGATTTATCGAGTGTATTGAGCGTTTTGGAAGCCGTAAGTAAGACCCTGTACTTGAAAAAAGGCATGAAGATATAGAACCCCTCTAGCCATCTATCAGCTTTGAAACTTTTCTGGTACAGGGCCTATCTCATTCGATTAACTCAAGTTAATCCCATTTCCTTTACACAGTCGGAAGCTTGTAGCGTCATCGATGAGCTATATCTCTACAATTATCAATTTCCCGATAACATACTGAACGTGGGATTTTTATCGCAATACACGTATCGAGTGCGGCTCATTTACATCGGCATCTCCAACATAACGGCCATAGAGAATGGCGCTTTTGGCGGTGGGATTTTCAATCGCATCATATTGGAAGATTTGCATCTGAAGCGGCTCGAAAAGCAGTTCTTCACCAACATTTCCACATACTACTTTAAAGGCATTGAAATCATCCAAAACACTCCGACAGAACTGAGTGTTTATCCCGATTTCCTGGACTTGGTGCAGTATCAAATCGAGTACTTGCATCTACAAACGGGCACGAATTGTGTGCGTAATGTGACGGCAACGGATCCCATCTTGGGTGCACTAATTCATGCGGATTTCAGTCATAATGATTTTGGTACGACGCTGCTCTACGATTCGTTTCGAAAACTAACCATGGTGGAGCGTCTGATTTTGTCCAATTCGAATATCGAGTATTTGCCCAGTGCGGTATTTCAAGGCAAGTTAAGTATCGATTACAGCGGTATCGATAGTGGCTGTGACGGCGTTGCCACCTGGCGCGCCACAGTGTTGGTTTATGTGTTACGATTTGAATTTTGGCGCGCGGTCGCTCTCTAATCACTTTTACTCTTGCAGACATGCGTTATTTGGAAGTTTTGGACATATCACAAAATAAATTGATTTCAATTTCGAAAACAATATTTGGCTATACGGAAATTTCGGCAAATTTGCGTATTTACGCTGAAGGAAATCCTTGGTACTGCGATTGCAAGCTGCAGAATAATTTAAATGTCATTTTTAAATACCACAATACGAAAAATGATTTAATTTGTGACACACCCGAGAAGTTTAAGGATTGTTCGGTTTTCTATGATCAGATTTGCATTAGCAGCGAAGAGGAATTTACCACGGTAACACCGTGCATCACAACAGTTGGCCCGTCCGGAGTAACAACAACAACAACATCAACACCATCGGGTGGTGGAGCTGAATGGCAGCCCAGTACAACAACAAGAACAACAACATTAAAAACAACTTTTCTACCAACAACCAGTGGAAATATTATTGTGCCCACGATATCGACAGCAGGTACAGTGAAACCCGAGGAAATTGTACCACTCGAGTGCCGCTTGCCCAATCAAGCGCTGATCAACAATGCCACCAACCAGCGAATCCGCTGGCCACAACTGAACTTTAGTCCCAAATGCTTTGGATCTCTAGCCGTGAAGGTTACGGTGGATCCGCGGGACAGCGAAAGTTCGTTCGGACTCTTTTGGTTCTCGAAAACTACTAAGAAATATTATATGATGGAGCTGCTGCCAGATGAGTTCGGTTTGGGTTGTTATTTTACAATGCCGGTGCTCACTATGGTCAAAGAACTGGTGCCAAATGTGGCCTATACTTTCTGTCTGGTCGACGACAATCAAAACAAAGTGTCGCCCTTCAGTTGCAAGTCTGTGCATGTGGGCGGCAATCTGAACACGCATACCAATTCCTGGCTATCGCGCAAAATGCGCACCAAGGCAAGTAGTTAGCTGACTGACTTAGGACTGTAGCTTAATAAACTCTCTTCTCTAAATTTCTAGGGTATTTCTGCCATGGTCTTTGGTGTTGTGCTGTTTATATTCGTAGGCATTGCGCTCGTCTTTCTGGTTCTGAAACAGAAGCCCATGTGGCTGAAGGGCAGCAAACGCGTCATTACGCCCAAGTTTCGTAGTGGCGAAGTTGTCATCCTGCCGCGCTCCAATACAGCCGAGTATATGCAGTACAAAGAAGACATGATTTCCAGGATTAAGGGACAACGGTAAAACATGTGTATACCTAATCTGTGAATGACTTTCTATAGCCTTTTTGTAACTTTAACTCAGCTCCATTTCATTCGCCTCGCGCTACAATTCGATGGAGAGTGTGGCGAGCAGCGTCAGTTATATGGACACGAATCTGTATGAAATGATACCCGCTTATTTGAGTTTTGATGAGATACCACAAATGGTAGCGCCCAGCCAGCCGGTCAGTCAAATACTCGATGAAAATCTGATGGCTGATAATGGCAGTGTGCGTTATGCGCAGATAACGCCACGCACTAAACGCATTTCCAGCGATCCATTGCCGGCTGTGCCCACCACCTCCGATGTTAGTGATGTACCACATTAATTTATGCTAGAGTATAACTCTAAAAAAAAACATTTAAAGCTACAAATTGTAAAAGTTATCAATAAAGGCTCTTGTGTTTAAATAAAAGAACTTGCGTTTAAGGAGCTTTGGGCTAAAATAGTATGGGTACTCCTGCTGTTGACATAGATTCTTTGTTGATTTTGTTTGTAGCAATTACTTTTTATTCATTTTTTGTGGCAATTCTACTGATTTCTTATTTATTCTGATCACTTTTTGCTCTACGCTAGCATTGACAAAATAATAACAAGCAAATTCGATCGATTAGTCGTTAGCCGACGTATCCGTCCGCTGTGACGGCCATTTCTATACCCCATTTTATTAATGATCTTTGAGAAAAAAAAGTTGCTAACGCACTAATATACGTATATAGTGTTTACTCTACATGTATTGGTCCATTAAAAGGGTGTACATGGAAAAGGTGTACAACAATTGGACGCCAAGCAAAAAACCTTATGGAATAATATAACCTTGAGTGTGTAAAAAGTGTGTGGGTGTGTGTGAAAGAGTGTGTTTGCTTGTTGTGTGAGTTAAGAATAAAATCCATTAGGCAACAGCCTGTATGTAACTTAATTAATTTTAATAAATAATATTCTAAATCGATATATATATATAAATATGTTTTTTTTAATGTTTACGTTCATCAGCTTGTGAAACGTGTGATCATATGGACATTGTTTGTTGTTCTGTTTTGTTTTTTACTTTATTTTTTTGTATTTGTTTTCTTTTTTGTGCTGCCTATGGAATAAACCTATTTACATGTGTGCTCCTCGAGTACCTTTGTACAAACATCGCATTTAACCTGGCAGCACCAGTGGAATTTGCAATTGCAGCGCTCGCGAACGATGAGATTTTTGGTGTTGTAGCCTCGGCCACAGCAGAGTATTCCGCAGCCGTCTAGACCCGACGACGACTTGTTACACACACGACCGTGCGTACCTGCAAGGAGAAAGTTTAGCCATTAATATAAAGATAAACCAATAATAATCAGATCTGATATAGGAGTACCAATAATGATAATATTTAAATGTTCATCGATCAAATGCTATCGAATTGGTATTGTTAGGGACATTCCCCCACTTTACCTGTCCACTGCAATAGACGATTGGTACGACACCAGTCGGGACTCTCATCCAAATAGATTAAATCGTGGGCAGTGGGAACTTTAAACTGACTGTTTTTTACTTGCAAACGTCCGCGTTTATTTAGCTTCACCTCCGTAGACTCTTCATATTTCTCACGCAAATAGTCACCTAATAAATAAAGTAATAAATAAATTATCTATCTTTTAGGTGCCAGAGGTTAAATGAGAACTTACCAATCTCTCTGATGGAGGATAATTGCTGCCAACACGTGATCAAGCTGCAAGAACCGGAAACTCCATGGCACTTGCAGGTAATACGCGTCTTTTTAATCACCGCCTAAGGAATCAGATGTATATATAATTTGCATATGAAATTGTTGCTTGGTTAGTGCAGTTGCTTACCCTACGGCCTGCTTCATTATTGTGCAGATTCATCAGACTGCGAGCCTTAAGATTCCCATTGGACAGCACCGGCGCCTCGCCGCTGACGGCACGCTGATTTTTGCGTTTGCGTTTCTTGCGTTTACCGTTAGCCTCGCCATTGAAAAGCTTCGAGTTAAGAATCTCACGATTGATGTTCTCCTAGAAAAAGGAAAAGAGGAGTAAGTAGGCGTTTTAAGGCTTCAATTTAATCAGAGGAGCAGTTTATATAGTAACTGGTAGCGGTAACTGGTAGCGGTAACTGGTAACTGGTTTTCTGGCTAGCTTAGCTTTTTTTTGGGAGAGTTTTGAGTTGTGGATTTTGTGGTGGTGACACAAAAAGGGTTTTCATACTTATGGGCCGCATTTATGCAGTTCCAAGACAACTTTTCAGAGGCAGTCTATAATTTATGCCTTTCCCCTTTGGTTACTTCCTCTTTCTTCTCCTCCTCTCCTCCATTAAGTCCGCAATTCGTACGTGAATAGTGTTTTGTTGTTGAAAGTGAATTTGTTGCATTTGCTGCTCACAAACTTCTCACCTGCAATTCAATCATTTCGTTCTCCTTCAACTTTGAGTTCAGAATTTCCTTTGTGATGCGCTCCTGCAGCTCTAGCAAGTCTTCAGAGTTGATGCGAGGCTCATTCTCCTCCTGCTTGGGCGGTGCCAGTGATGATGTTGATACCGTATCATTGCTGCGCTTTTTAGCCTGCTCTGGATCATGATCTGCCTTCGCAGTCTCCTCCGGAGCAGCGGCCTTGGCATCATCTGCCTGCATCTGCTTGCGTTTCTGCTGTCGTCGCTCGGGATTGCCAGCGCCGCGTGTGCCGCGACGCGTTTCCTTCTCGCGCACATCAATGAAATCTGTGGCAAATCTGTGTGGAAGGAAAAGGGCGAGATTAGCGCTTTCCTAGCCAGTTTGAAGCACAGTTGCTACTTACTTGTAGGCATACTCCAAGTTATCGCCACAGCCACCCCAGGTCCAGTCGTCGTGCAGCTGTTTGGGTCGCGAGCCACGCGAGCATCCGCAGGAAGTCAGCTGACCATCGCGACAGGCGCGTGCCACGAAACTGGTCACTGTGGCCGCAGCCAACGCGTGTATGAACGCCATTTCGGGTGTACCTGTAGTCGATTAACGAAGATTAATCATAGTCTGATTAGGAGAGGGTTTAAAGCTTACCTAAGCCCGTCATGGGTCCAAAAACGGTGGCGTCGTCGGTGGTGCTGCAGTTCCAGCGACGGTTTTTGAACTGGAACTGGCATTCCTGTGGAAATATCGATAAGTTAGTACTGCTGTTATAGACTATCGGTTATCGTGCCCTGTTCCTACCTGTATTGCTGCACGTGCTCCTCGACTGATCGCCGGCATGACACTCGTGTGCAGCGCGCACTGCTTCTTCTGCCCGTAGCTGAGCCCCTCGAGGGTATAGCAGTTATCGGGATTCAGATTGATTGTCTCCGAGTACGGCGTGGGTGTGGGCTGTGTATCGTTGGTGTGCTCCTCCTGATCCGTCGGCACCAACATGTCAAACTGATGCACATTCGCGAGCATAAACTCCCGATTACTGGTCACGCCCGCTGACGTCATGATTATGTCCTGGGCAAAGTAGTTGCTCCCAGAGGAGGAGGATGCGGAGGAGGGAGCGGCGACTACAGCGGATGCAGAGGCGGGCTCAATGTTGCGACGCTTCTGCTGAACGCGTGTATCACGCGCCAGTCGCTGCAACTCCGGAGTTAGTGACTCCGGATCGGAATGCACCTTGAAGGAATCGGGGATTTCAATGGAGACGGCAAAGCGTTTCGTATTGTTAATGGTCTGTATGATGGGCTCGAAGCGTGGACGCATAAACTCCGCCTGTCCGCGAAACCATTCGTCGCGTTCCCGCTGCCGCTGCTGCTCCTCGCGCTGTCGCTGCCGCACACACTTGGGAGACTCCGGATTACGCAGGCAAACGGGACGCTTTGTCGTCCGCTTGTTGGTTGTCGTCTCCGGCGGAGTTGTAGTGGTGCTAGTGGTTGTCACTGGCGGAGTTCTGACCGTCGAGGACTCGTCCTCTCCTAGCAGATGCACCTGAGGCACACCCTCTCGCTCCTTGCTGCGATCCAAGCTCTGCACAAAGCTGTGCATCTCATCCTCGTTGTGATAGTAGCCACCAAATGGCGTCTGCCCAGGCGTATGGGCCCCCTGCGGTACCTTACGCGTCGGCGTGGGCGGGGCTATGGGGGCGGCGTACTGCAGCACCGGTCGCTGCGGACGCTTGCCATTAGGCGCATTAACCGCAGGCGCCTTCTCCTTCTGCAGACTTGGGAACTTGACAAACTTCGACTCGAAATTGTTGTCGCTCTTCGTCATGTTGTGCAGAAAGAGAATGTGCTTCTTCAGGTCATCGATGTTGGACGTGGGATCCGGTGCAATGATGGTGGTGCCACTGCTGCTGCTGCTGCGACGCCTGGCCGCCCTAGTGGGCGTGGCGCTCGTCAAGCTGGAGAAGACCGGAGTCTTGCCAGCTGGAGCCGCTGCCCACAGTCGCTCCGGTGAGGCGTTCTTCAGTGCCATGGGCACAATGAACTTGCGATCCTCGTCGGTCAGACTGGCGGGCAGCCCGTTCTCATCGGTATCCTCATCGAGCAGTATAATCTGCTTCTGATCCATCTCCTCCTGTATGGGATGCACTCGCCTGGCTTGGGCCTTCGGCGGGTCCAGTCGCTTGGTAAGATCGGCCTTCACGTAGCCGGTCTCCGAGTCGCGCAAATCCACGGGTTTGATGAAGGTGCCCAGTTTGCGTAGTCCCTCCTGGTGCATGTGCGCCTGCTCGTCCTTGGTGATGTTAAGCGGAATGCTCGTGTTGGCCAGCTGCTCCTCCTGCGCCCCGAACTCAATGAACGGCGACTTGAGGCCCAGAGAGCTGTGGATAAGGAGTGGATTTGTTAGAGGCATCAGTTAAAATAGTGGCAAGGGAGGTAGTAAATCAAAAGACCTATTTGACCTTGACTTACTGATCTGCGTGCAGCACTGGGGGCACTAGGGGTAAGAGCTAAGAGTCTAAAGTTCTAAGAAAGAAACTAGTTCGTTTGAGACGCGAAATTCTTTAGTTTTTCTAACCTTTGGAATTGAGTTACTTAATTTAATCAACTAGGGTTAAGATCAGCCTTCTATATCATATAAATAAATCACATACAGCCTGAAAGAGTCAACAACAAGTCGGAAAACTTGAAACTCCGCTTATGTAACTTTGGAAACTCATTTCTCTAGACAAGTCGGAGAAATTGGCATGAGTGAAAGAGAGTGAAATTTTCATAGCTTATCACTTTCTTTGCTGCTTATCACGATGATTTTTAATCAATTAGTTATTCAAACATTAAACAATTATAGTTTGACTGAATCAAATCAAATAAAATCAAACTAAAACAAAAGGTTTAATTTGTAAACTGGTTTTTCCTTGAAACCAAAATTGTTGAGACATCGAAAGAACAGTTACATCAACAGCTGTTTCAACACATCTGTAGGCACGTATCTCAGTAATGGGTAATATGTAATAGCTAATAGATACAAAGATACATAGATAGTTTTAAGATAGTCACTGCCGTGGGTTGAGGCAGCTGCATTATCAAACTAGGCCACGCACAAAATGCGATTCTCTACAGACTTTGTTGGGTATAAAAAGCCCTGCAGACTTTTGTTTGTCACAACAGTTCAATTTACCCACTCGAAGTTCAAACACACCATGCAACATAGTCTACTGCTCCTGTTCCTCTCACTGAGCACCCTCGTGTGCCTTGGCAGTGGGCTACTCGGCGGTGATAGCGAGGGCAACGACTACACCTTTGGTGCGAAGCTCACGACGAGCACCCTGATCGCCCAGGAGGTGGTCACCAAACGCAAGATGCTGCTCCAGACCACAACCAAAACATACACGCTCACTCAGGCGGGTACCGCCAAGACAATTGACTACATACGCATTACGGATCTGAAGCGCAAACGCGGCGCCTCCGCTGAGATTACATCCGGTGGTGTGGGCGCCACTACAGTCACCGTCAAATTCACTTCCGCTTTGGGTAGTGGCATCAAGTCCCAGATCGAGATCTGGGGCACATAATGCTACAGTATTAAAATTATGCTCAATAAAATCGTATTTCTCGTGTCTAGTATAAATTTTGAGTGTTCTTTTTTATGGTTGAACTAGCGAGACATCAACAGCGATAGTTTTTGCTTACTATCGATAGTTTCACTCTCCTTTGCTCTGCACGCAGATCAGTACTTTTTCCTAAATTAATTGAAAATTGGGCACCAAATAGTCGAGCAGCTCAACTGCAGACTGTACACTTATTTTTATAGTTACTATAACACTTAAAGTTCACATACATATAGAAATATAGACTAAAGATCAAGTAGATTTCCAAGAATAACTCTCTTAGAAATTTATAGTTTAATAATCTAATAATTTGGTTTTGAATCTGTAGATTTATTTAGGCTACTCGTTTGTGCACAAAACATTCGACAAATTTAATTAAATTAAACAAATTAAAACTTAGGCAACTAACTTAAAACATTAACAAACTGTATTAGCGCGCAACTCAATGTCATTTTAGTTAGTTAGTTTAGTTGTTTAGGTTTTTTTTGGTTTTTCAATTTCCGTAGATCTCAACTCGAAATATTAGGCCATAATTATACTGCGATTGTAGCTTCATGTTGACAAAGTTAAACCCGGGACCTCCTGAGTAAATCGTGGCATGGCCTCCAGTGTTGTTTGTGACCTGATCGAATGCCCGGATTCCTGTGATTATCCGGCCATTACCAATACCCTAAAGTGAAGTGGGCAATAAACCAAATTATTCCAATACTTTTGCTCTATTCTTAAGTCCACAAACAATTCTTTCATTTGTAGTGCAATTATTTACAATGAAAATACATGCAAATGTTGTTTTCAATGATTTGTTATGACAAAATGTGATATGTGTATATACAGGTTGTATATAGTATAGCTCATTCAGTGAATTATCGGCGGAATTACACGCAAACAAATGTGAAATTCGAAACATCCCCGAATGGCAAGAAAACAAAATAAATAAAGCACTTTTTTTTAAAGCATATACTCAATGGATGAAATGAGTGCAAAGTCAATCAAAAAAATTCTACAATAAACTCTGCTCACATTTGTGGGATATTTAATCTCGTGATCCACATATTTGCCCGGCGAGGAGCCGTTCATAACATTCTCCACATGAAGCAATTGCGCTGAATTCGAAATATTTCCCCATGTGCTGGACACGGCCAAAACCGATGCGACCAATACGCAGATCAGCACAAATCCTCGAAAAATACTGTATATGAGGGCCATTTGGAGCAGGTTTTCTAATAGAGTTTTACTTCCTTTCTCGAGTGTAGTTTTAATCCAGTTAAAGTATTTTTTAGTTAATGCAGCTTATCGACGGGTTATCAGCCTTTATTCGTTGTATTTTGCAACATGTGCTTTTTTCAATTCATTTACTTTTACTTAATTCTTGTTCAAAAAGAGAGAGAGACAGATCTTCTTTTTATTTTTCGCTTGGAAAGAGCCGTTCTGCTCGTGATAAGTTCAGATTTTCAACTAATTCATGATACTCTGGTTTGAGAGATTTGGTATTCGAAATAGCTACAACCACAGATTATTTTCTACTTATACGCAAAAAAAAAAATAAAACAAAACATGGTGAGTCAAAGTTTGAGGCATTCAGCACTGAAAGTCTTATCAGTCGAGAGCACGTCAGCACATCAGGGAATTCGGAATTCGAAAAATAAAAATAAATAAATGCCGGAAACTCAATACTCTCGAAAACACTTTTCTAAAAAAAATATTAGACGCTCATTGGGAAAAGTTTTCAATTGATTTTTCCTACCAACATTATACATTTTCTATCATCTACTATCTTTAAATATTATGGAATATTTTTCGAGCAGAGTGTACAGCATTTGAGTTAAAAAAAATGCACAAAAATATTTTTTTGGTGTCTTAATTTTTCTCTTATAATTGTTTTGAGCGAATTTGCTTGCCAAAAAAATCCAATTGCGCTCAAAAATAAAAATAGGGCAACTCCAAGTCGAGCAGTCTCGTTAAGCACAGCTAGCGATTAGCTCACAGAAATCCATTGTTTAATATTTACATATGTAATAAACAATTTACAGCAGTTGTAATTCCAATATGAATGTGAACTTTTGTTAACAGTAATATAATTTGGGCTTAAATGACTTTTATTAGACAGTTATGTTTCTGATATGCCACACATTTAATATATACAGCAAGATGAAAACGATACACTTATGAATAATGTAAATTTGGGTATACTTACATCCAAGTTGGCACACCTTGCAAGCTAGAAACAGCTTCTAGGCCGGATACAGAAAGCAGCACAAACGTCATTATAACGGTCCACAGGAGAAAATGTTTCCGCTCGAGAAATGACATTTTTCGCATTGCAATCGATAATGATTCTTAATAATAATAATAATTCTTATTGGTTTCTCTTTATGTATTATGTGTGCCGATGCATTCAATTTCTTTTATGCTATATTGCATTCTTTTATCATAGTCAGCAGCAGCGGGAGATCATCCTTAATAGATTTTAACATTTTGTTCGTAAGGTATCTTTTTACTTATTTTGTTGCGGGAATAATTGTAAATTTATTCATTCCTCATACGTTTTGGGATCAGTTGAATACGATTTCTCAATATAATCACAATTTATGTTCACTAAAAGTAGAAATAAAGTCGTGTCAGCTCTTTAAAAGGCTAAATCAAAATATAATCTATTTCTTTACGGGAGTACCCTGGCTAACAATTCTTATAGTTTGTTCATTTTCGGTTCATTTGACTTTATCGTCTAACGTTTATGGTTCGTTACGGTAAAACCTTTCAAGCTGCAGCCCTCGTCTCGAATCCAGTTCGAGTTTCTGTTTGCAGCCTCAATGGTTTAGAAAATGAACTCACTTTGGATCGTTTCAATGCTCGTGCTGATCACGAGCCTACCTGTTACACACACTTGCACAACATGAGTTATACCTTCTCTTAGCCCAGGCAAGAGTGTAGGGTATATAAATGAAACAGTTCAGTGATTTATTGTAATGGGTGCAGGGTATAAAAAAATCAATGCTGAGCTTGTCTGGGGTTGCCTTCAAATACACACACACACACGCAGGCACTTGTATAATTTACATACGTGTACGGGTACGTGTGTATTGAGTCGTATTATTTTCCCGCTTGTTTGTGAATTTCTTATCAGTTGCAAATCATATTTATGTATTCATTCAAACGTAAAATCTATGTTTAATTAATTCCGTTGAAAAAAACAACAGACAAATATTATTTCATTAAAATATGCACATAATACAATGTGTATGCTCATGTACTCACACAACCACACACTCGCACACACATACACAATGTAAGTCTCTTTTTGGTCATCAAACACAGTCGCGTCTGTTGCATTAGCTGCGAGAGCAGCGCAGCAGCAGCGAAACAAAGCTAGATGATGGGCACAAATCTACCACACACAACACGCTCACACAAACAACCACACACACTCACACGCAATACATTCATACAAAAATATACGGTACACAAAACACAGTACCCAGTACATATGAATAAAATCCTTTCGTTTCTAGCTTGATTGGATACGGATACTCCCATACATACATACCACACACACGTACACATTCTGTGGGAACACACACACCCCTTGTACAGCTTTAAAAAACAGAAACACTTACACTCGCACTCACACACACACATAGTATTTATGTTAGCTTGGCTGTGTGTGTGCACACGTATATTTATGTTTGTATATGAATTGTGGCAGCATATATCAAACATGCGTACATACATACAAACTTTTGCTGCACGCATCAATTTTATGAAATTACGCACAAATCTAATATGCAAACATGCATATGTATGTGCTAAACATGTTGATGATGCTGCTCTAGATATCTGAAGAGACCACTACACACACACTCGCACAAATAAATATAATTACACATGTGTGTATACGTTGATTCACATATACATATATATTAACTAACAATGCGACATGTTTACGATAAGCAAAGATGCGTGTTTTCGGTTCACATACATACATACCTATATGTACATATGTATGTTTGTATATGTATGCATTTAACCATTCTTGAGTTGTCTGAGCGGTAAAAGTATCGACAAACCTACAGACTTACCATACATACCTACAAACATACATATGTATGTATGTACGTCTGCATTTGTATAATACGCTGTGTTTGTATGTATACTTTGTTTATGTGTACATTTTATCAAAGAAACATAATATGAATTTTGTTTATTTTTTTTCTCAACTTTTTGTTTGTTGTTTATGTACACTTTTTGTTTATATCAAATGCGTATGTATGCATGTACCATACATTTTGTTTATATGTAAAATTGCATAGGACACTGGCACCATTTCATCAATTAAATACGCACCAATTTGAACGCACACACACTTTTCTGTATATGTATTGGATTAATATATTAGTCGGAAACAAAATAAATTTATCCCGAATGCATGTAAATGTGTATATATTTTACGCACAACGTACACAAACGCATCCTAAAGAAATAAAGAAGCGCGCTGCGGTTGTCTATGAACAGAAAATTGTAAATAACTGCAGAACTGGTTTGCCATTGAAGTCTTTCGTGGTGAGTTTGTTGTAAACTAAATAATAACAGGTATATCGATTCCTTTCGATACACTCGGCCGATTATTTATACATTTAATTTTTGTAAGGTGGCATCACTAAAACCAAAAGCAACTCTGCTTAGAAACCTATTATTTGAAATACATTTTCGCGGTTTTTTACAATCGATATATCGGCTGGAATAATAAAGTCTTTTGGCCTGTTAAGATTTGCTATTAAAAATTCTTATTGTATTTATTGGAAGTATTTATAACGGATAATAGAAACAAACGTTGTGCATGTGGGGCATGTTTATATAGAACGACTCTTATGGCAGCACTACCGCCAGCCAGGGATGCAGTTTTTGAGTTCATCAGAGTAGTTCAATCGAGTTACATTAAGTTACATTAATATGCTATATTAATTATGTACTCCACAATTAAATTTAAGTTGTACGCCAGGTTTTTTTTATGTTTATGCATTATTCACTAACCGAAAATTAAAAATAATTTAATTTGATGTATAAGTTAAATTAATAAAATAAGAAGCTTTTCCTTACATCCGTAAGTATCGCCGATAGCAGTAACTATCATTAATAAACTGTTCATATATCGATATTTTATCAATAAGTAACAACAAGACGACGTAAGAACGTTAGAAATGATTAATTTTTCTTTGAGTGCTATTTAAATATAAGTGCATGGAAGAAATTGCATTTTACTGTTTTAAAAAAAAAATGTGGATAAAATGATAGTTAAGATGTGGGTAGTATCATCGCAGCTTAGTGAACCAAGAAGACTTTGACAAATTTGTCGGGCTTACATCGTGTTTATATTCCATGCAAACCTGTTGCTCACGCTTCAATTTAAACCTGATCTTTTCAACATACATACCTACATGCTTACGTTTGTATGAACATTTACACATACAAATACTACAAGGCACAGTCATTTATACAAATGTATGTATATGCATAAGTATTTATTCATCTATACAAATACTTGTGCAGTGAAGTTGAAGTTGTTCGTTCTTTAGTATCAGTTCATTTTCAATTCTCGGTTCGAAATGGTGTATGCGTGCGGATTGTGATTACATACATATAAAAAATATATATATATAATTGTGTACGTATTAATAATAACCAACATTCATAAGAGTGTATAAGCCAAACATACATATATGCAAATATGTGACGACAAATGTATGTAAATAAAAACATGTAAGTTGACGTTGTTTCATGAGCAAACAGAGATTAAAATATGTATGTATTTAAACTCACATACATATATCTGAATGTATTTATTAATGCAAGTGCCACACACACACAAGCACAAATACATATATAATCGAGTTTGTGTGTGAACATATGTGTGTTTGTATTAACACACATGCATACATATATAGGAAGTGAAAGAAGAGTGAACGCAATTATAGGAAGGGACAGATTTCCCTTTTTGTTAACAAAAAAACATACATATTGATATGTTAAAACATTGCAGTTAAGTAAAAGGTGCTACCAAATAAACATGCTTAATATGTATGTACGTATGTATATTTACGAACAGTCAAGTCAAGACAATCACAATCACAATGTACACACACTCACACACACATACATGCGTATGCAACAGCCCAACCTACATATGTATGTACATGTGTGCATATGTATATGTACATACATCTCTAGCTGTATTAATATGTCTTCACTCTCTCCACTGTGTATTCGAATTATGTACATACTAAACTTGCTACGTATTAGTAATAGTACTCTATGTATGTGCACTACGCGTTGTCTTACATATTAATGTATAATTGTTAATTTGTAGAGGCGTAGGTATTTAAAATAAAAAATACTTGTGTCTATGTATGTGTGTACATGTGCAGCAAAAGTAGTGCGAAATTACAAATGTATGCATGTATTTGTAACATGCAGGAGACATACAGTACTTCAGTTAAAGTCACCTTCATGCGTCTGAACGCAAAAACATTCTTATTGGAAGTTATTTATTTTGTAAATTATATTGTTTATTCTTCCAGCGAACAGCAGCAACAACAACAATAACAATACTATTGAAAGGAAATAGATAAATATATGCCTTGAAAGGCAACGATTAATTCGTTTCCGTAGCTTGTGATCAATTAAAACAGTATGCCATATTCGACATTTATCACAGACATTTAACCAATAAAAAAACATCAACACGAATACCAACAAGAAAACAAACAGAAAAAATGAACAACAACGCTTCTCCATCCCTGGATAATGGCACATGTGACCAGGATTACACGGAGTTCCTCAACGAATATTTACTGCAAACAAACTCAACATGCAACGAACCAGAAATCCATTACGAAGGTAAGCGATCAGTTCACCAAAGAACTAGACATCAGTGTTGTCACTGTGTTCAAGGGCTTGGAGTAGAAATAGCTATAAAAGGCTAGTTTTCTTATAAAAGTGATTCAAGTTGGAAAAATATGTCAGAATTTAGGAAAAAGTCTAAAATCTAAGCAACAAAAAATGTTAAATTTGTTGAGGTATTTATATTATAATTTCTGTTTTCGTTTTACAGATGGAGAAATGGAGGCGGAATGGTTAATTTCAGCTGGATATCCAGAATTAACAAAGCCTTTCGAACAAGTAAGTTCCGCATATTTAGATTTATTTGAGACTTTTTACGTCGTAGAGAATTGCAAACGTGTCTATAATACAAATTGTTTACAAATATGCCAATTGTTTATTATGGTGTTGTTTATTATATTGGTATTTGTTTATTCATATTTGCAGGGTATTGAGCTACGCTCAACGGATCTTGAGCCAGTTTTAGCGACATTATCGAGGCCCCATGCCGAGGCGATTAAACAGCGAGTTCGGGCCTTAAATCACACAGTACGTGGACGCACAAAGAATCGTTCTAAACGTAAACCCGATATACGAGATGTCTTTCGTGATTTCGATGTGAGTAGTTAACACATTTCATAGCATCCCCAAAAGCTAATCTTTGCCATTACAGGAATCGAGTACGGGCACTCGATCTCGTAGCGCTACTCCCGACTCCTTGGATTCGGTGCATGGAGACGACGTTTGGGGCACAACTTCAATGTAAGTTCTTCGCTGCGTTGTTCCCAAACTTCACAAGAAAATAACATCCGTTTCGACTCGATTTCAGACCAAGTTTTGTTAGTGTCTTCGATCACAATGCTGCTAATGATAATGTCAGCGGGTTTCCCTCGCTGAACAAGCATATGAAACAAAAAATACGCCGCACACCGAGTGCTCCACTCAAGAACTCGACGTCGACGGATTTATTTCGCGGATCGCAAGTGCGTTGCGACATACCAATGTATTCATCGGAGGGAATTGAATTGCTTGGCTTTTCCCGCATTGGCACAATTCATATACCGCGTAATCGCTCCGGCTCGGATCCATCGTGCTCCGTTGGGTAAAAATTTAATACCCGAATAACTAGATAACATTTCTAATCTCATTTAATTCTGTTTAGACGCGTGCGTGGTCAAATTATGCAAGATTCGCAGAGTGAGAATAATACTTCATCGGGGGACTCGAGCGATGAATATCATCCGAACGCAGCGGCCTTGTCTTCATCGCCCGAAAAGATACTTAACAAAATGAACTTGGAGTCGCCAAAACAGGAATTACGCAACTCAACTCAGTCATCGCGAGACGACGGTATTAGCTTTGAAAGTATGTGCCGAGATAATTCTAGTCAGGATGGTATTGACACAGTCGATAACTGTGTGATCATACAAGAATATAACTCTGATATTGATACCATAAATGAGACGGATCTGAAACGTTTACAGCCCATATTTTGGCTAGAGTTGGCCACAGTCTTTGATCGCAATCAGGTATCGCTAGATAAGCGAAAACCCTTTAAGAGGCGTCGCAAAGAGGAGGGCAGTCTATTTGGCGTGTCCTTAAACGCTCTAATAAGACGAGATCAACAATTATCGGGCATGGATTCGACCTTGGTGCCGCACTTTCTGGAAGGCCTGCTGGAAGAGCTCACGAAACGGGGAACTCGTGAGGAGGGTATATTGCGGGTAGCTGGACAAAAACACAAGGTAAGGCTTAACAGATTTAGATTTGCTGCGATATAATCAAAAATTAAGCTTAATCAGTTTATGGAGTACCATTACTGAAAGCCTAAACATTTATTTATGGAATCCCCTTACTTACAGACTGAATTAATTTACAACGAATTGGAATCAAGTTTTTATCAAAAGCCCGAGAAGTTTACCCAACTATTGGCTAGTGCCAGTGTCCACGAGCTGAGTGCGTTGCTGAAACGCTGGCTACGCGAGCTGCCCCAACCCTTGATGACGAATGAGCTCATCCAGTTGTTCTACCAATGTCACACATTACCCAACGCGGATCAGATGCGGGCACTGTCCATTCTGTGCCAAATGCTGCCACACGAGAATCGCAATACGCTGCGTTCGATCTTGCGTTTTCTTAACTCAATTATCGACCTACAAGATATTAACAAAATGAATTTGCATAATGTATCCACAATCTTTGCACCATCGTTCTTTCCGCCACGCTATATACATCCGACCGATAAGAATAGCATTGCGGAGCAGGTGAAAATGGCTGCATTATGTTGTCGCCTCACAAACGTGCTGATCACTAGAGGCGAGGGGTTGTTCCAGGTGCCCAATCATCTGATTGCTGAATCGCGTAATCAAAAGGCTCAACAGGTAAGCTAAACACACCTTTAAACTGTAGTATCAGATATAAATCTTTATTTCTTTCGCAGGGTAAACGTGGACATCGACGTTTGGGCAAGGCGTCCTTGCTGCATCAGCTGACAAAGCCAGGATCTTCCGGCGTACAGCGTTCCGCCAGCAATAGCGTTGTCGGTGACCATGAAAGCGGCACGAGCATCAGTCGTCGTCCCTCGTTTAATCCAAGTCACGTCCATCGCTTTGTGGTCTGATAAGGTGCAATACAAGTAGATTCCCCCCTGCCCTTTTGTCTTTCTCCCCCCTCACTTTCTACACTTTTTGTTTCCGTTTTTTCTATAATTTATTTTGAATTTACTAATGTAAATGACAAAAAAAAATGAAAATACCTTTATAAAGCTTTAGTTAAAGATTGTTTCAAAATGAAAAATGTTAAGTACTCAAAAAAAAAACACAATCTAAAAATTACACTTGAAATAAAAGTTTGACCCTGAATTTAATATTCAACATATTTTGAAAAAGAAAAGCAAAAATAGGTCATGCAAATTAATCATTTATATTATGTACAAAAATTTATTAATGTATGTATATGTTTTGTTATGAGAATTGTATTATTTTTTTTCTAAAACTGTTAAAGGGTTTGGGAAGTAATTAAAAACCACACAACACATTTGACTTGATGGTATTAATATCAAGAAATAAATATCTAAATGAAAAATTAAAAACTATAGTATGATTAAGGAAATGGCAGCGGGAGCCTAAGGACGTTTATAATATCCTGAGAATGTTAAGGATTTAAGATAGTCCTTTAAATTTCATTTTTCAAAAATTCACCACAGCTCGGCCATATCCTGGTACATTTTGGCCGGACCTGCCTCAAGTACCTTCTCGAGAGGTCCTTTATTGATGGACATCAAAAAATCCTGGAATTCATTAAATCAAAAATTTTACTCAAAAATCGGATCGAGCCAGGAAAAAAACATTAAAATCCAGGATAACTCGAAAACCCGCAGGACGATTTAAATGTCCTTTGGAATATAGGGAGACCCAATCAAGCCCTACTGTTTGACACCAATTTTGTTAGGATCCTGCCAAGGACTTCTCAGTTACGTCAATGCAAACAATATAGCTATTTTGGCTTCTTGAAGGACTTGCGTCCTTTTTGTACATTATATTTTTGCATATTCGCGTAGGACAGGCTAAGGACTCACTATGCTGAAAACGACATCCTTGTAGTCCTTAAAATGACCGAGCTACAATGCATTTTGTGAATCTAGGACATTTTTCCTGGGCAAACCCCTGTAAAAAATTGTGGCAAATTTTTTGGACGAATCCTGAAAATCCTTGAATGCAGATCGATAGTCCTGCTGATAGCTAGCTTAAAAACACATGTCCTTTCCAAATTCGACAGGACACTAAGGAGTAAGAGCTAAGTAAAGAAAGTCCTTTTTAGAAAATGCGTCATAACTTGGCCATATTGTGGCTAATTTTGATAGAACCTTCGTCGGTACGCTCCTTTAGATGCCCTCCATCGATTAACAACAAAAGATTTCTTAAAATCTTAATGCAAACCAAAATTATGGCTACCTAAGAGCAGATGAGTCAGCGTTTTAACCAGTTTTCGAGTGGGTAACAAAGCAAAGCATTGTTGGTAACAAGCTGACCTACATCAACCGTTGATTAATCAAATAAATGCGTCATCAACGCTCCCCGGGATGGGGTCATGACAACCCAAATTCTCGAAATTCCAGCTGAGATGATAAGAACAAACAAGAAAGAAACCTAAAGACAAAGCGTTATAAATGGGAAGAGTCATCGTCAACGCACAGCAATTAACAAAAAAAAAGAAACGGTTTACATTTATTGACCAAAAACTTTAGCTATATAGTGTAATCTTGCACATAATGTTACGAATACGAATTATTGGATGAAAGGGGTCATTAGATAGATCAATTGATTAGCCACTTGAGTCAAAGGAGTCGTCCGAAGCGATAGACCGACTGCTGTTATTGACCAGGCCCTTGTTGAACTCCACGAAACGTGGCTTCTCCTGGGAGACGGCTGCAGCTGCCTGATTCTTAGGACCAACCATAAAGTAGGTGCGCACACGCGGCTTCTCTGGCCGCACACTGCGATCCTGCAGCTTGAGGCTGCCCGGCATTGCCTGTGTTCTGTTATTAGGGATGCCACCAATTGGGCCTTGTAGTTTGGGCTTCATTTGCCACTTGGTAATGTTCGGACGCAGCTTGGATGGTATCATGTCCGACTTAAGTTCGAGCTCCTTGGTGTTAAAGATCTCGCAATCAAGCTGCATCATCATTACATCACCATTAAGCGATGGCTCCGCTGTGGGCAACACCAAGGTGATTTTTGGACGTGCTCCCTTGGTGTGTGTTCCCGGTGAGAGGAGTATGTTTTGTGTATTAAAGGAGAATACATAGAAAGTATCGTCCTGTCGCTTGATAACATCGAAGAGATTTGCATTGGGTTCGCCTGTGTGATTGCGTGTGTCCAGCGTATTCAATTTCCGTTGCTTGTGTTCCATGTCCTTGTAGCCGAGGAAAGCCTTGCGTTTGCCTAGATTCGTTGCCTGTCGATCCATTTCGGGTAAGTCCAGATAATCCGTTGAGAATTTAAAGCCGTGTCCGTTTCCTGTTCCGTGTCCATTGCCATCGTATGCCGTTTGCTTGCTTAGATTCACATAACCGCTGACATTGATCAATTTCTGTAGACTGAGCGAGAGCCGTGAATATTCCGTTTGATTGCCGCCGTTAAGGTTTGAACAATTTGCCGTAGTTGGATACATTAAGGGCGGTGGATCACCGCTTCGTTTGTATCTGCTGCTACTGCTAGTTGCCACTGTTGTGGCGTTCCAGTCCTCCAAGCCCACCTTGGTGGCATTGGTGGAGCGGCCGTTGGGTCGCAGAAAATGCAGTGGTGGCACCACCAACTCCTCCTGCTGACGGATGCTGCGGTTCAGCTTCTCGTTGTACTCCTCCTCGGACTCCACCCAAAGCAGACGACGTCCAAGCGGTAGCGCCTCCTTGGTATTCGAGTCTGTAGCTGTCGCAGATATGGCGGTCTCCGAATCCAAATTTTGTTTGCTCAAATACGACTGAAAGTTGCCTGCATTGAGTGTGACCATAAATGCCATGGCGAAAAGTACGGCCACATTCTTTTTGACCGTTGCCGCTGTCATGTGTTGTTTGAGGCTCTTTGTGGCTGGCCTAGGAGCAATCTTGACATGCTGATCCGCTCGTGCTGTGGAGTTCAGCGTGTGTAGCACAAATTCGCAGGCATTTGCCTTGCGGCATTTGCAGGTCTTAGCAAAAGCCACTAGCTGATTGCGGAGTGTCGCGTTCTCCTGCGGGGATAATCAAAGATTAGACCAAGAGTTGGTAGTACTACTACTAAGCCCACTTACCCCCTTGAGCGAGCTGTTCTCCTTCTCCAGCTTATTGAGGCGCGACTCCAGTGAGACAACATACTCCTTCTTCTTCTTACGCGACAGCGAAGCAGATTCGCGGTTTTTAATCATTCGTTGTTGCCGCTTGTACATCTTCTCATCTATAATGTTCCGACAGTTATAGCTGTGCTGAGTATCTGACTCCCGCTTGCTGGTGGAGATCTGTTGCTTGAGCAAATTCGTTGTGTTCGCATTGACCACTGTGCGCACAGCGCTGGGACATGTCTGAATTTTGCCATTTCCCGTCTTCACAACGATTTTGGGTATTTGGGTCTTGACACTGCCGTTGATCTTAGCACCCTTGGCGCCCTGCAGATTCATCTTCTGCATGAGCGCCTTGTAATCGTTTGAAGATAGGAATATGGTCTTGGTTTTGCCCACACTCTCGGCGGGAGGATCTACCACGAGCTTCTCCCGCGTAGTCGCCAGCTTGGCAGGAATTCGAACTGCGGATACAATGGGCAACTTGGGCTCCACTGTGGCAATACGAGGAATGGGCTCTTTAAGCTGTTGATGCTGGGGAACCGATGCGGTAAGCATCGGTATCTGTATGTTCTGTTGAATACTGTCATTACTTGTATTTGTTTCTGTATTTTTGATGCTAAAGCTTTGAACAAACGGCACGTGAATCTGTGGTACACTATTGTACGAAGATTCGATGTCAATTTTGTCAAGCTGCTGCTTGTGCTGTTGCCAGGCATCGGAGGTGTCACTGTGGACACCGCTGGTCGAACTGCCACTGGAGCTGCCCCAACTTTCTGTCGGCGATGGTGTGTCACGTTCCTGGGTGTGTGCCAGCAGATTGCCACACGTTAGTTTCTCGATTTCTGTATTATCATTGCAAATATTTATCAAATCGTTGGAACTTTCCGCTGCATCTTGCATCCCAAATCCAGGTAAATTGTTAAAATTAAGCTCCAAATCATTGTGTCCAACGTTTGGTGTTTGGAATAGATCTGAGAAAAAGTTATCGCTCTGTATGGACGTCTCTCGATCGGAAGTCAGTATAGCATTAAGGTCCAGTGATGAATCGAGAGGCGATACCGCTGAGCTTATGATCTCGTCAAAGTCATGATGGTTAAGACTGTAGTCGCTCGGCGACGACATAAACGATGATAATTCATCTGAAAATAAAAAGAGATTGTGAATTCATTAATCAAGGTTAAAATCAAGCTTTAATCAAACACGTGCTATAGGAATAGCCCTAACACAAAGTTGACACTGCACACTGGCCCATTAAGGGCCGCAGGGCTGCTTCCGATAGGCGGTCGATTGCCAACTTATCGAATTCTAAGGCCCAAGAAGCCGCACAATAAAATTGAAACAACCACCTATGAATTTGACCGGTTTTCCTTGATTCCAATTCAATAGCATTAGATGATAGTCTAGAAAAAACCATTTAAAACACTACAGCCACAGGGTATACAGGTGACTTGAGCAAGATAACATTTTTTGTCGTTGTTGTGGTTGTTGTTTTGTAGTACGCTCTGATAACACACTCAAACAAACACATACACACGCACCTTCAGTGCCCTCCACACTACAGATTGTAGAATGCATATGCAAGCACTTATTTATGTATGTTCACATATTTTGACTTCTGCATCTACGCATTTAGATCACATGGAAAAAAATGCACTTTCACTTTCGAATTTCATGATTCTTAATAGAAAAAAGACACTAGTATATGTAAATGCATCATCATGCATGTACAATGTTTGCATGTAGTATAAGCAGCCATATAAACTCACCGTAGAAGCAATCGTCAACATCCATTTTACTTATGATTTATAAAAACCGCAGTTGTACGTCATTTAATTTACCCATAACCATGCACTTAATGCAACTTATTATTATTTACGCGGCTCAATAATCAATTTAATTCTGTTTTAATATACATTCACTTAACTGTCGACGAAAGCAAAAAACTACGATGAACGCACACACACAGACAGAAAAGTGCAAGTATTTTACAGCACTAATTTCTGGCGTTCTGAAACACTATACCATCAAATGAGGGGTATTCCAAATTTTAAATTTTTGAAAATTAAACTCTGCATATACCGCTACTCTCTTGTCCTTGTATTATTTTAAGTCTACTATATTTATATTTTTATTTACACATTTTTGTTTTGTAATATTACAACTAACTTTAAGCTGGTACAATACAATAACAGTTTCATTTTTTTTGATCACGATACTAATCGATTACTCAGCCTAATCATCGATAAATTGGCGCGAATGATTAAATGTAGATTTAATTTGGAAAATCGTTATGACCAGATTAACAATCTTGACTAAGTATTTTTGTTTTTATTACAAATGTACTTAAAATATAATTTATTAAATATTAAATTAATACAAATGTTGCTTTGTAAAAATCTATGTCTTTGGATTAAAAAACACTAAAATTAACCTGTGCTTGGCTTATGTGTTACTTAAATGTTATTATGAAAATGTTACCCATGATATTTTAAATTGTACAATGAGTAACAAACATAATGAAAACTGAACTAATGGTATTTTCGATCCAGATGAGGTCAGCTGCATGGTATCGATAAATAGATTATACGAGCATCTACTCGGTGGTTTCACAAATGTAGTGAAATTTGGATAACGAATAATTTCCGATGGAATCGACATTGACTCGTTGGAAACACGACAGAAAGTCATGTGTTTGCCAGTGATCATTGCTTGTTCCACACGTTTTGTAAACAAGGACTCGGACCAAGGTAGTTGATTGATGTGGGAAAGAAATGTGCGATCGTGGAACTCAATGGGATCAGAAATCAGCAATTTATCTATAAGGAAAATAGAGTTATTATAATAAATCAATTAAGAGGACTCCAAATTGTGCTTACTCAGTAGAGAGTCCTCAATCGCAATGTCCTCTGCTGTCATATTGGCTTGATTACTTTTGGTTTTGGCATAAATCGTATTTGGTATGTAATCCAGCAGATTGCCATTGTAAAGAAATAGATTCTCCACATCGGTCATGTTGAGCGAATAGAACTGATAAACGCCAAAGGTTTCAAAGAATTCGCGCACTGGTGTCATGCTATAGCAACCGGCCAACTCGATCTTGGGGTAGTACGTTATAAACGACAAACACATTTCCTGTTTGGTTGAATAACCACCAAATGTGGTGCGTTTGCGATGAACCGTTTCATAGGCACAATCGGTTATGATGTAGTCACCCGGCAAAACGATCGTCTCATTGGCCAGCTGATGGAATTGCTGGTAACGGTAATCATAGTTATCATCCTCTATGATGCGATCCAGTTCCTTTCCGCCGCGTACATGGCGCAGACTCATTTTGCGACCTGCGCGGTGCGAATGAAGTGTTCCAGATATGATCTTAATGCCATCGTCGGGAAACAGCTGTAAATATTTAAAAACTCTTTAATCCCACTGGTCATCGAGACGAGGGAACTATAATACTTACCACATTTGAGCACGAGGGTCCACAAATGCCCACATTGCGGTACAACTTTTGTCCAGGTGGAATGATTTGTGTATCTGAGATGGAAACTCCGCTGATAATGATGCCGCCGTCGTTGGCGCGTAGCTGGGGTGTGTAGTGTATACGGAAACCAGAATGATCAACAGCTGTTATGATATAAATAAAAGAATTAAATGAAATTCTATTAAGCGATTCCTCAATTACTTACCCTTTAAGCCATTTGGATTATCGTAGTGGATTTCAAGCATATAATACTTGACGCCCGCTGAGCCGCCCATTGGTATGCCCACATGTTCGGGCAGAAATTGTCCAGAGGAGCCAATGGACCACACGGCAACGGGTGTGGAACAGGAATCCCAATCTCGTGGCGTTAACAAATTGCTATTACACACGGTGCCACTGCTCCTAACCCAAACGTCCCACGAAGCGGAATTTGAACTGGGATAGGACTTTGTAGAGCATTCAAACAGCGTCATGTGATGCACGACATTTTCATGGGATTTACTAAAATAAAATAATCAATTATTAATATTGTATATAATTACTAGTCTATTAATTTAAAAACTTACGACACTCGAGATAACAGCGGCTCATAGCCAATAATATGATGTTTGGCAGTCAATTTGGGTATACTCATGATCTTACACCAGTACAGGGTATCCATTGTGGAGTCCAGGGTCACGTTATTCACAGTAATGTCCCATTGATGGGTTTCCTGCTGGCTAGAGATGACACTTTGTTTGCGAAAAACTGGATTCAGTAAATGCAGAGATTTCACACCGCGATTCTTTCCATGTCCATCTAAATTGCCGTGTATGGGATCAACACTGCCGAAGGACCACAGCACTTTGATCGTATCATCCTGTTTAAGAAACAAGTTTCACTTAAAACCAGTTACTTTATTATTTTATGTACAACAAACTTACGCTGAATGGCATATCGTAAGGATCACAGGTTTCAATTAAACGCTTGAACTCCACATATGTGTGTGTGCCGTTTTGATGGCCATCAATTACGTGATAATTTTGTGTGTCATCTTGTACAGGCGCTGCATGCGGATGCTGAACGGAGCCATGGCAGTCCTAAAAATAAATACTGTGGTTTAATACACTTTTCGGTATTCGATTTTGACAGGGTGTTTCAGTAAATAGCTCAATGAACTTTGTCAGGACTCTCAGCATTGTCTTTGATTATTGCACAGGGTGTTTTAGAATTAAATGAAATTTGCGTACTGCAAATTAAACATGAATTTTTAATAGTTTACTTTAAAATATGTTATTATTTCTTTAAAGAAATTTGTTTAAGAGTAACAAATTATCTATTATTTTAAATAAAAGATTCGCACAGCTGTTGCCTGTTTTCTTACCAATGCATTTGCTTTTCCTGTGTGATCGTCGACCCATAACAAAACCATGTCCGCGCTGGACATGCGCCCGTCTCGACGTGAGAATCCCAGGCCAATGAAACCACGTGTGTTCACAGTGACTTTAAAGTGAATATCCTTGTCGTGGACCCACCATTGCAGCCAATACAAACCATTGGCATCCATCATTTCCAGTCGCTTCCAATTCTGATGCCGCACAGATTTCGGCGCAGTCGCAACTTCATTTTGTTCACTGCTTAGATGCGCGCCTTTGGCGTCGTGCCGAATATAAATAATAATAATACACAGTTTCACGAATAATTGCAGCAACATTGTAACGGATTTATTTTATATTTTGATGCGTCTTTAATTATCGTTTTCCAAAAAAAAAACACAAATAAAAACAACAACTTAAGAGCCGCGCGTATTTCGTACTGTTGCTCCTTTTTTCCGCTTTAGTATGGCTTTAATGACTCGTATATGCATATGCTTGCAAGGGAAGGTCATTTCACAAGCCGGCAGATGTTCACTAGGAACTAACGCACCACCGTTCGCACACAGGTATACACAATATTTCATAGATACATACAAACAACCCGTACCAAATGCATACACATTCACATATATTGATCGAGCCGATCATATCGTATCGATAATTAATTATATCCAAATGCAACTACGATATTCATACAAGACAATCGATTATTTTGAATGCGGTAACTTTAAACACTGCAATGTTTTTAACATTTGCATTTCTTAGCAGTTAACAGTTATTATAGACATTAAATGGCTTCAAATTTAAACGATTTCCAATGAATTCGCTTACTAATATCGATAACACGGTGGCGCAAAGCGGGCAATTCAAATTCATTTCACGCTTATCGTAAATTCAGCGCTGCCAACCTATTGAAAAGAATCACTGCGTATATTTGGCTAAGTTATCGTGATCACGGCTTATCGATAAGTCCCAAAGAAAAACAACGCGCGAATTTAAATATCGTTCGATTACTTACGATTGTGAATAGTTAATATTTTTAATAATGTTTGGATGATTTAATTTGTATAGATTAAATACAAACAGAACAACAGTGAATTTATTTACAGTTTACATGGGATGATTGCGGCGTTTTAAGATTAATACTTATAACGTTATTACACAATTTTAAGAGATTTAACTAGCTTTTATGTCGATGCAATACAACATTAAAAAATAAGTTATTATTTTTAAATGGTAAACAATTAAAATAACAGAATGCTTGTAAATAAAAATTTGCTATTATGCATGATTCGCTATAATATGGTCGGACATTCATAACCTACCAGAAATTCTTCTCTCTTCTCTCTGCAATTAAACGATTAGGTTAAAATTAATCAAGAAATTCTAAGTTGCAGTCGTCACTGGGCCTAAGGACATAGTTTGTGGCTGTGGCATCCGAGGACGAATCATCATCGTTGCCTTCTTTAAAGTATAGTCCCAGCCCCGCCAGCGGAACCAGACAATTCCCTGGCGTGCGGTCAAATCCTGAGGATCATGAAGATATAGGCCATTAAGCCCACGACCACAAGACTTCCACCACCAGCCGCCCTACAAAAAAATGTGTCATAGATTGTTTTTGTTAAGTACCAATTTGTTTTTGTCTTATGTCATAAAGTTAAGCTTACCTTGAGCATACTTGCGCAGTTGAGTGAGCTGCGATCATTATCTTTGTTATATGTCGAAAATGGGCTATTGTTTGAGCCATACCATGGGTCATTTAACGAGTCTCCGGCATTTCCTTCATACCCATCGATCTCTAGCTTGTAATAATCAGCTTCGGAGTGAATTTTAAAATGTGAATACTGTGCATATCTGCAAATATTAAATTAAATGGGGTAATTAGAATTGTAAGTGAAGTTATTTAGTTAATTACTTACCGTTTGTTCCCTTCAAAGTCTTCCAATTCCACCCGCAGCGCGTATTCCTCGTTATTTGTCAGCATATAAATGTTTTCGTTACCCAACCAGAATTCCTTGGCCGGTTCGCCAAAGCCGTTCTTGTAATCCGCCCAATCTCGATTGAAATTTTCCCTAGGTTCTCCAAAGTCATCACGTCGTTGAATGACCTAAGTGTTAATAGAGTAAGGGTTACAAAAAAATATGGGTATATTGGTGCTAAATTACCGTCCAACCGCCATCCGAAATACTCTGTTCGCAGTAAACCTTTAAGAACCAGTAGGTAGTTCCTCGTATTTGCAGATAAAATACGCCAGATTGCTTCATGCCAGCATTTAAAATATCTACACAAGAGAAACCCTGCAAGAGAAAGTAAATTGATTAAGTTTAGATTATTTTTTCAATGCAAACAAATCAACTGTGAACTCTGGTAACTTCGTGTGCACCCAGCATAAAATGCAGTATTAAAATACCAATTAAAAAATACAAAATCAATAACATTGCAGTTGCCGCAACTGGTCACACTGCTGCACATTTTAGTGTAAATAAAAGTGAATCTCAAATGTTGAACATAATAATTTATATAGCTGCTATATTTTATTTGCGATTAACGCTCGCTAACGAACAAACTGTCGATGTCAAGAAAACACTCGTCTGGGGCCCAGGACTCAAGCCGGATCACATTGTGCTGCCGGCACGATACTTTTTCATACATGCCGTCGACGAGAGCGGAAAAAAGTAAACAAACGCCGCATAAATAATTAAAATTGTTGTTTTTTACCGCCTTTTCCTAATATAAACCTATATTTATTTCTGTGCAGATTTGAGACTTCGCCGTATGCAGAATTCCAAGTGCAAATAAAAGGAAATTCGCCGCATGGAAAATGCCGTTCGAATATTAATATTATTGATCGCGGGGATGGCAGTAAAATTGTGCGTTATACGATTGCCGATTGGTGTGAAAATGTAGAAATCGAAGTGCAATTTAATAACTCGCATGTGGCCCAATCACCGTACATAATTCGCAATAAAGTGTACTCTGAGCGCTGCTACTGTCCGCAAGAGCTGAACCTGTGGCTGCTGAACAACGACTGTGGCAACTTTGCAGGCGATAAACAAATCGCATGGGATTTGCACTCGTTTAAGCGCGTCAACTTTACTGCCATACGCGATAATCTCATCAAGCGCTACAATGCGCCGGAGAGCGTTTCCCTGTGCCACTATGTGGTGAAGAGTCAGCAGGTCTGGCGCAAATGCTATGGCAAGTACACTGGCTTCAAGATGTTCATGGACGCCACTCTGTCCGCACTGGCACGCGTTGTTCTCTTGCCGGATATGGAGTTTTTTTTGAATCTCGGCGATTGGCCGCTCTCCAAGAAGGGCGGACAACAGCGCACCTCTGGCCCGTATCCGATATTCTCGTGGTGCGGCAGCGACGACACCTATGATATTACCCTCCCCACCTATGACATTACCGAGTCCACCTTGGAGAACATGGGCAGAGTCATGCTCGATATGCTGTCGGTGCAGCAACAGGAATTTCCCTGGGAAACCAAAGAGGACAAGGCATTTTTCCGTGGACGTGACTCGCGACGCGAACGCCTGCAACTCATCGATTTGGCGCGTAAATATCCCGACATGATCAATGCTTCGATTACAAATTTCTTCTTCTTCCGCAACGAGGAGTCAAAATACGGTCCCAAAGTGCCGCACATATCATTCATGGAGTTCTTTAGGGTAATTTACAGGCTTACCAGCTATTGCTATCTCTTTCTAAATTTCCCTTTAATTTGCAGTACAAATATCAACTGAACATAGATGGCGCTGTGGCTGCCTATCGCTTGCCCTACTTGCTAGCGGGGGATTCACTGGTCTTTAAACAGGACTCGCACTATTACGAGCATTTCTACAGCAAACTCGTGCCGAACAAGCATTTTGTGCCCATTAAACGCGATCTGAGTGACGTCATCGAGAAGATACGTTGGGCTAGGGAAAACGATGCGCGTGTCAAGGAAATTGTGGCCGCTTCGCGTGCCTTTGTGGAGGAGCATTTGATGCCGCAGCACGTTTACTGCTATCACATGACCTTGTTCAAGGAGTGGAGCACGCGACTCATATCACCCGTTGAGGTATTACCCGACATGGAGCGTCTAAAGTTCACTCACACGTGCTCGTGTAAGGAAAAGCTGCCGAGAGACGAGCTGTAGAGTGCTCAAAAGGTGTCAAGAATCTCACTGAATCTTTATATAGACTTTACCTATACAGATATTAGATAAATGTTTCACTATCGATGCCATTCCACTAGACCAATAAAGTATTATTTGTATTTTTCTACCAAGGATCAAAGGAGCACATAGCGGTACAAAATTTTTGTAAACATAATGCTCTCAAATCAGTTTGCATTTGGTCTATATAGTTAAGGTCTGTATAGGTAATCTCCCACAAATTCCCCTAACAAAATTGTCCATTTTATATCACTCACTTACAAATTGTAAATGTAAATCACTTTTAGCGGCAAATATATCACACATTTTCACAAAAATTAGTACTTACTACCGGGTATTTAAAAGTCTATGCTAATCCACTTACCTTTACATCCTTAAGGGTAAAAATGTCGCTGTTCAAGGTGTTGTTGACCACGGCGGGTTTGTTCTTCACACTTGGAAAGATAATGCCGCCCTTGCGGAAAGAGGATTTAGTAGGCGTGGGCGTTAAAGTGGGCGTGGTAAGCGTGGCGTTGGGCAAGAAGCCGAGCAGATTGTTGCTTGATGACAGTGATGCCGTGCTCAATGTGGGGTATGCGGTGCTGGAGGCATTGCTAGTCGCCGCACTGCGTGTTGTTGCTGTGGCGGAGGCGGTGGTGGTGCTAGGCGTGGTTGGCGGCTCATTCAAGTCGGTTAGAGTTTCATCGAGCACCGAGTATCTGTTACAGGAGAAAGTATGCATGAATAAACACGATAAATTAGCATAAAAATAATGGGAAGTTTTACCTGCTGGGATCGTATTCCACCAAGCGATCGATTGTGGGATCCCCCAGCAGCTCGCCAGGTCGCTGGGACAGCACCTGCACGTCATCCTCCTGTTTCTTTAAACGTTTCTCAACCATGTCCAGATTGTTGATGATCAAATTGGTTTTGGCCTTCAGATCCTGATGGATTTCGCCAATTGCTCGCTCCTGTCGCTGTGTCTGGGTGAGCAGAGCATCGGACTTGGGCAACAGATGATCCACAGAGGACTTTGTGCCCACCACCACATCCCAGACCTCGTCCATTTTCTCAGACACGGAGACCATGGGACGCATTTGCTTGACCAACGCATCGATTTTGCTGGACTTGATGGTTGGCAAGGCGGTGGTGGTGACATTGTAGCCACCCAGTTGCTCGTGATGATCAACCACCGCATCGTGAATGTCATTCATCATGCGCAGCATGCGTCCAATATTCTCCGATTCGATGTTGATGTGGAACTGTAGCTTCTTGTCGATGTTATCGGTGGAATCCCGCAGCTGATTGACCTCGGAGGATACGTGGGTCATGACCTCAGCGGTCATTGCCTTGGTGATCTCCACCATATTCATGGTAATCGGTTTCTTTTCGCTAGCCTCCGCATTAAAGTCATCCACTTGCAGAAAGTTGTTATCGATCTGAGTCTTTAGCACCTCCAATTTGCTATCAATATCACTAACTTTCTGATCTAATCTCACCAAACGGCTATCAAGCTGAAATGTGGGCACTGCCGTCGATGCTTTCGGGGTGTGGTGAAACCCATCGACCGAATGCTCTTCCATTTCTGGTAATATGTAAACCACATTCGAAAGTTTCGCATCCAAACTGCTGAGTTTTGAAAGCGCCTCTTCGGTCTTTTCCACATTGTTATTGACACGATTCTCCAACGTGGCTATATGTCCCATTAAATCCTCCACGGATCGGCCCAGATTATCGATTCGCTTCAGTTTTCCCTCCAGCGTCGTGATGATTATTTCGAAAATACTCAGCAATTGTTGCTCTCTGAAATTGGGGGAGAAAAACTTAATAACCGACTTGAAAATACCCTATAAATTAGAATGCATTTCAACTAATGCACGGAAATTGCTTAAACTTTAAAATAAGTTTAACTTAAAATTAAAAAATCCATTTATCAAATTGAGGAAACTGTTTGATAAAACAAGACAAAAGCTTTGGATAAACCACAACTAATAGGAAATTGTTCAAATGTTTAAATAAATTAAACACAAAACACTATAAATTAAATTGAGTATCTAGAGTTTTCTTTGGTTAACAAGAAACACAAAGGAATCACGCAAACTTATATGATAAATCTAATTTAACACATAAAAGAGCCCACACTAAATTTAGCATATCAACAGAGGAAAAAAAAGTTCAAGTTTGAAAAAAAAATTAAAAACGATTAATCAATTTTATGATCTACATATTCACCCAGTTACCAAACAAAGGGGTCCTAAAAAACATAAAAACTTCCAACTTTAAACTTTTATTTCAAGTACGCACGTGTGAGTGATTTTTTTTTGAATATTAAGTGCAAAAGATGTCGCATAAAATATTAGGGAAAAAATTGTCAATCAAATTGCGCATCTACTTAGATATTTTGGTGATTAAAAGCAAACAAAACAAAACAAAGCGGAGATTTTTTGGAAAGCAATAAATGTATTGTTGTTCACAAGTTGATTGTTTTGTGTTTAATACGAAACTTGGCAAATTTTGAGTGATTTGTTGGGCCAGAGTTGGATATTTTTTTGTTGAATTTTTTTAATAATTTGCATCACATTCACTTTGGTCCAAAGCAGACCAAGCCAACAGTCTGCAGTCCGCACAGTCCATAAACAGCGTAGTTTGGCTTTATTTGCCCATTTCCCACACTCTCGTGGTAGAGCAGACCGGTTTTCCAGCAGTTTAGTGTTTGTGGTGCTAGCCAATCAACCAGTCAAGCCATTGCCACCGCAACTGGCCCACAATGATACCCTGTAATTGTAGTAATAGCTTAACTAGCAGGGTACTACATGGTTTAACTCGGCTGAAGTCCGAAAGGGGGGGTCTTAAAACCATAACAAACTAATTAAGAGTTTTATTTTTGTTTGTTTTATTTCATAATTAATTACTTAAGATGCTGATTGCGATTAGAGCGCAACACGAAATTAATAAAGTATTAAATCTATATTTGTGTATCAGAATTAATGGCCCTGACTTATAAAGTTTTCTGACCCACTGTTATTGAACGTCTGAAGTCTGTAACGTAATTTTTGCATTTATTTTTTGCATTTCATTAAAGTGGAAAAATAACAATAAATAAATTCAAGTAGAAGGCCACTAGTAAATACTACTACTAGTAATACAACTAATATATTATATGTATTATAATTCCTAGCTCTTTGGGGATTTATTGGATTTACAGATCATTTAGATAATCCAAATTTGATTTGTAGAATTGTTTTTGGGCGTTTAACTGAAACTAGTTGCAGCGACTAACTACACTCACACCCATAAGTATCTGCAGATGTAATGAATAGTTATAGTTGTTGCTTATTTTCTTTTTCCATTCATTCATTCACAGTGTGTGTGTGTGTGTGTTTGTGTGTGTCTTTTTTTCTTTATGGAAACTACAGTTAACCAGTGTGCGAAAACCAGTTTGTTGCCGCAATCTTTTGTTTTGACCATTTGATTTCACACAAAAGCTCACAATACAGCCAAGTTTGTAGCCACTGTAGCAGTGTGTGCAGCGCACAGTGAGGCAAATTTTCAATACAAAATTGTTTGAGTAGTAGTAAAAGTTAAGAACTTTTCTACATGATTGTAAGCAAAATTAATTTTACAACAAATAAATAAATAATTTACTGTTAAATGCTTCGAAAAACTAATATCGTAAATAGCTTAAAAAATTAATTTGACTTTCTAGTTAACTATGCATAATAAAAGCTACTTTATGACATATAATTTAGTCAATCTATTTATATCTCCATTAAAACTCCATTTCATTTTTAATTGATAGCCCAATTAAATAGATTTAAACACCAAAAACTGATAATTTAACTAATTAAAAGATTTGAGCAATTAAATAAAGCAATCGCGCAACATATAAATTTTTCGTTGCCAGCGAGAGCAAGTTGCCCCACTGTGCGCTGCGGCGTCTAATGCAGCTTCACTATCAATGCTATAAAATTGTGTAAAGTAAAATGGAAAAAATAATATAAAATATATAAAAGATTTACAAATGTGTGTGGAAAAACGTACAACAATTTACATACAAACATAGGTATGCAAGTGTGTGTTTGTGTTGGAGAGTGTGTGTGTGTATGTGTGTGCAACATAATCTAAAATTATAAAAACCTTACCTTGTTCGCAGGTTTCCATTGCGCGTTGAGTTTAACGTTTTTGCAGCAAGCTTAAAGCTCGCTGCTGCGCCACCACCTCCTGCTCCCCCACCCCCAACGCCACCCCCTTGTTGTGCACTGTTTATCTGGCTGGCGCTCGTACGCGGCAAAGCCAAGCGAAGATTTGAATTTCCATTGCTCGCAATGGAGCGCGGCACGAAGTTGGGATTGGAATTGGAATTCGAATTGGAATTGGAATTCGAATTGGAGTTGAAGTTGGTTGCGGCCGTAACGCCCGATACCGAGACCGAATCGTGCACGATATTTGCGATCAACAGAATGGCCGTTAAAGACAGCCGGCCACTGAACCGCGTCTGGAAGGCTACCATTACAGCGAACCACGTAGCCAAGCCACTAGAAATGGCTTTATTTTCGGATTTCTTGATTTTTCGTTAATTTATTGGTTAAGTTAAGTTATAGATAATTTTGCAGTCAAGCTGTATTTCACTCTTTCTCTCTCTCTCTTTCTTTCTTCGGCTTTGTTATTGCTGTTGTTGTTGTTGTATCAACGACTCAACGACTGTGATTCAACCAGTCTATGTACTTTCAAATAAATTTTATAACAAAAGACAAAAGAAATGATATTGAGTAGATTGTGATTAATTCAAATTGCAAAAGAATATATTTAGCGCGTGTTCCTTTCTTACTTTCTTTTGGTAAACCAAGAGTTAACGGTTAATTGTATAATGAATGGGCGTAATCAAATTATCTCATCCAATGGTATGCATTTTAGATTATAACTGTTATATAACTGTTTTCTAATTCTTTATTTAGATGCGCTTCAATCGATCGCAACAGCAACAAAATTTGGCACTAGTAAACAAACAAATTATAATTTATACAAATACGTGTTTTTAGTTATTATTTAATCTCATTTCAAACAGTTAGCCAAGCAAGTGTCTGGACAAAATGAGTTCACATACATATTTATTAGTTCCACTAGCTCATTATGTTCCTTTTAAGAACAAAACAACAAAAATAAACGAGTCACTATTTGATAATTGGCAAAATGATCATGGTATTCCTGTGCAGGACTTGTGTTTGTATATATATGAACTCCTTTGTTTTGTCAAAACAATTACGGCACTAACTGTATGTTGTTGTATTGCACACACGGTGTTACAGCATAGTTTTGGATTTGACCTTTATTAACATTAATCTTTTTTTGGATCATAAGCTGCATGTGTGTACGTGTGTTGTATGTATGTCGTATGCACATTCTCTTATTTGAATTAGCTGCAAGGATGTTTTGCGTTCAACTAACGACAATTGTTAACGACAATGTCATAATAGCTGATTTCGTTTCTATTATTATTATTTTTATTTATTATATTGATTATTATTATTATTATTGTTGGTATTGGTGCACACAATTAATTGGACATTCAGAATGTGTTTTTTGTGTGTGGTATTTTGTTGATAAATCACAACCGAACATAACCGTAGGTGAAACTTTTCTGTATACGAGACGTGCTTAGATCTCGATTTGTCTGAGAGCTACAATGCAGCTTGTTGAAAGTTCGGCCCTAATTAACGGAACAGCAGCGAATCTTAGCTTTACAACACGAACGAACTGGAGAAACTCACCACGCTGAGAGCAAAAGTGGAACTCGTTTACTGTGTGGTGCGCTTGTGGTGCTTAACGAAAGTGAGAGTGGTTTTTTGCAGTACACACGAACGCACACACATATATACACAGAGCCAAATGCACATGTACGTAGCATTGTCTGTATGTATGTTGGTACGACAAATACTGGAGGTATGTATGTAAGTACGCAGCAAATACTCGTAAATATGTCTGTATGTAAATTTGTACTTAGTATAAGTATAAGATCCGCCAAACATGCTAATTTTGTAGACGGCACTGCTCTGCACCCTTTTGTTGGCTGGTGTTGTACCCTGTAAAAGCTCAATTAATATAAAATGATTTAAGTTGGCTTCAATCAAGAAACTCGTTTTTCCTTTTGTTTACAAATCCTGTTTTGATGTAATTAATGCGTGCATTATTATATAAACGCCAATTGATGAAGATTATCCAATTTTCACGCATTGTCTATTAAATATTTATAACGCGTATCTACCGTCTTGTACAAACTTGCATTCCATTTAATTATGTATCTAGTTTTCGTATTGTAAACTGTTTTTTACCTTTGGACTGTGTGTTGCATACTTTTCTTATTGGTTATGTCACACCGTGAGCTGCACTACTTACAGTTCCAAGCCGAAAAGTATGCAATTAAGAATATTCTATAGCCAAATTGGGTGCAAGAATTCCCATTCACTGATAATTCGATAAATTTAACTACACTTTTCGATTACATCTGCAACTAAAACCCATCGATTTCCTTACATCAGCACTGCAATCAAAAAAGCTGTAAAATGGGAAAAATAAAAAAAATTAATTTATTTTACAATGGAAATACTTTTTATTACCCAATATAATCCAAAAAATACACACACGTATTCACATTTACAATATTTTAGCTGTTGCTGTATTTATGTTTATCTCGTAGAATCGAATCTATCATAGTTATGGTATTAAGTAATCATTTTCGATTCGATTCGACCTCTTTGATTTGCATGTTCTAAGTTCAGTCCACTTATTTTCTGGATTTTTTCTTTTTCTTCAATATTTTATTGCGTTTTTTGCTCTTGACATCTTTTCGCTTCTCACTCTTAACCGATTCGGTTGACGAGCATTTCTTTAGGCTCTTCACTTTTTTGATTTTCTTATCCTTTCTACGTTTATGCTCAGCCTGATCCGATGACTGCGGTGTGCCCTCTCTCTTGCCAACGTTATCGAATTTAGCGCCTTTGCTGTTAGCCGAATTGTTCTCATCGAACTTGCGAAAGGGATTATCGGGTCGACGTTGAGGATTCTCGGGTCTAGAGGCAACCGATGCAACAAGCCGCGTTTCTCCTGCCGCCTTAGCCCCACCTCTGTATGAACTGCGATCCCGCTCACGATCTCGCTCACGATCACGCTCGCGGTCACGTTCGCGATTGCGGTCACGATCATGATCACGTTCACGATCACGTTCGCGATCTCGTTCACGATCTGATTCATAATTCCGTTTGTCACCTTTAGTTCCTACAGATGCTGATGATTTGTCCTTCAAATGCGATTTATATTTACTGGATTCCGCGTTGTGTGTCACACTTATGACTTCCCGTTCGCTAGACTTACGATTTCGATGATCGTCGAATTTCCTTTCGATCGCCACCACACGTTCTTTGGAATCCTTATCATCCCTTCGACGGGAACTGTAGCTGCCTGAATTGTACCGATGCCTGTCGCCACTGGATCTTTTCTCAGAGTTCTCGTCACGATCCCTGCGCTCATTTCGTGATCGCTCCGCTGAATAGTGTCGTTCATTGACCACCTTATTGCCCAATCGCTCCTTGACGGACTTGTTTATTGTTGATTTCGGGGAATGCGAACGATCTCTGTGATCGGTTTTCAGCGAAATTGAACGATCCTTGCTATTACGCTTCGAGTCTATAACGACTTTAAATTCGACCGGCCTAATGGCGTTGATAGCCTTGGCAAAAATCGCATTTTCTGCTTTCCGAATAACATCAGATGTTATTTCCGATTGATCTTGCACTTTATTGGAGGGCACCTTTCTATTGGGATCAAGTAGACTACAGTTTAGATTATCTTCCAGCTCCCATTTTGATATTTTCACATCGTTTAGTTCAGCATTTAAATCTTGATCAGTCATGTCCATGCTAAGTATAGAATCGTTTCGCTTTAATGTGTCGAGCTCAATGCAATCGGTTATATTTTGTAGTAAATCATTTGAATTAAATTCAGTGCTTTCATTACTTGGATTATTTATGGGGGCATCGAGGGCTAAACATTTCTCTGATGTTGATGCCGATTCAATACTCTCGGAGTATACTTTTTTCACCTTATCCTTTTTCTCCTTCTTATCCTTTTTGTTCTTCTTACGCTCCGACTTGTCCTTTTTCTTCTTCTTCCTATCCTTCAGCTGGAGACTTAGTTTGTTCTCCTTGCCATCGTTATCGTCATTCGAATCCAAACGATCCGCATTCGCCTTATGCTCGGGACTGTTCAATGGATCACTGTGAGACTTCTCCAGTGTCCCGGCATCGGTGTCCTTGGCGCTACGCTCGGGAGTTTTTGGAGACCTTTCATAGGATTCTGTGGACTCGGTTTTTGTAATTTTCGGCATTTTGGTCTTTGTTGGAGGCGTAAGACTTCTGGAACTATTCTCAATCGTTTTGTGATCCATGCTCTTGCTGGAAGCCCTATGTCTTTTGCGGGCGTGATGATCGTAATCCATATGTCTGTTACTATCTGGATCTACAGCCTTATTATTTCTGTCTCTATCGTTATCAGCTAAACTCTCAATGGGCATCGACTCAAAACCTGGCGGAGGAGGCTCAAGAGTATCTGGTTTCGGTACATACGATCGAGGCAAGGATTTCTCTCTCAAGCGCTGCTTATGCCCCGACTTGGGAGACGGTGATCGCCGATGTACATATCTGAAATGGAGTATAATAATAAATAATTCTTTATTCAAATAGATTTAATGGGAAATGAAGGGATTGTAAAGGTTTAACAGCCAAGTAAATTCAGTGTAATTAAAATATAAAAGCAAATAAATTAATAATATTAAGAAATCAAACCCTTGCTTTATTTAAAATCAGAAATCATTCGATCAACTTTAATGGAAGTCTTCTTAAATTGTGAGATGAAGAACAACAAAAAGTTTCATACAAACGTTATCCGTTTAATGTAAAGTGTGGAAAAATACAAATTATTATTATATTTTTCATTTAATTCCTTTCTCAGACGATCAGGCGTTATCTTCCACTCCAGCACGATCCGCTTGATCAGCCCTAGACTCCGCTTGTTCTGCAGAAAAGTGATTATTAAACGATCTTAAACCCAAAAATCGAGTCAATTAGGGTAGTCCCTGTTTTGATTAATGTTAGAGGCGAGAGGAAACTTTTTAAAATCATGATCGATTAATTTTAACAGACGGACAATCGACAAATTTAACAAAAATTACCTATGCTTTTGTCTAAATATTTGAAATTCAGTTAACGATGTAAATAAATCACATTAATCGTTTATTTTTAGTCTTTTTTGTTTGTTTATCAAATAACTAACGATAGTAAAAAAAACGGAATAAAAAAGTAACTATCAAGTTGAAAAATTGTTGGTAAAAAGTGTGGCTTATCACAGAATATTATCCCAGTTGTTATGCTCGTGTCTCGTTTGAGAGATCAGCAGATTATCGTGTGTATATGTAGCATATAAATATGTATAAATTATATATATTAAACCATTAGTATATACGAATAGCTTAGTATGTAGAATAACCTCTTCTTCTTGTCACTTGGTGAATTTGATCCGTGGCTCGAATGACGCACAGGTCGACTTTGCCTGCCCCGTTCGTAGCTGTATTCCCGTTTGCGATCCCGTTCCCGCTCCCGTGATCTTGGTCGCTTCTCCTTGAGGTTCATCTCTCTGGACGATCCCCTGTCGTACATGGGGGACTTGAAGCGATGCCTTAGCCTGCCGGGTGATCTAGACCTGTGATGACCGGGACTGCGACGACGTTCCACTTTTTGTTTCTCCTTCTCCTTCATTATGCGGTTGAATGCTTCAAGTGGATCGTCTATAAGTCTGGAAAGAAGAAAGGAATGCAATGTTTAATACAAAATATCGACTACAGCAAAGCGGTCGAATAATAATCCTCTAGAGGGCATGGTGTATTACTTACCCAGTGCCAACTTTGGCAGCAACTCCTTGATAAATCGATGCCAAATTCGTGGATTGAAATGTTTGCGAAGGATTTATATTAATATTTCCCGAGGGCATATAGGGAGCATTAATCTGATGAACCGGCTGATTTTGGTAGTGACCAAAGCTGAGAAAGACGAGATAAAAAAAGTGTTAATATTAAAACTGGACTATTTTCTATATATCTTAATATACATTCATTAGTTAGTCAACTTACTTCATTGGCGGCCTGTGCTGCATGTTGTTATAGCCATTATTGTAGGGCGTCATGTGCATTATTGTGGGACAACGTGTCATTTGCATATATGGAGGTTTATACACGTTATTAATGCGATGTCCCTGATCGGGATTCATGAGGCCTTTGTCCCGTTGATCGTTCATATTGTGATTGGGATATGGTTTATGGTGACCGGTGACTGGCGTGGGCAAAAGACTCCTTTCCGGCTTATTGAGTATAGGCTCATTTTTGGGATAGTTGCCCTGTGGTTTCATATCCATATCCGATTTATAGTCATAGCTATGCTGTTCACGGCGTGGAACGACGTTGTTGCCATGCGACTTTTGTGTATACGAATGTGGAGCCTACAAATATAGTAACATATATTTGATTCAACTGTTTAATTGGTAGCTTAGGTTGTAACTTACCTCCTCTTTATTGGTTTCAGCAATATTTGTGGTTGTTTCCACTAATTTCTGCGGCATTTTGATTGTTATATTATCCTCATAGTCTGAATCGGATTTATCTTTTTCCTTTTTCGTGGCCTCAGTGCTATTTTTGTTGTCGACTGCGCTTGGTTCCGCTTCAGCTTCTTCCTCCACCTGCTCCTCCTGTTCTTCTTTTTTATTAGACTGTTCAAGCTCAGTTTGTTCAGCTGAACTGGGTTCTTCAGCAAGCTGCGCCGGCACTGAATCTTCCTCCTTTTTCTCAGGGGAACTCACTTTGTTAACTGAACAGAAATTGAAACAAGTTAATCAAGAATCGTTTATTTGAATAGAAAGTATTTACCAGGCTTATACGCAGCAAGTTTATAGCCAGATTCATTTTTGAAAACGTTAACTGAATTGCGCAGAAAGCGATTCGGTATCAAAGAGCCCGGCGAACAGTTCTTCTCTTTGCAATCTGGACACTCGCTATCCTCCGATTCCAGCAAGGAAGTGCGCACACCTGATAAAAGGAAAACTAAATTAATATTTGTTTAATTTAAGGAAATAGCTTAACTTACAATCATCGCAGAACGAGCTGCCACAACAGGGTATCATTACAGCGTCTACAAAAATATTTCTGCAAATACCACAAATTAAATCCTCAGGGATTTCTTGCTCCTTTCCCGTGGACATTAAATAATTGGTAGTTTCCGGTTCAACTTGACTGAAATCGAAGCACAAATAAAAACTGGGAAATTTGAATGATTATAAGATAACTTACCCTTCAGGCTTGCCACGAAATGATCTTGGTATTCCCGTATTTCTTTTCACCTCATATTGCTCCTTTCCGCCGGCAAAGGAACAGTTCTTAATCCAGTGACCTCCTCGTTTGCACTTGTTACAGCGATAAGAGGCGGGCACTTCGCCAACTTGACTCTGTCCCTTAATGCGATGGTAGCTACGATAAATATAAACAATTTTAAATAGAGATTGAATTGTTAGTGAGCTCAAACACTTACGTTTTGGGATCATAATCAGCTGTGCTCTGCATCATCATGGCTTGTATTTTATCCTCTTCGCTTCCCTGCATTTTAAATAAATCCATATTTAAATTGTCCGGTTTACTGGTGGGCGCCGTAGTCACGGCATTTTCTGCCGTTGGATCCCATCCCTTCTTAACTGGATGAGCTATCGGAATACGGGATATAATCAGCGTTGTGTTTTTTGGTATCAAAAAGTTGTCATCTTTATATTCTGCAAGCAAGGAAATGAAATGTTAGTTTGAGAATAAATAGACTTTATTGAGGGTATTCCTTTACCTTCTTTGTTTTGAGCATTTGTGATTTGCAGATCGAAGTCAATTATTTTTCCCAGTCGTTTCTGCTGAATAATTTCCCTTTTCAAGTCCGCAACAGAAATGTGTAGACCATCGAAGGTAATTGTGTCAAAATGTAGGGTACTCTTGAACTTGTAATGAACCGACATTTTGACGCTCGTGCATAGCTGAAAGCAAAAGCATAGAAAACTTAGCAACGATACGACCTTGAACTTAAAATTAATATTTTTTTTAAAATTCCATTCCCAGTATATAACAAAATTAGACACCCTGTATACATTTACACAGGCAGCTGCGTGAGTTGCAATTTGCACCCGCTAGATGGCGACAGTATTGTTTTTTTTTCACTGTACAAAGTATGTTGCCAAATATTATTTGTATTTGTTTTGCTGATAGCACCACATTTTTCAGGTTAGGTTAGCTCCAAAAAGAGGCTACTGTGAACAACACTAACAAGCTAAATATCTGGCCAGAATTATAGACCGGTTACAGCTACCGTTTGCCGGGAATTTTCGCAAAGGAAGAGGCTGCACACAGTGTGAAGTACAATTCCAGCTGACATTTTATGTCACACAAATATTGCATTTAATCACAACAAACTTTGTTTGACACAATAAAAAAAACATGAAAATGGAAATTTTGTTGTATAATTTTTTTTTTAACTTTTTTAACTAAAGCAATAGACGCGATGCTCTGTGCTTTGTGACACTGTAAAATTTGATGAATTACTTGCACAATTTTTAATTATATTGCAAAATATAAACAATTGCAAACGGCACGTCAAATTGATATGTGCATTGTATGTATGGGTGTGCATGCACATATACATATATATATGTGTGATCACAATTTTATTAGATTTGTTAAATATACTTGTGATAAACCGTTTTTTGCATAATATATGCACACTTATTTACTTTTAAATCATGTATACACCAATTTTCTATATTGCCTTGGTGTATTTAATACATATTAATCCATACACGTATTGCACACACGCACACACACTGGCACGTAGAAATGAATGCATGTTTGCATGACAAAACGTTTGCGCTTAACAAATGAGCAAGCACATTTAATTTTTGTTATTATACTACTTACACTTCTTTACTCGCGTAAAATTTGCATACCACAACAGGCGGTTTTATGTTTTTCTTGCAACAATACGATAAGATTGAATTATATTATCATTTTAAGATTTGTCACAGTCTGAACTAGTGACATTGAATGGAACTAGTTATCGATAACATCGGTAGATACACGGCATAAGGCAGGCATATATCGTAGATGACTATCGATAGTTTTTGTTAAGCCGCCAGCTGAGTGCACATATCGAAAGCAGGTATGCTTTGATATCATTTTATCGATAGTTTGCAGATGCCAATGTGAGTAAAGCGAGCGGAATTTTGCTGCAGAGGTTGGAGAATTTGAAACAACAAACAAAAACGAGATAATTTGACAAATTTTATTCGAAATGGGTTGAATAAATATGAGTATTACAAGTTAATCTATATTGTTAAGATCATCAAAAAGCAACGGCCCCATTGGGCTGGGAGTTCTGGAGGGTATGTTATCGTTGCCAAAATCCTCCGAGTTACCATCAGCTAGAAATACAGGGTGATAGAATCAGTAAAGTAATTAAAAAACAAAACCCATTCGTTTACTAACTTTGATCTAGAAAATTCGATTTTCTCAATTGGTTTACGGAATTTAATGAAGATATGAGCTTGTTGGTGTGCTCAGCTGTCTCTAATGTGGTTGGCAAGTCCAAAAGTCGTTGATTTTGAATGCCATCTCCAGGACCCATATGAGAAATATGATTGAAATTCGATGGAGCTGATATCATCTTTGATCTGCGATCACTGCAACAGTAAAGTAATAAATTTTAAACTGTTATACTTATAAATATAGCGGAGTGGTCTACCTTTTAACCGTTTTATTGATTTCTCTAATAGAGAAACGACGTTTAATATTGCTTACTCCCTTGCGGTCACTATCACGATGCTGCAATAGACCCTCTAAAAAGGAAGATACAAGTTTATTTATAATAAACCTAATGCAACTATATGCAAACCACTTACTCGTATGTATATTAGCCAAGTAAACAATGAGGGGCGTGTCGTTAATAGAGGTTAAAACCACGTTGCCCACATTGTTCAGCGGAAGTGACTGTTTTATGCCAATAGATTGAACCCATTCAGATGTTTGTGTATTAAATATATCCAGATGGGTCTCCGAGAACACCAATAAATGTCCATCAGAATAGGCTGGAACGAAAACAGACTAGTTAGTTCACATTTTCTGAGCATATTTGTACTACTTACTTATATAAGTGGGAAAAGCTGGGTACATAATTTCTCTGTCACGCGATTTGCGTCCTTGCAAGTCGACGTATATGGCCAGAGTTTGAAATACTAAGAGGTATTCGCCAAAAGTACCGCCCGTGGGGCATAAGATTTCAATAACACGCACCGCATCCACGCCAGAATAATTCAAAAACGCACAAAGCTGATTCTCCGGATGAACTAGAGCTGTGGAAGAGATAAAGGAGTTTAGTACGACTAGACTAGAGTTGCTCGGCTGCTACTTACACATTGCTGTTGCCTCTCCGCGCAGGAAGTACGCCGTAAAACCGCTTTGATGAGCCACAACCAGCCGCATATCGCTCAAGATCTGCACATGCTGAGCCAAATAGCCGATTGTGAACTCGCAAGTCTTCTGATGCCGCGTGCGCGTGCGATTTATTTCATAAACAATAATTTGTGTATAGTTATTGGGACGCTTCAGGGCAATGACAAAGGAGTAAACAATGCCGGGATAACGACGTATAATGCCCGTACAGGCGGAAATGCAATTTTTAGACTCTACGACTTTAATCCACTCGACGTCACTCGCCTCCAGTGCCCTTATGGGCAGAAGACGCAAATGCCGCTGTTTCCCGCACAAAATGACAATTATTTGCTCCTCTTCGATGTACCACAGCTGCAAAATCTTCTTCGTTTCGCCAATACGCGCGATTTCTAGAAGAAATTTTAATAGTTAGACAAAGAGTAGTTCAATTTGGAAGTGGTACTCACCATAAGTATCCAGATTTAGATAGAACAAACCATCTTCGGTACCCAAAAGTATTTGATTAGGATATGTGATGACCGAGCAGAGAGCATTACGTATAATCGACAGCGTATTGTCCAATATTTCATTGACCTTATAGATGGCGGTATTTGGTAAATTATTTCGTTTCAATATTCGATGCAGTTCACCCAAGGCAATGACCCATTTCGATTTCTCCGACTCATTGTCGGCGAGCATTAAAGTATTCAATGAGATTCCTCCCTCGATCAAAGCAGTTTTAATCTGTTGAAGATAAGAAAAACTTGAATATATTTAAGTGTTAGGGAATTCCCCTCCTTACCTTAAATATGCAGGGCACATCCTTTTTGGCGGCATGTATGACATCGCTTTCGCGCACGCTGCCCACACAAAACTCCGGATCCCGCATGTCCAGCACCTGCGAGACGCTGACGCTAGGCAAAGCACAGCGATCCGTGGAGATGTCGTAGAGGAAGAGCTTAAAGTCACAGACAACCACAAATTGACGTATCCAACCACGTTTGATGACACCCGATTTGGGCACTTTGACATAGCCCTCGTAGGCGGTACCAATGCCACGCGTGGGATCAATGCCCAGCGGTCGTTTGGTCTGATCCATGGGCACGGGGCACATGGTGGGCACGCGCTGACAGCAGACGGTGTGACAAGCAAAACCGCAAATCTCACAGACCACACCCTGACGGGTTAGGCCGACCATCAACGAAGTGCAGTGATTGCATTTCGTGGGGCTGCTGAAAGTGCGCACCAGAAACTGATGAATCGATGTATTCCCCTGCTTCTGCTTCTTGAGGGATTCATCGTAGTGGGCGGCACTGCCCTCAGAGCGTATATCATCGTTATTTATTGTCGTTGATTTGGTGCTCAAATTATCCTTGGCAGTCTTGTGGGCATATTTCGTTTCATAGTTGAACAACATGCCCGTATTCGAGGATTGAAAGAGATTCGAGCACGTGGACGATGAATCGGGTGCTTCGATGGCATCGGGATTGCTGCTCATATCCTTGAAGAACGCATTGTTCTGATGCGATGACTTGTTGAGGAACGTTTCCGTGTAATCCAAATCGGCCTTTTGCATATCCCTCAATTCGTTCTCCTTCTTGCGCAAATCATGGAGCACCACATCGCAGCGTTTCTTGTAATCACAGGCTTCCTTTTGCGTGGATATGAGCTCCGCTCTTGTCTGACTCAGTTCCTCTGCTATGAAGGCCTTGGCTTGGATCTCGCGCTGCAGCGCACTCTGCAGATTCAGTAGCTCCATTTTGTCCAGCTTCTGGGAGCGACGATTGCGCCAATTCTTGTGATCAACGGCGTTGTTGTTGAAGCTGCCCACATGCTTCAGATACTCGATCTCCTCGGTCATTTTGGTGGCCAGCGCTTGCAGATAGCTGCGTGCATCGCGCTCATCCGACACCCACTGTATAATCTCGGCCATTTGCAGCTCCCAGTGATTGATGGCCTCGCGTTTCAGTTGCAGTTCCTTAAGGATTTCCACCTCCTCTGTCTGCAAATCACGTAAGTTCTTTGACTTGACATTAATCTCCGCGCTCAATCTTTGATTCTCCTCCAGCCACGAGGATTTCTCCAGATCGTAACGCTGTCGGAACTCCAACATGGTCTCTGCAGACTCCGCCAAGGCATCAATCGAATTGGACTTGAGTTTCTCATGCGTTTGCTGCAATTCCTGCGACAACAACACATTGGCTGCCTCCAGTTCGCTCACCTGATCCCGCAGTGCGTCCAACTCCAGCTGATGTCGTGCCTGCTGATGACTCAACTTGTCTGCATACTGCAGCTCAACGCGTTCCAGTTCGTAGGCAGCCAAACCCGTGGACGTTGTGCTGTCCACATTCGGCACCGACTTGCGGAAATCATTTTGCAGCTTGCGGCAGCACTCCTCGGCATGTTCGCGTATCTTCTTCTCCTTGGCGGCCTCGTTGACGGCTTCTTCGATGTGCAGCTCTAGTTCACGGCGTGTTTTATCCGATTTACGCAGCTCGTTGCGCAAACTGTCGTTCTTCTGCATGGCCGCATCGAGTTCCTCTTCCTTGTCGCGCACTTGACGTGAAAGTTTCTGCTTTTGATTGCGTAGCTCGGTGAGTTTCTCGGTCACCTCCGAGTACTCCATCATGGCGCCATTGCGCTGTGAAATGGCTTCCTTGAGTTCGCTGTCCTGTGTCTTAAGACGCTCCAGGATTTCGCTATACTTAAGCGACAAATCGCTCTTCTCGTGCTTGCTGGAGATTAGCTGATCGTTTAGCGTTTTTAGCTGCTTGTTGAGCAGCTCATTGCTACTGTCCGTATCTTTGGATAATTCGCTGCAAATCAGCGAAGAATCGTGCGTATCATTTTGATTTTTGCCATCGAGTTTGCCGGGATAACAGTTCTGCGAGAAGGTGAAACCAATGAAGGGCAAATGGAAGCCAGAAAACGCAGGATTCGCTGAGGGAGGAATCGTGTCGGTTAAACGCACATCATTGTCATCCACATCAAAGTTGGAAGTGTCCGTGGGACTTGAGACTTCGGGTATATAGGGCGCCAGGCCGTTACGTATATTCTGCCAGTCGATGCCCTCGAACCAGGGATGCGACATAAAGTCGTGCAGACCCTTCTGACCCAAACGATTTTCGGGTATGCAAATCAATTTCGAGAGCAAATCCTTTGAGGCATCCGATAACTTGGCATTTGGTACATCCTGTGTGGGCAGATTAAAGCAATTCTGATGATTCATGATCTTTCCATAGGTTTCCACCAAACTCTCCGCATAGAATGGCGTTTCCCCGTACAGCATTTCATACATGCAAACGCCAAGCGACCACCAATCGCATTCGGTGCCATAGCGACCCTTGCCATCCTCCATGGCCCTTAATATTTCGGGGGATATATAGTCGGGTGTGCCCACCGCCACGTTGGACTGCACTGTACCGTCTTTGTCTAGGCGCAGACATGAACCAAAGTCCGCCAAACGCACGTGTCCACGCTTGTCGAGCAGCACATTATCGGGCTTTATGTCCCGATGCACATACTTCAGCTGATGTATGCTATTTACGGCTAGAATCATTTCGGTTATGTAGAACTTGGCCATATCCTCGGGCAGTTTGTCCTCAAACTTGCTCAAAAGCGTTAGTAAGTCACCGCCGCAGTAGTAGTCCATCACCAGATACTAGAAATATAGACAGAGATTTGATTAATAAGTCTGTTTAGGGGGTTTAAGGGGTTTATCCATAAATTTGGCTGATTATTTCTACTATATAGTTAACTGCTTATGCCTCATTTAAACTAAAATAGTTGTTGGAGGCTATAGCGGGTCTCTGACACGCCTTCTCTAAGCAGTTATATACTTCTAGACAAATTGGTTATACCCTCTATAGGGTTCTAATCATAGATACCCACCAAATTAATATTATCCTGAAACGCATAATGCAAATTTGTAATCCACTGGCGATCTCCCAGTACCAGCACATCTCGTTCCTCGCGAAAACACGCCGTCTCCGCGCGTTTAAGCATCTCCCACTTATTCAATATTTTCATGGCGAATATATTCTCGGAGGAAAGCATGCGTACAACGCAAACTTCGCCAAATGCGCCGCGTCCAATGATTTTCAATATTTCGAAATCCTCACGCGTTAGACGCAACTTTCGTACAATGTGCACGAAAGGTTTAGCTGCAAATAAAAAGCAATTTACATAAGTATATAGAAGTATAGAGTATAACTAATAATCCCTTACCCAATTTGAGAAAATCGGAGACGCTTTTCTCACGACGCAAAGAGGAATTGCTGCACTCATCGTAGAGCAGAATGAACGTGTCCAACAGCGCATCCATGGAAAACTGATGTCCCTTATAGTTATCCTCCAGATTGAGGCTTTGATTTAGCTTTTTATCGCCATCGGGATCACTTAAAAGTGACTCCAACAGCTCGAGCCTCTCATTACAGCTCAGCGCCATTAGGTCTGGAATAATAAATAACATTCAGAGTGCAATATAAACTATATTATAGCCATCCCGATGCTTATCTGCAGCAAAAAATCAGACAAAGGCAAACAAAGAACACGGTATAAAAAAAAAACGTAAACAAACGTGAGAAAGTTGTTTACTTTCTGGTTTTTTAACCCTCTTATCAGAACCAGGCAGTTATTGATTACAGTGCGTTTAAAAAAATAATAGATTAGATTACTGGACTAGGAATTTAAAGAATTTCTGCAAAACAGCTGATCAGTGTTGTCAGAAATGCTATTTAAAAAAAACCGCTAAAAAAAGCTAAAGTGTCAGCACTGTTGAGTTCCTAGCTCAAGTGCATACAGGGGGGTCTGGCTATATATAACAACTCCAGCCACAACACATTTATACAAATTGTATATTTATAAATCGTGATATATTCTGAAATGTTACCAATTTTAGCTGGTGACAAACAATTTGCCACCCACAGGGCGGAATTTAATTTTAGTCCCTTTCCAGTGTGCGCTCACTTACGTCACATAAAAGGAAACTGCTGCTGTCTGTGGAAAATGCAACTTTCTACCTTTTACGGTTCGCACTGTGTTGTGTTTTGTATGTTGATGAATCAGTCAGTCTCAGTCGATTTTATATATAGAGTTGTATATATACACACACGTATGTTAGAACAAATACGTATGTATGTATGTAATCAGCATCTTAAGTTTGCGTAGTTTTGTTCACATATAAACGCAAACACTTTCGCACACACACACACATGCAGAAACGTCTGTGCATACATATAGGGCAAAAAAAGGTATGGCACACTTGCATTCACGTATGTAGTTGTGTTTATTGGCTTATCGTAGGTTTGGCATGTTTCCGACACACATTAATATATTTACATATGCACTTTTACAAATATGCTGAATGTACACAATTATTTTGCGTACCTAGGCATTTACTTAACACACACACTGTTAAATAAAAGCGAATATTTCATATGCACATAGTTATATACACACGCATGTCTCTGCATATATGTGTAACTAAATAAAAACATATGTATATGCACATACATTTGGATAAACACACAAATATGTTTGTTTAACACAAAGCGCACATATGTCGCTAGTTTCATAAATTTAATGTAAATTACCACCGAGCTCAGGTAAGGAGATTTCATAATCCATTTTAAAAATATTAAATATTTGGACCGATCATATCCACAAGGCAGTAGAAAAACAATGTAAAAGCCGACTTATACTGTCAGGGATGGACACAGCTATTTTCGTTCATTCGATATTCATGCTGCGGGCCAAAGACCTATCAAAATACCACTGTTATCGATAACACGGCCAAAATAAATACTGCACCTTTCTCCATGCATCAAAATCACTTTCGGAACAGTGGCAATGGGTCTAGTGAAACACTGAGCGCCAAACGTATGCGGATTCAATTAGAAAGTAAATTATACAAACCATTTATTATTCATTTTAAATGCTGTAAACTTTTAGAAAAAACACCAATAAATACATGAATGATCTTATTTTATTTTGTAGTCAAATGCACATAATAGGTGTGAATTAATTACACCGCTTATAATTATTTTAATCAATGCTATAAAATCTTAACGCATACACTGAAGAAACTATGAATTTGTAATACAATAACATAAGGAAAAAGAAAAATATTTGTTCACTTTTACTGGGATTTTATAACGTTTCAAAGAGTTTTTTGGAAAAACTAGGAGAAAGAGCAGTAAAATGTGTAATGGACTATGGATTAATTAAAATAATTAACATACGAACATATCAGATAAAAGTTTTGAATTTATTTAGTTTTGCGTTGATATGTACTTATAGATTAGATGATTTTTCGAATCAATGCTTGTCAACTTGCGGAGAGTATTGTATTTTAAAAATGTTGGGAATGTAGTTCTGCCAGAAAAATGCTTTGAAATATTATAAAACCCCAGTAAAAACACAATTGATTTGTTCGACTCCTAATTATTGCAAGAGTTGAATAGTTTGTGTGAGTGTGTGGGTGTGTATGAGTGTGAGGGAGTGAGTGTGTGTGTGTGTATCTACAACTAATAAAATAATTAACAAACAATATACACCTTATAATTGTTTTCGAACCATTTCCGACAACAATGCTGAATCGTTGTTGGACATGACACCAGCTCCGCCTGCGCCACCTCCACCTCCGCCTGCTCCACCCCCTGCTACACCACCGCCTGCACCTGCTCCTGCCCCTCCGCCACCACCGTCTTTATTTCTATACGATGCAGAGTTGGGCACCCGCTGTATGGTGCGATCCTCGTAACGCGTTCGTCCCTGCGATGCCATTGGTCGATTGAGTGTATTGTTTGCGTTATTTGGTGAACTTGGCGGGGTACTGTGTGCGGCAAAATGTTTATTAACAAAGTCCTGCTCCTTCCAGCCATTCTTTTTGTAAACCTCGCGGAGCTCATGATGCTGCCACATGGTGTACAAAACTTGACTAGCAAACTTTATAACACACGTCGTATATTGTTCCTTGCGTCGCGTGATGTTCATCAAACGATCAACGCCACCGGCATCCAAGAGGGATCGTGCAAATTCTGGATTCTTTTTAATCACCTCATTGATTGTCGCCAAGACGGCTGTGATCGTATCATCCGATGTATTCTGATCATGTTGAGCATTACCCGATGGTAGTTTTTGGACTAAATCACGCATTGCATATTTCCCAATCAATTCCTTATTCCGCTGATCAATGGCAAGATTACGCAATGCCGTGGCAACGGCACAAACCACACGATCCACCTCCATGCGCAGCAGTTCCACGAGTATTGGAAGACCCTTCTCCTTGCGCACAGTGGCACGTATGTCAATACTCGGCTGCCAATAGCAGGCCGATAAATTTTGAATTGCACCGGCTGCAGCCTCCAAGGTTTCGGGATTCGAACAGCTCTGGAGCAGTGAGAGATAGTATTGTACGACCTCGGGCTGCCACAATTGTTCGTATCCCTTGCCGGTGGGATTACTTGTACCGGTACTTTTGGAATACTCTGTGGAAAAGATATAGTCTTGTTGCGACTCATTTGTGGCAGCGTCTTTCTTCTTTTTACTGGTGCCAAAACAGCCCAAATTCTCTCCTGAAAAGTCAGAAAGCAAATCAGTTTGTGAATCTTTATTTCAATGAGTTGAAGAAATTTACCTTTTGGTTTTGATGATGATGGAATGGCTCTCTCTTGTATGATAAACGGATGCTTATCGTAATTTGGATCCTCGACTTCCTGGCAACGATACGACAGATTGCGTAGTATGCAAACACAATTCTCGACGGTCTTGTTGCCAATATTGTTCTTCTCAATGGACGATCGCACGACATAGAACAGGGATTCCACCAAGTATTCGCAATTTCGTAGGCATTCGCGTGCGTGTTCGCCGGCAGAGCTAACGTTACGCAGCACGCCGGAGGCATTGCGAAAGACGGTGGAGAAACATGTCTCGCCCGAACAGATTGGATCCCAGCCAGAATGGGGCTTAATAATGTTACAGACTATAGCAGCCAGCGCTTCATCAATAATTGACCGTTTAATGTCCTCGCACGACGACATATTCCATAATACTCCAGTTACTAATTCTTTAACCTCAGTTTCTTGAGATCGACAGAGCAGATGCACCAAGGCTTCGATTCCACCAGCATTCTTAATACCACGTTTGTTTTCATCGTTTTGTCTACCATAAGATAAATTACGCAAGGCTCCACATGCATTTCTTAAAAATAAGAAGTCAAATTTAAAATTAAAAATAAATTTCTAACTCCAGTATTTCTTGCAGTGTACTCACTTGTGAATTTCGGGTGCATCGTATGACAGTAGTCGAATTAGTGGTGGTATTCCCCCCAATGTTCTTGTCCTCTGCTTGTTTGGATCATCCATGTAGCACAAGTGTTGCAAATATGCAGCTGCATTTGCTTTGATCGCATTGTTGGGATTGCTGAGGAAACTAATCACTTCGGATAGATTAGGGTCACGCCATCGCATTGTTGAACACAGATCACTATCGGAGCCACCAATGAAATCCTCCTTCTCACCCATTCGTGGTGGGGCAGCGTTCATGGAACCAGTGGCAAATGGTGTCATTTTGAACTCCCCCTGACCCTCAAATGAACGACACTGCGAGTCAATTGCAGGTTCGGAGCCATTTAAGTTATTGTCGAATGGCCGCGATGCAAATTGTTTAATATTTGCACTCACACCGGGCAAACCGTAATTGGGATCGGCCGTATAACCGTATGGTACTACGGATTCATCTGTATAATGAGGTTCCAGGCCACACGGTGGTAAACCAGGTAAACCAAAATCGGCACCTTCATCGAATTGTGGAGCCTGAATGTATCTAACGGTCGGCACTAGCGCATGTCCCTCCATGCCGGGAATGTTTACTTCCTGCGAAGTCGTTTCGATTTTATTTTGAGACCCAATTGTTGAGCAATGCGGGGCCATGCGTGTTAGGGTCCCCATCCCGGTTGGCTTCGATATATATAACGGAGCATTTGAATATCCTGCTGCAGTGTATTGCTCAAAGTTCTGAAATGCCGTGTACTGTGTTTGTATGTGACCCGATTCCGACACCATCGACGGCTCTATGTTTAAATTTTGTTGGGGATTCATCTTAGCTTAGTTTGCAACCTGAAACCAAAACAAATCTTAATCAAATCATTTGAATTTGATAACTTTTACTTAATTAGTATCGATCCTGAAGTTATTGATTGAACAAGTGCTAGTCGATAAATTATCGAATTGGAACTGAGTATTATATGCAGGAAAATGTACATATTTATGTATGAACCTATAGTATTAATTTTTACTATCAAATTAATTTTTAAAACCTTCAATGTCAAATTGGGAGAAATACAATGCTCTCTTTGTGTAAATACGGCACACATTTATACTTATATTTAACAAAGACAAAGAAAACAATCGCCAGTCATCTTCACAAAGAACTTTTAGATATATCCTTGTTCCTGGCAGGTACATCGTCTGTGTGTATGTGTGTCTCCACATACATACATATGTACAATCATACGTAGATATGTTTGCATATTTGTATGCATAAAAACATACAAATGCCACGCCCCTCGACTGTTTGTATAAGCGAAACGCTGCTTTATCTATGATTATTAACTGAACCGTATCATTAGCCACACAATACAAAAAAATTATAGCGTATATTTTATTTACAAACTTTGTTTCACTTAAGCCGACTTTGATCAAGCGGTTTTCCAATCTAGTGTTTGTACGTAAAAAAAATACATGCACACACTCACACACATACAGACGTATACGTGTATATGTACATATGAATGTCCGTAGATACTTATTAAAAATATCGATTTTTCGCAGAGGTGTCGCTTTCTACATTACTGCACGGTTACATGTATGTGTAAGCAAAAATATACATAAATTGTCGCTTGCAGCAAACAAACAGTTCGCGATAATATACTTTTGTCATTCAAATAATTTAATTATACATATGCAAATTGGAATGTAAGCTGTGTGTGTATGTATAACTTCAGCTCAATGCACAACGGTGTACAAAAGGTTTTTTTTTTGTAAAATGTTCTCATACTTTCACACTTTATGTTGCATTTTTGTTTGAATTGTATTTTTAAGAGATGGTTTTTATTCGTTTGGTATAGTTACCCACCTTAAAAATACCAGAAAATTATGTTGATAAACATATTTAATGATAGCAAGACACAAATCTGTATATGAGTTTAGTCTCCACGAACAATGCTTTGGTAATATTCTTCGCGTACTAATTCAAAGTTGGAGTCGTATATAACATGAAAATGTTCAATTCCACTTGTTCCGCAAACGCATGTAAACATAGCGCCGACTTCGTGACAGTAAATTGAGCCGCGAAAAGAAGAAGCAAAATCGTTTTGTGAGTTTGTATACAACCTGCGTTACTTAGGAGCAAATATTTATATTATGAACAATTTATCATTTAAAAAATTGTTAATATAGTTTCAATAAAAATATAGATTTATAGAGCTATTCACACTTCTACTTTTAAACATTTGCATATGCAATAATTTCCATATAATTCTTTGTTGGCAATCCTGACAGCCTTAGTAAACACCACACACTCCCAAAACTAGCCGAAAAGTGGATTCTGCGCTTGGAGTCTCCAGATTTTCGGTACATTTTAAGGAATTTGGTATAATACGCCAGCTCTTTGTACCTGTAACTCATCCAATTGGCACGAATCTGTAGAGGATTATGATTTGTTATATAAAGGCGATACGCAAGAACAATTGTTAAATTAATTTTCTTTATTTATACTGAAAATACAAATTATGTAGAAAATTTTCATACAAATTGGCGATCTTGACCGGATACAAATGTAATCGCTGATTCATGCACGTTGTTTTTTGTTAAATGCATTGCACAGACTTTCGATCTTGTAGTCTATTGACGATCAGTAGCTCGCAGCTTCTCCTCAACAGCTTCGCGAGATGCTTCCGACAAATCAGTAGCTTGTATATACTTCTGGACTCCGACCAACGATTTTTTTAAAGCATCAAAAGAACTGGAATACAACATCTTCTTCTTAACCTGCAAAACAAACAAATAAAATAAGAAATTAGTATTGTAAATTTAATATCAGTAGTGATTTAAAGTATGTACCTTAGCAGTATCGGGACACCATGACATAAGGAACAACTTTTGCTTCTTTGAGCTCTCTGACGTTCCTTGACATTGGTGCATATATTCAAAATCGAAGAGTCCATAACTGAAAGGTAATGAAAATATAAAAGGTGAGTGGTCTATTAATGTATTTTCTATTTGATAGCGACTTACCGGCATTCGCCTGGACCGCACTTCTGGATATCATCTAGAAACTGATCGTATTCACTGTTGCGATCGCCAACAGTTTCCACATCAATTTGCTTTTCATCACGAATGTAGAAGATTACATAGCGGTGTTTTTTATCCTTTTTAATTTCCTCGTATGTGGTTTTGCATACGTCCGATACAGTAACTCCAGAAGCCTATAAAAAAATATAAACATTACAGTTGTAATTATTATAGGAATATAAATCTAATTAATTTTGTAATGGTAATGAAAGTGGCCAATAAGTCAAAACATTTTCTGCTGAAAAGGATAAAAAATCGGCTGATTTTTGCAAAAATCCACCCTTGGGGCGGAACAATCGAGTTATACCTTTTGTTTCTCGTGCTATCAAAATATTTCAACAACTTTACGTATATTAAGAGCTTTCGAGATAAGCAGAATGTGAACATTGCCTTATATGGGCCTCAAGTTATTCTACATAGCAATTTTTTTTATACACCCAGTCATTTTGTTCATATGCGCACATCCTTCATCGTCAAAGATGTCAAGAGATGTGAAAAGTTTTGCTCTCTTATATACGTGGGGGGAATGTTAATTTCTTTTACACGCTGTCTCAACTGTACCCCAATTAAGATGCCTCACGTTTTCCCCACATGCTTTCTGCTTAACTCTTGTCTTGATTATTTGCCGATTTATTTTTATAAATGTAACTAACTCATAATGGGTGTTCATGAAAAAAAAAAAAGAAATGAAAGAGCGTTACCACCTCAATTTTCAATTCTGCCCATCTCTCTATAAACAAACGCGAGCATAGTGTGCAACCCTTGTGTTAATATATGTATGTTTGTATGTTCGTACACATACATATGCAAAACCTCGTACTGCGGTGTATGTGTACGTGAGTAGGTTTGATTTCGTATACACATACAGGCAAATGTATGTACATACGAACGTACATTATTCAAATTTGCCGGTAATATTCTGAAAAGTAAATTACTAAACCTTTTCACTGCCCACATACAAGTTTATACGTCATATATACTGTTCAGAACATTGAATATATTTTTATTTATATATTTTTGATATATACATTTAGTTTGTCTGGTAAAAGTTTAATTCATTATGTAGCGAAATGAGCAAAATTGAAAGTTTGCAAACATATGAATGTGCGGAACACATACACAAAGAAATGCACATACATGCGTAACTACACAGTTATACATGCACACGTATATGTGCATGTATTGATAAATTTGGAATTAATATTATGAGCATTACTCAGCCTATTCTGACTAATGTCTGCATATGTATGTATGTATTTTGCTGAATACATAGATACATATGCAGACACATGTATATATATATATATCACACCAAGTATTTATATTTCCGAACGCGTACTTATACATATGTGTGTATATATATCCATTTCCGTATACTTATACATACACATAAATGTATATATATAATTTTCTTTATTCATATGGTTTAGTATGTACCACTGTACATACATACATGTATATCAAAAAATATTTTTAGTGCATAGTGCTAAAATACATATATGTATATGTATACCGTACATATACATTTTACATATTAATGGTTAAATGAATCATAGTATTATATGTAGATGTAAGTAGGCATTATATTATACACATTTCACATCCAATATAAATTGTTAACTATTTTATTTTAAACGCACTTACCATTTTTTTTCTGTAAAATGTGAATACTTTTACAAAATTCGGAAACCAATTGCAATGTATGTATACTTTAAAACACAATTACCGTTTAGTCTTCCGACCGCAACGAACAACCGGACTAATCAATTTGGGTGGTGGTTCACTTGGCTGGATTTATATATGAGTTGCCAGTCATTCACAGTTCATGAATCGTTGCTTTCAAGTTGTGAACTCTTTCGAAACGATGGAATTGGAACAAAATAATTTTCTTTGTCTATCTCCGATTATTGTGTTAGAGCAGAAATATTTTATTTAAATTATATATTTTTTATGATATACAAAGTCAAGGCTGCTTTGATTTATGTATATTTGCCACAAGCTCAATCAAAAAGAATTATATAGCAAATGGAATTGGCGCTAAAACGTTGGTAACTTCTAAAAACTCCATGTACGGCAATTCATTTTGTTTCATTTTCATTTTGTTTTTATGCACTAAAGAAATTTCCCCGAATTTTGCAAAAATACACCATCGGGGCTGAAAAATTAGTCAGTTTTTAATTGTGCTATCAACCAGTTTCAACAAATTCAAGTATCTTAAAAACTTTCGAGATAAGCAACATTTCCATATATGGTTAGCCCAGCTCTCTCTCTCTGAAGTCTGTTGCAGCACTGCTGTTACACACATACATATATAGCAGAGTGTGAGCGGCACAGCCTATGCATAGGGCTAAGCTCTCAAATGTTAACGATCGTGTTCTCTCTCTGCTCACCTGCGACGCCACAGCAACAACCAAAAAGTAATCAGTCGCTGAGCAACAGGCCATTTAAGGAGTGTGGTTTAAACTTTAAACATCTCTTTTTTTTTATATTGCGACTTCAGTTATTAAATGTAGACCGGTCTATATAGTATGTAACAAATGCAATGTTAACTTTCTCTCTATGACCTTCTATCTATGCTTACACGATTCTCTTGTTAGACGCAGCACTCATTCTCTCTAATATTTTTGGCGCAAAAAGTGCAATGCCATAAAAACCCTTAAATAGCAACCATCAGCATAAAATCTATTCAATCATGACTTGGTCTCCGTACTGGCAACAAGTGCTTCACATTATTGAATTCTGGAGGACTTGTCTGCATTTCTGTATAGAAGCTAATCGATTTGGTTCAATTACAATACAAACTAATTTGTATGCACTTGCATTATCCTATTTAAATCTGATTTGATTTTAATTGCATATAGCATATTCCAATATGAATCGATATAACATCCACAGGAACACCATTGACTTTAGTAAGGTTGGATAATTGCAATGAAAGTCATTAACACTGGGATGCACTTAGCTCTGCCAACCTCGTGTTGTTCCTCTATTCACATACGTAAGCTTGGTCGCCAATGTATACTGTTGAAATAATTTATATATTGTATTAAAACGTAAACACATTCAATTTTGTTTTAAACCGCTACTATTCCATGTTTTATTCCATGAAGAATGTTCAAAGAACCGTGTACATTGAAATACATGTTTGTCGCAAAGGTGTTTCTATGTGCTGCTGGATTTACTTGACTTCCTTCACTTGCAGACCTGGTGGCAGGGACTGCTTGATTTTGTCAGCCTTCTCCTTATCCTGTACGACTAGCGTATACAGGAAGCGGGAGCAACGAATCTTGAACTTGGTGTTCAGTGGGTTCTTCTTTATTTTCACTGCACGCGCATCGGAGCGACGGGCCTTGTTCAGGAAGTCTTTCACTTCTTTGATTTCACGTGGCATCTGGAGAGTAAAAACATTCTTATTTACGTGCACTTTATAATTATTTTGAATCATTCACTTACATTGGTCTTTTTTATAAAACTTAAAGTTCCAACATGTATTTACCCTACCAACAGGGAAAAGGAAAGAAATATTGTTCAGCGAGTTTCCGGTTGTATGACAGATCAGGGTTGCTTTGACTTTACGTAAGTTGGAGTTATCGAAAACAACAGACAACACTTTCATTAAATGGTACGTTGCCACTGCACGCGTTTCTCCTGTTACAAAACAATCGAACGCGTTGCCAATTATTAATTACTAGCACCAATGAACTGAATATAATAATTAAGAAGCGTAGAGAAATATTTTTAAATTACAATTTCATTAACGACATAATAAATATATAAAATTAAAACTATTTTGAAGAAGAAAAGTCAATACAATAATAAAATATTTAATATAAACAGGCACAAGTTCGAAAGTATTTCATGTAATTATTTTGTTAAGTATACAATTTTTGAATATTTCTTAGTACTATTTAGTTAATGAATCCCTTTACAACTTTTGTTTTTTTTTGTAATAGTTTTGATGTCGATTGACTCGTGTAACTTGTATCTTAAATCTGTAAGTACAATTCGTGCTTTACGATGTATCGATATTTATACTTGCAATCCATGAAAATATGTATGTGTGTTATTAAATAGAATACAGTAGATATACATATTTTTATCATGAGAAAAGCAAATTTGTTCGAACATTAAAAACAATTAAGAAAATATAATTAATTGCACTGTCATGGTTTTCATACGCGTCAAGTAATCTGTGAATTTAAAACAATATGAAGAAAACAATCTACATGTATTTACTAACCATGTACTAGCATATGATCACATACAGACATACATACATGTCTACATACCTATGTATATTGAAAACTAAAAAAACTTGATCTCAATTCTGAGTCGCCGGCTATAATTGTTATTTGTTTATGTGAATTATAATAAACTAATTGAAATAAAATGCAATATATTAATAAAAATGTACATGTAAACGCTATAAAAGGATTATTCTAAAAATAAAACAATTACTTTGGGTAGGTACATAGTTAAATTAAAATAAACAAAAGCATACAATAAACACATGCATAATAAATATATTTTTAATGTTTATTCTGATAAAATATGTGTATGCATTAACTTTGTAAATGCCAAGTGAATTTGTGCCTCGTACACAAAATACTTATAACAAGTACATTATGTATATACATACATACATACAGATGTGTGTATGTAGGTATGTACACTGAGAGCTGTGATTTATCGGCAAAACTAAAGAAAATCCAAGAAATCATTTCACGTGTCGAAGTTTTAATACTCTTGCAGGTTTTTCTTTTATTTCTCTCGATATCGATAAACAAATATTAGGGGTACTTTTAATGTGTTCAAGTGAGACCGTGTAAAGATTTAATTGAAGTACGTATTTACACAAAGAAAGATTAATCATGAGATTACATTCGATTCGAACTGTGTTTACAATCAAAGTTTGCTAAAGTTTGTTTATCTATTGTTTATTTATAGGTGAATAGCTAAGAAAAAGGGACTCTAAAATGGAGGATGGAAATAAATGCCGTGTTCAGGAACCGACTTTAATCGAGAATGAAAGTGGACAAAAGCCAACTCCATGTACAAATGTTTTTAATTATCAGACGCCAGCTGGCATGCTGAATCACACGACAGCGGACATGATAGCCAATCATGGGTCGACGATTGCCAATCACCCGCTCGCGATGACCAATCATTCGGATACGTTTGCCAGTCACGCCGAAAGGATTGCAAATCATGAAAGGATAGTCCATCATCCGGAGGGGATTGTCAATCACACGGAGAGGATTGCACACCAAGAACAACTTGTCAATCATATGGATACAATTGCCAATCATGCCGAGAGAATTGCCCATCATCCGGATACGATTGTCAATCATACAGAGCGAATTACGCATCCAGAAAGAATTGTCAATCATCTGGATACGATCGCCAATCACGTAGAACGGATTGCGCATCCCGAGAGAATTGTCAATCATGCAGAAAGGCTTCCGCATCATCCCGAACGGTTTGCCGAGCATCCCGAAAGGATAATCAATCATCCCGATCCGATGGCCAATCATGCGGATCGATTAGCGCATCCCGAGAGGATTCCGAGTCATCTGGATCCTATGGGTAACCATGCAGAAAGGATAGCTCATCATACCGATATGGGCAGTCATCCCGAAAGACTTGTACATCATCCAGCCCATCATCCCGAGAGAATTGTCAATCACCTGGAGTTGATGGCCAATCAAACTGAGCTAATGGCAAATCATTCCGAGCTAATTGCTAATCGTGCGGCCTTAGACAGCACCATGATGCCCAATGTACTACATCCCTATCCTCCAGCGCCTCCGGCGCCCATGGACACCACAGCCGAGACAGCCAATCCTCTGCAGCCTCCGCACGGGCAGAAGCGCAAGAACACCCAAGGCAAGGATGAGAGTACAACGACGAAGAAGAATATGCTGCAGCAGGCGGCAACGAGTGCAGAGGAGAAGAAGACCAATCACTTGAGGAAGAACATTCGCGACGTCATGAACGAGCAAAACTTGGACATGACAACTCTGGCCGCCCAAAAGGAGGAAGCCGAACGATTGGCGCGTGTGGCCGATCAGCAGAAATCGATGCGAGAGATACGCAAACATGCCGTGCAACAGAATTTCTTTCGCATACTTAACTTGGAGGATTCGGATGAGGTGAAATGTGATGCAGTGTCGACGCCCATTGAGGCGGCGCCTATAGTTTTGCCCGACGATGATCTGGCATCGGTGACATGTGATGACGAGGACGAGTCGAGTAGTAGCCTCAGTTGCAGCATGGACGATGTGCTCGAGAAGGATACGAGTAATGAGCCCTCAAACGAAGTGGTCACCATCGATGATAGCTCTGATGATGACTGCATTCTGCTCTCCGAAGAGGAGGAGGAGGAAGAAGAGGAGGATTACAATGAGAGCGATGATGCCACCAACAGTGGCATGCATGTCAAGGATCTATACAACATACCCGACGAGTACGGACGGGTTGTGGTCAACATTGCCCATCCGGAGGGAGAGGAAACCTTGTATTTGGCCCCACAGATTGCCAAGGTCATTAAGCCGCATCAAATCGGCGGTGTGCGTTTTCTATATGACAACATTATCGAATCGACGCGACGATATCAAAAATCCAGCGGCTTTGGCTGCATTCTGGCCCATTCAATGGGTCTGGGCAAGACCCTGCAAGTTGTTTCCTTCTGTGATATATTCCTAAGACACACATCTGCCAAGACGGTTCTCTGCGTGATGCCCATCAACACGCTGCAGAACTGGCTCAGCGAGTTCAACATGTGGGTGCCACGTCACACCGATGATCACAACATCAGACCACGAAACTTTGACATCTTTGTGCTCAATGATCAGCAGAAGAATCTGACGGCACGCGCCAAGGTCATACTCAATTGGGTGCATCAGGGTGGTGTGTTACTCATCGGTTACGAGCTCTTCCGCCTGCTGGCACTCAAACTGGTCACGACGCGCAAGAAGAAGGGCAAAAATCAGCACGAACTGCACGACTCCAGCAAGGATCTAATGAACATGGCTTTCGAAGCGCTGGTTAAACCTGGCCCAGATTTGGTCATCTGTGACGAGGGACATCGCATCAAGAACTCTCACGCGGGCATTTCGCTAGCCCTAAAGCAAATTCGCACACGTCGCCGCATTGTGCTCACCGGTTATCCGCTGCAGAATAATCTGTTGGAGTACTGGTGCATGGTGGACTTTGTGCGTCCCAATTATTTGGGCACACGCACCGAGTTCTGCAACATGTTCGAGCGTCCCATACAGAACGGACAGTGCGTGGACTCCACGCCGGATGACATCAAACTGATGCGTTATCGCGCCCATGTGCTTCACTCGCTGCTGCTGGGCTTTGTACAGCGGCGTTCGCATACGGTGCTGCAGAGCACTTTGCCGCAGAAACTGGAGTATGTTATACTGGTGCGTATGACGGCGTTTCAGCGCAAACTCTATGACACCTTCATGACGGATGTGGTGCGCAAGAAGGCGTTTCCAAATCCACTGAAAGCCTTTGCCGTCTGCTGCAAGATTTGGAATCATCCGGATGTTTTGTACAACTTTCTCAAAAAATGTGAGACTGATTTAGATTTAGAAATCGATGAGACGACAGCGGCGAATTCTGTTGTGGATCCTCTAATCCCGCTGCCACCAACTGATGCCAGCAAACCCAACCTGATTGAGCCAACACCTCAGCAGCCTGCAATCAATCAAGGCTTTAACAACGTGCCCAACACCGAGCTGAACAAAAACTACCCGAATAAAAGGTAAATTTAGTTATTAACTTCAAAACCGTTGAACTATGTCTAATATATATCTTTAATTCCTCAGTTACTGTGCGGATAAGGAGGAGCAACTGAACTATAGCAACTACAACGCCGAAGCCAAGGGCAACTACTGGCTGGACTCGGCAATGCTTTCCAAACCGAGCTATGTGGAGGTCATCAAACCAACCGACACCAACATGTCTAAAGATTTCGAGACCATTACCGGTTCCTCTGAAATTGTGGACTTGGACACGAACGAAATCAAGACGGTTGAGAGAAATACTTTACCTAATCCCATGAGTCAACAAAACACCAGCGAGCTGAATAATCTAACAAATGTGAAGAGCCTCAACAGTATTAACAATGATGTGATCAAGAAAGTTATCAAAAGCAAGCGTAATGATGAATTCTCCTGCTCTTGGGCTCTCGATATTATGAAAAACTATATACCCGGTCAGATATCGAGTTCACCCAAAATGGAGATATTCTTTTGCATCATGAAGGAGAGCATTTTTATGGGCGATCGTATTTTGTTGTTCAGCCAAAGTTTGTTGACCCTAAATCTGATCGAGGGTTTCCTTAAAGCCAGCTATGTGCCGGGTACTTCCAACTTTTGGACTCGAAATATTTCCTACTTTCGTAAGCACTTGAACTTGGCTTCCTCTAGACAACAACTTATATCTATCTATATTTACAGGCCTGGATGGCTCGACATCGTCGCAGGAAAGGGAGAGACTTGTTAACGAATTCAATGCAAATCGAAATATTAAACTGTTTTTAATTTCTACAAGAGCGGGCTCTTTGGGCATCAATTTGACGGGCGCAAATCGAGTTATAATCTTTGATGCCAGCTGGAATCCGTGTCACGACACACAAGCTGTATATAGAATATATCGGTAAGTGAGAAGTGGGAAGAGGTAGAGCCAAAGGTAGTCAAGCTACCATACAATTATTCACTCCTTTAGACTGCCCTTAACTTTTATGCTTCTCTTCTTCATTTTTGCAGATATGGACAGACGAAACAATGTTATGTGTACAGAATTGTAATGGACAAATGTTTGGAGAAGAAAATCTACGATAGACAAATTAAGAAGCAAGGCATGTCGGACAGAATTGTGGATGAGTGCAATCCCGAGGCACATTTATCCATGAAGGATATAACCAATTTATGCCACGACTATAGCTCAGACGACGAGCAAGTCGAGGGTGAAAGTCAGAAGGACGAGAAGGAGGTAGCAGCAGCTACAGGAACAACTACGGGCACAGCTGCCGCAGCAGCTACAGGAACAGAAACGGGAACAGCTGAGGGAGCTGCTACGAAAACAGCTCCAGAGACAGCTGCGGGAACTACGCCAGAGACAGCTGAAGGTGCAGCTGCAGCTGCACCAACTACTCCTGTAGCAGCTCCCACTCCCGTTAAAGTAAAAGATGAGAACATCACACCAAATGCAGTTCATTTGGATCCCATAATCAACACAATTGTGGAATTGCATAAGAATTACATCACTAAGGATCCGTTTCTACACGAAAGCCTCTTGGTGGACCAAAAGGATCGCAAACTATCACAGGCCGAGAAGCGACAGGCTCATCGCAGCTACGAGCTGGAGAAGAAGGCATCAGTTAATCAAAAACTAACATACACGTCAGGGAAAATGCAATACAAAATTGTTAACAACGATGGCACTGTGGTAACACGACCCGTGGCATCGGTGAGTCATGGAGTTTCCCTTTATAGACACATAGATAACCAGTTTAATTTTAGATTAAACCGCTGCAAACAAAGAAGGTTCAACACACCGTTGGTCGTTCAACACGTTGGATTCCTGCCGAGGTCTGGCAAAGACAGGGAATGACGGCACAGGAAATGACATTACCACTGGGTAAGTAATGGGATAAAAGAGAAGAATTAAATTTAGACAACTTCTAATTACTTTGCCTTACAGATGTTGTCATACCCACGAATTCATCGGAGAAATCCAACATAATACTCAAAGCCGGCCAAAGGGTTATGGTGTTAAAATCAACTAAAGGCATTTACATGCAGTTGGATAGTGGCAAGATTATAGCTATACGAACAACTTCCAAACGCACCGATGTCGATGCTAAAGACAGCAACAAAGATGACGTAATTGATATAACATCTGACTGTGATACCGATAATCCCAAGCCGAAGTCGTCAGAACCAGGTAAGTTTACTCTATGACTTAACCTTGTGCAGGAGACATTTAAACTTGCTTTCTTGTAGACAAATCGACGGAGAAATCGAAGGAGCAAACCACAAATGGCGTGGCAGCCAAGGAAAGCGATGCAACTGACATCAAATTTGGATCTACCGCCAATTTAGGGGAACTGCAGCAACAATCTAAGCAACAACTAGCGCAAACTACTCCAACTACAACTACAAATACTACTACTAATCACACTAGCCATACTCAGAGTGTGGCTAACAATAATTCATCCTTATTGCACCCCATGTCCGATAGTTTAGATTATCAAAAGCAGCAGCACCAACAACAGCAGCAGCAGCAACAACAACAACAGCAAACTTATAAGCATGAAGCACCTTTGCCTATGGTCCAACCATACAATACTAGTTCCATTAATGTTCAAGCGAATACATCGTCCCATGCACCTCAGCCGCCGCCGCCGACGTCTTTACCCCCCACGTCTAATGAGTTTACGGAAAACTCGTATTTCGCTAGTAAAAACGTACAGCATTCGTTTCCTCCTCAATATTATAATTACTATGACAATAAGAGCACACCGACAACGCCCGCAAATTATCATCTGAATAACTATACCCCCTATGGACATTTTAATTTCTCACCCTATCATTCCAATTTCCATTCGGCACCGGGATATAGCGGTAGCTCGGCGGCATATATTAATTCGAATGTGTTTCCTAGACAACCATGGAATTCAGTTGGTAATCATCATCATCATCAAACTAGTAACGAATCAATACGTCAGCAACAATATAGTATGGGTAATACGTCTTATCCGATTAATGAATGGTCCTCCCAATAAACAATGTAATAATAATAATCAAATAACAAATGATCACACACACACACTAATTTCATTATTAAGTAACTTTTGACTAATTTATTTATTAGACTAGAAAATTATCTTGAGACGTAGCATCTAAAAATACCAAATAAGCATAGTTTGTCATTCCAAACAGATAAAGTTTATTAACATTAAATAAAATTAGGCAATATATATATATGAAAAACTATATATATATATATGTATATTATATATATGAAAAATTTATGACTTCTTATTGGATTGGAACTAAAAAGAACTGATCTATGAACTTTGCTAAGCTTGAACTTTGCACTGGATGGTTAACTTGGAACTAGCTGTGAAGAAAAGAACTGGACTAAGAACATATGAGATGAGGACTACCCTCAATGATTTTAAGCTGAGTTTGGAACAGAACTATTGATTAAATCGATAAATTGAACTTTTCGTCTCCATAGTCAAAGCTATCGGAAATAAACAGCAAGTGCATTTAATTTGCAGGAGCCCAAAAGAAAGTAATTTCTTTTGGAATTTTGCCAAGATGCGCAGACAGGCGAAAGACGTGTTATAAAAGTTGTTCATGCATGCACCGTTATGCATCAGAGATCCGACCATGTTAATTTGCACAAGTTATGAAGATGCAGCAGCCTAAAATATACGAAGCTTAACTACACTAGTTCTTTAGTCCTTATATTATTACAAAAAATAAATAGAAATTACAAAAAAGTTTATAAAAAGCATAAAATTCTGCTTTATTGATATACCTGAATTCAGCAAGTATTGTTTTTAATTAATAATTAATATGAAATTTAAAGAGTATTTTCAAGCTGCGAATTCCCTTTTAAAGATTAAGCTTTAAAAATTGCAGTCTATCCATCTCATAGTTATATTAGCTTTTAATTTCTGGCAGTGAAGTTTTACAACATGTTCGGGCAACATCTACGGGCAGTCGATATAATAAATATTATTCTGGGTAATATTTTTTAAAAATTTATTTTTAAGAACGACAGTGCTAAAAGAATATTTCTACCGTGAAAAGTTAGATTTTTCAAAATTAGTGAAACAATGAACGATTAACTTGTCACAGGGGATTATTAAAAAATATATAAGAGCTTTCACTTTCACTTTTCCAAACAACCTTGAACTGTCTGGTTTTCCCCCCTAGTGGTAAAATTTGTTAAAATGCTTTTAGCTTGAGCAATATAGAAAATTCTTGCTCGTTGTAAAATTAAATATTATTTTATTTTAGGCATTATTATTGTAGTGTCTATAACCAAAATAGCTGCCGATAATGTACGACCACAAACAGGGGTAAGTTGAGTGTTAATGGGACTCCTGGATGATTCAATTGATTTTTCCTTGACTGTAAAAATTCAGGCCTTCTACGTCTATAATCAAGTTGCTCTTAACCAGCAAAATAAGTTGAGAAACCTTTACTGGTACACGATGGGACAACCCATGTTAACGGCTAGAAAGCAACGCACTGTAAACTTTCAAATAAAACCCAGATATCCGAGTCCTCCGTTTAAGATTTCGTCTTCCTACGTGAATCCTCTAAGGTAAGCTTTAACTTCACCTCAAAAGCTTAAAATATAATTATTTTTCTTAATTTTTAGGGCCGCCTATCGGAGTCCCTATGATGCTACTATATCAGCGAATACCTTAAAATCCTATTTAACTTCGGTTAGCTTGCCATCCACGACTCCCATGCCAAAGATATTACCAAGTACCAGATTCCAGCCCAGTATTCCCTATGATGAACTTACCTATGAGGACCCCAAGAGCTGTACGGAGAAGAATCTGACCGTAACGGGTAGAGATGGCCCTATAACTCTGCCCCACAACCTAAGACCGATTGAGATTACCTCACATAGCATGCCACAGCAGTATAATATCGCCCCTATAACTCCCCTTCCAGTTGTACCATATGTTTCACATACCTATTTCACACTGGACGATGTTGTAATACCGAGTTCTTCTGAGAATCTGCTGTACTACAAGCCGGAGAGGAAGGAGAGAGTTCCAAAAATAACACCTCCACCTCCATTTACGACACTCAGACCAAAAATGTCCAATAATCTGATGGCTGATCTGTTCGGGGCTGATTTATTTGATGATGTAGTGCCCGTCGAGAAATCGAAACAAGTATATCCAACGGCACCACCCACAGTTATTGCCGAAAATGTGACAAAAGTGGATGTAACGACCACGAAATCTGCTTTTTTGAATCAACCCTTTGTAAGGGAAGTGTTCAACATATTTTCAGAACCCAAAACTTCGACGGTACCACCTGAAATCGAGACAGTATTCAATTCAAAAGAGGATCATACGAAAAGTTTAGTTACGACTACATTAAACACAATAGTGAACGATATAGACAGTGACAAATTTGAGGAAACTAACGGGAATAACCCCTTCAAACCGATTAGGGAAATTCAAGCCCCTATAACGACTACCTTAAAAACTCCCACATCCACTTCCTTCCTAGGTCTATTAGCTAGCAAAATTAAAATAGCTCAAAATCATAAGAAATTCTCACCTCTCGCCGTAAAGAAACTTTCCTACAGCACTCAACCAGTAAGCACAAGCACTACTACAGAGGTTCCCCGTACTGTGCAAGTTCCCTCCCGCAAGTCTCGACGTACCAAAACCTATTCCAGGCAAAGAAAGTTTGATGCGAATGCCACACGTTTAAATAACTACAATTTGACAAATGCTAAAATTACGCATGCCAAAATATTAAGACCGACACTCAAATCCACTACCAAGAAACCCAAAATTCAGGCACAGAATGTAACGGAAATTCCCACCTCAACGCCCGAAACGAAGAGAGTTATTACTACCATACGTAGTACTCCAGTTTCCAAATCCATCAGCAGTGCGAACTTTACGGAAACAACGGCATTGGCAGCAGAATCAGCAATTATGACCATTTCGAATGCAAATTCCAATGCCAGAAACCTAAGAGGTTCCATGCATCGATTTCGAAAGCGTATGCCCGATATCCAGAAGGAACTTGTCCATACAACGGCCATTCCACAGCTACCCATTGAGCTATATTTTACTAAATTAACCAAAAGTCAGTAACCTGTCATTATAAATTAAACTCATTTAACATATCTTTAAAAACTTAATAAAGGTGCAGCATGATTAAAGAATTTCGCTGGCGCATGAATCATTTTGTGGACTACCCCTATTATTTTTACCCATTATTTTAGGACATAAAAGTTCGATTGGCTGCTGGTGGAAAGACCTATGCCAATTAGCTGCGGAACAAAATAAAAAGACAAGCAGACAGGCAGTCAGACATGACTATATGCACTCAGTCCCACTGATCGAACAACTATATAGTATATATGCAATGCATATATAAACAATATAGTCGACACACCTCCTCCAAAATTATATCCGTAAATAGCAAGTGCTTAATTCGTAATACGTAATACAATTAATAAAAATACATATACACATAATGTATATATATATATATATACACTATATCATGTGTATACTTTGTTTATATATAGAAACGATTCATTGAGTTAAAAACGCTTTTAGATTTATCTTTTATAATTATTAAGTTCTATTTTAAAATTCCTTTTATTAGGTTACAGTCAATGATGAAAATGAATACAAAAATATTTTTTACCATAGAATTTACATATATCTGGATAAATATTTAACACATAGGGTCAAGACGTCAACTGGTTGACTTCAACAACAAAGTTGGTCAGCAACCAAATTTAGCTGCAAAAAGGGAAATAAAAAAAAAAATACACAAATTAGCAAGTGATTTGGGTTATAATAAGGGAAATTTAGTTGTACTCACTCTGTCCTTAAGTGTGAGCCATTGTCCATGGACAGGCAGCCAGCACCACCGCCGAATCCGTAACCCTTTGGTCCGTATTTGCGTCCGTGACAGTTTTTGCAGAACAATTCCTTTTCGTGCTCAGTGCAGTTTGTGGAATCCAAAGCCTTGTTGCACATACCTATATAATGGGATTTTTTTTGTGGGGTGGAGCAAAGAAGAAAGTATGAGTCATCCTGTATAAAGATCAATCCACTGTTTGATTACTCACTGCACTTGAAGCAAGTCTTATGGAATTTGTAGCCACCAGCGACACGCTCTTCAGCGGCGTAGACAGATTTGCCGCACGCTGGGCACTTGGGAGTCTCTACGGGAACGAAAGGCATTTTGGTATATCTGCCAAAAATAGAGAAATACAAAATAAATAAATAAATTTGAATTGTGGGTGGGTGTGTAATGTATATGTATGTGTGTGTGTACACTGTACACATACATATATATGCTAGTATATATGTATAGTATACATACCGTCGAAGGTACACTTGTAACGAAGTTCCTGTCTGTCAAAGATGCTGCCGACTAAACTGGAAAGATTCTGTACACTGGTAGTCTATATTTGTGGATGCACACGGCACAACAAGAAAAAATACATTTTGCGTAAGAAACAACAGCAATAAAGTGATGAATATAATCGAATGCTTTTTTGGTCGACTACCGTTGACTACCCGCCACCGACCACCACTCATACTGAATACAAATATTCGTTTACAACAAATCTCAACTTAATCACTAATCCGTTATTCGAATCCAAGACAAATCTCAAATCCCTTGCAGTGTCTTGAACAGAAACTAATATTAATCAAATGGGTTAGCAGATGTGTGCATATACAGTTGTTGGTCACTGTGCTATGCTTACATATATAGACATAAATATACCTTCCCTCACGTATGTATGTATCTAGCTGTGTGTACATATTTATGAGCAATACTCTTATTATTATAACAATTTATATTTATGTATGTGCATTGCGCATATACTTAGTATAAATAGATTATTAATAATGCATACATATGTTTCTTAATGTGTACATTCATGTATGTATTTCTTACATTGGAATCTATGTAAAATTATTTAAATTTTAATATTTAAAAAAATAAAATTAGCCACTCATTAAAATAAATCATAGGTATGTATAGGATTCCAAATTTAAATTTACATAGATTTATGATTATTCGTGTTTTTTGTGCTAAAGTACACTTTAGATGTCTGTCACACATTGTGTAACACATCGTGATGGAAATATTCAAAAGAAGCAAAAAAAAATACAAAGAACACAAAAGTTAATTACATGTGTATAATTATGAGTTTGTATGTATAATTGGGCATACCCATACATACATACAGTGTATACGTCTGTAGGTGTGAATGTGTTTGAGAGATTTGCCAAACAATAAATAAATTGGTGAGCGTTTGAGTGATGAGCTGCCAAATACCCTGCAGTGGGTGTTCACGCCCACACGTTTATATTCGGTACATTTGTATGCAAAATGGTTTGCCTTAAGTAGCTCGTGTAGCACCAAATATAGCATGCTAGTTTTCCAGCTTTTAGCATGACGGCCATTTTCTGAAACTTGTACGTAAATTGGTGTATGGAGTTGGTACCTTTTCTAGTGTCAATTGACAGCGCCAAATATAGCATGCAAGTTTTATTGTACAAGTTGTTGAAAGAACAGCGAAAACGTTGCATACTTTTAGGCAGTCGTAGAAAATAATTTCTATTTTGTACAGTGTGTCATGAGCTACAATTCACATGCCAACAAGAGCCAATATAACTATTTAACTGAAATCTGTATATAGCTAATGTACTTTCTATAAAATCTATATAACGATTGATGATATGGGCACTGGCTCAGCATGTATAGACACCTATTCACTTCGTCGCTGCAGCGACGCAAATCTTTTCAAAAGTGTCCCTATAATTTCATATTCGCCGTGCGCAAAAAATTAAAAATTGGACACGCCAATAGATCAAAAATGAAATCAAGCCATCAATTAGGTCAAAAACCCAATAAATATTGTTTGCAAACTACTAAATTTCTCATGAAAGCGATTCTGGGCTCACAGGAATTTTCCACACGTCTGGACATTAAATTAAATATGCAATTTCTGATAACGATTCCACAGTGCCAGCTAATAGTAAAGCACAAGCTGTCGAAATTCCCTAATTACTGGAAGAGACCCAAATTGGCAAATGCTTTGAATGCGCTGCGGGGTAGACTAGAGCAATACTTCAGGAGATCAAAGGGTAATACCCGAAAGGAGGAAAGTACTGCCCTAACGACTATAGAAACTCCTGTTGTAAGTATATATCTTATGTCTAGGATTAATTTTGAGTTATTTATTCCTTTTTTAGCTCAAGAAATCCGAGAGTTTGTTGGACCTTTTGAGACTACGTAAAAAGATGTTGGTTGAGCGAACGGTCACACTGTTTTCCTGGTTTGAGTTGCAGATTGAACGACTCCAGACTGAAAGACTTTTTATGAATGTTAAGGAAATTCGTAAAATTCAAGATATTATTCTACAAAATATGCAGAAGGAGCGACTGTACATAAATGGGTGAGATTTGGGTCACTGAATTCTACAGATTATGGTCATAAAAATAAAGTGACTTTTCTTTTATCAGTTTAATGCTACAACATGGACCCAAGACAGACGGCTTTTCCACTGAAATACCTACAGCATTGAGGGTCTCTCCGCTGAAACTGAGCTCATCCAGTTCAAAAGATTCTATTCTTTCCGAGCTAAAGCCCAAAACTCCTTTAATTACCGAAAATTGGCAACACGATGCTCTCGATTTTGTTTTGCGTCGACATATATTAGATCAACCGCCAGGAAACAATGTATATTATAATTTATACCTGTGGCTACTAAAGAAAAGAATTCAAAGCGGCTCTGCCCTTTTGTCACTATTTCCAGAAAACAGCGATACTTCTAATATAGTTAGGGAGCTATATGGTGATACCCAAGGAACGGAAAATTTCAGTTTGGACAGCAGCAAAGGAAGACCGATCGACGTCGTAGTCTCGAAGTACCCGGAGAAATCTACCGATCCCATCCCGCTTAAACAGGTGACTCACCACTGATCTTTGAAAATATCCTTTAATCCTCTTCCAAATCCATTTTAGGCTGCTATAAGTTCAAAAATGCCCGACGAAACTCCAAATCAACCCAAAGTGGAACAATTTAAGCTTTCAAATCAAGAAGATGCAATTTTTGAGCGTTTAAAGAAAGACGTGTCTTTGGAGCTGATGAAAGAGCAGCAGAAGCCTTTGGGCAAAGTTGATGCTTCCAAAACGCTGTGCTCCCAGGAGCAGCAAACTAATTTCAATGACCCCACCAACTTTCTATCCAAACTGCGCAAAGGATTTGCCAAACGCCCGTCCAGCTGTGCTGCTGATCACATTGAAAAGGTGCTGATATATGAGCTGTATAATGAGGATCTACAGTGGGAGCACAAGTATGATATCACCTGCGATGTGCTTGATGCGCTGATTGAAGAACTAATTGTACAGCATGTTAAACATGTAGTTAAGTGTATTATTTTTGAATAGATTCGCAATTTAACAATATTTAGCATTAATTTTTACTTAACTAAAAACTTGAATATTTTTTTAATAATAAATGAAATCACTTCCAATATGTTAAGCAGCGATAGACCCATAAAGAGACCAATTACACCGCCTATAGCAACTGAAAAGGAAGACAAATATTAGAAATATTTATTGGGGATTAGAGTTTTGGAGTTACCTATAATGTCCAGTTTGCTTTGAGTGACTATGCGATAAAATCTGGCTGTGGGCAGACTGGCTATGTCCACCTCGACCTGAAAATCCTTTTGCTCCACATCTTTTTCAATGGAACTTCAAAGACTTGTCTGTAGTATATAGAGCTTTAAAATTCCCATACTTACCCCACCCAACTGATCTGCTGTTCCATGCAGGAGGGCAGGCAAACCAGATTAACCGAAACAAAGCTCTTAACTTTGTGGGATATGCCAGCTAAAAAGTTAAAGTTATCTTAGACTATGGCTAGATTTTGAATCCCTAAGTACTTTACCATCTTGCACACACTTTATGCCCTGTATATCACAGTAGTCCTCATCTAAAATAAACTTATAATCTTTCCAAATTATAAATTCAAAATTTACTCACTCGATTTGGAGTTGAAAATGGTACAATTGCATAGTTTCATCTCCATGGCTTGTCTGATTTGGGACATACAAGTGGAGAAGCTACAAAATTAAGCAAAAACTTTGCTTTAAATATTAAAATACATTTTATATACTTTACTTTACCTGTAGACATAGTTTGACTGCGTACTTTCCTCGGGAAACTTGCACATTCGCTGCTGCACTGGCTCCTCAATCACCTCCTGATTATTGTGCAATTCCTCGATATTGAAACTGTACATTGTGGGACGTGTGGTCACGGAAAATACTTCGGCATTGAAATAGGGCACATCCTCGGGACTGTGCACATATAGCTACATTTTTTAAAGTAATAACATTTATGCTTTAATATATATAAGACTACTACTTACTTGATAGCGGTATAGCAGCTCGCTTCTTAAAGTAAGTCGCAAATTTCTGTATTTATCGGATGGGCTGTACTTTAAGGGTAAATTATCGTGGGTTTTGCTGAAAGATTATTTTTTAAATAATTGTAGGCCAAACTTTTATTACAGCCCTCGTATTTCCATGCATGGGCTAGCTAAGTTACTTACAAATTTGGTACATTGGCATACGAAATAGGTACATATGCACCCAAGAGAATGTTACTTGCGTATATGGTACACAATCAAGCAAAAAGGGTACAGTCGTACCAATGTAGGATCAGCTGCCTACAAATTTGGTACATTGGTGTAAAAAATGGGTGAAAGTGCACCCAGCATAACTAGTTTATACTAAAATTGGCACATTTTTACTTCAGCCAGCTATAATGCCCTTCATAAACCCTTTTTTCACTTTCATACTTACTGATCTATTAGATTATTGGCCAGAAAACAGTATCCAACTTCCAGTTCATGAAATTTAAAGTACTTTTCACAGTTGTAAATAAACTTGTTGCCATAATAAAGTTCCTTTATAAAAGTCTGACACGAATGAGCCAGCAGCTAAGCAAACATAATAGAATAAGGTTCAAAGGGTAGGTAAACCTATAAAAACTTATATAGTTATACCAATTTCCTTAATTCCAGAATATTAACGCCACACGTGGAGTTCCAGCCACGACAATAGGCCTCCTTGATGTTACTATTCTCGGGCACCAGGAACAGATATTCATACAGATTCCTTATGTAGGTGTTCTCCAGGGTCTTATTGGGTGGAGCGCGTTTCTTGACGGTTTCTGTAAACTCCTCGGTCAACTTGTTCTTGATGAGACAAATGCTGACAGCTGGAAATGTGTTGGTCCAGTGGATATAGGTGGTGGTCACGCCAATGCTGGTCGAATCAGTGCGGAACCGCGTCATCATAAGCAGGAATATGATGGACATGCCCCAGACGGATATGATCAAAACGCATATCCAAAAGAAACTGCAGAGAATTTTATTTAATTTTTAAACTATTAATTATTTTTTAAAACTTACACTTTATTGTAGAAATGATATTTAAGAAAAGTGATGAACCTTCCGCAGCTCATGTTGAAAATTTGATGCTCTCTTGGTAAAATCGATAAGTTTATTAAATTGTTTAGCTGCTCATCATTTTTAATTATTGCTTAATGACACGCAATGTTTAAAGTTTCCGTGACGTCACGGATTTTCTAGCTTTTATCACATTTCAAATCAACTGAAACTCAGTCTGTGTTTTCCTGTCACAGCCTTTAGCATTATAAATATATTTTTTTTGAGCGTACATAATATATAGAGATAGTTAATAAATAAATTAAATTTTATATAGCATCATGGATAACGATAGTCCATCATGTCGCAACTTTTCGATGGGTTCTTCGTCCTCCTCTCGCACTGAGGGCTCCAAAACCAACAGATCCAGCAAGAAGAAGGAAAAGAAACAGCTTCCAAAGGACCAATCGGAGCTACAGACATCGCCTCAGTGCTCCGATATCATCACTTCCTCCACTACCTCCTCCACCACGACCATCTCCATGGGTGCCCTCAACTCTCCCATGCAGCTTCAAAGGGCTTCGACGGTCGATGCTCCCAATATCGGCTATGAATTGGATATAGCTAAAGCTGTGCTGCAGCAATACAGCACACTGAGCGGTGACAATTTGTGAGTACTGTGCATGCACGACCCTTGAATACCCTTTAGTCCAAAGAGGGTTTGCTTTAAGCTTGTACAGAGTCTCTAGTTCTTATAGTTTAGCTGCTAGTTTTATCGCCATTTTTCCCTTTTCAGATTCGATCACTTGAGTGACATTGTGAAGCGTGTTATCGACGAACGTCCACCGAATGTTATCGATTTCTTTGAAGAATTTAGCCGCAATGTGCGTGAGCAAAAGTTTCACGTGCCGGAAAGATTCCCGCCAAACGGCGTGTTTGCCGATAGTCGCATGTTCCGACCAGCCAAAAGGATTTTACAGGCTATAAAGGTACGTTTCGATAACGATAACTGATATTAACTGGAAACAATTATCGATATCTTACGTATTGTATTAATCGATAAGTATCCACTGAAATTAATCGATTATATTGATCGACATATGCACTCTGCCTGATAGTAGCCTTTTCGTGTTAATCGATAACCGATAGACATGTATCGAAATATCGATATTTATCTTCTATAAATAATAAATCGATTACTGATACTATTTTTCTTCGTTCATTATCGATTATCGATATTTACCGATATAAGTTATGCATCGATAACTACTAAATAATCAAATTTCAATCACAGCTACCTTGCAAACCGGAAGGCAACGTCTTCGGCTGCGACGAGGAGATGGGTGGCGAGGAGGGATTCGGCTATGCGGACGGAGAGCTGCAAATCGATCTCGATGACTCGATGCGCATGTTCGTGTCCTTTAACGAGCGCGTAGAGCAGTTGCAATTCTACTGGAATCAGTCGGGATTCAGCATTAGCAAGAATGATATATTTCAGCTGGCGTGTTCCATTAATCGCCTGCAGACGCATCCCTCGATTATGCAGTGCCGCTTCTGGGGCTGCATCTACGGCCTCAAGGCCTCCTACTACATTGTGGAGGCATCGCTGACACGCGACGAGATGATCTCTCGTCTCACCATGATGGAGGAGGAGATGCGCGAGAAGCAGCTGCCGATGAAGATGCGCAAGAATCAGAGTCGTAAACCGACACCAGCTCACATTGGACCCGAGTTGACACCGGGCATTTACGGCTGGGAGAATTACGATCCATCGGATCTGGACAAAATGACACCCAAAGCGGAGCCTGTGCCGCTAGCCGAGGAAATCGAGTTCTTCGACGTACCGCCCGAGGTCGTAGGACGCGGCTGCAATCGCTTCTCGTATTTCGTGGTTAACAATCTCTACGATGATTGGATTGAGCTGCCGATTGTAACGCCACGTCAGATCGTCGTCTCGCGGCAGATAAAGAAGTTCTTCACGGGTGACCTGGAGGCAGACATTGTGTCCTATCCCTGTTTCCCTGGCAAGGAGAAGCACTACTTGCGTGCCATGATAGCACGTATCTCCGCGGGCACTCACATCGCACCGCAGGGTTACTATCGGCGCATGACCAAGAAGGAGCAGGATCTCTATGATGGCATCAATTTGGATGAAATGGAGGAGGAGGAAGAGGAGGAACCCTTCAATGAGGGCGAGGAGGATATGCCAGTTGGTAAGTCAATAAGTTTTCGACTTGATTTTGTCCTAATCCCTCCCTCTTTCCCCACACAGATAACGACGTGATGCTGCTAAAGAACGAACGTTTTGAGACCGAGCCCTTGAGCACGCTCTCCACCACTGTTGCTTGGGTCCATGTCCGACCCAACATATTGAACCAGGGACGCGTGGTCTGGTTCGATGAGGAGAAGGCGCGCAGGGAGCGTGAGAAGGCGCTGGCGATGTACATCAAGATGCGTCTCATGGAGGAAATGGATGAGGAAGCCGATGAGGAAGACGACGAGGGCGAAGAGGAAGGCGAGGAGGAAATGATGGAGGGATTCAATCAGCCAGAGGTTGGACCAGACATACTCTCCTCCGTTGCCGGTGACATGGGCAGAGAGTGCTCCGTGCCCTGGCTACTTCGTTTTACCAGCAAGTATACCAATCTCAAGGAGCGTGTGCTGGTGCTCCAATCCAACCTCTGGCCCGGCGCTTTTACCTTTATTTTCGAGAACACTTGCGAATCGGTTTACTTGGGTTGGGGCCACAAGTACTCCCGCCGCAATATACCCTTCAATCACCTGCCCAAGGTCCAGGAGGAATTTATCCATAATGCAGATGACTTTATAGAAGCCACAGATCCCAGCGTGGAGGACGAGATGGCCTACAACGATTGGCTGCAGAGCAAGCAGCGAAGAGCCGACGATGTCGGTGAGGACGACAACGAGTACGACGTGGAGGACGACGACGGCGAGTATGAGGAGGACAACGATTAAGTTTTCGATTAATTTTAATACAAAAGAGACACATGTACTGAGTAGCACTGAGTTTTGTTCAATAAATTAAATGCCAGCAGCAAGTAATCGATCAGTTAGTTATAACTCAGACCGACCTGATCATTGCGCAACCTAAACTATAAGAGGTAGGAAGCTGAAAATTACCCTAAACGTTTTTTGATTGCTATACTATTTTTAATCGGTTCTCTTTATTACTGATCTGCGTACAGTCCAAATGTTAAGGGATAGGGAGCTAAAAATTATTCAACTTAGCGTTTCTCATTTCTATACTGAATCAAATGCATATTATATTACTGATCTGCGTGTAGCACAAACGATGCTTAAAAAGTAACTCTAAAATCGCATCCAACATACTCAAGTGATGCTACAACCCCCAAAAAGGTGCAAATTTAAAGGCGCATGCGTTCGAAAACGCCAAATGCAAAAAAAAGGCAAATACACAAGAAATTTTATTCGATTTGATGCGACTCAAGTGTCTGATTATGTGTCTGATTAAAAGGAATCAAAGTAATATTTATGCTTTATTATTTTTTGGTTTAATATTACTAGTGCTAAAAGCATCCAAAGTCGATGCCGATGAGAAGAATATTAACAAGTTATTGAACAATCAGGCCGTTGTGAGTCGACAGATAATGTGCATACTGGAGAAAAGTCCTTGTGACCAACTGGGACGTCAACTAAAAGGTAAACTGATTCACCATACTCAACCCAAATCGGGTACTTACTAATCATAACCATTACCTACAGCTGCTCTGCCCGAAGTTATCACACGCAAGTGTCGGAACTGTTCGCCCCAACAGGCTCAAAGTGCCCAGAAACTAACGGCATTTCTACAGGCTCGCTATCCCGATGTTTGGGCCATGCTACTGAGAAAGTATCAAAATGCTTAGGTCAATAATTTGGGGATGAAAATTTAATTGTACTGCGCTTTGCTGACTAAGTAGTTCATACAACAAATTGGACAATTTTTATTGCTAGCTTGCTTCTACAAGGTTTTACCATACTACGATATACCGATATATGTGTATTATTATAGAATCTCGAAATTAATTTTGTATTTTGTATATTTGTTGTGGAAACTAACGAAAATCATTTCAAAATAAACCAAATGTACTTATAAACAAAATTTGAAAGATGCTACAGTTTGACTATATGCATAAACGAAGGTAAGAGCTAAGCACTTAAAAGACCTATGGGGATCAGTTATAGAGCTCTTTCTTTTGCCTTCTCTCCAACTGATAAATTGGATTACTTTATCACTCTGATTTCAATACAATAACTTCTCTCTCCAGCTTTAATAGTACATACAGACGGCTTTTTAGCGAAATGTTTATTACTTAAATACGTTTATTTTAGAATTACGCAAATTAAATATTTACAACACAAAGAAAACTCAACTCAACGTACACAGATAAATACAATTATAGTTTTGTTTACACGACAGTTAACAGAGCTGAATACTAATGCTGCGATTTCTTCGACTATCTGCGTATGGAGCTGTTCAGCGGTAAATATGGGGAATACGTTGAATACATGGGATTGGGTTGAGTGGCTCGCTGTAGCACGCAAGCATCCTGATACTGCGACTGCATGTTCATCACACCCATTTGCATGGGTATCTGTGAATTGGGATATTCACCACCCGAGCTATAGGCACCAGGCGGTGTACTCTGCTGTGGCGACATTCGGTAGCTATTGATGGCTCCATAATGGGACATCAGATTGGGACTGATGTGCACGTTGGCGGTGCGATTATTCGAATTGCCGCCAATGGGCGCTGAGCTGTGCTGCACGGGAGCAGAGGGCGTGTTCCGAGTGTTGCGATTTGCCGCATTCTGCGAGGATGTGATGGGTGCAATGTTCATGTTGCTGGCGTAATATTTGTGATACTGCAGCGGAGGCACTTGGGTTTGCAGCATATTCGGGGGCGTCGATATATTTCGATTCTGCATCAGCAAATGCGGTGGCGGTGTCATCGAACTCGAGGGTATTGGATGATGTGGGGATGGTGTTAAATTCGACTGTGCTCCGGGCGATGTGTTGCAGGGCTGCGTTTCCAGACAATTCGTTAGTTGCTGCAGCTTCGATAGACTACAGAGATTACCCACCAGTGTAGAGGGTGTGCCCGCACTTTGGGCATCATGATTCGACTGACGTTGCTGGTCATTTGAGCTGCCTGACGACGGGGGTCCCAGTGTGCTCGACACGGGTATGCGCGATGCATTCGAAACCGAGTCGTTGGTGGCTATGTTGTTTTGCAAGTAGAAGTTGTTCACCGCACAGGCAGACGAAGGCTGATCAATGCGTTGATGTGGATGTACCGATCCATTGAGCGACGACATGCGCTGTTGGATTACAGCCGTCATATCATAATTGGATGGATTCGATGAAAAGTTCTGGGAGATTTGTGGAATGGGTACGTAATCCAAGGGCTGCATATTCTGCTGATGTCCATGCTGTCCGCCTAACTGAGTGAACTGCAGACTGCCTAACGAGTCCTGCTGTGCCTTCGCTATGTTCGCAGCTGCGCTCTGCGCGTGCTGATGGTGCGAGTTCTGTGCGGCTGCTGCTGCAGCTGCTGCCGCCGCTGCGGCCGATGGAATCTTGGCATCCCTTTGCTGCGAACTATTCGATGCGTTGCCGCTGCGTATTTGCTTGGGTGTGGGAGCGCGATGCGATGCAGTGGGCGAGTGTGCAACGATGTCGGGCTGTAAGTAGAGGAGAAAGAGAAGTTTTAGATCAAAAACCTTTACCAAATTAGTTTAAGACTTCTTACCTGCACATTCAGCTTGCGATTGGGATGCTGATGCTGTGAGCTGCCAATAATATTCAAATTGGGCGATCCCTCCGGTGTTAAATTCATGTTAATGTTGTTCTGCTGTGGAATATGCGAGTTCTGTATGGACATGTGCATGGGCGTTGCTGTCGACTGATTCTGCATGGAACAGTCGGAGAATTGTCTGTGCATATGCACGTTGCTGTTCTCCGATCCGTGATTGATCGAGGGCGAGTCCATGTTGATCTGCACATTGATGCCACAATCATAATGCTGAATACCGGCGTTATTTCCCGCTGATTCCGAGTTGTATGACATGTTGGAGTTTACATCGGATTGACCTCCGCCTCCGCCACCTCCACCGCCGCCTCCTCCACCGCCCACTGGCAGATTGGCATGAGCACTGGATTGTATAATGGGCTGCGCAATCTTCAGTTTCTCCTCGCGTGAACTTACCAAAGAAGCGTTCACATTGTGATCTGCCTTTTGCTTCTGAGCCACCACCGCAGCCGCCTCCCGACTGGGCAGATGAATTGTGGATTCCGTTTGACTGGTGCTGCCATGACGTTGTCCCGTATTTTGTGCATTGTTAAGCGACTTCAGTTGCTGCTCGTTGCCAAGTTTAAACTGCTTCTGCTGTGCCGCAGCCACAGCGGCAGCTGCAGCGCATTTCTGATTAAAGTTCGCCGTTTGATTATTCAGATTGTTGTACTCATTGCAGTTAAGTAAATGGGCGTCATCGCGTGGTGCATTGCTGGCATTAAGACCGCTGCTGCTGCTACTGCTGTTGTTGGCTCCACTCTTGTTTAGATCATCCTTCTTGCCACTGTTTTTGCGCTCCAGCTTTTGCTTGTCCTTGGGATGATGGATCTGATGATGAGCATGCATTGCCGATTGATATAAATTCTGTGTAAAGTTGTGCGTGTATGCCATTGTGGTGGCCAAATCCTTATGGAATTGCTTTTGGCCCTTGGGATTAGCTGGATCCAAATTACAGAGATTATAGCTGTAGTAATCCCATTGCCAGTACTGTGAAGTATGGTGATAATTGGGCATTTGATTGATCGGAAACTGGGAAGTCAGTGAATTCTGCAGCTGTGGGTGCTCGTTGTTCTTCAGTTGCAGTTTGTCCCGAATGGGCAGGGTGGAGGACGACGGCACACGTACATTGGATTTGTCCTCCTCCTTTACTTGCACCAGTTGCGGTGCTGCTGCTGTTGATGTTACTGGTTTCATGGCCTCCTTTTCCGGTACGGGATTCATTTTATTTGCATAGTAAGTCTCGGGTTTCTTCACCACATTGTTAACAGCCTCCAGTTTGGGAATCGGCGGCTCTGCAACGGGTTTCTTATTGATTTTGGGCTTCATGTCAGTTTCCTGCATCGCTGGAGCAGGCACAGCAGCTGCCTTCTCCCTGTTCTCTTGCTGATTTGCTGCTGGGTTTGTTGCCATCTTGTTGACTTCATTGTAGAATGTTTGCTCCACTGCATTGGTAACTTTCATGGCATTCTGTTCAGTTTTATGGGTTTCAATGGCTGCCTGCGGCACTGGAGCAGCAGCTGGAGCGGCTTTAGGTGTTTCCTTTGTCTCTGGAACACTTTCAGGCGCTGCTTTGACAGCCTGACAAGCTGCTGGTGCTGGTGCTGGCTTGACAGCTTCTTCGGCAGCCACAACTGCAGCGGGTGCAGCTACTGGAGCTGTTACAGGTGCAGCAGGTGGCACAGCAGGCGCAGCTGCAACGGCAGGCGGTGGAGGAGCAGCAGCAGCAATTGGCACCGCTGCGGCTACAGCACAACTCTTTAGGCTCTGATCTGCAGGCGCGTTAACAATTTCCGGAGCACTTTTGGTGCTGGCAGCGTCAAAAATTGGTTTAGTTTCCATCTTTTCCACAATAGCTTGCACAACTGGCTCTGGTTTTTCCATAGTCGCAACAGTTTTCTTTTCAGTGTTGAGCTTTTCCGCAGTGGTAGTCAAAACACTGACATTATCCACAGTTTCCTTTGTTTCCACAACCTTTTCAACTGGTTTTTCCTCCAGTTTACATTCAGCTGCCTTAATTTCGTTATTATTAGTTTTCTTCTCGTACGAAGTTGTGTCCGTAAATAAGGTTTTCTTAGTTTTCTTTGCCACAGCATCCAAAACCTGTTCATTGCATTGCTCGGGGTAAGTTATTTCCTTTTCCTTTTCCTTCGATTGCAATGGAATTTCTTTGACCAATGGAGTTTCCTCATTGATCGTCTTCATTGTTTCATCATATTCGCACTCATTGAGTGCGCTTTCATTACACAAACTATTGTCTATCGAATTCTCTTCGTCATTGCGTTTGCCATTCGATTTCTTGCCCCTCAATTTGGGTACTATATTAATGGGTTTGTCAATCAATTCCTGTTTCTTCACATCACGACTGACTTCTTGAGCTGCAGTTTCCGTTGCTTGCAAGGGCGAGGGTTTCTCGACGCTTTCCTTGACACTACTCTGTATTTCTTTGAGATTTGATAGATTCAGATCCAAACTATCGTGATTATTCAGCTCTCGCTCAAAGTGTTTTCGCTTATTTGTGTGTGGCACAACATCCTTTCGCTTCGCCAAACGCAGAGCTCGTTTTGTCAGTGTATTATAATCAGAGGACTCAGATTTCTTGGAGTACTTGCTGTCCGACGAGTCAGAGTTCTCCACTTTGTCTTCAAATGGACGTTTGCGCTTGCCCTCCAGTTGAGTTGTAGGCGTGGCAGTTTCCATATAGCAAGGAGTCTTCTTAGTGTAGTTGATGTCTTCGTCAAACTTTTCGGAGCCCATGAAATTGGACTTGGAGGAGTCCTTAACGTGATCTGCCGTAGCAACTACTTGTGGCTCAGCTCTCTCCTCAGTTTTCTTTTTAAAGAAATCCTTTTCATTGTTTTCGAGGAATTTGTAGCTCAAATATTCACGATTCGAAATCGGTTTTATGTTATTAACGGGCGACTTCGATATCGACGTCAGTGGACTCCACCTCAAGCAATCGGGTTCGATAATGATACGTGTCTTGCTATGAGCCACTCGATTGTGATGTATCAAAACCTTCTTCCAATCGATTTTCACCGTGATTTGGAAACGTATATCGCCATCATTTTTGCGTAGTTTTATAAAATTCAGTAGCTCAAAGGCTAGAGCAATATCGGATATAGCCAAACCGGTTTTAATGGCAATATCCTTGAAAGTGATGACCTTCTTGTTTCTGTACTTGTACAGATATTCGAGCACAACCGATTTCCAGTACGAGAAATACGAGAGACGTCCCAGATCCGAAAGCGGTTTCTCCGGCGTACCCAGTTGTCCCTCCTCACGACTTAGCAGATAGCTAAAGTCAATCAGAAATCGACCATATCCCTGTCGCTGATACTGTGGCAGCGTTAGAATGCAGGATACATTATACTTCTGGGAGCAATGCTTCTCCTTTGAGAAATATCCAACGAGATGGCAGCCAATCTGATCGTTCTTGGTCAGTATATAGAATAGGAACGGCTCCACATCGTAGTAGAGCGTCTTGTGATCGAGAAAAAACTTTGCGAGCAGGCAAAGATTTTGGCAATAAATTTTGTTTACATTGCCATCTACTTCAAATACAGAAATGTCGCCTTGGCGAAAGATTTCTGTACCCGGTGGCTGCTTCCAGATGCACTTATTCTGATGTCTATCCAGCACGGAACGACTTTTGGTGTACTTCAGACAGAATTCACACAAGTAGAGCTTCAATAGTCTGTAAAGAAAACAGATTTATTAGTAGTCCAAGAATTAGACAGGGATTTCTGTTGGTTACCTAGCATATTCCTGCGGAAACGGACTTGAATACCAAGTTGCTATATTCCATTTGCCGATTTCAATTGATTTGGGACTTTGTCCATGTAGTTGTGTGGGAGTTTTCTCTGTTGTGCCCTCGCAGTAGTTAGTAGTAACCTTAACTACAGCTTTCTGCAGCACTTCCTGATACAACTCGACATCCATTTGGTTAACACCAGGTGGCAAATGTTGATTTTCTGCAATAAACACGTTTTTATGTATTTCTAACAAAGTGTAGAGTAGTTTTTACTTACCAAACGACTTGGTTTCATTCATGAACTTGTTGTTCTGATCGACGTTTTCCATGCATTCGTCGTAGTCGTGACATTCCTTTGTTTGCAACGCTTCTTTGTGGGCTGAAGGCTCTTTTACTGAATCTATATCGTTCATCATACGATATTTAAGAACTGTTTCTTTAGTTAGATATGGAATTTCATCGTCTGGCTTGACATATGCCTTTGTAGTAGTTTCCAGTGGCATTGATTTAAGGATTACCATCTTCTTTTTGCCCAAATTCGTTTGATTTTGAGTTGGCTTTATAGCCAACGTGTTAGTTTTTACCGCATCGTTTGGTTTGTCGATTGTCTCCCGTGGTTTAATTGCCTCAACGGTCGGTGATAATTGACAATTGCCATCCATCAGTTTACTCCTCGTATAACTGAGACGATTGAAATTGTTTTTGTATTTATTGTCAACGGGATTCTTGGCCACCGCAGCAAATCCCCAATTCTCCGAAGATGCATCAAGTAGACTCTCCTTGTCATGCGACGACGATGAACGGAAATCAAACTTCTTCTCATTTTCAAAGATATTCTCCTTTAAAGTACTTCTGTCTGAATCGTAGTCCTCCTCATCATTATCCTCATCGCATTCGGAGCTGTCACTGGAGCTATCGCTTGAATCCGAATCGGAGCTGGATGAAGTACATGAGTCCGAGGTGGTGCTATCATCGTGATCATCGCAATTGGCATTCTTTTCATCATCGTCGTCGTCCTCATCCTCGCTGTCGCTGGACGATGTCGATGACGATAAATCCGAGTATGTTCGCTTGCGACTCATACTCTGATTTGCAATTGGCTCACGCTGTGGAAATGCTGTTTTCTTTTGCTTTATTGGAGGTGTCTCAAATTTGTTTATTATTGCGGTGCTGGTGCAATTTTTCTTCCTCTGTTTACTGGCGTTTAAATTGTTGGATTGCTGTGATGTCGAGGGATTATCCACAAATCGCTCGTTCTTTATCATCTGTCGCTTACAGTTGTTGTAAGGTTTTTGTGCAGGGCTTGTATACGGAACAATTCTGAAATTTATAGTTTCAAGTTTTGAAAACTGAAGTAATTATTTATTTTGTAACTTACCTGTCGTTGCCCAACTCAAATTTAATGCTGGAACTGTCTCTCCTGAATGATTTGGGATTGTCGACGTTCTGTTTCAGGCACGCTTTGCAGCTGTAAAATTATCTTTAGTTAAAGAAACGCTTCGCATTTACAGTATGTCAAACTTACCGATAGGGATGCTTTGGTTTTTTATCGGGTATCGTATCGAGACACGTCAAATGATAATGATTTTTGCACACAAAGCACTGCAAAAGACATGGACCACGATTACGGATCTTGCAAACCGCACAATCCGCACATTTCTGGCAATTCCATAAAGTTCCCTTCGTCACCAGCATGTAGAGCAGCACATAGGACTGGGATTTGCATTTACCAGCGATATTCGCACATGTCGTATGCAATGATATGCCACATTGTTTGCAGGAACTCAATGGTTCGGGTATGCCATTTAAATTCTTTTGCGAGTTGCCAGAGCAATGCGCGCAGGTCTCTTCGCCTTTGATAAGTACTTCAGTTTCTGGCACGGCTTTTCGTGGTGTGGTCAGTGATTTTCCCTTTTTGTACAGTTTTCCCTCCTGTATGAGGAAGCCAGCGTCAACGGCTTTCTTAATCGAGAGTTTTATGATGGACTTGAAGTCCACATCGGGCGATAGATCGATGCAGTTAAACTTTTGTATGTAGTTTTCAATGTTTTTAATTGTTGATCCCTCGCATTCGCCCAAATCGTTGACTGCTTTGGCAACCACTTTGTATAAATTTGTGCTTTTATCCACTTTAATGCGTCTTTTGGCCATTGGTGCCTTGTAGGAATGTAAACCTTTGTTATAAACCTTAATAACAGCTCCCGAATCCACTGCCTTCTCGAGCTTCTCCGCCACAATGTCCTCGTGGAACTTGTGATGTGTTCCAATTGCTTGACATATTCTCTGGACACTCGGTCTCTGTTTTTGTGAACGAATCTTTGAGATCGCCTCGAGTATCCACTGCTTCCACGTATCCATACTAATGTCATGCGCGGATTCCCTCATTTTGGATCTGTCCCTTATCTACAATTAATTGTCTACAAACACAAACTCGTTATAAAATGTAAACAATTTTAATATTTAAGAACTTTTGTATATGTAAACAACTCAAGTGTCTCTAGTATAAAAAAACATTTGATGCATTCGGTATATAGTTGTACATATGTATGCACGTATGTATATATAAATGCATTAGAATGCACAAGCATACATACAAACATAGCGCAATTGCATTTATGTATGTGTGCGTGCATAAAATTTGCTAGCATTGCACATTATTTGCACACACAGAGTTTTTTTAGTGCTACTACAAGAAAACAACATTTTTCTTAGCCGGATATGTTGGCAAGGTTTTTTCTTCATTCACAAACATATACACATAGATATTTTCAATTCACTTTAAAGTCCAGAGTATCTAGATACGTATGTATGTATGCATATACTCAAAAGAGGTATCATAATTTGCACGTTGAAAAACAGGTAATTTACATAATTAAATGCTTTTGTATATTAAGATAATCATTTAGCGTGCCATCAAGAATGTTTATTTCGCGTTTATTATTATATTTAACACTTACAGCACAAGGATTTAATGCGTATTCTGCTTAAACTCACGAAAAACTCTAATTGTTAATAAGTATATTTTTCACAAGTGTGACCGTCGCGGAAAATACTAAATAAAGATGGGTTTCGATACACGGTATTTGGAACAAGGAATTGAAACATGAAACATGAATGGCGGCAACGGTAGAACAGCCGATTGTTTTCAACAAAATGAGATTTTCAGCCTAATTATAATTATATCGATATAAACAAATGAATAGTTGCTTACATAAAGCAAAGAATCAACATTGTGGACATTAAATGTACATAGCTATGCGCGACTACATATATTCTACATTCGATATTTAAAAATACTCAAACAGCTGTTAATCGATAAGTATCGATACCAAAATGCTTGCAAATATCTGTACGACGCTATCTTTACTCAGTCATAGTTACCCTGTACGCGATTGTTAGTGCTCGAATTCCGTGCGCCGGTGAAAACATTTCGTTTGTTAATAAATATTATTAAATGGTCACTTAAAATGGCACACAGCGAGAATATACCGGTTAACACATTCCGGAATTACCTAAACATATTAAACGATGCGGCGGCGAACGAGGATATCAAGCTGAAGGCCACTCAGGAGCTGAGTGAGCACTTCGAAATGATCATGCAGTCCCCGTCGTATCCATCGTTTTTGGAGAATGCTCTGAAGATATTTATGCGAATTTTACAAGAAGGAGAGCCTCAGTTCATACAGGAGAATACAGTCCAGCATGTAAGTGCCTGCAAACTCCTGTAAAATAAACAAATAAAACCATGCAAAACATGTGTATGCTGTTTGTGTGTGTATGTGTGCGTGAGCGTTCGTGAAAAATTGCAAGAGAGCTTGTGCTATGTTTACACTGTGAAGTGCACAGGGCTCAGCTCTGCCGCAGCGCTGCCGTCTCATGTATAGCGTTAACGATGTTGTGACTTCGATGCTCTGTTCAGCTGCGAAGCCGCTTGCTATGCTCAGCTGTGTTTGTACTACAGTGTCGCCTAAATGTAATATTCTCCCAGTAGAAATACTTGCAATACACAACAGGTTGCAATTAATGACACCACATGATGAAATTCAAATAAATAAACTTATGTTATAAATAAATATATATATTTTACTTTTTAGATTCGCAAATTAATTTTGGAAATGATACACCGTTTGCCCATAACTGAAAATTTAAGGCAACATGTTAAATCCATTATAACCATGATGCTCAAATTATTAAAAACAGATAATGAGGAAAATGTGCTCATAAGTCTGCGCATTATTATAGAACTGCATAAACACTTTCGCCCCTCCTTCAATCCCGAAGTAAGTACTATAAACCATATTATCTTAATGCTTTCTTATTAAATTTGGTTTTCCCGCCTTTTTTTCGTAGATCCAACTGTTCCTGGGATTTGTCAAAGAGATCTACACAAATCTTCCTAATCACCTAACATCCATTTTTGAAACAACCAACGATATTTGGTTAACAGATTTGAAAGACTTGGACTTGGAAATGCAACTGCCCGAGACATATTCAGTGAGAACGATACACATTGAGAAGCCAATGGAGCACAATTCACAGCAAATGATTGTAAGTACTTTCGTCACTACAGTTGTCTAGTCGTTTAACTAAACAAATTTATTTCTTTCAGTATAATTTGCTGCCGCGTGGCATTTTGTCCCTGAAAGTTCTACAGGAACTGCCTATTATCGTAGTCCTCATGTATCAGATATATAAAAATGCTGTACATCAAGAAGTCGCCGAATTTATACCCCTAATTTTAACCACAATCAATTTACAGCCAACTGTAGTACAAAGGTAAGTCATGAATTAATTTAAAACTAATTATTAACGTTACTTTCTTGTAGAAATTCGGCGCAAAAGGAAATATTCGTTGATTTCATGGGCGCACAAATCAAAACTCTGTCATTTCTGGCTTACATTGTGCGAATATATCAGGTAAGTGGATTACACTGGCTGTAAGGACTGAATAACTTAGTGTTTTTTGGACTTTTAGGATGTGGTGATATCTAATTCGCTGTCGGTGACCAATGGCATGCTTAATCTCATGGAGCACTGTCCCAAGGAAGCTGCTCATCTGCGCAAGGAACTCCTGATTGCAGCTAGGCATATATTTGCCACCGATTTACGACAAAGTGAGTGATAGTACTAATGTGGTCAATTCCTATTTTAAATCTACTTTCCTTATTTCAGAGTTCATTCCGTCAATTGACAAATTGTTTGATGAGGATCTACTCATTGGCAAGGGCGTTACCTTGGACTCCATTCGTCCCTTGGCGTACTCCACACTCGCCGATCTGGCGCATCATGTGCGGCAAAGTTTAAGCCTGGATGTGCTGATTAAGGCTGTCAATCTATTTGCCAAGAATGTGCACGATGAGACACTTGCCGTTGGTATACAGACAATGTCCTGTAAGCTGCTATTAAATCTGGTCGATTGCCTGCGTCATCACAGCGAGCTGGAACCACAAAGGTCACGAGCTATTCTCGGCACACTTCTGAAAGTTTTTGTGAAGAAATTTGAAACTATAGCGCAAATACAGCTGCCACTAATTATACAGAAATGGTAAGTTATTATCAGGATTTCCCAAAAACATACAACCGTTAACCATGTCGTTTTTACCTGCCTTTCTACTGCAGCAAAGGACAAACTCAAGGCAGCGGCGCGCCAGGTAACGCAATTGGCTCGTTTTCTGCACCTGCGCTAAATGTTACTGAAGTCAAAGATGTAAGAAAGAATTAAATTTGGCATAAACTTCAGTATTCTATTGATGAGCTTTAAATTTCAGGATCATTTGGGAGCTGATCAAAACAAAACCTCGCAAACAGGAGCACAGGTGTGCTCAGTAAATGTCGCCGAGTTTCGCAGCCTGGTCAAAACACTTGTGGGTGGTGTCAAGACAATAACTTGGGGATTCTTCAACTCAAAGGTTTGATTAATCAAATTGTTTTGCACTTCTTGGTTGTATTAATAGTGGTATTGAATCTACAGGGCTCTGATTCCACGCAGATGCAGGACAAACTATTCAATCCGGAGATCTTGTGCACCTATATTGAGTTGGTTCATTTTGCCATGGAAGCATTGGATATTTATACCATAAATGTAAATCCAAATCAGCAGCGAACTTCCGGCTTAATCTCACGCAGCAAGGAGGAAAAGGAAGTCTTGGAGCACTTCAGTGGAATTGTAAATAATCAGCAAACATGTCTTAAACAGAAACTAATAAATTTTTCTTTTTGCAGTTTCTGATGATGCATTCACAGAACTTCCAAGAGATTTTTGCCACCACCATAGACTTTTTGGTCGAAAGAATCTACAAAAATCAATCACTGCAAGTGATAGCCAATTCGTTTCTGGCCAATCCCACAACATCGCCGCTCTTTGCTACAGTGCTGGTTGAGTATCTGCTGGAAAAAATGGAGGAAATGGGCTCCAATGTGGAGCGATCCAACTTGTATCTACGACTCTTTAAACTGGTCTTTGGTAGTGTCAGTTTATTCCCCGTTGAGAATGAACAAATGCTGCGTCCACATCTGCACAAGATTGTCATACGTTCCATGGAGCTGGCTTTGATCTCAGATGAGCCTTATAATTACTTCCTGCTGCTGCGTGCACTATTCCGTTCTATTGGCGGTGGCAGTCACGATCTTTTGTATCAGGAGTTTCTGCCGCTTTTACCGAATCTACTCGAGGGTCTGAATCGTTTGCAAAGTGGATTCCACAAGCAACATATGCGTGATTTGTTCGTGGAACTCTGCCTAACAGTTCCAGTGCGACTGTCTTCGCTTTTGCCATATCTGCCAATGCTAATGGATCCGCTAGTTTCTGCCCTAAACGGCTCTCCAACGCTTATCAGTCAGGTAAGTACTAAAGACTTCATTTAAGCTTAGTTTTAACGACTGTTTTTACCTGCAGGGCTTGAGAACTTTGGAACTTTGTGTGGATAACTTGCAGCCAGACTTCTTGTATGATCACATACAGCCCGTCAGAGCAGCCTTGATGCAGGCGCTGTGGAAAACGTTGCGGAATCAGGATAATGCCGCTCTGGTAGCCTTTCGGGTGCTTGGCAAATTCGGTGGTGGTAATCGCAAAATGATGGTGGAACCACAGACCTTGCACTACGATCAAAATGAGAAGCCAAAGATCTCGATAGTCACGTACTTCCAGGAGTATGAGAAACCAATTGAATTCCCCGTCGATAATGCCATTGAATCAGCGTTCAAAGCACTCAGCTCCAATACAACTGATCAGTTCTATAGACGACAGAGCTGGGAAGTAATTCGCTGTTTTCTGGCTGCTTTCATTAGCTTGGACGATGAGAAGCACACGCTGCTCAAGCTTTTTACCCACAATGATTTCGTGGAGAGCAATATAATGAATTGGCCGATATTCCATAACAAGATCGATATAACCAGTGTGCGCGGAACGCATCAGACGGCGCTGATTGGCATGTTAGTGGCTTCAGCCACTAAAGATTTGCGTGATTCTGTGTGTCCGGTGATGGCAGCTGTGGTCAGACACTACACGATGGTAGCTATTGCCCAACAGGCAGGACCATTTCCACAGAAGAGCTATACACCGAACGGCATTGATCCGATGGTTTTGATTGATGCTCTGGCCGCTTGCATGGGCCATGAGGAAAAGGAATTGTGCAAGCCGGGAATTGCTTGCATGGGAATTATTTTGGATACGGCCACCAACATTATGGGCAACAAGGACCGGGCGTGTAAGTTGCCGCTAATGCAGTACTTGGCTGAGAAAATGACGGCTCTGTGTTATGATCGTCCTTGGTACGCCAAAGTGGGCGGCTGTCAGGCCATACAGTTCCTCTGCAAACACATGTCACTGCGTGCTCTTTACCAGCACTTGTTTAACTTCCTGAAGGCTTTCATGTTTGTCCTAATGGACTTGGAGGGCGATGTGTCAAATGGAGCCTTGGATATTACTAAGAGTTATATGAAAACTATGCTGGAAATCTGTTTGTCACCCATAAGCGTGAATTCCCGCAATGATGAGCTGGAGGATTTGCAGGCAAAGGCCACTTATGAGGTGATCCATGAGCTGGTGCGTCACATAACGAGCCCCAATTCGATAGTCAGAGAGGAATCGATGGTGTTGCTTAAGCACATTGGTTCAATACAAAAGAAAACAGTTTCGGAGGTAATGGATCCACACAAGGATGTCCTCGCGGACATCATACCACCAAAGAAGCATTTACTAAGACACCAGCCTGCCAATGCACAGATCGGTCTTATGGATGGCAACACATTCTGCACTACGCTGGAGCCGCGTCTCTTTACCATAGGTGAGTCGTGAGCAAGTATTTCTGTTTTATGGTGATCTATAGCAGCTTAAATCTTTACAGATCTAGCCAATACTTACCACAAGCTGTTCTTCCATGAGCTACTCACTTTGAGCGAGGCCGAGGATGCAACGTTGGCCAAACTGGATTGCTATAAAAACGTCTCCAATCTGATACCCTTGCGGATTAGTGCTCTGCGTGCTCTGGCCGCCTGTCACTATATCAATGACATTGGCTATAAGGAGAAGATTATAAACATTATTTTTAAAGTAATGGAGAGCGACAAGCCAGAGTTGCAGGAAACCTCGTATCTCTGCATGAAAACCTTTATCACAGGCATTACTTTGGAGCGGGAGAAGGTAAGACTTCGACTGTTGTTTTTCCTACCTATTTTCTCTAAAATGCATTCCCCATTTCCCACAAGATTCAAGCTGCCATGCGTCCCTTGTTGCTGAAACTTGGTGATCACCGCAACCTGTCAATTCCGGCCATCAAACGTCTGTCGTATTTCACACAACTTTTCCCGCAAATGTTCAACGAGAAACTGAGCGAACAAATCTTGACGCACTGTGCCAAAATCATTGAAATCTTCGTGGGTCAATACAAGTGCACCAACGAGAATATGAATTTCTTTTCCACCTCCAAGGGCGGAGATTATGAGCAGAAGATAGTGACGCTCATTGAGATGTTCTATCACATCACCGCATCATCTAAATACATTGAAAAGTTGTGCCAACTTGTGCTGCAAACTGAAAAGAATCTGATGATTGAGGCCTCGAGTCCTTACCGTGAGGCACTTCACATGTTCCTACAACGCTTTCCCGTTGAGACAGTTGACCTGTTTATGATTGATTCGATTATGGCGGACTCGCAGTGGAATCGTTTCTTTATCTTTATACTGAAACACAAGGATGGACAAGCCTTTCGTACTGTCATCAAGGATTCTAAGTATACGATTCTCTTGGACTATTTGAATTGGTCATCGGATGTGGTCAATAAAAACAAATACGATGTGCAACATCAAGCTGTGCTCATCATTTACACACTAATGGAATTGGATGATCAGTGGATACCAACGAGACCGGATATTGTGGATGCTTTAAGGAACATGTGGCGCAATAATTTATATTCCACTTGCTTGGAAAATGTTGCCTGCGACTTGTGGCATCTAATTGGCAAAATACTTTTACTGTATTTCTCCAACAACACCAACGATATTGATCTGCTGTTCCAACTACTGAGAGCTTTGTGCTTACACTTTGTACCGGATGTGTATTTCTTGCGAGATTTTCTGCAAAACACGGTGGCGCAAAGCTTTACCGTCAACTGGAAGCGAAATGCGTTCTTCTACTTCGTTGAAAACTTCAATAACAACACGTTCTCCGAAGACTTAAAAGCCAAAATCATTACATCCGTTTTGATTCCTTGCTTCACTGTGAGCTTTGACAAGGGTGAAGGCAACAAATTGATTGGAGCACCACCCACACCCTACCAGGAGGACGAGAAGAACATTGTGTCCGTGTTCATCAACAAGGTTTTCGATCCAGACAAGCAATACGATGATGCGGTGAGAATCGCATTACTCCAGCTCGCCTGTTTGCTGGTAGAACGCGCCTCGCAACACATCCACGACGGGGATGCCAACAACAAGCGCCAAGGCAACAAGTTACGCCGACTCATGACGTTCGCCTGGCCGTGTCTGCTCAGCAAGAACTGTGTGGATCCCACGGCACGTTATCATGGGCATCTGCTGTTGGCCCACATCATTGCACGACTGGCCATACACAAAAAGATTGTGTTGCAGGTCTTTCACTCGCTGCTCAAGGGGCACGCTCTGGAGGCCAGACCCATTGTAAAGCAGGCGTTGGATGTGCTGACACCTGCGATGCCGCTGCGCATGGAGGATGGCAATACTATGTTGACACACTGGACCAAGAAGATCATTGTGGAGGAAGGACATGCCATACAGCAGCTGTTCCACATACTGCAACTGATTATTCGGCACTATAAGGTAGGACAAACTTTGGTGCGACATTCCTATAAAAATTACTCATTTTTCCTACTTTATTCTACAGGTCTACTTCCCTGTTCGCCATCAGTTGGTGCAGCATCTCATCAACTACATGCAACGCTTGGGTTTCCCACCTTCTGCTTCCATTGAGCATAAGAAATTGGCCGTGGATTTGGCAGAGGTTATTATCAAATGGGAGCTGCATCGCATCAAAGAGGATGAACGCGATGTTAAAATTGAGGAGTCCGAGGAGGAACTACGTGAGGTGAAACGCTCTGGCAGCGAAACCGCCGAATATCGCAAGAAATCAGCGGAGAGTTCCAGTCAAGCAACAGCTCAAGGCAAGTTAAAGTGGGAAATAATAATAGAATTCCTAAATAAACTAAATTTCCTATAGCAGGTGGAACTTTCTCAAGATCTGATGATGTGCTGCGTTCCATAGACAAATCCTATTGCGATACTGTGCTCAATTTCCTAGTGCGTTTAGCGTGTCAAGTGAATGATCTGCAATCGGGTATTATATCTCCCGGAGAGAACTTGTCCAGAAGGTAATTATTGTCAACAAGTACACAGTACCAATTAAAACCCTCCTTTCCTTTGACCAACAGATGCATTATGCTCTTGAAGCTGGCTATGCGTCCCGAGATTTGGCCGCAGCCCTTCGACATCAAACTTATTTGGTTGGACAAAGTGCTGACCACCATTGAGACACCGAATCATAATTTGAACAACATATGCACTGCCATTGACTTCCTCACCTTCTTGACCACGATATTAAGTCCCGAGCAACTGGTGGCTATTGTACGACCAGTTCAACGGGGACTCTCACTGTGCATTATTCACCAGAACACGCGAATTGTTCGTTTAATGCATATATTCCTGACGCGACTTATGGCCATCTTTCCGCCGGATGCACAGCATAAACACAATGATCTGGAAGTGCTCTATAGCGCCATAAGTAAAATGATAACCGACAATCTGACGTTCTATGAGAAGAGTCCACAGCCGAATGCATCATCGCTGTTTGGCACTCTGATGATACTCAAGGCGTGTACAACGAATAATCCGAGCTATATCGATCGCATATTGGTGCAGTTCATCAGAGTATTGAATCGTCTGACCAAGGATCACATTAACATCAATACAACAGGCACAATGAACACACAACCAGCAGATTCGAACTCTCTGGCGCTTGAACTACTGGTCTTATCACTTGAGCTGATCAAGAATCGCATTGTGATCATGAGTGTGGAGATTCGCAAGCTCTTTATTGGCACCATACTGGTGAGCCTGATCGAGAAGAGCTCGGAGGTAAAGATCATTAAGTGTATTATCAAAATGCTCGACGATTGGGTGAAGAGCAAGGAGACAAACGTGGCCACTCACGTGCCATCCATACGTGAAAAGTCCGCTCTGCTGGTCAAACTGATGCAGTACGTCGAGAAGAAGTTTGCCGATGAAGTAGAGCTTAATGTACAGTTCTTGGAGATCATTAACTATATCTATCGGGATGAAGTGCTGAAGCAAACAGAGTTAACCAGCAAACTGGAAGGAGCATTCCTCAATGGCCTGCGTTTCCAGAATCCCCATATACGTGCCAAGTTCTTTGAGATCTTGGATTCATCCATGCGCCGTAGGCTGCATGATCGTCTGCTGTACATAATCTGCTCCCAGGCGTGGGACACAATCGGTTCACATTATTGGATCAAGCAATGCATTGAACTACTTATACTCACAGCAAACACCATGACACAAATCCAGTGCTCGAATGAAGCCTTTAAGGTGCCCAGCATCACATCGGTGATACCAACAAATGTTACGGACTCGCAGGAGAATACGTTTGTCTCGTTTCTATCCTCCCAGTCGGAGTCGTTTGAGAATGTGCCCAGTGTAAACGACAAAGACGATGTCTTTGACATTGATTTGAAGCTGGAATTCACCTCCGTGCGCAAGGAGGATTGCCAGCAGATACTGCCCACGCGACGGGACACACTCGTCGAGCTGATCTACAAGCAGGCGGAGTTCTTGGAGGCCAATCGTAATATACGCACCGATCAGATGCTGGTGGCAACCTCGCAACTCTGTCACATGGACACCCAGTTAGCCGAGAGCGTATGGCTGTCTTTCTTCCCCAGCATCTGGCACATCTTCTCCGACGATCAGCGTGTGAACATCTCTAAAGAGTTGATACCATTCCTGGCATCGGGCACAAATGTGAATCAGAAGGATTGCAGTCCAAGCACACTGAACACCTTTGCCGAGAGCTTAACCAAGTGCAATCCATCGATCTACATTCCACCGAATCTATTGACCTATCTGGGTAAATCTCACAACCTTTGGCATCGCGCCATTTTGGTGTTGGAAGACCTGGCCCTGACCCAGTCGACGCGTAGTGACGCCAACATGGCCGATGCCAGTTCCCAGCCAGAATTCGATCAGCAACATTTGAATAACATCTATGATTCGCTCTCCAAGATGTATTCAGCCATGCATGAGGAGGATTTGTGGGCAGGACTTTGGCTTAAGTTTGCACACTATCCAGAAACGAACATAGCCATATCCTACGAGCAAATGGGTTTCTTCGAGGAGGCTCAAGGTGCCTACGATCTGGCCATGTCCAAGTTTAAGCAGGATCTCAACGGTGGACTGATTCAGATCGACATCAATAGTGAATTGCTGCTGTGGGAGAAGCACTGGATGCGCTGTGCCAAGGAGCTCAATCAATGGGATATTATGTTGGATTATGCCCAGACGAATCGGGAGAAGAACATGTTCCTCATCCTAGAGAGCTCGTGGCGTGTTCCCGATTGGAATCTAATGAAGACAGCGTTGTCCAAGACGGAACAATGCTACTCCAAGCACTACGGCTTCAAGCTAAATCTGTACAAGGGATACCTGTCCATTTTGTACCAGGAGGACAGACAGGCGGCGAGTGTGGAGCGCTATGTGGAGATTGCCTCCAGTTTGTGCATACGCGAGTGGCGTCGTTTGCCTCGCATCGTCTCGCACATCCATTTGCCGTACCTGCAGGCCTCCCAGCAGATTATGGAACTGCATGAGGCCAGTCAAATCCATCAGGGACTGTCGCAGTCTCGAAACTCATCCCTGCACGACATGAAGGCCATTGTAAAGACTTGGCGTAATCGTTTGCCCGTCATTTCCGATGATTTGTCACATTGGAGTGATATCTTTACCTGGCGTCAGCATCACTATCAGATCATTACACAGCACCTGGAACAGCAATCGGATCAGGGCAGCACCATGCTGGGAGTACACGCATCCGCACAAGCAATCATTTCCTTTGGCAAAATTGCTCGCAAACATAATCTGACGGGTGTGTGTCAGGAGACACTGTCCCGCATATACACGATACCATCGGTGCCCATAGTGGATTGCTTCCAGGTAAGTCTTTTATTTAAGCCCAGCTGTCGTAGACCAATGGGAACTTATAGTTTTATTTTACTGTACTAAATCCACCCACCTTTTTCCACAGAAAATAAGGCAGCAGGTAAAATGCTATCTGCAAATGCCCTCGACATCGGGACGCAATGAAATCAACGAAGCCCTTGAAGTAATTGAATCGACAAATCTAAAATATTTCACGGGCGAAATGAATGCTGAGTTCTATGCGCTGAAGGGTCTGCTGTTGGCACAAATTGGACGCACGGATGAGGCGGGTAAATCGTTCAGTGCTGCCGTGCAGCTACACGATGGACTCACCAAGGCCTGGGCCATGTGGGGTGACTACATGGAGAAGATTTATCTGAAAGAAAAGCAAATTTCCTACGGCGTTAATGCGTTAATTTGCTATTTGCACGCGTGCCGCAATCAAAACGAGAGCAAGACACGCAAGTACATAGCCAAGGTCTTGTGGTTCCTATCCTACGATACGGGGGACAATCTCATCAACACCTTTGAAAAGTATGTGTCCGGCATACCGCCATCCTACTGGCTGCCCTGGATACCGCAGCTGCTCTGCTGCCTGGAGCAATTCGAGGGCGATGTTATACTCAATCTGTTGAGTCAGGTAAGTGACAGCTCTTTATAATCAAACCAAGATTGGATTACTTATTTGTTCTTCTTGCAGATTGGACGACTGTATCCTCAAGCGGTTTACTTCCCCATACGCACGCTGTACCTGACGCTAAAGATTGAGCAGCGGGAGAAGCACAAATCCGCGGAACAATTTGCCGGCAAATTTGTGTCCTCGGTAAGTATAATCAGACTGTTTTCCTAGTCTTGCAACTCTAAACTCTTCGTTTTTTTTAGAATCTGGACAACTCTGCACCGATTTGTGGTCGCAATCCCGTGACAGCACCATCAGTTAATCCTATCAAGGCCACGCCACCCATGTGGCGTTGCTCCAAGGTAATGCAGCTACAGCGTGAAGTGCATCCGACCATTCTGAGCTCCCTTGAGGGCATTGTCGATCAAATGGTCTGGTTCCGTGAGAGTTGGACTGAGGAGGTACTACGTCAGCTACGCCAAGGATTAATCAAGTGCTATGCAATAGCATTTGAGAATCGCAATACGGTTGTCAATGCCACCATCACACCGCACACCTTGCACTTTGTCAAGAAACTGGGCTCCACCTTTGGCATTGGCATTGAGAATGTACCTGGTTCCGTGGCTTCCAACATCACACACTCGGCTGCCTCGGAATCGCTAGCGAAACGCGCTCAGGTCACATTCCAAGATCCTGTCTTCCAGAAGATGAAGGAACAGTTCACAAATGACTTTGATTTCACCAAACCTGGTGCTATGAAACTCCATAACTTAATCTCCAAACTGAAAACGTGGATTAAGGTGCTGGAGGCGAAGGTTAAGAAGCTGCCCACATCTTTCCTCATAGAGGACAAATGCCGCTTCTTGTCCAACTTTAGTCAAAAGACTGCGGAGGTGGAGCTACCAGGAGAGCTACTGATACCCTCCTCATCGCATTACTATGTGCGCATTGCACGCTTCATGCCGCGCGTCGAGATTGTGCAGAAGAACAACACAGCTGCTCGTCGTTTGTATATAAGAGGTACCAATGGCAAGATTTATCCCTATCTGGTGGTGCTCGACTCGGGATTGGGGGATGCGCGGCGTGAGGAACGCGTGCTCCAACTCAAACGCATGCTCAATTACTATTTGGAGAAACAGAAGGAAACAAGTCGTCGTTTCTTGAACATTACGGTGCCCCGAGTTGTGCCAATTTCACCACAGATGCGTCTGGCTGAGGATAATCCGAACAGTGTGTCCCTTTTGAAGATCTTCAAGAAGTGCTGTTTGAATGTTAAAATGGATTACGATATGCCGATTGTCAAGTATTACGAACGCCTCTCGGAGGTGCAGGCACAGGGCACACAAATCTCGCATACAATTCTCCGAGAGATATTCACGGAGGTCCAGTGGACAATGGTGTCCAAGACACTGCTAAAACAATGGGCGCTCAACACGTTTGCGGCGGCTACGGACTTCTGGCAGTTCCGAAAGATGGTAAGAAAGTGGTGTAAATTGTATAAGTTGTGGACCTGTACTTGGAAGGGGTTTAAAAGGGTTTTTGGAGGTCTCCCAATCTCTAAATGACTTTACTGTGCAAATGCTTCCCACTAAGTACTGGGTCTCTGACAGTCTCTGCTACTTTGAAAAACTAACTTAACATAATCCTTTATCTTTACAGCTGACCCTACAATTGGCCCTGGCTTATCTGTGTGAGCACGCACTAAATCTGACGCGTCTAAATCCGGACATGATGTATCTGCATCAGGACTCAGGACTGATGAACATTTCTTACTTTAAGTTCGACATCAACGACGACAAACAGCAGTTTAATCAGCACAGACCGGTGCCATTCCGTTTGACCCCCAACATTGGCGAGTTCATTACGAATATTGGAATTTCCGGGCCATTATCCGCCGCAATTGTGGCGACCGCACGTTGCTTTATACAGCCAAATTACAAACTCAGCTCGATACTGCAAACGATTTTGCGTGATGAAATTATAACGCTGCAGAAGAAGGGATTCAGGCAGAGCAAGGTATTGGATGCCTCCGAGGAGCCAACGGTCGATAATAATACAATGGAGCACACTGTGCGTGTTGTGAATACAGCGGTGGATATTATTTTATTACGCTTGAATAAAATCTCCTATTTTGATAACATTGAAAAGAAAAAGGTTTCGGCGCTGATACAGTCGGCAACGAATGTGGAAAACCTTTGTCGCATGGATCCTGCATGGCATCCATGGCTGTAAATCCTTTACAAATAGCAGTATAATTAGCATAATAATAATATAAAATAATTGTAATAAAGACATGACTTTTAATATAAAAAAAAACCAATGTATATAAATAGCTTTTAACGACGACTTGCAACAACCACCAAATTCGCAGGCCGAAAGTCTCGAGATCGTGATTTCCAAACGTTTCAAGTGTAGGTCAAAAGCGAGTACTTGAGTGCACTCGACGGTGGAATACCCTGTAGCCAGTTTAGGGCTGTACAGGGCAGTCCAGTCTACAAAAAGCAATTAAACGCAATAATTATGAGTAGAACTTCCTGTACACAAGATTTACTGATTAAAATTATTGTTACCATGAATTTATTGGCGCCTATTTGTATGCTACACGCGAGCACGAAACTATGCGACCCACTTCGTCCTGTGCACAGGATAAAAAAAAAAACCATTATTTCTATAGCAACGAAATCCTAGCAACCGCGTTTATAATACTTTCCTTTTTTGCACCATGGCAACTGGCGATTTGGCCATAAATTTGATTAGCATATTTCAACTGTGACTTCAGTTCAAATTGTTCAAGCATGTGCACACAAGTCCGACATCAGAATGTGGTCAAAGAATTTGATTTTAGTTTTAATTGTTTACTTTAATTTTAATTTACTGTACACGATTGTTTGCGGCGTCGATGCACCGCTCATCCATATACCGGGAAATGGATTTATTTCGGGAACTTATTTGAAAATGTATCGTACGCAGAATATTAAAGCATATTTGGGTATTCGGTATGCGATTGCTAATAGATTTTCACCTCCCGATGTCGAGTTGCCGCCATGGAAGGGAATTTTCAATGCGACTGCCTTTGCGCCAAGCTGCTGGCAACCCATGCGCACGCCAGATAATCCACATTTGGACAAGGTGTTAGACGTCATATCGGGCCAAATGATGCCCGAAACGGGAGGACGAAAATACGATGAGAACTGCTTAAATTTGAACATATTTGTACCTGACGGTAAGCCATAGTTTAATTTACGATAGCACTTATCGAGCTGGTAGTCGATCGCGACTTAAACGAAGTATCGAACTGCTTTCTACTAGATCACGACACAAATGAATCAGAGCTATCGACTTAAAGAATCGATACCTCGTTCCACCTAAAGTCTGCACTGCTTGCATTAATTGTTTTAATTGTTTTAATTGTTCACACTTCTAGGACTACCTGAGGTTGATGGCTATGCTGTGATTGTGTGGATACACTCGGGAAATTTCTCAACGGGCAGCCCGTACGACATCGAACCATTTCAACTGGTTTTTAAGCAAAAAGTTATTGTAGTAACATTTTCATACCGCCTCAATATATTTGGATTCCTTGCAACGGACGATGGCGAGGCTCAGGGAAATTTCGGACTAATGGACCAATCGGCTGCCCTCTACTGGGTAAAGAAGAATATTAATTTCTTTGGTGGTGATGAGAATCGCATCACTTTAATGGGACACAATGCGGGAGCAATCAGTACTGCACTACACTTGACCTCCGGGGAGTGGTCCAAGGGCGCTTTTCACAAGGCCATTATAATGTCTGGAAACCCTTTGACTCCCGTGCGAACGGTACATGACTACAGCGCTGATTTGGATCTTATATCCAATATATTTGGCTGCGATCGTCGACCAACTTCCATGTTTATACAGTGCCTCAGACGTTTGGATCCCAAACGTTTGACGGACAATCTTCCATTGGTTCATTGGGGTCCAATTGTGGATATCGGATTGAGTAATACCTCGTATCCGTTTATAGAAGCTCAACCAGAAATCTTATTTAAAAGGGGCTCCTACCACAGTGTACCTATAATCATAGGAATCACCGATATGGAGGAGGTGCTCACCATATTTAATGACTATATTTCTTCCGAATTGACTTCCGAAGATCAGGCGAATTTTTTCAATGATCTTGCCGTAACAGATTTACAAAAACTCATGGGTAGCAGTGAGTGGTGCATGAACTTTCCGTTAATTTCGGATGCGATCGCGTTCATGTACTCCGGAACCAGTGGGAGCGACGATAAGCTTTCAGTGAATACGAATGTAATCAACGCTCATACCGAGAAATTCTACATAAATCCATTGCAAATGTTTGTCGATATGATGAGTAAGAATAATAATATTTATACCTACATGTTCAAGTTTCGTTCCAAGTCTCTAATCGTTGATCTTCCCGATTGGGTTGGAGTTCCCAAGTACTTCGATCAAATATTCGTTTGGGGTATTCCCTACATGAACAATATGAACGTCGAGTGGAAATCGACCGACAAGAAAATGGCGGACATTGTGATGACTTTGTGGGCGAATTTCGCTAAAACATCGAATCCCACAAAATCGAATGTCTATGTCAAATGGAGCACTATAACACCTCCCCAGTACTCAGCACTACTGGTCGATGAGAACTTCAACACGTATAATCTTTCCAATAATCAGAGAGTCTTGTTTTGGAACACCCTGTATCCAAAATTACTGCAATTTGCCACCGATTGTTGTAATTCTACGATTTCGGCGGCAAACTACCCAATCACACCCACAATATTTTTATATATCTCTATGCTATATGTGAGCATACAAATATAGATTCTTACTTCCAACAAAATGATTAAAAATTTATAGAAAAACGTTTATATATATTACACGAAAAAGTTTATTAAATTGATATTGATATTAACTACGATGCGAATAAATGTTGGTGTTTTTTTTTTGGTTGTAATGGTGGGCGGGTGTTTTGTGGGCGTTTCAGTTATATCCCCAAAGAAATTGTTGAAAATTCTTTTGTGATTTGAAGTTATTTTATTCTTTACACATGTGGATCGTTCTTATAACGCGCAAATATTTCACTTTTAAATACGTCAAACTTCTTGCGATTTGCGTTATTTTGCTGTTCGCGCCAAGCGGGACGCGCCTGCTTGCGCTGCAGCCCCCAGTGGCAGGTAAAAACTGGCGAAAGTACTAGAAATTTATACCCCGCCACGTACATTTCGTATACCTGAAAAAAGAGATGATTAGTTAGTAAAAGAGTCAGCACTCTTAGTTCAAAAGTATTTTACTTGAGAGTTTCTGGTGAATCCATAACCTGTGAATCTTTCATCGTGTACTGGAACCGTATCTACGGCTATGTAGAAGGGCTCGTATAAGAACTCAAAGTTTGTCACAGTATGACTAACAGTGACTGAAGTTTCATTGCGTTTTGATAAAATCCATCTGAAAAACAAACAGAAAATGGTTAATACTTAAAATTCATAAATTTTACTCCACTTACCTTGTAAAATTAGTCGCATACTGATTATAAATGAATACTTTTTCATGAAATGGTCTAGCGAGTCCTTTTTTAATCAGTCCTAGTAGCGCATCCTTTGTTCTGGGAAAATTTGCACGCACATCGATTTCGAATGTGGGAATCACATAGGCGCAATTCCCCTCACAAACGGTCGTTTTGAAAAAATTATTGAGTTGCACAACACTGTTAATACTGGGTATGATATCGACGTCAGTCAGGAACACATATTTCGTTTGACATCCCTTGCGGGCGACATTTCGCATATGATTCTGTGGATATGTATTTTTTTGACGCCACTCCAAAGTTTTCGGCGTACGAAACTTTAAGAGAGCCTTCAGTGTCCTTTCCGGAAATTGACAATTAAATTTATTACGTATGTTGTAGGATTCCATTTGAACTTTTGGCAAATTATCAAATTCGCGTGGCACTAAGATATGAAATGTGGCATTTGCTCGGATATTTGGAAAGCAGAGACGCATATATGTGATGAAGTAACGTAGAACTATATATTCCTCACTTCCAGCGGAGAAGAGTGCAACAGATAAGGGACCTCGCCAGTTCTCTGCCACCTGCGGCAGCGAGTAAAGTCTCTCCACCGAACTCTGGGTGGCCAAGCAGATTAAACTGCTTTGGGATGACTCTGCATACTGTTCACCGACCAAGGCGAAGTCCTTGATTTTATACAGATGCTGATTGTCCCAGCGTCCATAGCTTAGGTCAATATTTTCAAAGGTCACTATTGTACCGTTATTCCGCTTGGGTTGCATACTGTCGTAGCTCAGTGTTGGCATTGGCTGCCTGCTCTCAGCATCTGATTGATATGCGCATTTGGGAACTGTTTCAGACTTAATTTTCGGCGTTTGCGTTGAGCCAGCATTATTATTATTAATATTATTACTATTTTTATAAGTAGCCGGAGGATAAACTCTCACAAGCCAAAATACATTTATGGACAGCATTATGAGCAGGATTTTAATTGAGCTACATGGCGGTAATCGAATCTGTAATAGAGAAACAAGTGAGTAAACAGTTGATCACATATATTTATTTCTAAACAAATATACTATAAATTGCACACAATAGCATATACATATTTTTGTTATATTTCTGATTGAGTTCAAATAAAACGGTTATAACTGATCAAAGTGTAATTTGTTGTGCACTTTGTTAAATAACATACTTAAATAATTAACAATTTAGGATTTACCATTATTAAACTATAATCTAAATTAAAATTAGGATATATCACAAACTGCACATATATGTATGTATTTGCATATAAACAGCAAAGGACCTCCCCAGTGTGACCACAGTAAATTTACTGCAAGCCACTAAAAAATAACACAAAAATACTAGTATTTACAAAAAATCCAATGAATTCATGCTCGAATAAATCTGTTGTACAGCTTAGGCACATTTAACTGCAAAACAAATAATAAAATTATAGCCTATTCAAGTCTTGTTTAAAATTACTTATTACCCGCATATGCATAACAGCAGTAAGTGTGCTGTGCGAGTAGTCGTCACAGTAAGTCATCCGCAAAAAAATGCTATAAAAGTATAAGTAACTTTAAAATACTTAACAGTCATACGCATGTGTGAACGGTATTTGCAAAGAAGAAGTCGCGTTCAAAACAATATATATCATAATCTTCAGACATACATACATAAACCTATGTACATTCGTATGGATATAGGTTTTTTTAATTTAATTTTTTCCATTCTAAATGCAACAATTAATAATTAATCGCAGCAAATGTTAATGCTTTAAAAAAATTGTGTATATCGTGTTTGTGCCATAAATTTGCTTGCGATTTACAAAGAAAGTGATAAGAAAAAGTGGCGTAGAAAACGTAAACATAACACATATTGTACATACACTAATAATAAAGAAAAAAGCGAAATGGCTGATTTGGAGGCTGTTCTAGCTGATGTCAGCTACTTGATGGCTATGGAAAAATCCAAATGTACACCAGCCGCAAGAGCCAGCAAGAAGTTAATATTGCCAGATCCCAGGTACACACATTTGATTTGAATCATATTCGCGTAAATATGTATATATGAAATCGTTTTACTTGCATGTGGTATGTATGCGTATGTAGACTCATGCATAGTCTATATATACATACCTATGTATATGTTTATGTGTGTAGAGACCTTGTCCAGGATTAGAAAGAGACATTTAATTATATTGTGCATGGAAATATTTGCTAAAACATTCAACAAAAAGAACATATGTATTTGTATCTACATACACTTGTACCGTTATACATGCATAGATACAAAAGGCATACACAAGTACGCACACACAAATACACACTCTTACCATGTACGTGCACAGTGTGTACTGCGGATTTATATACAAATGTACCTATGTGTGTGCGTGTGAGTGTATGGGTGGCTGGAAGTTCTATGTTTTAATAGCGTAGCCGATATTTATTAGTTTGTGCAAAATGTATTTTTAGGAATTTCCTTCATTTACTCAGGTTGAAGTTCTTAATCATGCTACATACATTCGTATGTACATATGTTTATATGCCCTTACATTTGAGTTTGTTGTTTACCTAAATTTCGCATCAGAAATATACCAAGAAATAGCTGAAAGTCATAATTTGTGATAGCTAAAGAGGGTTTAGTAATTAGAAACATTATATTTAAATTGATTTGGAATGCAAAACATGTTTAATTTTTTTAATTTCTCTTTTCTTATTTGGAATGTTTTGATCGCTGTCTCTGTCCGCCAAAGAGTAGGGGTATTCCTTAACAGGATAAAAACTTTCCAGCCCTGAAACTGCTTTAAATCAAATAAACTTGTTCTAGGCAATAAACGAACCCAAAACAGCCAATAGGAAAAATAAAACAATTTTGAAAACTATTAGGAAAATCCCATTAACGAATAAATAGACATGTGTACTTAGGTATGTACACAAAGGGGTACTTATTCCAATTTGTTGTTGTGTTTTCGCCTTGTATTTGTACGAAATCAATATATTTTAAATACTGTTTATTTATTCTCTCTTTCAGTGTCAGAAGTGTTATGTACAAATATCTTGAAAAGGAAAATGAACTCAGCTTTCACAACATTTTTAATCAAATTATAGGTATTTGATTACCATACATTATTATTTTTATTGTTTTTGTTTTTTATTCTAATTCTGCTAAATAACTTTTTATCGCCCGTAGGTTATTTGTTGTTTAAAGATTTCTGTGAAAACGACTCCGAAGAACCGATACAACAGTTAAAGTTCTATGAGCAGGTACTACTAAAAATTTAATTTTAGGATAGTATAATCTCTAAATACCTATAAATTTTATTGAAGATAAAAAACTTTGAAAAAACCGAGTGTTACGAGGAACGAAAGAAATTGGCGAGAGAAATATATGACAATTTTATAATGGAGGAAATGTTATCACACACATATGTAAGTATTAATCATCCAACAAACTAGAATCGTTATCAACATATTTGTTTTTATTTTTTACAGGAATACTCGAAAGATGCTGTTGCTAATGTCCAGAAGTATTTATTAAAAAATGAAGTTCCTGTGAATTTATTTGAAGTAAGTGATTTCAAAGTTAACTTTCAAGACAAAAAATCAAAGTACTTTTAACTTTATAGCCATACATGGAGGAAATCTTTGGTCAACTCAAAGGCAGACCATTCAAAAAGTTCTTAGAAAGGTAAGCAATAATCAGAATACCTTGAAACTATAAGTTAACTATAAAATTTTCCCATTACAGTGACAAATTTACGAGATTTTGCCAATGGAAAAACCTGGAGCTCAATATACAAGTGAATAATAGTTAAGAAGTTTAATTATTATTACTCATATTAATCTGTTACTTTTCTAGTTATCAATGAACGACTTTAGCGTGCATAGAATAATCGGACGTGGAGGTTTTGGAGAGGTTTACGGTTGTCGCAAAGCGGATACGGGAAAAATGTACGCCATGAAGTGTTTGGACAAGAAACGCATCAAAATGAAACAAGGCGAAATGCTGGCATTAAATGAACGCAATATGCTGCAGGCAGTTAGCACAGGAGTAAGTCCAGCAGTTATTTTTTGTTATCAAAAATTAATAAACCTGCTCTAATTTAGATTGATTGCCCCTTTATTGTGTGCATGACGTATGCGTTTCATACACCGGATAAACTATGCTTCATATTAGATTTAATGAACGGAGGAGATTTGCACTATCATCTATCACAGCACGGCGTTTTCAGCGAGGATGAAATGAAGTTTTACGCGGCAGAGGTAATTGCATTTTACTCCGTTTATGAACCATCTGAAACTGATCCCATTCCTTTGCCAGGTAATCTTGGGTCTGGAACACATGCATAAACGCTGCATTGTTTATCGCGATCTGAAGCCTGCCAACATTTTGCTGGATGAAAATGGACACATTCGAATATCTGATTTAGGATTAGCCTGCGACTATTCCAGGAAAAAACCCCATGCTTCAGTGGGCACCCATGGCTATATGTCGCCCGAAGTATTATCAAAAGGAACATCTTATGATTCTTGTGCCGACTGGTTCAGTTTTGGTTGCATGCTCTACAAATTACTCAAGGGACATTCACCATTTCGACAGCATAAAACTAAAGATAAACATGAGATTGACAGAATGACATTAACTATGGTATGCTATAACCTAAAGACATTAATCAAAATACTTGTAACAAATGTAGTAATCATTTCCCATTCAGTCGTGATGAATAATATCATATTAAGTACTCATATAGCTGGAATTTACTGACAATTTTAGTTTCATTAGTAACCCTAAGTGATCCTGAAATATAACACTTTCAAAAAGAAGCTTATATAGTTACTATAGTTACTAATTATAACTAATATTACCCTTGTACCACAGAACGTTGAACTTCCCGATTCGTTTTCCGTGGAGTTGAGAAACTTATTGGACATGTTACTCCAAAGAGATGTGCCCAAGCGTCTGGGTTGCATGGGCAACGGGTAAGTTATGATAAAACTCTTTCATTTTACACAGCTTTATATTGATTCAAATTGGTTTATTTCAGTGCTGATGAAGTGAAAATGCATAACTTCTTTTCGGGCATTGATTGGCACCAAGTTTATATACAAAAATATACACCACCATTAGTTCCGCCGCGTGGAGAGGTTAACGCTGCGGATGCCTTTGATATTGGATCATTCGATGAGGAGGACACCAAAGGCATTAAATTGAACGACAGTGATCAAGATCTCTACAAACATTTTTCGCTAACAATTTCGGAAAGGTACGCAAACTGCTTAAAGCTAACCATAAGCTAAATATAACTTTTCTAAACTGATATTTCAGATGGCAACAGGAAGTATCTGAAACAGTATTTGAAACAATCAATATGGAAACTGATAAAATCGAGCAGAAGAAGAAGTCGAAGCAGAAGCAACACTTTGATGCCGATGAGAAAGAATCGGATTGTATACTCCATGGGTATATCAAGAAATTGGGTGGATCCTTTGCCTCATTATGGCAAACCAAATACGCCAAATTGTATCCAAATCGGTAGGTTACTAAAATGTTAGATATACTTGAGCTTTAAACATTTACTTTTCCATTTTAGCTTGGAGCTTTATTCGGAGAGTGGCAATAATAAACCAGAACTTATATTTTTGGACCAAGTAGAGGATATTTCATCTGATTTTATTCAATACAAAAACGAGCAATGTATTCAAATTCGTGTGAATGACGGCAGTCGCGATGGAAGAATCATTTTGACGAATTCTGTAAGCAACAACTAAACCCTAATCCAAATTGGTATAACTATAAATTGAATGTTTTGTTTAAAGGATGAAATCGGCTTAAAGGAGTGGGCGTTGTCCTTGAGATCGGCACACAAAATGTCACAGGATCTGTTGGGATCAATGGCCAAGAAAGCCGGCAAGATTTATGGCAGTGAGCGGGATGCTAACAAATCAATGTACATTCTGGGTGGGAATTGTTCAACAAAATCGTCAAATGGATCTAATTAAATACTATATAACATATAATGAAATTTATTATGTCATATAATAGGTTTCCCGCTCTGAAACTCTTCATAACAAAATAGTTTCAATCAATGTGAAATGAATCCTAATAAAACACATCATGTAAAACACTCTGCTAAAATTTATGTACACTTGGCGAAACTGTAAAAACTTGTGCAATGTTTATTTTGTAAAAGAAAAAAAAAGAAATCTATTATGTACATCAATGTTTAGTTTAACTGTGTTATTGATTTAACTAAAACACTCCCAATACAGTATCAGTTCTTTTGGCGCATTATCATTTCATACGTTTCTCCGATCTCCTATATTTAAACTCACTGGGAAGTATCGGTCTAATAGCATATCCCATTATAGTAGAGACTGTAGAGTTCTCTTATGAAACCCACTGCCGATATTGTGCTTCCGTAAATGTAGTAGCATGATAACTGGTCTTTTTAGTTTTTAAAAACAACAACAGAAATACATTGAAAACGTATGTAGCAGTGCATAATTAAGTAACAATTTAATAAAAAGTATGAAATATAAATAATACTTGATAACTTATTTCGGTAAAATGGCTTAAATCGAAATCTAAAATTATTCGAAATATTCATTCGTTTTCTGAAACAGTAGCACAGTTTTTAAATAAGTCTGGAACGATTAGTAGAGAAAATTGTTTTATGTTCCATTCCGACGTTCCAAAGTCGCTGGCAGTTGACTGCCAGCATTAGCATGACTAAACAGATATTTAATCGATAGCCCGATTAATTCAGACTGTGATATTTACATTTATCAGTTCGTAGTTATTTTCACTTAATTATATCGTACGAGTCCAATGTGATTTATTTCCTCCATCAATATATAAATTATTTATATAGAATGTTACATGGAATACTTGATATTTGTTGGATTCCATTAGCGGGATTTGTTTCATTTCTGGTTATCTTGTCTGCAATTAACAAATCGGTCGGTGTGCGCAAGGCGTACGTTAACATACTCCTAAGGATATTTGAGGTAAATACTTCATTAAATTTAATCGCTAACATGAATGAGACTATGCGAGCGTGTTGTGCTTTCATGCTATTACGTATATAAATATATTTGTCTGCGTGTATATGTACATTTTGGTATATGGAATTTCAAAATACAAAGTTCATAAATATAGCTTGTGCCACCAGCTATTGTGGCGGACTGATAGATTAGCATTGTCTACAATCAAATTTGTTTAAATTTTGTAGTTGCTTTATTAACAATTTTATTTTATTTTTTAGTATGGACGCGTCAGTATTGAGTCGGCCTCTAAAGTGAATCAAGCAATCGACAAGGAAGTTGTCCAAAATGATCAAGTGCAGAATTTAGCAGATGCGGATGAGGTAGACTCCAAAGAAGCCACAAATGGCGCTGTGCGTATTACACGTGACGCTGTGCTGCTGCCACAACCACAGGAAACAGCACAGGAATCGGCACACGACAAAGTCAATGGCAGCAAAAAGGTAACTTCTCATTACTATTTATCGGTTTAATATTCGATTAACATGTCTTGAGCAGGAGGAATTCTGCTTTGACTTTGAGAACTGCTTGGATTATGTCAAATCCGGCGTGGAAGCCATTATCGAGGACGATGTGACGTCACGTTTTGAGGCCGAGGAGCTAAAAAGTTGGAACATGTTAACCCGCACAAATCGACATTACGAATTCATATCCTGGAAAATCACCATGATTTGGGTGATTGGATTCGCAGTGCGCTATACGATCCTCATGCCACTGCGCGTGTTAGTTTGCTTCATTGGTGTAAGTACTAAAAGCAAGTCCAAGTGACTAAGTTTCTAATAACCAGTTATATAAACAATTAGTTAACAATTCCCCTACAATTCTAGATAGCACAATTCTGTAAACGACTTTTTATACTGCTGTCCGTCCGTCCGTTGTCCGTGCGTACTAATTATACGTATTTTAGTTAAGATCTCGAGTTTTTTTTAATCGTTTTTAGTTGTGATAACAGTTTTGAAAATACGTAATAGCCTTGAACTTTGCTATATTCTCTGGCCAACGCGCTCTTTATCGAAAAAATAATCTACAAATATTATAACCATTGAGTAATGACCATAAATGTAGGTTTATGTGTGTGCAAGTGTGTGTACGTGTGTGTTTTAGGTGTAGTTAGATATGTAAGTATGTGAAAGAACCAAGTACAGAGTATCTAGTTGTCAAGCACTTTTTGTCTGTGAGTAATAAATTAATATGGATTTTTATATAAAGGAAACCTCTTAGTGGAAACCTCTCAATAGTTCTAATAGGCCAAATACAATATAAGGAAAATGTTTAAGAACGTCAAGTTTAATCTGAAGAAATCATGCCGCAAATAACTTATTAATCCCTTTAGTCATTGGAGTCTACTTTTTCTATATTTTTAATATCTCAGAAACAGTCTATTCATTTAATTTAACTTTTTACTTTTATGTTTTTAAAGCCGCGTCTTGTTTTCGTTTCTTTTATGAATTTTGCATGTCTTTTATTAATAATTTTCTTTGGTTTTTAGGTTGTATTTGCAGTTATTTCAAACGCATTTGTGGCTTTAATACCTTTCCGTTTCTTGCGTATCCCGTTAGCGGATTTGGCATTTAAAATCACATTCCGTCTTATATCAAGCTCCCTGTCATCCGTTGTAATCTTTCACAATAAGCAATATAGGCCCAAAACTTCTGGGTTCTGTGTAGCAAATCATACCACCCCATTGGACGTGGCTATGTTATCAACAGACTGTACATTTTCCTTGGTGAGAAAGCTACAAAAATTTTCTATTCTTTTAAACAAAATGTTTGCATATCAAATTGAAAGTAAATCAGAAATCGCCTCATTCAGTTCTCATACTGTAAACTTCACAATTAAATCATTCTAATTATATGCTGATTTAATTTAATGTGCAAACTTTATAAACTACTTATGTGTTTGTCTTTTATGCTTCTTGTCCTTCGTCCTTGCGTTATTGTTATTGTTGTGTTCTTCTAAGAGATATTTGTTTATGAAAATTGTTTTTTATATTTTGTTTTAGTTGCGATTTATTGTTTGTTTATGATTTAGAAAGCAGCTGCATCAGGTAAGATAATTTTCTTAAAAACTTGTATTTCTTTTGTATACCCCCTACCCAGTAATATGCCCTGCAGAGAGTGTTATAGACTTGGGTTACTAGCTGTGTTTTGACATCATACGCAGATAAATAAGTTTAGGGACTCATGCACATTTATTTATCCTTCTGCTAGTCGGGTAGCACCGACTAGAAGCTTGCTAACCGATCTACTAACTTTTCAGCAATGTTTTAACCTTTGAAACTTTACAGTTTGAGCATAGAAAGCCTAAGAAAACCTACAAAATACGAATCTTTGTTTTATGCCATCTCAGGTAGTGTGGTTAACATTTTGTACAGCTGCGGTGGGAAACCTTAAGGATGGCAAACTAAAGCGCACGATTGTAAGTAGTATTCTGGGCCATTGTTTTGGTGTACTCTCCAGCGCGATATCAGCTGTGATCACTTACCACAATGAGGATAATCGACCCTCGTCGGGCATCTGTGTGGCCAATCACACGAGTCCCATCGATGTGCTCGTCCTGATGTGTGACACCACATATTCGCTGGTAAGATCTATTTTGTCTGATTGGTTAGTGCACTTCCACTTCTTCTTCTACAACTTCTTTTGCTAACACTTTTACTCTCTGGTGTAAATCTCTTTGTATGTTGGTAAAATAACACACTTTAAATCTATTTTGTTGGCTCAGTTTCTAATTTCTTTCTTTCCTGTCACTTTTCTGTAGTGCTTTTCGTAGTTAGGTTAAATAACTCTTACTTTAACCCCCGCTTTGTATTTCCTAATCCTTTTTCTTTACTTTAGCTCATTATCATTTTGTACCTAGCTTTAATCAAATTTAGCATGTCCGAACGTGTATATATCTTTCCGATTGGGGGATCTGCGTATGATATAGTATTTGAGCTTGATCTACATAAGTTTATTATACCCTTTTGTGCGCATATTCAATGGGTATGGGACTATACAACAAAGAAGTAATCCAAAGCTGCCGCTTGAAAACAGTTTCCCAAAATAACTGAACAAACTTGGAGCTAAATTGGATGTGGACACTACAGACTAAAAAAAATCAAACAAAAGTCTTTCCTATATGCTCTTCAAACACTTTGCAGTGAAGCTGATAAAAGGAGTAAGCAATACACTGTGAGAAAACAGCTTATGGAACGCCTGTACTATATATCAAATCAAAAAATGCCTGGAAATTGGATTGGGATCTGGTAAATTTGAACGAGTTATCAACAAAAAGGCAGTGGATAATCCCAAAACAAATAAACTAACACTTTTAACTAGCTTAAACACTCTTTGTTGCTATTAAAACTATGTAAATAGGCGCTTCTCTATGTAAAATGTTCCACTAATTCATAAAAAACTAAAATGTAAATTTTATATTATAGATTGGTCAGCGACACGGTGGTTTCCTGGGCGTGCTACAGAGAGCCCTGGCGAGAGCATCGCCTCACATCTGGTTCGAGCGTGGAGAAGCCAAGGATCGTCATCTGGTCGCTGAGCGACTAAAGCAGCACGTCTCCGATCCCAGCAATCCACCGATTCTTATATTCCCGGAAGGCACCTGCATCAACAACACCTCCGTCATGCAGTTTAAGAAAGGCAGCTTCGAAGTCGGCGGTGTCATATATCCAGTTGCCATTAAGTAGGTGTCAAAGTATATAAACTTAAGCCCAAGTTTAACTATTTTCTACGACTTTTCTTAGATACGATCCACGTTTTGGCGATGCATTCTGGAACAGTTCCAAGTACTCTATGATGCAGTATCTGTACATGATCATGACATCGTGGGCAATTGTCTGCGATGTCTGGTATCTACCACCTATGCATCGGCAGGAAGGCGAATCGGCGATTGATTTTGCCAATCGCGTGAAGGGCGTTATTGCGAAACAGGGAGGCTTGGTGGATTTGGTTTGGGACGGACAACTCAAACGCATGAAACCGAAAAAGGAGTGGAGAGAAATTCAACAAATTGAATTTGCAAATCGATTAAAATCAGAATGATATTGATTTTATACTACATATTTAAAAATGGAAAACTGTAATTACAAGAGCTAAACGTTTACAAATAATATCTGACCTTACATTCAAAATAAATTGAAAACTGTACATAAATGCCAAAAAGAACATCTGTCTTTCTAAATTTCCCATTGATTTTAGTGGCTTATACGTATTTTATTTAATATTTAAGTAAAACTTATTAAAATAAGTCAATGTTCCAAAACAAACCTAAAAGTATGCAATGAATTGTGTTCACAGTGCGTCAACAGTCTGGCAACACTCGCCCTAGCCTTAACCGTTTCGAGCCAAGCAACAGCTGTTTTTGATAAGCGACTAATCGATAGACGCAACTCAGTTTCCAACAGCTGGAGAAAAAGTGATAAACTAATTTAAACAATTGAAGATCAGTTAAAATTAGTTTATTAAAATGGCCTTTCGACGCTGTCACTTGAATCCGCAGAAAACACTCTTTCTGCTATGCGATATACAAGAGAAATTCCGGCCTGCAATGCCGTTATTCGAAATGATGGTGAAAAATGTGGACAAATTGGTGAGTTTGAACTTTGAGACTTTCAGAGATTAAGCTAAAAATTTGATTTGCAGACGAAGGCGGGCAAAGCGTTGGATGTGCCGCTGATTGTAACGGAACACTACCCTGAGAAATTGGGTAAGACCGTTGCCGAATTGGATGTGAAGCATGCCAAGATCGTGCAGGGTAAAACTTATTTCAGCATGATGACGCCGCAGGTGAAGAGCGTGATCAAGGAAATCTTTGGCGAGAAGCCAACGGATGTGGTGCTTTACGGGTTGGAGGTGAGTCTTAACGCATTAACAGGGTATACTATTAGTCTAAAATATCTTATTTGCCCTTCTAGTCGCACATTTGCGTGGAGCAGACGGCCATCGATCTGCTAGAACAAGACATTAATGTCTACATCGTTGCTGACTGCTGCTGCTCGCGTTTGAATCAAGATCGCGACTTGGCTCTGGACCGTCTGCGTCAAGCTGGCTGTGTGATCACCACTAGCGAGAGCGTCATCTTTGACTTGGTGCGCGACAAGAACAATCCCAAGTTCGATGTGGTGCGCAAGCTGGTGAATCCCACCTCGGAGGACATGGAACTCACCCGTAGTCCCTCCAAGCTGTAAGCCATTTTAAGCGTTGTCTGTGTTAACTTTTTTGCCAGAATATAAAGCATTTGAAGCAGAAGTGGGAGTATTGTGCTAAGATAGTGGAGTTTTCTGGACAGGATTGCGCTGTTTTAGGGTAAGGAGTGAATTTAAGGAGACAAAGGATTGCGTTTGGGATTTTAAAGGGATTCCTATTGGAACCCTTAGACTCGATCGGATTTAGGAGACGCTGGATGATCTTAGGAAGGAACTGATGGATTAATAAAGCTTTAAATTGGGGTGTCAAGTTTTATTACCAATAACAAATGAAATTTTAAGGTTATCGCCTAAAATTTGGAATTTCAAAGTATCAAAATGATTAAAAAATGCATCTCCTAATGCCTGCCATGAGCGTGTTCCAGCGGTTCCTTGCGAGGATGCGCTGCAATGTAGGCCAAAGCCTTGAGAATGGCCTCGGGAGTGGGTGGAGGCGTGGGCAGCGAGTCGCCGTGGGGATGATAGCCGTGCTCATCTGCTGTGTAGGAGATGTCAATGGGCACGCCCTCCTTGCTGACAAAGTGGAACTTGCCCTGGACATTGTTGTGCTCATCGCCAGTCTCCACAGCACTGATGCCGTTCGTTATGTCGTATTTGTAGTTGAAATTTCCATGAGTGTCCTGCTTGTGGGACTCCTGGGCATGAGCATGAGCATCATCGTCATGGGCAGCGCTCAAGGCGATCAGCAGCGTCAGCAGCAATACCTACAAAATGAAAAGGGGCGTGGCTAAGGAATAGGCGACAGGCAAATCCTCGATCACTTACGTGTTTGTACATGATGAGTTTGGGATGCAACTGTTGATCAAACTGTGCAGGTGGGAAGGTATTTATACAGGTGTAGACAGGTGTGAACCAGTTACCAGTTACAGCTAATTACATTTATGGCACACTCAACTCTTGAACGGCACTCGAACCCCATAAATTAGAGTCACTAAACTTTTGCGCCTTCAATTTGCATTTTGTTTTCATTTATTATTGATTTGGTTTTGTTATACTCTCTGCAAGAGTATATTGGGTTTGTGAAAATGTATGTAACAGGCAGAAGGAGGCGTGGCCGACCCCATAAAGTATATATATTCTTGATCAGCATCACAAGCCGAGTCGATATAGCCATGTCCGTCTGTCCGTCTGTCCGTCTGTCTGTCTGTCTGTCTGTCTGTCTGTCCGTCTGTCCGTATGAACAAACAGATTTCAGAGATGGTAAGAGCTACAAGTTCGAGCTTGGTCTCAATCGATCACATATTTAGTCAGTCAATACAAGAATCTTTTTTTTTTTCGATGCCACGCCCCATTCGCCCACAATGAGCAAAAAACTAGACACACCTCGGAAAAAATTTGTGTTTTCGGCGAATATCTCAATAACTATTGCACCTAGGATCACCAATTTTGGTATGGAGGTTTCTATAGACAGCATAAATGCAATCCCATCAAAATTTTTTGACTGCCACTCCCCCATTCCCCATGAAAAATACGCAAATATACGTAAACTCGTGTGTAAGTTATACGTACTACGTATATAATACATATGTATGTATGAACATGTATTTATATATATATATATACATATACAAATATATATATTTATATATATATATATGTATATATATATAAATATATATAATTACTTGACATACACATATATTCATATATATATGTATGTCAAGTAATTGTGTTTATGACCTTTGCCCTTTACTTCATCTAATGCTTTTACATGCATTACAAAAGGTTCCAAAGTAAACATAATAAATTTAGTTTTGTTATGTTATTGTCCCTTTGTTTTGGCTACTTCTATTTTAAAGCATATCAAGAAATCCTATTGCACAGCTGATATCAACCAGATCAAAACAATAACATTGACGAAGAAGAAAGAAACAATTAAAAGAGAAATATTCTCATTTCGCTCTCTCTAGTTTGTGTTTTTGTTGTTATTGTTTTGGTTCTATTGCTTCGTTGCCTCTCACACAAACAGACGCCTGCAGAATTGAGAGAGACAAATAGTTTAGAGTAGCGGTAAAAGTCGTTACTTTTGGCGGCCGCTAAGCAAAACAGACAATGCTTAGAATCAGTGCTGCCAGCTAAGCCATTTAGTTGCTAGATCTAGCAATAAGCTGTAATGGGTGATCATGATGTACTAAACAGCATTAAAATTATTCTCTAATTGTTTAAAATAATACAAATAATAGAATTACTTCCATAATTTGATTGATTTAAGTGACATTTTAATTAAGATATTAAGTTAAAGTTCCCTTTGATTGAAGTATTTTTGATTTTTTTTTCTTAAGAAAAACTAATTTGTTTAATACAAATCGTTTTATCATTAAATAATTTTGTATTCACAATTTTTACATAAATTTTAGCTGTTTTTATAAATTAGATAACAAATCTAGCTATTTATGGCTTGGAGATTCTGACAGCACTACTTTAGCGCGCGTTAAAAGTAACGACTTTTACCGCTAGTCCTTCTTGCCTGTCTCTCTCACTCCTACACTCAAACTATGTTTGTCTCATTTCTGTGAGAGAGAAATCCTCTCTCATACTCTTATTTGGGTAATTTTGGCGTTCGATTTCATTTAATTTGTTGCGAACGTTTCGATAGAGCGGGTGTTATCGTGCATCGATTCACAATTTTCTCGTCAATTTCGATATCAAAGTAAACAAAACGTGATTTTAATTACGAATAAACGAAAACAAAACGTAATTTTCATTACGATTTATATAATAGCATACATTAATATTGTAAATATTAATATATCAGTTTAGTAAATAAGTGTACAATAAGTGCGTTAGTTCGTGAGTGTGTGTGTGTCAATCGATATACGTCTGTGTGTAAGACATCGCGAACATTCGATTTGGTTTGTGTTAGGCGCGTAGTTTGTGACGTAGGTAGCTCATTCGTAGAAACCGCGTGCGATTTTCTGTGCGCGTTTGTTATATTGAAGAATCGCGTTCGGTTTTCGGTAAACGCGTGTTAATTGTCGCGTTTTGTTTTTATCGTAAGTCTTAAGTATTGTCCGATTTTGTCCGATCTTATAAAATTTTATAAATATTAATAATTAAATATTTATAATTATTACATTTAATAAATAAATTTTTAATAATTTTTATGAATTGTATTTAATTTATAATTTCGTTTAGTTCATAATTTTTTCTTATTTATATAAAGCTTATAAAAATAATATATATTATATTGTTTAAATATTTTATATATTAAATAATTAATACATATTTATCTATTATATATATTTAATAATTTTTATTAATTTTATTTAATTTATAATTTGATATTGCTCAATATTTTTTCTTATTTATATAAATTTTATAAAAATATTATATATTATATTTTTATACATTTTATATAAATAACATAAATAATATTATATAATTTAAATATTTTATAAGATTTTCATAATTTAAAATGCCGCGTAGAAGGCAACTTTCTGCTGCTGCACAATCTCGTAGGCGTAGGGAAAGAAATAGGACAAATAGAGAAGACGCACAGTACGCAGAAAGAGAGCGAGAGTTAAATTCCCAATCTCAAAGAATCCGTAGAGCAGTAAGCGAAAATAGAGTAGCAGAACAGATTGGGAATTCACAGCAGCGTTCACGACGTAGGAGAAGTGCGCGTTTAAGAGCAATTGAGCAGGAAGCAGATAATGAACGTAGAGCTAGTCAGAGACACGATCCAGAGGAAAGAAATCGCGAGCAGCAGAATAATACATTACATAGGACAATTAGGAGACAGGATCCACAGGTTAGGCAAATCGAACGGGCATCAGATGCCCATCGCAGACGTATTCGTAGAGAAAATTCTCAGGAAAGGGATCAAGAACAGGCAGCCGATACTTCGCGTAGGACAGTTAGGAGACAGGACCCAGAGTTTAGACAGAGTGAGCGTGCATCAGATGCCTATAGCAGACGAAGTCGTAGGGAAAACTCAGAAGAAAGGATTCGAGAGCAGGCAGTCGATACTTCGCGTAGGACAGCTAGGAGACAGGACCCAGAGTTTAGACAGAGCGAGCGTGCATCAGATGCCAATAACAGGCGAAGTCGTAGGGAAAACTCTGAAGAAAGAATTCGAGAACAGGCAGTCGATACTGCACGTAGGACAGTTAGGAGACGGCATCCACAGGTTAGGCAGAGCGAAAGGGCTTCAGATGCCCATCGCAGACGAAGACGTAGGGAAAATTCTCAAGAAAGGGACCGCGAACAGGCAGAAAATACATTGCAAAGATCTGTAAGAAGACAAAATCCGCAGGTTAGACAAAGAGAACAGACAGTAGACACTTTGCGAAGATCGCAAAGAAGAGAGGATATTTTAGTTAGGCGAATAGAGCAAGTGCGCAATAGCCAGGAACACTTTGATAGGAGGCAGAATTTAGAGATTAGAATTTTAGAAAGAGAAGTAGATAGAATAGCTAGGTCACAGGTTCGAAATGACCCAGTTCGTAGGTTAGTTGAAAGGGCTAGAAACACGGCTCAAAGAAGAAGTGCTAGAATAAGAGAACGTCAGATAGCTGCAGATTTAGCTAGAAATTTAAGTCAAAGAGTTAGTCAGTACAGAAGTAATTCTCAGAATAGAGCAGCAGAAAACAAGTAAGAAAAGTACAGTCGAGCGCGCCCGACCGTATAATACTCTCTGCATTTTTTTTCCCGATTACATTATTAAAATCGGTATTTGAGTATAATAAAACAATAAATTATAATCGAATTCGCCCGATTACTAGTAAAAAACGCCGCTCGAGTTCGTTCCCGATTTAAATAATAATAAATAACTTAAATCGGTATCCAGGGAACACCACGTGGAGGTCATTGCAACGCAATTAGATCTTTTAGATAGATCTTCGAGTCGACTTGAAATATGTTATTTTTAGAAAATTACATACTTCCATGTTCCCCGCGCGGAAAAAAAAAAACAGAAATTCCCTACCTATCAAATTACAAACTACCTGAAATGCTAACGGAAATTGCGTCATGAATGCTGTGCACTGTCTCATAAGTTCTTGCGCTGGCTTGGCCAAGCGACACATTTGAAAATGCCCAATCAATGTGTGTGTCGTCACGTGTTGTGGACATTTTCAAATCTAATAGGGATCTAAATCCCTTCCTAAGCAAACTTTCATAAATTTCCCTAGCCTGAGTAAGAGAACGTAAACATAAATTAAAATCTCCTAATATAACAACTTCTCTACCTAAAATTTCACAATGTTCTACAAATAAATCCTCAAACTCACTTCTAAATTTAGGTAACGAGTAATGGGGGCTTTTATAAATTACTACAACTCCTATAGACTTATACTTTAAAACTGAGTATTCGAATACGTGCGAACCATCAATATTGCGACCTGCGGAACAAAGACTAACATTCCCAAAAAGTTCGTTTCTGACGAAGACAAGAATGCCTCTTTGTGAACGAGTCCTACCTTCACCTAAACAATCTAAACGTACAGCAACTCTATAGCCTGGGACTTCATAAGTCTCATTTGGGAAGGTCGAGCCTTCAACAAAACAAAGCATTGATGCCTGATGCATCAGCTTATCAAATTGGACACTTTTAATGTGACAGTGCAGACTTTGGACATTGTGGAAAATAATTTCGAAATTGGAACTGTTAAGTAAATAGTCGAAATGTGTACTAAGCAACTTAATGGAGCGTAATTTTTCTAATTCTTCCTGAACTACATTTCGACCTTGGATGGGCCTCGGAGGGTTGAAGTTGCCTACTAGGAACAGTCCAGCTGCACTTGTCGCTCTACTACAGCCTACATATAAAGCTGCCCGATCTAAACTATCGGAAATGTGGACAACCACCTTATTAAAGGTTGCTCCCTGACTCTTGTGGATGGTTATACCTTCTGCAGGCACGATCGGAAACTGCTTGCGATCTATCGTAACATTCTCATTTTTCCTAAACTGAAAACTTCGAACAGTTTTGACTACTGGGGTCCACAATGGATTGGGTAGATTTCTATACTTTAAACGTAATTCTTTTCCTACTCTTTCCTCAAGGAAATCTACCCATAGAATGACTGGATGACTGTTTGAATCTAAATCTATTTGCCTAAGAATTCCTGTTGCTCCATTCACTAAGCCATCTGAAGTGTCTATGTTAACAGTCATCATATACTTTGCTGTACTTTTCAAAATGAGAGTACTGCACAAACCCTGGGTTTCTGAAGTTTTGAATCCTTTTACGGATTCAAGAATTCGGGCCTTGTTTGCCTCACCTAAATTACTACCCTTTACAAAATCCTCAGCATTAGAACAATATTGGGTGGTCGCAATTCGATTCAGTTTTAAAGAGTTGTATGAATTTGTTGCGGCGTTGGAGTGGAAAAGATGAATAGCATCTTCTGGTATCATATCTTCCCTTACTACTCTGGATCTAAGAAGCTCAATGTCAATGTCTGTCATATGAGCGGATGCCATATTATTAAGGGCTACAGCAAATGGTTGGTCATCTCGTTGACGCATTATTTCCGTCAACTCGAAAAATTCAAATCTCATTAGATTGTTTTCCCACAGTGTGCCATGTAGTTCACTGTAGTCTTCCCTAGAGGATTGCTGAAAAATCCACCTGTCGCCCACAGGCCTCAGTTGTCTGAGATCGCCGAACACGATGACAGGTATCCCTCCGAAAAAGTGATTACACTTGAAAATTTGCTGTAGCCTCACGTTTATAAAGCCAAACATTTTGGCTCCTACCATTGAAATCTCGTCAATAATGAGAAGTTTGAGATCAATCAATCTCGAATGTAGCGTATTAAGTAAGTCAGCGGATAAGGCCCCAATTCGATCGGACTGATTTACAGGAAGACTAAACATTGAATGGAGTGTACAACCTCCTATTCCGAATGCTGCCTTCCCTGTTGGAGCGGACAAAAGAACTTTAATTGACTCAGGATTTGAGCCTCTTCTATTATTAAATCTAGCTGTAAGGGCTTGATATAATACCGAAATAAGTCGGCTTTTGCCGACACCTGCTCCACCACCTACAAATTCATAAAACTTTTTGCCTATCTTAAAATTATGCAACACGTGGTTTAGATAAGTTCTCTGTTTTAAGTTTAGGGAACATACTATATCCTCTAAACATGACGATGTCATTAAAACAGGCAACTTAACAAACTGCACCGTGTTGCTATTTGGCCCATCTGCATTCTCGTTTCCTACATTTAAAATGTTTATCTGGGGATCTATTTCTGCTAAACCTAAGACTCTAAATCTATTATCTACATTTCCCTGATCATCTAAATTAGCATCTTCATCTGGCTGATTATCATCTAATACTCTACTGAGAGCATCTTCTAACTCACTATCATTTAAAACATTGAATCTCCTACGATTAGCCTCAATAAACTCCCTATTCAAGTTACAAACCTCTTCGCAATTTTTACTAACTAGCTCCTCTTGTTCATTTCTCCACGGATAATACAGCATTACTAGTTCCCTAAAATAATTTTCCCTATCATGACTAACATTAAATCTCCTATAACGTATTATCCGTGGACTACGCCTTTCTCTAATAAATCCGCTACCATTGCGAAGAGGATAAACTTCGGTTGTACCGAATCCTGCATTTTCTACCTCGTTCTGTGATTCTTGGCGAGTCCTACTTGCAGTTTTAGAGAATGTATAATATGCCGCAAAGTCTGCTAAGCATAAACTATTAAGATCATCTGGACGGTGAACGTAATGATCTAATAGGCCTACTTCGAAAATATCTTCTGAATCTTCGGGCAAACTTCTGAGTTGTGCCCTCGACTTTAGCATTTGAACTCGTTTGTCAGGCAATCCAGTGTTTATGAAGACATCTGCATTGCTGCTCTCTGACAACGACATTCCTAAACAGCAATAAGCTGCCTCCTGTGCAGATATTTCTGAGCCATTCATGAACTTATGACCTATGTGCTGCAGCTTCTGCCTAATACTAAAATTTCCTGAACGCGCTTCTTCTACAGCTTCTCGCATAAGCTTGGACATTCCTCTTTGCGACTTATTTATATAATTTATAACATAACTGCAGCACGCATATGGATCTAATATAAACTGTATATCTATATTGGCTCTCTGCATTGACAAAATATGCGTGTTGTACGCATTCACCATAATGGCGTCGAAACTTCTCTTTAAAAATATTTTTGGTCTGCTTAAACTAGATCTAATTGCTAGAATATAATCCTCATAACTAAGACCAATTTGAGGTTGCGAGAGAAAATTATTAAAATCATTAAGAGATTCCCTAACTTCACTATCTATGGGAGAACTCAAGAAACTGTTTATTTTCTCAAAATTCTGTTGATGAATTGAATTACTCGGACTATCTTCAGGAAGAGGAAAAAGAATTTCTGTGCTAGGCATAGGAGGATATGGTATACCAAAACGACAGATTTGCCTATTTCTGATGCTACGCTGGCATGACGGAGTATGCTTATGCGTTTGGTATAAAATGAAAGGTTTCAATTCATCGTTTGTTGGATTCTTTTCCGTCGTAATAAACTGATCAACAAACTGTACAACAGGCGGACAGGAAGAAGAATTACTAACATCAAACAAAGGGGCATTCTTCAACCAAAACATTCCATGAATGTGTGGTGAGCCTCGATGTTGAAACTCTACTCGCCAATAAAATTTATACACAGAATGTTGGCCGAAAATGCCTCCATCCTTCCTCATTACTTTTAACAGTTGCCTATACCTATAATCAAAATACCTAGCACAAGTTACTGGGTCTGACCTAATCAATTCTACAACTTCAGACCTTTCTACCCTACCTGCCTCTTCTTCGGTTAGAACTTCCTTCCTAACTGTTTTCTTCAAAATAACTATAAGTTCTAACCACCTACTTTCTGCAGCAGAGAGCGTAATAAAGAAAGAAGGTATGCCGAATTGGCGTATCATGGCCATTACCTTCTTCTTCTCTCCTTCCCAATGCGCAGGAGACGAACGAATGCCTTTTAAAACCTTAAATCCCTCATCAAACTGAATTAAATTATCAATTTCTTCCTCATTAAGGGCTGTCCTAGCTGTAACGCCGCGGGAAGCGCTGTGCTTTCTCAAGCAAATGGAATAATTATTCCGCATATTTATTAGCTGCATTTTCCTAAGATTGTAAAAAAGCTTATCTACCCTACAAGCCCTTCTATCAAAATTCCTAAGCTCTGATCTAATAATTTTTGTGTAGCTTTCTACACAATTTCTTTTGACTCCTGCATAAATCGTGGGAAAGGACAACTCCTCTGAATCACAATCAGTTATCATGTCCAGAGGCCGTTGTCCTTCCCCAGGGGCTACAGCTAAACTACTACCATCTAAATTTTCTATTGGTATATTTTCCATTAGTGTTTCCTCACCTCCAGGATTAAGTTCTTGCTCTTCTACTGGAGCACTCTCATCTAAATTTGGGTTTGCAGCTCTATCACCCATTTCTCTAACTAAGTCTATATCTTCTGTTGATGCAATAAATGGAACGACTTCAGATGTGTGAGAAGCCAACCATTCCTCATTAATACTAATTCCATGCTTTCTATAAAGCTCAGTACCTACTAAATACCTAATTGCATCAACAACTCTAGATGGAGATATAGTTTCCACCATAAAACTGTGACGATATTCTAACCTGCGTTTGAGGTGGAGCTGAACAACCTCTGCGTCACTAAAAGCCCTTGGAAGGGAAGTTACGACATTCGCAACTGGAATTGGCACATTAACTACAGCTCCTTTAATACTATTCTGTCGATCATAATCCAAAGATTTTATGATCATGAACGGTAACCGTGGAGAAACTAACCTTTCTTCTAAACTTTGTAAATCTTTCAGACATTCTGGAAGCTCTGGGAAGTCTAAGCCATTGGTAATGGAATTTTTGGGTTTTTTTCCATCCTTAATTGAACGGCTACATGATTTGCAAAACGAATGCATGCCGTTCACAGATGGAAACTCATCGGACAAAAACAGAATGTCCTCGCTAAACTCATTATTTTCTAAAATATATTCCCTACTTATCCTATCTATTTGGTGAGGAAACCACAAACCTTTACAACAAATACAAACATGGTCAGGGCCCTGTTTAATTTTTTTGTTGTAAGTGGCTATAAAACATTCTAAGCTATTTCTAATAGGTCGTGCCTCATCTTCAATGGCATTCGCTCGTTCGTGCTCAATACGGACAGCATTACGCTCATTTTCTGCTGCTCTATTCTGAGAATTACTTCTGTACTGACTAACTCTTTGACTTAAATTTCTAGCTAAATCTGCAGCTATCTGACGTTCTCTTATTCTAGCACTTCTTCTTTGAGCCGTGTTTCTAGCCCTTTCAACTAACCTACGAACTGGGTCATTTCGAACCTGTGACCTAGCTATTCTATCTACTTCTCTTTCTAAAATTCTAATCTCTAAATTCTGCCTCCTATCAAAGTGTTCCTGGCTATTGCGCACTTGCTCTATTCGCCTAACTAAAATATCCTCTCTTCTTTGCGATCTTCGCAAAGTGTCTACTGTCTGTTCTCTTTGTCTAACCTGCGGATTTTGTCTTCTTACAGATCTTTGCAATGTATTTTCTGCCTGTTCGCGGTCCCTTTCTTGAGAATTTTCCCTACGTCTTCGTCTGCGATGGGCATCTGAAGCCCTTTCGCTCTGCCTAACCTGTGGATGCCGTCTCCTAACTGTCCTACGTGCAGTATCGACTGCCTGTTCTCGAATTCTTTCTTCAGAGTTTTCCCTACGACTTCGCCTGTTATTGGCATCTGATGCACGCTCGCTCTGTCTAAACTCTGGGTCCTGTCTCCTAGCTGTCCTACGCGAAGTATCGACTGCCTGCTCTCGAATCCTTTCTTCTGAGTTTTCCCTACGACTTCGTCTGCTATAGGCATCTGATGCACGCTCACTCTGTCTAAACTCTGGGTCCTGTCTCCTAACTGTCCTACGCGAAGTATCGGCTGCCTGTTCTTGATCCCTTTCCTGAGAATTTTCTCTACGAATACGTCTGCGATGGGCATCTGATGCCCGTTCGATTTGCCTAACCTGTGGATCCTGTCTCCTAATTGTCCTATGTAATGTATTATTCTGCTGCTCGCGATTTCTTTCCTCTGGATCGTGTCTCTGACTAGCTCTACGTTCATTATCTGCTTCCTGCTCAATTGCTCTTAAACGCGCACTTCTCCTACGTCGTGAACGCTGCTGTGAATTCCCAATCTGTTCTGCTACTCTATTTTCGCTTACTGCTCTACGGATTCTTTGAGATTGGGAATTTAACTCTCGCTCTCTTTCTGCGTACTGTGCGTCTTCTCTATTTGTCCTATTTCTTTCCCTACGCCTACGAGATTGTGCAGCAGCAGAAAGTTGCCTTCTACGCGGCATTTTAAATTATGAAAATCTTATAAAATATTTAAATTATATAATATTATTTATGTTATTTATATAAAATGTATAAAAATATAATATATAATATTTTTATAAAATTTATATAAATAAGAAAAAATATTGAGCAATATCAAATTATAAATTAAATAAAATTAATAAAAATTATTAAATATATATAATAGATAAATATGTATTAATTATTTAATATATAAAATATTTAAACAATATAATATATATTATTTTTATAAGCTTTATATAAATAAGAAAAAATTATGAACTAAACGAAATTATAAATTAAATACAATTCATAAAAATTATTAAAAATTTATTTATTAAATGTAATAATTATAAATATTTAATTATTAATATTTATAAAATTTTATAAGATCGGACAAAATCGGACAATACTTAAGACTTACGATAAAAACAAAACGCGACAATTAACACGCGTTTACCGAAAACCGAACGCGATTCTTCAATATAACAAACGCGCACAGAAAATCGCACGCGGTTTCTACGAATGAGCTACCTACGTCACAAACTACGCGCCTAACACAAACCAAATCGAATGTTCGCGATGTCTTACACACAGACGTATATCGATTGACACACACACACTCACGAACTAACGCACTTATTGTACACTTATTTACTAAACTGATATATTAATATTTACAATATTAATGTATGCTATTATATAAATCGTAATGAAAATTACGTTTTGTTTTCGTTTATTCGTAATTAAAATCACGTTTTGTTTACTTTGATATCGAAATTGACGAGAAAATTGTGAATCGATGCACGATAACACCCGCTCTATCGAAACGTTCGCAACAAATTAAATGAAATCGAACGCCAAAATTACCCAAATAAGAGTATGAGAGAGGATTTCTCTCTCACAGAAATGAGACAAACATAGTTTGAGTGTAGGAGTGAGAGAGACAGGCAAGAAGGACTAGCGGTAAAAGTCGTTACTTTTAACGCGCGCTAAAGTAGTGCTGTCAGAATCTCCAAGCCATAAATAGCTAGATTTGTTATCTAATTTATAAAAACAGCTAAAATTTATGTAAAAATTGTGAATACAAAATTATTTAATGATAAAACGATTTGTATTAAACAAATTAGTTTTTCTTAAGAAAAAAAAATCAAAAATACTTCAATCAAAGGGAACTTTAACTTAATATCTTAATTAAAATGTCACTTAAATCAATCAAATTATGGAAGTAATTCTATTATTTGTATTATTTTAAACAATTAGAGAATAATTTTAATGCTGTTTAGTACATCATGATCACCCATTACAGCTTATTGCTAGATCTAGCAACTAAATGGCTTAGCTGGCAGCACTGATTCTAAGCATTGTCTGTTTTGCTTAGCGGCCGCCAAAAGTAACGACTTTTACCGCTACTCTAAACTATTTGTCTCTCTCAATTCTGCAGGCGTCTGTTTGTGTGAGAGGCAACGAAGCAATAGAACCAAAACAATAACAACAAAAACACAAACTAGAGAGAGCGAAATGAGAATATTTCTCTTTTAATTGTTTCTTTCTTCTTCGTCAATGTTATTGTTTTGATCTGGTTGATATCAGCTGTGCAATAGGATTTCTTGATATGCTTTAAAATAGAAGTAGCCAAAACAAAGGGACAATAACATAACAAAACTAAATTTATTATGTTTACTTTGGAACCTTTTGTAATGCATGTAAAAGCATTAGATGAAGTAAAGGGCAAAGGTCATAAACACAATTACTTGACATACATATATATATGAATATATGTGTATGTCAAGTAATTATATATATTTATATATATATACATATATATATATATAAATATATATATTTGTATATGTATATATATATATATAAATACATGTTCATACATACATATGTATTATATACGTAGTACGTATAACTTACACACGAGTTTACGTATATTTGCGTATTTTTCATGGGGAATGGGGGAGTGGCAGTCAAAAAATTTTGATGGGATTGCATTTATGCTGTCTATAGAAACCTCCATACCAAAATTGGTGATCCTAGGTGCAATAGTTATTGAGATATTCGCCGAAAACACAAATTTTTTCCGAGGTGTGTCTAGTTTTTTGCTCATTGTGGGCGAATGGGGCGTGGCATCGAAAAAAAAAAAGATTCTTGTATTGACTGACTAAATATGTGATCGATTGAGACCAAGCTCGAACTTGTAGCTCTTACCATCTCTGAAATCTGTTTGTTCATACGGACAGACGGACAGACAGACAGACAGACAGACAGACAGACGGACAGACGGACAGACGGACATGGCTATATCGACTCGGCTTGTGATGCTGATCAAGAATATATATACTTTATGGGGTCGGCCACGCCTCCTTCTGCCTGTTACATACATTTTCACAAACCCAATATACTCTTGCAGAGAGTATAATGAGCGTAATGCTGTCCGTATTGAGCACGAACGAGCGAATGCCATTGAAGATGAGGCACGACCTATTAGAAATAGCTTAGAATGTTTTATAGCCACTTACAACAAAAAAATTAAACAGGGCCCTGACCATGTTTGTATTTGTTGTAAAGGTTTGTGGTTTCCTCACCAAATAGATAGGATAAGTAGGGAATATATTTTAGAAAATAATGAGTTTAGCGAGGACATTCTGTTTTTGTCCGATGAGTTTCCATCTGTGAACGGCATGCATTCGTTTTGCAAATCATGTAGCCGTTCAATTAAGGATGGAAAAAAACCCAAAAATTCCATTACCAATGGCTTAGACTTCCCAGAGCTTCCAGAATGTCTGAAAGATTTACAAAGTTTAGAAGAAAGGTTAGTTTCTCCACGGTTACCGTTCATGATCATAAAATCTTTGGATTATGATCGACAGAATAGTATTAAAGGAGCTGTAGTTAATGTGCCAATTCCAGTTGCGAATGTCGTAACTTCCCTTCCAAGGGCTTTTAGTGACGCAGAGGTTGTTCAGCTCCACCTCAAACGCAGGTTAGAATATCGTCACAGTTTTATGGTGGAAACTATATCTCCATCTAGAGTTGTTGATGCAATTAGGTATTTAGTAGGTACTGAGCTTTATAGAAAGCATGGAATTAGTATTAATGAGGAATGGTTGGCTTCTCACACATCTGAAGTCGTTCCATTTATTGCATCAACAGAAGATATAGACTTAGTTAGAGAAATGGGTGATAGAGCTGCAAACCCAAATTTAGATGAGAGTGCTCCAGTAGAAGAGCAAGAACTTAATCCTGGAGGTGAGGAAACACTAATGGAAAATATACCAATAGAAAATTTAGATGGTAGTAGTTTAGCTGTAGCCCCTGGGGAAGGACAACGGCCTCTGGACATGATAACTGATTGTGATTCAGAGGAGTTGTCCTTTCCCACGATTTATGCAGGAGTCAAAAGAAATTGTGTAGAAAGCTACACAAAAATTATTAGATCAGAGCTTAGGAATTTTGATAGAAGGGCTTGTAGGGTAGATAAGCTTTTTTACAATCTTAGGAAAATGCAGCTAATAAATATGCGGAATAATTATTCCATTTGCTTGAGAAAGCACAGCGCTTCCCGCGGCGTTACAGCTAGGACAGCCCTTAATGAGGAAGAAATTGATAATTTAATTCAGTTTGATGAGGGATTTAAGGTTTTAAAAGGCATTCGTTCGTCTCCTGCGCATTGGGAAGGAGAGAAGAAGAAGGTAATGGCCATGATACGCCAATTCGGCATACCTTCTTTCTTTATTACGCTCTCTGCTGCAGAAAGTAGGTGGTTAGAACTTATAGTTATTTTGAAGAAAACAGTTAGGAAGGAAGTTCTAACCGAAGAAGAGGCAGGTAGGGTAGAAAGGTCTGAAGTTGTAGAATTGATTAGGTCAGACCCAGTAACTTGTGCTAGGTATTTTGATTATAGGTATAGGCAACTGTTAAAAGTAATGAGGAAGGATGGAGGCATTTTCGGCCAACATTCTGTGTATAAATTTTATTGGCGAGTAGAGTTTCAACATCGAGGCTCACCACACATTCATGGAATGTTTTGGTTGAAGAATGCCCCTTTGTTTGATGTTAGTAATTCTTCTTCCTGTCCGCCTGTTGTACAGTTTGTTGATCAGTTTATTACGACGGAAAAGAATCCAACAAACGATGAATTGAAACCTTTCATTTTATACCAAACGCATAAGCATACTCCGTCATGCCAGCGTAGCATCAGAAATAGGCAAATCTGTCGTTTTGGTATACCATATCCTCCTATGCCTAGCACAGAAATTCTTTTTCCTCTTCCTGAAGATAGTCCGAGTAATTCAATTCATCAACAGAATTTTGAGAAAATAAACAGTTTCTTGAGTTCTCCCATAGATAGTGAAGTTAGGGAATCTCTTAATGATTTTAATAATTTTCTCTCGCAACCTCAAATTGGTCTTAGTTATGAGGATTATATTCTAGCAATTAGATCTAGTTTAAGCAGACCAAAAATATTTTTAAAGAGAAGTTTCGACGCCATTATGGTGAATGCGTACAACACGCATATTTTGTCAATGCAGAGAGCCAATATAGATATACAGTTTATATTAGATCCATATGCGTGCTGCAGTTATGTTATAAATTATATAAATAAGTCGCAAAGAGGAATGTCCAAGCTTATGCGAGAAGCTGTAGAAGAAGCGCGTTCAGGAAATTTTAGTATTAGGCAGAAGCTGCAGCACATAGGTCATAAGTTCATGAATGGCTCAGAAATATCTGCACAGGAGGCAGCTTATTGCTGTTTAGGAATGTCGTTGTCAGAGAGCAGCAATGCAGATGTCTTCATAAACACTGGATTGCCTGACAAACGAGTTCAAATGCTAAAGTCGAGGGCACAACTCAGAAGTTTGCCCGAAGATTCAGAAGATATTTTCGAAGTAGGCCTATTAGATCATTACGTTCACCGTCCAGATGATCTTAATAGTTTATGCTTAGCAGACTTTGCGGCATATTATACATTCTCTAAAACTGCAAGTAGGACTCGCCAAGAATCACAGAACGAGGTAGAAAATGCAGGATTCGGTACAACCGAAGTTTATCCTCTTCGCAATGGTAGCGGATTTATTAGAGAAAGGCGTAGTCCACGGATAATACGTTATAGGAGATTTAATGTTAGTCATGATAGGGAAAATTATTTTAGGGAACTAGTAATGCTGTATTATCCGTGGAGAAATGAACAAGAGGAGCTAGTTAGTAAAAATTGCGAAGAGGTTTGTAACTTGAATAGGGAGTTTATTGAGGCTAATCGTAGGAGATTCAATGTTTTAAATGATAGTGAGTTAGAAGATGCTCTCAGTAGAGTATTAGATGATAATCAGCCAGATGAAGATGCTAATTTAGATGATCAGGGAAATGTAGATAATAGATTTAGAGTCTTAGGTTTAGCAGAAATAGATCCCCAGATAAACATTTTAAATGTAGGAAACGAGAATGCAGATGGGCCAAATAGCAACACGGTGCAGTTTGTTAAGTTGCCTGTTTTAATGACATCGTCATGTTTAGAGGATATAGTATGTTCCCTAAACTTAAAACAGAGAACTTATCTAAACCACGTGTTGCATAATTTTAAGATAGGCAAAAAGTTTTATGAATTTGTAGGTGGTGGAGCAGGTGTCGGCAAAAGCCGACTTATTTCGGTATTATATCAAGCCCTTACAGCTAGATTTAATAATAGAAGAGGCTCAAATCCTGAGTCAATTAAAGTTCTTTTGTCCGCTCCAACAGGGAAGGCAGCATTCGGAATAGGAGGTTGTACACTCCATTCAATGTTTAGTCTTCCTGTAAATCAGTCCGATCGAATTGGGGCCTTATCCGCTGACTTACTTAATACGCTACATTCGAGATTGATTGATCTCAAACTTCTCATTATTGACGAGATTTCAATGGTAGGAGCCAAAATGTTTGGCTTTATAAACGTGAGGCTACAGCAAATTTTCAAGTGTAATCACTTTTTCGGAGGGATACCTGTCATCGTGTTCGGCGATCTCAGACAACTGAGGCCTGTGGGCGACAGGTGGATTTTTCAGCAATCCTCTAGGGAAGACTACAGTGAACTACATGGCACACTGTGGGAAAACAATCTAATGAGATTTGAATTTTTCGAGTTGACGGAAATAATGCGTCAACGAGATGACCAACCATTTGCTGTAGCCCTTAATAATATGGCATCCGCTCATATGACAGACATTGACATTGAGCTTCTTAGATCCAGAGTAGTAAGGGAAGATATGATACCAGAAGATGCTATTCATCTTTTCCACTCCAACGCCGCAACAAATTCATACAACTCTTTAAAACTGAATCGAATTGCGACCACCCAATATTGTTCTAATGCTGAGGATTTTGTAAAGGGTAGTAATTTAGGTGAGGCAAACAAGGCCCGAATTCTTGAATCCGTAAAAGGATTCAAAACTTCAGAAACCCAGGGTTTGTGCAGTACTCTCATTTTGAAAAGTACAGCAAAGTATATGATGACTGTTAACATAGACACTTCAGATGGCTTAGTGAATGGAGCAACAGGAATTCTTAGGCAAATAGATTTAGATTCAAACAGTCATCCAGTCATTCTATGGGTAGATTTCCTTGAGGAAAGAGTAGGAAAAGAATTACGTTTAAAGTATAGAAATCTACCCAATCCATTGTGGACCCCAGTAGTCAAAACTGTTCGAAGTTTTCAGTTTAGGAAAAATGAGAATGTTACGATAGATCGCAAGCAGTTTCCGATCGTGCCTGCAGAAGGTATAACCATCCACAAGAGTCAGGGAGCAACCTTTAATAAGGTGGTTGTCCACATTTCCGATAGTTTAGATCGGGCAGCTTTATATGTAGGCTGTAGTAGAGCGACAAGTGCAGCTGGACTGTTCCTAGTAGGCAACTTCAACCCTCCGAGGCCCATCCAAGGTCGAAATGTAGTTCAGGAAGAATTAGAAAAATTACGCTCCATTAAGTTGCTTAGTACACATTTCGACTATTTACTTAACAGTTCCAATTTCGAAATTATTTTCCACAATGTCCAAAGTCTGCACTGTCACATTAAAAGTGTCCAATTTGATAAGCTGATGCATCAGGCATCAATGCTTTGTTTTGTTGAAGGCTCGACCTTCCCAAATGAGACTTATGAAGTCCCAGGCTATAGAGTTGCTGTACGTTTAGATTGTTTAGGTGAAGGTAGGACTCGTTCACAAAGAGGCATTCTTGTCTTCGTCAGAAACGAACTTTTTGGGAATGTTAGTCTTTGTTCCGCAGGTCGCAATATTGATGGTTCGCACGTATTCGAATACTCAGTTTTAAAGTATAAGTCTATAGGAGTTGTAGTAATTTATAAAAGCCCCCATTACTCGTTACCTAAATTTAGAAGTGAGTTTGAGGATTTATTTGTAGAACATTGTGAAATTTTAGGTAGAGAAGTTGTTATATTAGGAGATTTTAATTTATGTTTACGTTCTCTTACTCAGGCTAGGGAAATTTATGAAAGTTTGCTTAGGAAGGGATTTAGATCCCTATTAGATTTGAAAATGTCCACAACACGTGACGACACACACATTGATTGGGCATTTTCAAATGTGTCGCTTGGCCAAGCCAGCGCAAGAACTTATGAGACAGTGCACAGCATTCATGACGCAATTTCCGTTAGCATTTCAGGTAGTTTGTAATTTGATAGGTTTTTTTTTCCGCGCGGGGAACATGGAAGTATGTAATTTTCTAAAAATAACATATTTCAAGTCGACTCGAAGATCTATCTAAAAGATCTAATTGCGTTGCAATGACCTCCACGTGGTGTTCCCTGGATACCGATTTAAGTTATTTATTATTATTTAAATCGGGAACGAACTCGAGCGGCGTTTTTTACTAGTAATCGGGCGAATTCGATTATAATTTATTGTTTTATTATACTCAAATACCGATTTTAATAATGTAATCGGGAAAAAAAATGCAGAGAGTATTATACGGTCGGGCGCGCTCGACTGTACTTTTCTTACTTGTTTTTTATTTAAATTTTTAAATTTGATTTTGATTTTGTGACAAAACAAGTTGAATGCTAATTAATCTCGGCCTTGAAACCTGAGGGTCCAGCCACATATGAGACACGTTTCGGAGGCTGGCCATCCTCGCTGGGCAGCAGGTACTCGCCCCTCACCTCATTGCCATTGCCCTCTACTAATGAACTGATGCCGTGATTCGTCTCTACGCCGTACTTGAAGTGACCTGCGCCATCTAGATTCTGTTGGTTCTCGTGATGCAGCAGCTTCACTTCCTCGTGTGCTTCATCTGCAATGACTAGCAGAGCGCTGATCAAGAGTAGACCGGCACAAGACAGCAGTTTCTGGTGGGAAAGTTTCAAATCAGTTTAGATGATATCATCAAGGATTCCAAGTCTCCGTCGCTCCTCACCTGATTCCACATTTTTGCTCTATGAATTTCAAGAAATTTGTGCTCTACCGCCGCTTTTTATACTCGCTCCGCGTCGGTAGGCAAAAGCCGCTGCTCCGGTTGTGCCTAAAACGGGTTTTAGCAATCAAAATTCTCAGCTAATTTGCATAGTTTTATTTTACTCTTAAATGTTACACAAAATTCTAATAAAAATCAAACTCAATTGTCGTGTACTTGAATTTTCCTCAGCTCACCACCTTCTTGCCCATTTCCCCCTAAATCGGCAGTGCTTTCACCTTGGTCCTCAGCTCCCGATTGGTCAGCAGCTTTGCTATGCCATTAAGAAATTTGGTTTCCTTGCTAGACTCCTTGCTGGCCTCCAGGGATTCTCCCTTTTCCTCCTTCTCCGTGTGCTCTGCATTGGGATTGGGTATAACCGATGGATAGAGCTGGGCCACCTGTTTCTCTATATCGGGATCGCCCTTTAGCTGATGTTCGTGACCATGTTCTTGATCCTTGGTTACCAACTGATTGCGTCTATTGTAGTAGTTTTCATAGAATTTGTGCGCCTCATTGCGCACCGAAGTCTTGAGCTTGTCCATGTCCCAGGCCACGCCCAGTTTCAGCTTGATTTTGTCCGAAATGCTGTTGTCATTCGAGGCGAACAGGGAGCGAAACAGGTGATTCAGGTCACTGGGACTTTCGTATTCATTGGATCGCTTGGACTTGGACGTTTCGGGATCCTTCGAATTTGCTTCCTTCTCGAGCATATCAAAGTTGATTTGAGGCGCTTGGAGGTAACCTCGATTTCGCAAATATACAATAGGTGAGTTCCAATTGCTGATCAAATCCTTAACAATTTCCCCTACTGAATTACGGTACTTTAACGTCTTAACATGTCCACCCGCTTTCTCTTCAATTGGGGCACTCTCCTTGCGTGGACTGGGCAGCGAAGCACAGACAGCTAGCAAAGCAACAAACAGCAACGTATTTAATATAATAGCATGCATAATTGTACAAATAATTTAAATAAACTCGAATTGGCAGTAAATATTTGTTATTTATTCAAATCTGATGTTGTGCTGCACAGCAATCGATGTGAAATGGCGGCAAACGGTTATGCCTATCGATAGTTTGACAGCACAATCGATGTGTATCGGTAGTTTGACAGCTCGATAGCGAACAGCTGTTGTGTTGCTGGAAACGAGAATTTCTAACTCGTACAAAAACTAACAATTTGCACAATTGTTTGAAATAAGCGCCTTTGCTGCAAGTTGAAGGCAAACAGGGCAACGAAATGGTCATAACTAGCAATACAACGCTGCCCGAGGAGTCGGAGCTGAACGTGCAGGAGCTGAATCTATCGTCGGCTGCGCTGCGCGCTGGAGCTTTTCATCTGGGAAAGCAATGCGAAAACCCAAATAATGTGAGTATAGGCACGGATATAGTGGCAAGACTAAACTAAAGTATAGATAGCAGGCTGTATTACCAGCTTTAACTAAATATAGTTGAACAAACTGCAGCAAAACATTAAATGGAAGTCCAGTTATATAACCTAACCTCAAAACCCGTTTTGTTTTTGTTTACGTTTGTGTGTATGTTTGCGTGTGTTCGTAGGAGTTCATGCTATGCCGCCAGGAGCTGGATGATCCTCGCGCCTGCCTATCCGAAGGACGCGCCGTCACCGGCTGTGCCATGGACTTCTTCCGCAAGGTGAAGAAGACATGTCACGAGGAGTTCATGCAGTACGCCACTTGTCTGGACAAAAGCAGCGGCACAATGGCATTCAGCCAGTAAGTTGATCAACCAATTGACCCCATCTTTGATTTACTATTAATCTTACTCCTTTACAGTTGCCGCAAGACTCAGGGAGTGTTTGATAAGTGCATGAAGGATAACTTTGATTGGGATCGTCCATCCTACGGCTACTTCTCGCGTGCCAAGGTATCTAAACCAATCAAACCACTTTTTAAATGGTTGCTAATTCTTCCTATTTCCTTGCAGGTTATTAAATCAGCACGCGATCCACCAAAGAAGGAGGAAATCGCATCGTATCCGGATGCCACACCCGGCCTGCCAGCAGATTACCCAACGCCACCAGCGAAATATGGTTCACGTTTCTTCTGGCTGGAATAGACAATCCTGCGGCTCGAGTAGTCCTTGCTGGCTCTAATTGTAATTAACAACATGCATAAAATTCTTGTTTCCATAAGTACTCAAACCAGCGACTAAAGTTTTTGGATTATTTATTAAGCTTATATACAAAACAAAACGGAGCTACACGAGATCCTGGACTTAATCTGCGTACCACTTGGTGCGCTTAGGTTTCTTTACCTTGCCACCATCAACGCCGCCTGTGGTAATGCCGCCACCCTTATTGCCACTGAACATAGCCTTGTATTTGTTGATCAGCGGTCTCAGCTCATCGATATCCACCTTGCGTCCCTGTTTTGGTCGGTTGTTTGCTTTCCGCTCAGCCAAATGTGTTTCGCGTATCTTCTTGTTCTTCTGCTTGCGCTTTTCGGTCTTCACACGCTTCATGTGATCCTTTGACTGTTCCATAATCTTCTTCTTGGAACGCATTTTCAGCGAGGTTCCCGGTTTGGCAGCCGTGCCCACATAATCACCCTGCACGGCGTCACTGGCTTTTTGCTGTGCTTTCTTGCCCTCTGCTTTGGCGGCACGCGATTTTTCCAGCTTCTGGATGTGTTTCTGCAGCTTCTGCTTGTTGTCACCTTGTGGCGCCAGGGTTTTCGGTTTAGGCTGCAGACCCTTGCGCTTTTCCTCGCGTCGCAGCTTGCGTTGCTCCAGTTTCGTCTTGTAGGTGGGATTGTTGATCTTTGAGCGTTCGGTGCGCGCATCTCTGATCTTGTGCACGGTACGATCCTCAATGCTGAAGGCAACAATGGGACGCTGTGTAGGGACGGAATTATTGACTGACTCCAGAGCTGGATTGGATTGTACTTACGTGCTGCGTGCCAAATATGCTGGGATGATTGTTGAGCTTCCGAAGCGCTGTCAACGCCCGCTGATGTGTGTCAAAGGAGAGGAAACCAAAGCCCTTGGATTTGCCCTGTGGATGCTCTGGGGTTATCTTATGTTCACGCATCACACGACACTCGTGTGGGCGGAATCCCGTGTAGGTCAAGGCCATCTGCTTGAGCTTCTCGTTGTCGTAGTTCAGTGGCAGATTGTGAATGGACAGACGATTGCGTGAAACAAAACTAAATGGGGAAACAGATTAGCTACTTATTTAGAGTAAAACTGTCAGTTCCTTACCGGTTCAAGTTCTTTAGCACTTGTGTCTTTACTTGCTCCAGCTCGTGCCGTTTGGCCATGTCTGCGGCGGACACTCCATCGGCTGCTTTCGAGTTGGCCATTATGAGACCTTCTCGGGCCAAGTACAAATTACGCGAATCCTTGCCAGCCTCATCTTTGGACTTTTCGGAGTGCTTTGATTTGATTTCGTCGCGACTAAGTGCTGGATGTGGATCCAAAACCTCGTCCATCAGCGTGAACTCGGTGCCTGCCTGGAGACACAAGTCAGCTGACTCCTTGGCCTTGAACTTGACAAAGGCTGTGCCCTTGGAGTGTCCCGATACGGATTCGCGGTTGATAATGGCATACTGCACTAGTCCAAATTTTCGGCAAACCTTGCGCAGGTCATCGTCCTCCGCATCGAAGGGCACATTCTTGATGAATACCGTGCAGCCTTGCTGTACGTCATTGGAAATGTGTTTCTCGGGTTTCACTTTCTCCAAGTCCAACTTTGATTTTATATCTTTCTTGTCTTCATCTTCATCGTCCACATCATCATCCTCCTCTTCATCTTCGCCACTTTCTGAGCCAGAAACGTTGTCATCTTCATTTTCCTCGGGATCATTGTCTTCCTCTTCCTTTTCCTCGATATCGTTGTCATCTGCTTCTTGCTCCTCCTCATCCTCCTCCTTTACCTCAAGCTTTGGTTTCTTGTCTACCGGCTCGTCACTCTTCTGGTTCTTTGCCGCATACTCATCCTTGCCAAGAGCCCAATCCACAAAGATCTTGCGACCGAGCATCTCCTTGCCGTTGGCCTGCATAATGGCCTTTGTGGCCTGGTTAATGGTCTCGTATTGCACGAAGGCACAGCCCACGAGTTTTCCATCGCCGCGCTTAAGGATGTGCACGTCCTCCAGTGTGCCCCATTGGCCAAAATGCTCTCGCAGTGTATCATCTGTTGATTTGTAGCTTATGTTGCGCACGATGAGACGAGCACGTTTCTTTTGTCGCCTCTCCTTTTCCTCCTTGAGGCGCTGTGTGTTGAAGGGATTACGGCGTTTATGCGGCTTATTTTCAGCCGCATTTTCTTCTGTTTGTGGCTCCTCGTCTGTTAAAGGTTTCATTTTTTTAAGTTCCATCAAGAGCGCACAAATATTGTTTGCAACGCACGTGGAGTATCGATAACAACAACGTATCGATAACAGAATTGTTGTTCTATATATAAAGGTTGCCACACAGCAGCACTGCTAGACATACGGCAGCACTGCCCCACTGTTTACCAAACCAAAACAAAAACAAAGTGCGGTATAATCAACAATTATTTATATATACAAACAATTAAGCTAAGTTTGCTTCTCCTCAAACAGTTTGTGAAATTCAGCTGGCGTCTTAAAGTAGTCAATTAAAAGCAGAGACGAACGCTGTCCTAGTTTAAACATAATGTGACTCCAGGGATTGAGCACATTCTTGTATTCGTCAATTTGTCCTTTCTCAAAGAAGTGCTTCACAGTGCCAACTGGCAGCTGTGAGCCATAAATGGCCACATATCTGCAAGAGATTTATGCATTATATAACTGTGAAATGTTATTGAAAAGTGCCTTACTTATTGTTACTCTTGTAGATTCTCAGTGGATACTTGGCCACAAAGACGCGTATGGCTAAATTGATTAGCACAAAGCCCGTGGCAAAGAAGTACAAATCCGTTTCGTTCGATACCAGCATAGAAATATCAATTTGTTTTACAATATTCATGTAATTCATTGCCGTCGCCAACTTGTAGCCGGCGAGTAGAGTTATGAATGACATTGTGCCCGTTGATATATTCTTTGTCCATGTTACATAATTCTCCAACGGGGCACGATAAATTAATTGAAAATGTTCCGGCAGTTTATCATCCGCCAGCAATTTCTGCTCGACCTCAACTGGAGATGCTTTACGCCAGCTGCAATGAAATGCGCTGGAACTGAAATATAAGCCCAAATAATTATTTTCCATTTGTAGACTGCTTTAAGAATAATTACCATATATTTCTGCTACCAAACGCCGAGGGTTTTATTCTTAAATTTATGCATTTAATGCTGTTTCGTAAAATTGCCGCACACATTTTGGTTTGTTATGTTCTGTAATGAAAGGACAGTACGCTGCTCACTAAAACTTTATTTAAAGGAGTTAAACATAAACAAGTATGTTAAATTACATTATAAGTGCGTAATTAATAGCAGTAATTAATTAAAGATATGTCAAGTAGCAATTAAAGCTTGTAGCATATTTTCAAAACAAAGTGTGCTTTAAGATCTGACCAGCATACTGGGATGAACAGCTGATCGATTTGAATGTTGACCTAACATCTGTGTTTAGGCGTTGCCACACAGTCAGCAACACAACACAGTAACATATTTTGTTAAAAAGCTGATTATTTTGTTACTAAAAAATTGTGATTTTAACGCAATTGTTTTATACTGCCAAAAATCTTCAATAGTCAGTATTCAGATAATAATTATACGATATGGACATTACTCGCGTGACACTGAAAACAGGCTTAGGGGATGGCCCGGATGCCAAACGCGCGCCAATAGCTGGCGAAGATGAGCAACAAGAGCAGGATTCAGGTATGGATAAAGAAATGAGTGATATGCAAACAGAATGCAGCATGCTAGATGCTAGCAAGGACACCGATTGCGATAGCCTTCATGCCGAGCAAGGCAGTCTGTCGCCCCGCAACCATGTTGCACCCTACACTGGCAATGGATGTGCTCCATCACTGGAGTCATTTATGTTCCAACAGACACCAGCTGGCAGTCAGCTGTGCTCCTGGATGTCTCGCACAGAATCTCGTACATCGGCCAACGATGCCTCAACACTGTCCGAAGTGGACAAGGATGTTAAAGCAGTTACACAGAGTAAGACGCTTCTATAGATTATAATCCATCAGCCCTTTTCACTAGTTTCCATCCACCGTTTAGCTGCCAAATTGAATCGCAAGGAACAGGCCAATTTGCGTCGTCAAAACGCATTGCGCGCCCTTGCCTTGGAACGCGAACTGGCCACCAAGACGGCACATACACCGACACTATTGATACGCTTCCCTGATCCCAAGATCAGTGTGACAACAGTTAGCGAATACTCGCCATCCATCAGAGACGTGGTGTTCCCGGCTAATGTGACCCAGCGCTATTGCCTGGTGCACCTAAAGCCAGGCACAAATATCGAACAGACTATACAGGAGATTAGGCGTGTACGCTTTGGACATGGTCATCTCCATGCTGAGGTTAAGACATTTACTGACGAGGAACAAGCCGAGTGCATTGATCCCTGCTCACTCTATGTGAGCAACATACCCTTCACTATGAACGCTGCTGATATAAAGGCATTTGTGAACTCCATGCGTGTGGATATTGGTGTTATGAAGCGCCAGAAACGTGCTCGTTACGCATTTGTACGCTATGCCAACGCTGAGACGGCTATGGAGGCTTTTAGGGATCTAGTGCGCCGCACAGTCAACAACCGCGTGCTCACCGTACGCTACAGGCGCCAGCGCAAGCGTCTGGCCCAGACTACACCCTCGTCGCTGTGTGGCCTCTCAAGTCTGACCATCGATACAATTCCATCAGATGATGATGCGGCTGAATGTCGTGTGATTTCGCCACCGCCAGTGGAATCGATTACCATTATGGACAGTGATGACAACTGCTCTGAATCGAGTCTGAGCCGTGTGCCACACAAGAAGAAGAAACGTGACAATATGAGTGCCCATGACAGGGAAATTGAGAAACTCAAACGCCAAATGGCCGAACATGAAGCCATCATAAAGAGCCTACAGAAGCGACAGATCAGCATAGGTGAGTGACAGAGCACACGCATACTATTATACTAGGTTTGTGTGGGCAGCAGTGGCGGCGTATGCAGTAGGCTCTTTTTATTAAGAGCAGCTCAGCCTAGCATAAGCAACAGAGTAAGGCTCTCTTTTCAGTAAGAGCAGCAATGCCTTGTGCATTGCCATAGAAGAGAGCGGCAGAACTGCAGAGCGAGTGCAATAAGCTCTCTTTTAATTGAGCTCAGCAGAGCTAGCGCTGTAAGCTCTTTTTTTAGTTAGTGCAGCAGAGCCTTGTGCCTTGCTGGTTAGAACGAGATGAGCATAGTTTGGAGGCCAGCAGAGAGTGCTGTTCTCTCTTCTCAATAAACACACAAATAGTCGCACAAAGTGTGCCAAGCCGAAAGTTTCTCATGGCTTAAGCAAAGGTAAGGTTGATAATAGTATTTCTTTAATAAGTGTGGCGCCTTCAAAGACAAATAACTGCAACAGAGTCACCACTAATGACCTGACAATATTTTGTATAATCAACTAAACAAACTTTCTGTGTACTTTTAGTTACCAGCACTAAAGTGGAGCCACCGTCAGAGCGGACCACAGACAAGTCCTCGTTGATGCAACGCTCACTCTCGCCCTGTTCCAGCTATGATATTAAAATGGAGAATGAATATTTAGGTATTGCTCAGAGTACGCCAGAACCAGAACCAGAGTCTTTGCCCGAGACCGACAACCAGTTGAATTCACCCTACAGGTCGACAATTTGTGCCATTGACGGCCTTGAGGATCCGATCAAATGTAACATTATTATAATTAATCTCCCTATTTTCTTGAGTTTATTAGTGGACCTTATCTCACTTAGCATCCGATTGTTTTGGCTGGTTGATTTCAGGTCTCGGACGTCGCAAGAATACAAAATCTTCAACGCACACAATCAATACAAATTCAGGAAAGAAAAGTCCTAAAGATGACAATGTGGAAGGGCTTTATGCGCAGCTAGAGAAGGATTTGGATGCCTAGGATATAGGATATAGGAGAGGTTTTGCAGGTTATATAGCAAAAACGAAGTTGCTCCTCAAAATTTCGCGTATGAAGCTTCTAACGTATTGTAAATTTTGATATTTAGTATTTTTTATTTTTATTTCATGTTTTTCGATCACTTTTTCACAGTACAATTTTATAAAATTGTTACAATCATAATAATAGTAATAAAAATTAAAAATAATAATAATCATAATATTTCGGTTTTAAATATTAAACCCGAACAAATATCGTTTTTAAGAACTTACAATACACTTAAACTTAATAAATAATCAAATGTACGTCAATTCACATTATTTTTCTTTTTGTATTTTTACCGTTATACTATGATTCTAAGTTCTTAAAAAGAGATATCTATAGCTCGTATAGGTAATTGTTACAGAACTTATTTGTTTTTGTCAGTGTAACAATTTCGAACTAAACTAAGTTACATTTAAATTAATTGTTTAATCGCTTTTTTGTTGCTTTTCTTTGTTTTTTATCTTTTGTTTATGGCTCGTTATAGTTAATATCGCAAATTGTCATATTTAACATTTTTCAAATTACATAACATACTTTCAGTTTCGGCTATATATGATATGGTTTCCTGATATCAATGTTCAGTATTCTATTTGTTTTTTTGCCTGTGGAATGTTTACAAACTATTTAAGTTTAATTATATTTAATGCTGGGATTTGTTTGTTTATATTTACACAACAACAAATTTAAGGCACCGTTTTCTCACATAATAGAATAATCAACTTTTTATCCTTATTCGAATACACAAATCAGAAAAATGTTTTTTTTTGTTTTAGTTTTTGTTTTTTGGTAGCCCACAGAATTTAGCAACGTGCGGTAAAATTTTACAAACTTTACTTGGGTTGTTTTTATCTCAGGGGGCAAGTAGAAAATAGAATTGCTATTCCCCCAAAGCGATGTGTATTTTAGCTAATAATGAGTTTGGAAATGCAGCACAGCAGGAATGTGCTAAATAGCACGCTGACTGCTGAATGACTGCTGAATACTGGAGTTACAGACATCGCACCCGATCCAGTCCGTTCCGCCACTGCGGGTTCGTAGGGCTCATCGTTTGACTGGTGATCACCGACAGCTGTTTTAGAAAATAATACAAAAATTAATTAATATTTAAAGTTAGTATGTTTTTTAAACTATGTTTAAACTAGTACTTAATTAAACTATAACTTGTGCTAAGATTTGAATAAATGTGAGTAGAGTTTTAACTGCCAAATTGTGTAAAGCTAAACTAACTTAAAAATAAGAGACGATAGAAAAAGTATAAACAAATGTATAAAAATAATAATTATTGCAACATACTGTTCCGCTTTTGAGTACAATTGGCGTTTTCTGGGCGTTTTTCAATGGCGTTTTGCGGCAGCGGCGTAGGCTTTTTATAGTTTTAAGGCGTGGCATTATGATTGTGACATATATATATTTTCAGACAGAGATCGCTCAGACATATACAGATGTATGTATATGTGTGTGTTTAAACTTTTAAGACAAATTACAAAATAAGGCGCGTGATTTTGAAAAGAAATTCCGTTGGAATCGTTGCTGTTGTTGTTGGCTGACTGAAGGAACTGGCGATAGTTTTCTTGCTTTTTTTCTAAAAGTATCGGTTCGTTAGACTCCACATCCAGCCGGGCAGAAGACCCGTGCCCGTGCTTGGAACGGTGTTCGTGTGGAAAACCGGAGTTTGCGGTACTAAAGTGATCATAATTTTAATCATCGCAGGGCCAAAATTAAGTGAAATAATATTTATGTAATGTAAAGAAAAGAAAATGTAAACGCATAAATAAGAAATTGAGCAAAAGATGATAAAATTTGAAGCGAGTTTAGCTAATGGTGCATCGTCTACGTTGGGGAGCTGTGCGTGTGGTTGTGACGTAACTAATAGCAAGCGAGAGCGAGAGCGAGAAAGGTAATAAATAATCGCTACGATCAACTACCATACACATACAAGTATAAGTACAGAAAGCCAAAGCAATATTGCATACACACACACATAGAGACAATTTTGCATGTCTTTTTTGGGGTGGCTTTTGGTGTGTGCAGCTCGGAGAGTGAAAGAAAAGCAGAGAGATAGAGAGAGCGTAAGGCAGCAAGAGAGTGAGTGGTCGGCAGAATACAAAGAAGCAGTCGCAGCAGCAGCAGAAGAGGCAGCAGTATCGTAAGAAAGTTCATTGCCAGCGGGTGTGGGTAAGCTTTTGATTTGCCTATTGCGATATGCGCGCGTTACTTTGTTTTTGTTTTCGTTTAACGTGTTTGTGTGCGTGTGTGCTATTCGAAGTTCGTTGTTGTTTTCTTTTCGTTTTAGTGTTTTGTATTTTGCTGTTGTTCTGGTTGTAGTTGTTGTTAATTGTTTCTGTTTCGTTTTATCCGCGTCTCTTAAAGCCTGCAAGAAATACATTCATACATACAAATACAGATACAATTGAAGTTCAGCTCAGCAGTTTATGTAAATTGGAACGGGTTATGGGGGAACCAACAAGCACGTGCATGCAGTGTTAAGTATTCAAATTGGCCGACGCGTCGCAGTCGTGCAATCTGGGTCATAACATAACGGGTGTGTGGACCACATACACACATACATTTACAGAACAACATAAGGTGGATAACTTATGTGTGTGCGCGCGTGTTTGTAAAGGTGTACAGGTATGTGTAGGAGTGTACGTGTGTGTGTTTGTAGTTTCATGCAATTCGTGAATTTTTAGTATTATTGATAAAACATGCAATTAAAAGTGTTGTTTACACGTGTAATTGTTACAGGTAGATTCTTCAAAGATAGCTTAACCCAAGAAAGCCTTTCAGCCATTTTTGAATTTGGTGCCACAGGTGCCAGGAGGGAAACAGTTTTTTGAATTTTTGTTGTAATTTAAATACCAAATAAAACGTTGTACGCAAAAGGTGTTGGAAAATGCCGTAATAACTACAGTTTATACATAAGTTTTTAGTGTTTGTTTGGGAAAAGGGGAATTCACATAATATTAATAGTAAAATATAGAACTACATAAATTAAATAGTATATACTTAGTGGGTGTGTACAGACTTAGGATTTGCAAGTACTACATTTAAAACAAGAGGGGAAAAAGTGAAATTATTCAGTTGTGGTGTTTAACTAAAAGTGTTGTAAGAGTGTGGTGTGAGCATAGTGTTGTAAAATATTGTGTCGTTAGCAATTAGTAACTTTTAAATGCGAATTCTATAGTTAAATTAGGTAATTAGTTAACTAGTTAAGGCATGCAAAGTATCAGCTGCATGTAAGCACTTAATATTTAATTTGAGGTTAGGATTTATTGCCTGGAACCGCCCCTAATTCGAAAGCGGGCGTGGTAAGTTAGTGAGACCGACTGACCAGTAGTTTGTTCGTTTCTTTTTCTTTTTTTAATATTTCTTTTTACACTGTAAGCAAGATATTATAAGATTATTGTAAATATTAATTTTTAACCTTAAATTGGTTTTCAAATTGGTAAATTATCTTTTTGGATATTTCTTGATTTGTACATGGTATGCTGAATTGAGTTGGTTAGCGAAATAAAAGTTAGAATAGGCCACAAACCGTGTTAAAAAAGAGTTGACAGTTATTAACACAAATCATAAAAAATTCAAAATAAAATAAGTTAGTAATAAAACTCAAAATATACAGGATCCACATTAAAATAAAATGTTTAGTAATAAAAAATTAAAAACCAAATAAAAAATAAAATAATAATGTGATAAAGTTAATTGAATTTTGTTAGAAATGTGAGAAATTAAAGTTAGTTTGTATTAGAGTGGGATTAGAAGAGGTTTATAAATAGGTGTTGAGAGCAGAGTGTAACCTGAAGCTGGATCAGCTGAAGTACACTGAAACAAACTAAAGTAAAACACCACAAAGTCGATAATAATTAAAATGTTTACAGAAATTATCATAAAAAATGTACAAGTACTAAAAGAACTGAGAGAGTAGACAATTTGACAGAAACATTTTGGAGAATTAGTTTTCAATAAAAATTATAATGTATTTTATCATTTCTTTTTGTTTTCTTTTTTTAAGGTATTTTCTTTTTTTGTAATTAAAACAAACAGTTATGGAATTGACTACAGTACGAGTACGATACATACATATAATATAATGATTAACTTAATTAAACATACCATATTCATATAAATTCATATCTCTGCCTCTCTACCTAGTTTCTCTAGTGAATTAGGCAGAGAGTTTGAGTTTTAAGGATTTTTGTTTTTAAACATTTGTTGGCTTTTAAGTATGTTAAGTAACAACTCATACATGTTTATGAGATCTTTTTGACTTTTTTGCTTTCTTTCTTTCGATCTAATTCGACTACAGAATTCTTCTTTAATCCGCTGTCTTTGGATTCAAACAAAACTACCGCCGAGTCGATCCCACTCACCTGCGTCCAGGTCAATATCACCGTTACCATCATCAGCATGCAGCTGTGATCTCTGTTCCGACTCAAGTCCTTCCTCTTCAACAAAATTACCTGTGGTTGAGGGCGTGTTCTTGCAGCCGAACCACCAGTGTGCTGTGGGTCTTGGGAATGCAGGTGAGGCCGTATCCACCTGTAGAGAGTAGCAAAATCGGAGGTTAGTATAAGGTTTCACAAAGATTTCCCCCAAAACCTTCTACAGGGTCTTTTACAGCTTATTTCCTAATTCTTTTCCTCATCCTTTTAGCCAAAACTTACCGCAAATCGTGCATCGTGGAAACGATAGTATTTGTCGCCCTTGAAGAAGTACGTGTATCCATTGGTGTATCTCAGCGCTGCATCCAAGTTGTTTGGCACTCCCTCCCAGTTGGAGATGGGCTTGGGGTAGCTGGCCTTGACGGGCGGCCGCATGGCAGGATCGAAACGCCAGAATTTGCTGCCCTTGAAGAAGTAGATCTTGCCATTGCCGCCCCAGACCATGGCAGCATCCAGATGATCAGGAATGCCAGTGAAACCTTCGCTAATCTCCTTGGGATAAGCACCATCCATTTGACTGCCCTGATACCGCCAGTATTGCGTGCCCTTGAAGAAGTACGTCTTGCCGTTCTTGTAGGTGAAGGCCGCATCGATGTTGCCGGGCAATCCTGGCCAGCCCTTGGAGATGAGCTGTGGATAACCATCCTCCACCGCATCCGTGGTCAGTTTGTAGTACTTGTCGTTCTTGAAGGCATAGGTATCTCCTTGTGCCGAGTTGAACAGCGTATCGATCTTTGAGTCCTTGCAGAGTGAATCATCGAGCGGATGCTTTGGTGGTGTGAACGATGGTCGTTGGGTGGTCGGAGACGGATAGGCATTGGTGGGTACATAGGCATTTGTCTTGCGTCCGTATAGCGATTGTATAGCTGCCTTATCGTCCTCATCTAGCTTGAAAACTGGCTCAAAACCGCGGTAGAATGGCGCCATCAAAGCTGAACTCTGGTCCGAGTGGGATAGACCCAAGGAGTGTCCAAATTCATGGGCAGCCACCTGAAACAGGTTCGTGCCGCGTGGTGAGCCAATTGTCCAGATTTCAGCGTCATCAAAGTGAGCATCGCCGCCAAAAACAGGGAAGAAAGCGTGAGCCAAAGTGCCGCCTTGGCCATCAAAGGCATCGCCATCACCGTGTTCGCTCTCAACGAATCTAAAGGAGGGAGAAGTGAATGGATTAATCAGAGGAATACTTGAGGAGATAGTTGGGGATTCTGTCGGGGCTGCTAAGCACTTTGGGTAAGTGAAAAATCCTTCCTATCCTCACTAAGTTTGAATTAGTATTCCTGGGAGCTAGGAACCTAGGAAAAGGTAGAGCTGCACCTCTCAGTTGTTACGGTCCTAGGTCTTAGGATAAATTCAAATTCCTTTTCCTTCTACTTGAAACTTACTTGATTTCAATGTGCACTGGTCCCGATGTCTTTCTGGTGAAGGTTAGATCGGTATCCTCACTCCAGACGGCAAAGGCGCGTTGAATTTCGGCATCGACATCGACACGCTTCAAACGCTTGGGGTATTTGGAGATCTTGTATGTGAGATTCTTCACACGCCAGCGACTGCCCTGAAGAGCATAACGCTTTGATCGACTATCACCAGTGCCCACACGATCCCTCACACCACAACGTGGCAGTGACATCAGTTTCTTTGTATCCTCATCCAGTTCACCGGTGACATTCAAACCGGCAAAACTCTGGAACTCCTCTATGGCACTGACCCAGGTGTGTCGGTCCTGCAAGCCACTGTTTGCGGGGTTACGTGCGGAGGCGGGTAAATAGCCAAATTGCGACAAGTAGATCTGAAAGGAAGCAAAATTTGGGGTTAAAAGGGATTAAAGTAAAGTTTGATTTATTTGAGTAGTACTTAAAAATCAGTAACTTTTCATGCACTGATTGAAATTGCCGCTGATTTATGTTGATCCGATAAAAATATGTAATTGTCCTGCGTTGTAATCCCTCAAAGCGCTCAGCGCATTCAACGCTTGTACAGTGAGTGCAAAAATGTATTTACCACAGAGCGGTGGAAATAAATCGCTATCTGACTTGCATAATTTATGACCCAATGCTTCTTCTTGCTCTTTAAGAGCGAGTCACACAGTTACGTGACTTTAATTATGCGATTTAGGTGTGAAAATAACTCAGTTCTATTGAATCCGACTACGATGCTGATTCGGATTCTAATTCTCAAACCGATTCGAGTTGAGGAAGTGTTTCGCATTTGGTGTTTTTTATGGCGATTTGCGTTAATTGAATGCATGTAAGTCGAATTAAATTGTAATGCAAAACTTGGTAGTAATTGATTAGGCTCTCCCGCTCACTCCCTCTCACTATCGCCTTCCCTTTCTAGAGGAAGCGCTACGCGAGGTTAGGTAGAGCGACTCGTCTAACGGTAGTAAAACAATTGTAAACAATGTTAACAGTCGCTGTCTAATTAACAAGTCTTTAACTAACTTTTGCCTGCACTAATTGCAGCAATTATTCAGTTATATATATGCTCAAGTGTACACTATATACATATATATAAATTTATTTAATTATTTTTTCTTTATTTGTATTGTGTACGTAATATTCACTTGGCATGTGAAGCAGGTGCCGCGTACACGTTTGTGTCGCACATTTTAATGGGCTCAGAGAGTAGCATATATACACGTATGTGACATACATATATATATCTGTACCTATATATATATGTGTCTATATAGTTGTACTGCCAAAAATAAGACAAGAAGTCGTATCGAAGTCGGTGCTTGCATAAAAGTCGGCTCAGCTGACTCTTAAAGTTTATTTTATTTTGTTTATATTATTCGGTTCTTTTATACTGTATATAGCTATATATCTTTTATGATATTGTACTCGTATTTTATTTGATTTGCCGAGGAAGTAAACATTTTGGATTTATCATGCGTGACGTTGCCTTTAGTATTCATCCTAAGTACTTAATAATCTGGGTGGTTGATGTCGTGTGGTAGCCACTGTTGCTTAGCTGGTTAGGGGGCTCTTGGGTAGGGCGTTACGGGGTAGGGCCTTAGACTCGCCCCAAAAGGTAAATGAACTCACTTTTGTGGCCATTGCTTTGCTTTTCCTGTAAACATGACTCGGACAACCGACAATCAATCTCTTATATAAATATATATATATATATATATATGTATAAAAATATATAAAAATGTCAACGATTAAAGCTGATCCCCATGAATCTCACTGACAAAGAGCATTATTTCTTTTTTTATGCAAATCATTTGCAATTTGCTTTCCGCTTTCCTGTCAAAATTATTACACAATTAAATTAATCAGTTGCTTTTGTTTTCTGCATCTGTCATTGTATGCTAAATGCAGATTGATAAGGAAGAGAAACATTTATGGGTTTTACTGGGAAGGAATGGGGCAGCTATTATGGAAATTAATTATTGCAAAAGGTGTCTAGTTTAAGAGAGTAATTTAAATATTTATGCGACTTTTGTAGAGCATTTTGGTGGAGATAGGGAGAAGGTAGTTTTGATAGCATTTACTGGGCTTATTATAGCACAAGTGGGGAATCTAGTCAGGAAATATATAGCTATATTAGTGTCTTATAAAAATCGCTACTTTAAATATTTATTGATTTTTTTTAGAGCATTTTAGTTGAATTTTAAATATCCAGTTTACTTTTTTATGGTCTTTAGTGGGCTTATTTTAGACAGACTAGAGAATCTATTAAGAAAAGTAAGTGCTTTTTGAATGTCTAGCTGAAAATATAAACTTTAAATGTTTTGTTAACTATTTGACACATTTGGAAAGGCCTGAAAGTGCTGCTTGATTGATGGACGTATGGAATGGAGTACAGTTTCTAGTATAGAAATTAATTACTATTCTACTACCTAATTAAAAATCCCCTTCTTATATATTTTTTATACTTTTCCAGAGCATTTAGAATGCCTTACAAATTTCTGCGTGCATTTCTTTCAGTGTATTGGGCATTGTGGCAAGTGGCTCATTGAGTATTACAGCTCATCAAGTGCTGCTTGAGAATGTTGTAAGCCATATATTTTTTTGGGGCGGCACTTCACGACTTTAGGCACTAGTTGACCTTGGTTAGGGGGAGGGAGGGGAGCGCAGGAAAGCAACAGCATAAAGTTAATTGCAAATAGCTCGACTTGTGCATTATGTAATTAACATAATTGATGAAATTGAGCAGCCGTTAAAATCGCGGCGTGGGAATTACTAAACACACACACACACACACACACATATATATATATATAAAGTTATTAAAGCCGCTGGCTGCTCACGCGCATTGAAATTCCATTTAATTTTGCATTAATTTTGAGCTGTTGATGTGCACGTAGAACAAGTTTATGACATGGGTTAAATAAATCTTCGCTTGAATTTTGTCAACCACAAGTGCAGTGTGAGCTAGGGATGAGTGCGTGCCTTGAAACGATAGGGCACGAGTGGGAACGGTGTCTAAAAAGGCTAAAACAGCAAAAATAACCAGCCAAAGTAGACGTTTACGAGTAATTTTAGCTTAAACTTATAACGAAAGTAGTTAAAAAACTTAAAATTCGGCTTAAATTAAATAATTTAAATACTGTTTAACATAAAGTGTGCCATTTTAGCTTAAATGTAGATAAACTTTTAGTTACTTTTAGCTTTAAAACAGCTACAATGTGCTGTGTGTGCTCAGTGTACCATCTCTAGCTGCACCTGCAACTGCAACAATCGATGAGTTGTCCCAGTCACCGCGTATCTGCTCCACTCATGGCTATAAGCCCGATAAGATACGGGTACTACCAATGTAAATACGTTCAGAACATTTTCAATGAGTGCTTTATGAGTTTATCGCTTGACTGGCTCGTCAAATGAATCATTTGCAATTCGGTTAAAAACTACGCCAAAAAAAGTCTCAAATGCGTCACAAAAGTGTCGAGGATTTCGGCTAGAACGGAAGTGTTTAACGGAAATGGCTTTAATAAGCTAAAGATACGAGCAAAGCGAGCAAAAGATACAGCTACAAAGGTGTTGGTGCTGTGTGTTTATGGGTGGCCTTTTGGGGTCACCTGCTGTCAAATTATGGAAATTATTATGCAGTTTGGATACACGAATCGGCGCTCGCTGAAATTGCACTTCAATTTACAAGCCAAAGAGACATTGACACAAATTGTCAGACATCTGGTTGAAGTAATAACAAATGTGCCACAATTTTCAATGTTAGTTGTGTGTGGGGAAATTGATGGAAATGGAAAATGTCAACAGGCTGAGTGGCAAACTCAAAGCACAGCACTTGAACTGCCCCACAACACTCACTGAATTCTAAGCCAAACACTTTTTGTTTTTTTTTTTTTACATTTTGTCTATCACTGACCTCTTTGCCTACTTTGCCAGCTCACTAGGCTCAGCCCACCAACGCTGTTAACCCTTGACCAACCTTCTTGCCACATCTGGCACACTGCAAAAGGCCTGAAGCGCTTTACATTTCAAAGCCAGGCTAAAAAGTTTGCAGGCAAGCGAGCGTAAACTGCTCTCACTCACTGTGCACATTTTATTATGCCTGACTTTAAATTTACAACTTTACAACTGACAAACTTCGTTTAACAGTTTAGCATTTTAGCTTTAAAGCCAAAGCTTTGGCGGCTAGGAAAAAACATAACTAAAACGGCTGACATTTTAAACTATTTTTAAAGGCAGAAAACTCTATAATTTAAACTAGTAAACTATTTTTTTATTAGCCATAAATATAGTTAGTTTTCTTTTTAATGAAATGGTGTTTTCATTTATTTTAAATTAGTGCTTTAAATATTTTTAAAAATATTTTATGTACAGTTCTCACTTTTCCTTGCTTTTTAAAAAGGGAATTTAAAATGTAAGCAACTGTAATTTGATTTGGGAATACTAGAATTCTAGATTTGTCGAGCTACAGAGTTGTAGATTTTTTGGAGCTTGGGTAATTGAATAAAAGTGGCAACTGTTGGGGTCACTGACTTGGTCCAAAATCGTATATAGAATACCGTTAGTTCGCGTAGTTCGCGTTCATCGCGTTCCTCGCGTTGTTGCCGTGTTTTTTGACCCTTGACTCGAAGGCGGTGCTAAGTTGGTTTTATTTCCGGCCAAACAAGAACAGGACATGCATAAATTATAAACAAGCAGCAGTAGCAGTACGTTTTAGCTTCTTTTCTACCCTCTGCACCCCCCTCCCTGCCTTGCTCACTCTACCACATTTTACTTGACCGGAAATTGATGAGAAAATTGTATTTGCCCGACGGCCAAGAGGGTGGCAAGTACAGCGAGTGTGTGTCTAGGTCTAGGTACCCTTATTGGGGTGCGTTTAAAAATTCCCAACTGGCATTTGGGTCAAACTGGACGCGAGTTCAATGACTTCGCGCAGGAGTCGTAGACCATTAAAAGCCTAGACCCAATTTTTCAATTTTCCCAAAGCTACGCATTGGTTAAGTGAAAAAGTTTAAGCCGCGTTAACCAGTTTGGCTCGTTTCTTCGCAGCTGATTACATCACGTGAAATGTGAGGCTGCTCTGTAAATGGTGAGCGTGAATCGGGCTAAGAAAAACTCGGCCAAATCAGCCAAAAGTTGCGCAACTTTCTAATGAGGCTAATGTGCAGCAAAAGAGCCGTCAAACACTCGTCTAAGGAACTGGCTAATAACGTTGTGTTTGTCAGCCGCGTTACACAAAAAAATTTGACATTTAACCCGCTGTAAAAAACGGACGCCTTTTTTTTGGTGGGGCTTGTAAGCAGCGTTAATTTACGAGGCGATAAATAAACTTGTGATGCTAAGATAACAAAAGTGTTGTATGCAAAACTTGAAATGCTGTGGGCAAAAAATACACAGCGCTACCCTGTAAGCAGAGTGGAAGTGGGGTATGCTATGGTTAGGCTGTTCAATTGAGAGTCAAGAAATATTCAAGAAAAATTTCTAGCATTTTTTGCTAGCCCCAAAGCTATAGAAGTTTACAGCGATCCAGCGATTTTTAGTCAGTGTTTGGGTTACTCGATAGCAGCTTCTATCATGCCTTTACAGGGTATCTATGTGCGCTGCTTTCTAGTCCCGTTTATGGCGCTGTGACCTTAGGATGTGCCACACACAAAATATCATTTGTTTGAGCTGTTAACATTTACTTTCCACTTTTCACTTTTTACTTTCAACTTTGGCACTTTTTGCATACGTTGCATTTTCAAAATGGCAAGGTTATCCTGTTCACCTGTTTAGCTGTTTACCTGCACCTGTATTAACTGCTTTTTTTTTGTTAGCTGTTTACCCGTTTGGCATCCTTTTGTTAACACCTCGCCCGAAGGTCGCACACGCGTCCGTAACGTGACTTTTCAGTTTTTTTTCCAAACTGAGCTTCGTGCTAACCAAATCAATCAAAAAACAGTCAACTCAAAAAGTTTACTTCCCGGCTTTTTTAGTTACTTAGTTTAACTTATTGATTAGTTGGTTCTTGGGGTCTGTTTTTCCTGCTGTTTTTCCGCACGCTGCGTGACGCACGCAAAAATTTGCGTTTAATACGAAAACTAAGAAAAAAACGTACAATTTTCGCCCAGTTGGTTGACTGTTATAATTGGCCAAATACGTCATGACTGAAAGCTCTAAGTAAGTTTTTCATTTTTCTATGCTTTTCCTCAGTTTTTCTTTTGCCGGTTTTAGGCAGTTATTTTTGGCGCAGACAAGAAACTTGCACCAAATTGAGCGCTGTTTTAATTAGACGCTGTGCTGGACTCCACCTACAAGCTGTTTCTGAGTAGCCCAGTACAGTAAAGTGTAGGGAGAGCTTATGTTTTTGTGGCTGTGTGGGTGGGAAATCTCAGAAGGTTTCAGAACTGGGCACACAACAGTCGAGCAGCTTCATTCCAGCTTAAAGCGGTCAGACAGCAGGCACACTAATTATGTATCTGTGTGTGTGTGTGTAGTCTGAGCTCATTTCAATAAGCTGCAATTAACCTTTGACCGCTGAGCGTTGAATGCTTTCAGTCGATTAAGTATACGCAGCGTATGACGCGACGCTGGAGTAATAGGTGCACTCAGCATAACTAAAATCATAATCATAATTATATTTACATACATGCACTTAAACATAGAACGCACGCTGAGTCATTAGTTTCACTTTGATGGCAATTTATTTGAAAAATAGCCAAAGATTTGAATCAAAGTCGTGAATGTAAAGCAACTGACAACAAAAGAAAGATAGAACTGTAGTCTAACTAATGAATCACTTAGTAAACAACAAGTGCTGAGATAAAAGTGCCAGATAAAAATGTAGATAAATGTGGAAAAGAGTGAAAAAAGTGTTACGGAATCGATTAAAAGCCAGACTCGAGGCAAGTAGTTTGTGGTGCCAGATTAAGCGCTGACTAAGACAGTGAGTAGCTTAGACGCTGAGTCTAAGAGTTGACAAAGAGAGTGGGGAAGAGAGAGAGAGTAGCAAAGGTTCACTTCATTTTGTTCTATGACATTGAATCAAGTCTCAAAATGGAACGCACAATTGTTGACGTCTGTTTGTTCTATGCTCATTATGATCATCATGATGATGATGATGATCATTGTCGTTTTGGGCGACTGGCCAGCCAAATGGCCATGCTGGCAAACGCGTTTAAAATATCAATTAGATTCGCACAACAAATAAAACAATGAAATTTTGTTCTAAGCACGCAAACGCTTAGCGCGTGCTAACAACAACAAAAATGATCGATTTGTTCGATAACTGCCTATCGATAGCTATGCGCAAATGGTCAAACAGGAACTCACCTCAACTGCTCACCTCCAACCTGCTCTCTCCCGCTCGTTTTTAGAGGTGTGTCTGCCACAGCTACAGCATCACACGAATTCCAACTGAGTTCTCGATTAATTTATGCAGATTGCAATCGTGCAACAGGAGAAAACACTTTGTGCCGCAAAACGTGACAACCTTGTCACTTGCCAGATTCATGAGTATTATAAATGTTTCAGTGCCCCTTCCTCCTTTCTACCGCCCTAGCGCTGCCACGCCCCGAATCGTGCACAGTCACGTGCCGAAATTGCAATTTTTAGCGGGATTTCAAGCAGCTTAGCGGCTAAATTTGACATGTTAACGAGCAGCCTGACAACAATTTAGCTTGTAAACAGCCAAGTGCACAGCTCCAGCCAAGTCTCAATCGAATTCGCTGTTTATTATCTGTTTTTTTGCTAATGACATGCAATCTCTGCACATTAGTAGTCATTACTAAGTTTAACTTAACGTTAAACAATTGATTAAATCGCTTATTAATGTGTCAAGTGTACATGGCTGTAATAGTTAGCCTTAAAGCTAAGCTTAGCTAGCGGAAAAACAGCTGGAGTTGCAGTTTAGCTTGATAACTTGGCTTAGGAAAGAGGAAGTGTGGGGATCTGTTGGGAAAAAGTGAAGCTGGAGGTGCTAAAGTGACTAAACTAAAGGATTACAAGCTTACACGGGGCAAAGTCTTACAAAAAGTGAACATGGAGGTGGATAGAAATTCTTTTCTAGGCATAACCAGTTGATTAAGTAAACATGGAGGTGAATAGAAGCTTATTTTCTTGGTCTAAAGACTAACACAGGCAACCAATGTGCAAAAAAGTGAACATGGAGGTGAGATAAATTGAGTTTTTCAAAGACTATAGGCCGTTGGTTGAATATGCCTGCCAAAAGTGAACTTGGAGGTGTATTTTAGGCTTATTACACTGTTTGCACAAAGCAAACTATTCTCTACTTGTGTAGCAAGTGATGCAAAGTAAACATGGAGGTGCAGTAAAAATGTCAAGCAAATACTTAATTATAATAAAGTAAACTAAAAGTGAATCTGTTGCTTATACACAACTGGCTTATCGCTTAGATAATTAAAAGCTGCACACTTTTGTGGTAAATAAACGCAAATTAGACCACTGTAGTTGCGTGTCGAATGCCATGTGACCACTGTGCTTAGATAACAATTTCCAATGCAATTGACAATGACAGTGAACAGCGCCAGAAGCGCTTAAAAAACTTTGGCTTAAAAACTGCAATTAATGCAGTCACATGGCAGAGAAAGAGGGAGAGAGAGAGGGATAGAGGGCAGACAAAAAATCCTAGATTGGTGGCCACTAAGGTCAGTTAACATGGCCGATAACAATATGCAACAAACGAATGCATTGCGTGCAGATGTGAGTGGAATAATTGTGACCGATTTTATCACATATCTATACAGTGTGCTATATAGAATATATATCTTTATATGCTAGTCACTTTAAACGGAAGTGGAACTGTCTAAACCTCCCGCTGAGATCAATTTGAGCCGTTTCTTTTAACTGATTCACTTGCTCAACAATTTGTACACATTGCTTGATTAATTTAATGACTTTATACAGCACCATAAATTTTATAAATTGTTGCTTTATTGTGTGTTTAATGAGTGCTATTAGTTAGTCTAAAAGTTGCTCACTTTTTCTATATTTTTGAAAACTTTATAGAAAGAATTACTTTAGCATGTTTCAAAAGGCACTTAAAGTTAACACAAATTATCTGAAATTTATTGAATTATTTAATTTAAAATTACAATTTAGTTGTGTAATTTAATTTGTTGCAATTGTGCAATTTATAAATTGTAATTTAATTTATGACAATTTCTACAATTTTATTAAACTATTTGCAATTTTGATTGCGCATTTTGCTGCTCGCATATTTATTTTACTAGTTTTACTACTTTCCTACACTTTTCATTACAGCACTTGAGCCAACTACACTGAGAAAAATTACCAAAAATGTTAAACAACTAGTTAAAGCAACTAATAAGACAGACAGCTCAAGAACAAGTCTCCAGCAGTGTTTAACTTATAAAAGAATTGAGTTTGTTCTACTTTCTTTTACTCCCCCAACTTTTCTCAGTGTACACTCTTTGTGCAATTGGCAGACAAACACTTGGTGACAAGTTGTGTGTTGATTTTTGCAATGTTTCCAAGTATTTGCCACTGTTCGACTGTGCTGCATTGTCAGTTTGATTGAGTCACTTGTTTGTTATCACTTAACTGTTAACTGTTATCACTTACCTCTGCCTGTGATGTGGTAGAGACGGGAACACTTTGAGCTGCCACAATAATGGACAGTATTGTGCCTAGAACTATGAACACGGATGCATTACTTTGGCAGGTGTTGGACATGTTGTAGCTGTTGTTGTTGTTGTTGTTGTAGTTGCTGTTGTTGTTGTGGTAATTGTTGTGTTGTGTGTGGAGCGCACTTTGAACTTCAAGTCGTGACTGAGAAGTTTTGTAATAACAACTGCGCACTGTAAATAGAAATAGAAATAGAATTTGCAAAAAGGTCAATTAATATTTCATAGCGGTAAAGAAGCTAAAAGCGGCCAAAGGCAGCCAAAGACAGACAGGTAAATATAGAGTTTGGCAGGACAGGACCATCAACAATCAACAATCAGAGCAGGCCAAGTGCAAAAGGGCGAACGGAAGCAGTTGGCCCCATTTTCCACAGTCATTTTCCAAGCCATTTACCGACAGCACAAAAAAAAAAGTAGAAAAGGCGCCAACAGGTTGGGGACTGCAGCTAACTGGGTCTAAATGGCACACATTTTGCCTGCCTGCAACGACTAACGGATGTGGCTACGTCAAGTTAGAGCCAAGTTAGTCGGGGCTGCCGTGTCAGCTGATTGTTGTTTTCATTTGAACTTAACTTAAGACTTTATTTAGCCGGCACTATAATTTTAGTCGCTTATACTTCAGTTTGTCCAAGCATTAAGACTTGGTCTATATATTTTCTTGCACTAATGCGCCAAAAATAGTCAAGTTGTATAACGTATACGCAGTGTATTCAACTCGAATACCTTAACTGCTTTATGGTTCTATAAAGCCGGTCTAAGAACTGCTGAGACATCTTCAAAACAAACTCTGTGACGTAAAAAGAAACTCACTGTCTACAGTGCCCGAAAAAGTGGCACACAAAGCGTATCAATAAAATAAACTAAGGCTTAAATTAGCTGCTTATCTCTTGGCTTTCTTTTATGAAATTATTTCACCGTCTTGCCAAATTTTAGAACCCTAGACAATTTTTACAGCCAAAATGTTTACTTGGACTTTACTAATTTATAGCTAAATAAAAGCTGACATTTTACACCTAATAAAGCTCAACATAAGTGCATATTTAAGCCGTTTATTTAGACAGCAGTCAAGTCTTTCTAGACATGCACTAGATTTCTTAGTTAAACTCTTTTTAGTGCCCGTTTAAAAATAGTTTTAAAGCCAAAAATAGCTTAGCTAACTGTTGACATAATTGTTTAGTTTATTAAATAATAAAAAGTAATGCATAATTAATTTTTACTACGCTTTTTAGCAGTGCAATGTGACTGTGACGTCAGCCGAGGCGAGCGATAAGTCATATCAAGTATACGACAAGTGTATCGCACTTTTTAACGCCAAGAGCCAAAAGTAAACGACACAGCGAAAGAAGTGGAGTGAAAAGGAGGGGGAAGTGGGGAAGTGGGCGGTGTGCTTAGCACCACAACAAAGACATTGGGCGTGTCACTGCCTAGCGGTAACAATATTTGCTTATGATACGCGTAGCATGAAGTCTGCAGTCTGTTGTAGTTGTTGTTGTCATTGACTAATCGCTGGGGATTTTCAATGTTGGACATGGTAATCATGTTTCTATATACACGTCTGCGCCTCTTGGTGCTTCCAGCTCACACAATTGGCTCACATTCAGCACGGTATTTATTTATTTACCTATTTGTGTTGGCTTTTTTTGGGGCGAATATTTAGATATGACACAGATAAAAAGTTTAATGAGTGGGCTTAAGGGTTGTGGAGGGGGGCAGAGGGCTTTAGGGGGGTCCAGTGCTGACAATTAGTAAATGGGTTGAAGGTCGTTGCTTTTGTGGGTTTAAGGTTAAAAAACTGGCACCTGATTGTTGCTTCGCTTCAACGCATCACTAGGCTGCTCTGCCTGCTCTACCCCTCTCTTCACCCCTCCGCCTAACAGTCGCTATAACAATGCAGGTAACTCTGCAATTGTTGTTTAATCAATACGCGCTAAATTTTTGTTGTTTGCGGCATTCTAACAGTCAACGAATCAATAAGTTTTGAAGTGCGGTTTATTTTTGGCATGTCTGTCTGTCTCCCTCTGTCTCTGTCTGCATTAATCAGCACATTACGTATACGTAATGTGGCACATGCGACAACACACGCACACACGCGCTGTTATGTGCTAAATGTTAATAACATTTCTATATTTTATCAACTAAAACTTATGTGATTCACATACATAAATCGATTAGTTATTCAAAACATATCGAAATCTTTTTATCGCTTCGCGTTTTTTGTGTTTTTTTTCCCATTTTTGTTGGCATACAAAGTAACAAATTAGCAACAGGAATATTTGGTAACCAGTTTAGCACAGGTTAAAGTTGTTTTGAGCATACACTGAGCTATAAACATTGGAAAGTGGGGAACTGTTAAGCTCATTAATCTTTTGTTATAAATTTTGGAATTTTTGGCAGACACTTAAAGAAATTGCAGTGAAGTTCCTGTATGTAAGTAAGGAAATGATTGTGTGAATTTTAATTTAAGTGTAGATTTTCTTGATAAGAATGAGTTGCGAGCAAAAAATGTAATTTCTCGCAGTGTATGCATGACGCTTGTGTATATTTCCCATTTCTCGGACAGTTTGTTGTTTCCCAAAGATGCGGCATTGCACAATGGGTGTGTGTGCGTGTGTGTGTGTTGTCGTTTCTTTTAGCTTATCATGAATTCTTTTTTTTTGTATTCTTTTTTATTTTTTCACTCGTTGTTGCTCATGAATTTCGGAATTGATAAGATAGGCATTTGTGGTTTCGATTTATGCTTCAGGGCCTGTATTACCTGGTATTACCAAATATTTCCCCCAATAGCCAACGGTCTCTCACTGACTCAATAATTAAACATAAATGTTTGTTGTTGCTTTTGGTATAGAACTTGACCTTAGAGATAGGCGGGGCGAGTAAGTGTGTAAGGTATTTATGAGTGTGACAAAGGAGTGAGTATCTTATACCCTGTAATAAGGGGTATGCTGCTTACATGTTGCCTTTGTGACGTAGATCAATGAACTGCAACTGTTGTTGCTTTCTTTGTTCCTTCTTCTCCTTGTGTTTGTCGTTGCATGCAACAGTTCAACAAATTGATTAATTAGCTCGTTGCATAAATTAAACGCGAGTGCGTGTGGGAGTTGAGTTGACTTGTGTTGAGTTATTAATTGATTCTTTTTCTCCCTCTCTCTCTCTCTCTCAGTTGACAATGCTTTTATTCCTCTTGTCTTCTGTCTTCTCTTGTGTTGTCTTAATTAATTTCAAATTCCTTTGCACTAATTGCAGACACTGTTGAACAACTGACAAATTTCCGCAATGCTGCAACTGTTAACGGCACTCAAAAATTCGGCTTAAATGCGGCGCACACACCAAGTTAAAATCACTTTGCAATTTGCTTGCAACTGTTAAATGTGTGTGTGTGTGTGTATTGGTGTGGGTGTGCGTGCGTATTTATTTTGTGTGTTTCATTTATTAGATTTTAAAGTTATTCGTAATTCGTTACTCGCCGCTAAACACAACCGCACAGAGCAGCGCGCAAAATTCAACTGATCCCACAAAATAATGACAAACAGCAAGGCGAACGACGATCGCTTTTGAGAGCAGCGCTGCCGCTGCTCAAGCGAAAGCTTTTGCAGTTGCGCACAAAAGCTTTCGCACGCACGCACAGCTGTTGATGTCAACAGCAGCAACAACAGCGGCGACTGCGACGCTAGCGTTAACAGACTGTAATCGCTTAACAGTGGGGATTCCATTGCTGTCAAACCTGTTGCTGATGCTGCTGCTGCTAAAGCTTTTGCTGCTCAAAACTGCGCTCCCCGTGAGGGAATCGCTGGTGTGAGTAATCGAATTTCTTGGAATCTACAAATGTGTCATACGATTGGCAGCAGCGGTGGCTTTTGTGTTCCGCTTAGCACACGCTTCGTTGACCCCCCCCTGCCCACCGCCGCTGCTAATTTGCATTTCAGCCATCCACTGTTGACGGTTGACTGTTTACAGTTTCCAGTTTACAGATCTCATTTGACACTTTTTACTGCCGGCTGCTGTTTTCTACCGAATTTCAAGCAATTTCCGTTGAATTTTTGGGCTGTCCATGTGTAAGTGTATGACTGCATGAGTGTGTGGTGCGCCTAATGGGAAATCATGGAGACCTAAACTTTATGAATGAATTTGCAAGTTGAAATTTGGACTTGCTGTTGATATTTCTTTTGATTTCTGATTTCTCAATGAATATTACTTATGAGTAATCAATGTGTGTGACTCTGTGTGTGTGTGACTGCCTGTGTGTGTTTACAAATAAGGCGTCGTGAGACAATTAACACTCGTGTGGCACACGCCTTCTCGTCTGATTAACCGTTAAATACTCATATGTAGTGAGACTTGAATTTATTTCTTGGGGTAGAACACGTAATGCCAGTTTTTCCCATAGAATTTCATTAAAATTCTGGTTTATATATTAAATAAAAACCCAATTTTGTGTTAATTCAATACTTATTATTATTTAATTTAAAATAGATTTCATTTAGTTGGGAAATATTTATAGAATATTTATAGAATATACTCAAAACGGTTTTGAGTCACTGGCTAGGGTTAGAAAGCCTAAATTTAGTCAGCTTTATAACACCTAGTAATCAAATTTTTTTTCTAAATAGTACAGGGTATTTTTAAGCCCTCTAACTACTTGCCATCTTTAGCTGACTCTGCAAATTTCCCTAGAAATCATAACTACTGCTCATCACGCCTAATTACAGGGTATTGCCTGGCACCGCATAGCACACAAAGTTCACTAAAACTGAAATCTGCCAGTTTTTAGTCATGATTTGCTTAGCATTCCCAATAAACAAATAACGGAGTGAGTGTATTTGGCTTTTATACCCCTCCACTCCGCTCCGCTTCCCTTTTCAGCCTATTAGCGTCAATTGAGCGTCTAGAAATTATTAATGTCTGGTTTTATAGTTCGACGGAATGAAATTGTGACTCAACGAGTGCCCCTACTAGCTGACCTCTGTCTCTCCCTCGCACTCTATCTCAATCTCTTTCGCCCTATTGCTTCTAGGGCTGTAAGGGCCCAGATGCTGGGCACGTGAAGTAAATTGCCCAATGCAACATATACTTAAACTTATAGATACAGTTGCAGTGCAGTCTACAGTACGGCGTAGCACAGTAGCTGCAAATTATATGTCTACAGTCTGTAGTCGTCTGTGTGTGCATAGTGGAAATTTACAGCTGAAAGCGGATTGTAAATGAATAGTCCACATGTGTGAAATTTTTTATGACAATCTTGCGAGATTGCGTTTGCTGAGTAGTTTTCAATCTGGCAATGGCAAACAGAAGTTCAAATGACAAGCGATGGCTGCACTGGGAGAAACGAGGACTAGCAACTAAAATGGTTTAGAAAGTTAGGAGTTGGGTAAGAATATTTACAGCTTAAAATTAAATATAAAGAACTAGATTTTTGCAGACTTAAATGGTTGCTTAAGCAGCCTTTTCTTTCTCTCAGTGTATGCAATTCTTTTCAGGAAGAACTTTTGCAGTCTACAGACTGAAGAACTGAGAAAACTGGTACTCGACCTCCTGCCTCTTTTTATGGCAATGACAACTTGCAGTTGTTGTCTTTTGTCGGTTGTCTCTCGTCTTCTGATTTCTGTTGTCCGTTGTCTTTTGTCGCCTGCTGTTCTCAGTCCCTAGCAGCTTCCCTACACGCCCCTACACACCCCTCACCATCCCACTCCTGTCTCCTTTTTGAGATGAACAATGAAATATTTATGAGCTGCTTTCTGTTTCTTTTGTTGTTGCCTTTTAATGTCAACTATTTATTGTATTCGGTATTTATAGATTCGTAGTCGCTTTATTGGAAGAACTTCCGAGCGGTTCATTGCCATTGATTGTGCACAGAACTGAACCATAAAGAACTTTGCTTAAAAAACCGCTAAACAAATAGCTATATAATAACCATATTTATTCTGCTGATCATTATAATATGATTGTAATTGTTGGTACATTTAAAACTGATTCCAAACTTAATCACGTCACGGTCAGTTCGGCCATTCACATATGAATACCAGTGCTCGCACTCACACTCACACTCGTTATTCAAATTGTTTGCTATTGACATTTGAATATGAATTAGAATTTTCCACAATATATGACTACGTGCTGCATTTGTTAATGTTTATTCTGTTTTCAGTTGAAATCGGTTTCCGAAATGAAACCCAATTTCGAATGCAATCAAAAGTGCACAAAATACACAAATGGTGGGCATATTATGGATAGTAATGGGTATTACCATGATGGGGTCTAACAGGAAATAATTGTAACTAAACAAACAGTGGAAATAAAATTGATTGAAAGAGCTTATAGTTAAACGATTCAATCGGTAGAGGAATACAAAGCGTTGCAACTTGGGATAAGTTTTGAAAAGACTATTCAGTTTAAAGACATAGAAGACAATAAGGAAAAGCAATTTATTAGTTAAGTTGATCAAAAGATGCATATAATTCATAACATAGCGATAGAAATCTGATCTAACCTCACATTAAATATATCAAAGATCCCAAAAGCAAACTTTAAGAAGATTTTTTGAGTCAAATCAATAGAAAAAGAATGCCAAATCACTTTTGATTTAGAAAATGGTAAATATATAAGCTAAAAAGCATATCTAGCCATTTAAATTGATCAAGAGTTACTACAGTCTATACTATACTATAGTAACTTTTGATTTATTTATAGTATAGTTTATAGTATAGTTACCTTTAAACTGCAGTATAATAGATAAAAGGAACTTTCAGTTAATTGCTTTGTTTAGCTGAGTATACTAAGTCAAACAAACTAGCTTTGACTTTGTAATAACAATTAAGCGATGACAGAATTCAATTAAATTTTTGAATTAATCGATTTGATTAGCGAAGAATGTAATATAGTCAAAGTTTGACTTTGAAATCAACGTATGCACATATGCACATACATATGTTAATTGCTCAATTTAAACTTAGATGAAAACCTGATTTATGAGAGCTACAAAAACACTCGAACTTGGCTTGGAAAAGGCTAAAATAAGAGGAACTGACAAGTCTTCCTACTTAAAGCTTTTCAAAAAACATCTTTTTGACTTTCTTATAAGTTTATGAATCACTTGCATAAATTTAGCGGTTTTTTTGGTGGCGGAATGCGAAATGACTCATCAAATTTAAAGTTTAGGAAGTTTAAGCAAACTTACCACAGGGCGTTGAATGCAGCAGCAGCGGCAAATGGCAAGTGTTGAGCACTTATGGCAGCGACTGTTGATAACAGTCAGTGCAAATATTACACACACACACAGACACAGAAACACACACGCGCACCGACGACTGTTATCAGAGTATAAGATTGGCCAAAAGCTGATTAGATCAAGATGTAAAACTGTTGATAAGTTTGGAATAACTTTGCTCACTCTCTCGCTCTCGCTCTCTCCCTCTCTCTCTCTCTCTCTCTCTCTCTCTCTCTCTATCAGCACCACGTGTTATATGTAACTTAATTAATAACTAGTTAGTGTCACTAAGTTCAACTGGCAGTTAATCACTTGGTCTGCGTACTACAAGATACTTTGCCTACTACGAGATACTTTCGAGGGCACTACGCGACTCTAGACTCTACTCAGGTGGGCTCTACTCAGGTGAGCAACAAATCGAATCAAATGAAGCGACTTCGTTGGATTTACGCGAACCGTTTCAAAGCACGCTCCGTTTGCGACTCACGATTGTTGTTTTGCAACTGCCACCGCGTTGCCTCTGTCAGAGCTTCTCCTCACCTTCTCTCTCTCTCTCTCTCGCTCTCTTCTACTCGCGCTCTCTGTCTCTCTGGCTATGTTTCGTGGTGGCCTGGCTAAGCCAAATTACTCGTGTATTCGCTGTTAACTTGTCTTTATGGCGACACCGGCGTCGCGACGTTCGTCTCTCTCTCACTCTCTCTCTCTTTCTCTGTGTGTGTGTGTTTGTGTGTGTGATATGAATTCTAATGTTACTGTGTATTACCTATTACCTGTCCTAGCTAGACGCACACACCCAAGTCTTGACTTTGTGCCCGCATTTTCACTGCTTTTACTGGGGGTTACTGCAATTTATCTTTGGTTTAGTTACCGTTTAAGGCTTTAATGGCTTACTTAAGTTAGTTATGTGCTACAAAGACTAGTTAAGTTAGTTATAAAGTTACAGCAAAGTAAGATTTGGCTTTAAATAGGTTTAAAATACCAGACTTTATTTAATTTATTCTTTACTTTAATTTATTCTTTAATCCTTAAGCTTTAACTAACTCTAGCTTAGTAAATAAAGCTCTTATTCTAAAGCCTAATGCATAGTTAGAGTATTTAATAGTTTCCCTAGTTAACTTAGTTCCTTTTGCGTTGTTCTATTTATTATTATAGTTCAGGAACGAGCGCGAACAAGGCGTCGTCGCGCTGTCGAGTCACGCGACTAACAATAAACATAAAATATACACTCATTCACACACACCCAGGCACACACACACACAAAGGCTGAGGAATAATTTCCTGGCACTTTTGTGTGTGGTCAAATTGGCCGCAGGCATAGAAAATGGAAAATAGAAAATGTTGGCATTTATTGTGTTGCCCTGGACTCTATAGAGCAACAGGCCATAACAAAAGTTAGTTTCATGGCCAAAACGCATACAAAAGAGGCATGAATACCAACACGAATACAATCATGAATAGGCGTTTGAGTACGAGTACTTACCACAAGTTTCAAAACTTATTCAAATGTCACAAAAACTAAAAAAAAAGAAATGTTCACTTCAATTGCTTTGAATAACAGAGCGCTGTTAGTGGGCTGTTAACAGTCTGTAGGCTGTGCTTTTAACTTAGCGTAGCTGCACTGTTAGCTGACTGTTAGCTGTCTGCTCACTGTTAGGGCAATGATTCACACAGACACTTGACGCTGAGCAGCTCTCTCTAATAAAATTAATGTGTTTTTTTTGTGGTTGTTGTTGTTGCTGCTCTTTATGTTGTTATTTTATTTATTTGCTGCCGGAAACGGCACACTTCACTTTACAATTATTGCACTTTTAACACTCGCTTAGTGTTTTATTTAATTTGTTTTGCTTTTTAAATGATTTCGTTGCCTTTTTCTCAAGCTGCGCGCACTGCAATTCAAAAAGTCTCGACTATCGGGTATCGAGCATCGATTTCGGCTCAATTACAGTTTCACGAGTTTGCAACTAGACTGAAGCTCAAATCGCCGTGCTTAGATACTTTTATATGGCTCTGGGTGTCTGTCGCTCTGTCTGACTGACGCTGCAGTCGCAGTCTCTGTCTCTGTCGCTGTCGAAGTCGACGTCCTTCCCTGTCAGACGGATTCCTCAATGTGCTCAATGCGCTGAGCGCTTCTTCCTCATTTGTTTTGGGAAGTATGCAAACAATGCTTGATCAAAACAATTACAACAACAACAAAAGTGACAACAATTGTGATTAGCCTTAGTTGATTAACCCTGTTTGAGTCTCATCTGCTCCAGTTTATAGTCTCAGCTGAGTCATTCGCCTGGAACTTCCCCTTCTCCATTGATATCTCAAGTGTTATTGGTGTTATTTGTATCTTTGAAGTTCAAGTTCTGAATCATTTGATATGCATGTCTTTCTCTGCTCTTTGGCTCAAATTCATTTTATATTGTTCTTATGTTTTGATTTATACGCCCGAGAACGTGCAGGAATTCTTCTTTCTTTCCTTCTTTCTTCCTTGTGTAATGCATTTATAAGCAAATTTATATTATAAATAAATTAAAAGGCAGCCAAGCAAATAAACAACAAATAAACCAAGCATTTTAGCTGAAAACAATATGGCCAGGAAGTGCCAGTTGTTGGCCAGCGAGTGACACGCCTTAAAAGCCTAAAGGCAACGCGCCCTTTTGTCTTCTTATAAACAAAAAAAAAAAACTTAAGGAAATGCCAGAGTCTAATAACTTATTATATTAATAAAATCTACTTTTTATCGGGTGTTAATATAGAATTCATTTTGCTTTCTTTCTAAGCACAATTCTTAGCATACTTTCTGGCATATAGCCATGCTTTTAGTAGACTAGAATTATGTAGAAGTAATAAGGTATTAAATAAGCTATGGGCTTAAGTAAACATTTAAAATTGAATATATAATTTATTTAGTTTTTAAGTTAATTTATTATCAATGTTAGTTACATTTTAATTTAAGCTTAACTCTTAAATTTATTACTTTAAATGTAAGAATTAAATAGAAAAAAGCAAATACATTTAAATTCACTGTTAATATTAAAGACTAGGATTTTAAGAATAAAATGAATTTAAAATTTAAATAAAAAGTATTTTTTATTAACAGAGGGTTGGCTGGGCTTGGTCACAAAGCTGCAAAGCCCGCAAACAGATGAAATTGCGACTGTTTCACCAGGCGAACAGAAAAGTCAACAAGTTACTATGCGTAAATCAATTAGCACTAATCTACGCACAAACATACACAGTATATATTGCATACAAACAAACATAAATAGAAGCGATCACTCTCCTTGTTTTGCTTGCTTCTTTTCTCCTATTTCGTTCACTCCGCTGTTTGTGTGATTGTTCGCGGGCGTCAAAGGCCTCTCCGCGAACATCCACACACACTACAGACCGTCTTACTCTTTGCTCTTCGCTTAGAACTCTCTTCCTTTGGTCCACTGTTTGTGTGATTGTTCGCGGTCGCCGCTGACGTCCGCGAACATCCACACACACACAACAGACCGTCTAACTCTTTGCTCTTCGCTTAGAACTCTCTTCCTTTGGTCCGCTGTTTGTGTGATTGTTCGCGGTCGCCGCTGACGTCCGCGAACATCCACACACACTATTTTTCAAGCCACAGACTCTCTAACGGGTCCTGTATGCTCACGCACACTACTCTATTTGATTTCACTTAAATTAAATTCTGTTGCTTGCTGCAGATTCTGTTCGCCTGGTATAAAACCAAAATTTTTACCCGTTCGCTAATGTTTTTCACTAGTTGCTTGTGCGCGTATGTATGGGTGAGCGATGCGATCTGCACAGCTCAAGGTCAAATATATACTTTTTCACTATTTTAGGTGCCGCAGTTTTTAGCCTATTTAATAACTCACTTAAGCATGTTGAATCTTACTGTGGATTTCTGTTTGCCCAGTAATTCAACTGGTTATTTCAATATTCCAGCTAAGATACTAGACAAACAGAACATTCAGTAGATGATGATGTTCAAAATCAAATACACTTACTTCTTTACGAACTGCTTGTTAACTTTTTATCATAAGCCAGATTATTAAATCTTATCAATGATCAGAAAATGATCGCAATTGCTGTTAAACAGGTTAAAACCCATTTAAATTGTTAACGCTTCATTGAATTCAACAACTCTTTGGCTTAAATATAAACTTGATCGCATCATTTGTTACTGTGCCGCTCATAAAATGGGATCAGTGTTTCGGTTGATTTTAGTCTATTTAGCGCTGTACACCTGTGTAAATTATATTAATCCAAGATTAAACTGCACAGTACTTAAATAAAGTATTTTTTTCCTCTGCAGGTATTGGCCAACTTTGAGTTTACCAATGTCAAAGTAAAAGTGACAGATGACAGCTTCTTAGTCCTTAAAACGAATCGCATGCAGGCCGTGAATCGCACTCTCAAACTCTACGATTTACACCTACAGGTTCAAAAATTGCCCATAACTAATTTCAAGGTAAGATATATTAATATATATAGCATAAATTTATACTTAATCCAAGCCACTTGCAGTTTAATGTCGCTTTACTGAAGCGCAGCAATGGCTATAAGCCCTATTTCTTTAACTATACAACTGATGGCTGCAAATTCTTAAAGAGCAGTAATCATATAGTAACTAAATTCATCTACAGTTTCTACAAAAATTATACCAACGTTAATCACACCTGTCCCATCAATGTAAGCGTATTTCACAGAAATGCAAAAGTTTGGAAAGATTTTTTAATTAAACTCCTTTTATTTTCAGCACGATGTAATTATCCACAATTTTCCCTGTTTATCCGCAAAAACTGTGGATTTTTTACCGATTCCAAGTGGGGATTATGGTTTGGATACCAGTTGGTTCGTCGAGGGAAAACATATCTTTGATTTTCAAATATTTTTTACATATTCGTAGCCTATTATCTTTTAATTAAAGCTTAAAGGTTAAAGGTTCAGCTATTTAAAGTTATTCGGCTCATTAAATAATTTAATGAGCGCACATTTTAAATAAATATAGAGCAATATAAAATCAGATAATTATAATAGGCTTTAAGTGGCAAAGTCAAATTAAAAATATCTGAAACCATTTAAGTTGTTATTATTTTACTGTCCAAGCCGCTTAGTTTAGTAAAGTTTGTAAAGATTGTTTAAAGAAACTATGTTAGTCTTAAGTAATAGGATTTTAAGAATAAAAAGAATTGGAAATTTAAATCAAATGTTTTATTTAAAGGACAAACTTGAGTAAACTGGGTAAAAAGTATAAAGTTAAGAAGACTGAGCACATAACAGTCGAGCAGCTCAAGCATGCTGAAAAGCTTAGGGGAAATAGCGCTGAATCAGCTATTTACCGTTACGTAGCGGGCACGCGACCTTGATCAGAGGACGTTGAAGATCGGCGAACGCAGATCGAAGTTAATTAACGGTGTGCAAACAAAGGTGTCGTTGGCAGTTCGAGTGTGAATACGAAAACGAATATGAATATGAGTAGGAGTAGTAGTAGGAGTGGGAGTAGGTGTAGGAGTGGGAGTGTGAGTAGTAGTACGAGCATGAGTGTGAGCTTGGGTTTACCTGGCTTAACCTTGACTCCACTGCGTGTCTGAGCCACCTTTGTCTTTGGGCCCCGATATCGATGAGTTATATCCCTGCTGTGGCTATAAAACGTGTTCTGATCGTAGGACACGCTTTGATGCATCATAAAATGACATTTGTTTACTAGCCATGAGTGTGCACTTATTGTTTATAATAATAATAGCAGACCCTTTGCAGATTCCGTATCACAAATAAACATATGAGAAAAGAGTGACAGTGTCTTTTAAACACTGTCGAATTACCAAGAAATCACTTGAGTAATGAGTAAATTTCGGCGAAATCGAAAGAAAGAAACCAGACGACAAATGAATAAACAATATTCAAATTTTGCTTTTGTTTTTTTTTTTTTTTGGGGGAAATTATCAAAATTAAACTCATAGCAGTTGCTGGATTTTCACTCATTGGATCATTTCTTTGCACCAGAAATGATGACTCGCTGCTTGATTGATAAACAGATAGCTGGACAGAGGGACAGCGGGACAGCGCGACTGACAGTCAGACAGTCTTGAGTCTGATTAAACATTGAATTGCAGCCAAATCGATTTGACAGCGAACGAGACGCCAAATTCACATCCAAATGTCTATGACGATGTCGCTTTCAATGTTGATTTGACCCTCCGCAGTGACCAGAGCTGTCAGTTGGCACCAAATAACAACTACAAACTAGTAAGAGTCGACTGCTGTGGACCCTGTGCACTTTAGCTATTAAAAAGTTTATTTAAAGTATTCTTAAGTCTGTCCCAGTTTCACTGCCAGTTTCTGTCGCAATTTCTGTCCCGGTTTCTATACCGAGTTCCCTGTAGATACCCCACTACGTAGTCTTAATTATTCTAAAACTTTGCTAGTTTTACTAGGAATATTCATTTGCTTTTTTCACACTCTATTTAAACTAATTGCTGATTAGCTTTAGGCCAATTAGCCAAGTTTCTTATGCGTTGGCTCTGACGTCTCTCTGATTTTCTGCTTTGTCATTTTGTCATTAAACAAGTCGCGAGATTCAATATTTCATGGAAATTACTTAATAATTCCAGACGTGTCTGTTCATTTAGGGTGCAAATTAATTACGGTAATTACTAGTTTGAACTGCAATGAAATCAATAGGCTTATGATGAAAGCGGAAGCGGGAATATTTAAGGGTCTACAAAGGCAATTTTTGGGATGACGATACTAAGTTTCTATGATGAAATTTTTGTTAAATAAAATATGAAAATTTACCTTAGCTTGCTAAAAAGGTAGTATTAAGAATCTGGCATACTTTGCAAAAGAATCTTAACTCCAATATATCAAGAAATACTTGCAGTCCTTAAAAAACATGGCCAGAATTCATTCACCTCAAACTCCCTACTCTCTTTACACTTGTTTCTTGCCAAATTTTGATTCTAACGACTAGAGAGCGCTACCATAAACATAATGATATTGCATTTTATGGCCATATAAGTATAGAATTATTAAATTTTAAATCGATTTTGGGAATTACAAGCACGTTTCGTGGCCAATGAACGCACATGGGTAAAAATTTGGTGCTTTTGACCGATTGTGAAATTTGCGTTGGGCAATCAAAATTTAACAGAGAATTTTGACTAAGTGCAGAGGGGGAAGAGCGAGGGGATAGAGAATGAGAGAGAGAGCGAGTGAGAGAGAGGGAATGAAATTCAGTCATTGAATGCAAAACATTGGAAATAAACATAAACAGAAATGTAAATTGCAGATGTGACATAAAAGAAGCAGCGAAAGGGGGCAGAGAAGGGGGCAAAGCAGAGGTAAGAGAGGAGAGAGAAGAGTGGTGTAGTGAAGAGAGGGGAGCGCGGGGCAACCACAAGCTATTTGCATTTGACAAACAAAACTCGTAAATGGATTTTGGTACTAAAAATGCTGTTGAAAACTCAAATAAATAAATTCCAGTTGCAGTTTTTTTTTTCCCCGACTTTGGACATTGAGTTAGTTGAACTTTTGTGCTGTTGCCCCCTACCCAAAAAGAGAGTTCTTGGCCCCTTTGGGGTAGAGCTTTGAACCCCTTTCTCCAGCTCACTCAACTGGGTTCACCTGCGAAAGTTCACATGACACTTACACTTGCTATATTTGGATGGCATTTGAAACCGAAACTGAAACTCAAATTGCTCTAGTTTAGTATGCAAACCGTGTAGAATGAAAAGAACTGGGCTACAACTGTAGTGGCATAGGGTACAGGCGAGTGAGCAGGCTGGAAGAGACCCTGTAGCTGTCTAGTATAAGAGTTTAGCTTAGAATCGAGTTAGTTATGCTCTTTGTAAATTTTAGGCCTATTTCAAGCTTTGTTTGCGCATAACTCAGCCAAATGAGATCACAGCTTGGAAAGTTGTACCGCTTTAGATTCTGGGGCACTGACGAGTTCAAAAATGTATACCAATCGCTGATTGGACTGCCGAGCACCAAGTTATACCCAAACTCCTCTTTAAAGTCCAACAGGCATGTTTCCAGGCATAACTCTTGACACAGCTGAAGACTGCTACTCGTAGAGCTGCCTGCCACTTAAGAGCCCCCTTTCCTTTCCTTTAACTACAGGGTCTTGACTGTTGTTGATGCTGCGCCCTTTTGGCCATAACTTTCGTTTGTGTTTAAACACTTGTTCCTGGTTCAATGCGTCCACTTAAATCTTAAATGTTTATTTGGCCATATATGTACACAAAGTGCTATAGTAAACCATATACATATACATATATATTTTATTTAATTGCCTGCCTGCTCTGCACTGGCCATAACAGTGAGCGAGATATTGCGCATACGCCGCGTATTGCAATTGCCATCAACAAATTTTTGTTGCTTTTGTTTTTTCACTTTGCTTTTCTGTTTTCGGGGCTGGTCTTGTCTTCTTCTTCATCTGCCTTCTCTTTGACATTCTCGTCACGTTTCAGACACCGCAGCACGTATTAATGAGCCATGCTAACGCCCCCTGCGCCCCTAGCACCGCCTACGGTCCATAAACTTCGCTGTGTTCCTGTCTTTAATCCCCTACTCCCTCCGATTGTTGCAGATATAATATATATGCTTCGCTCAGGTCGTTGTGTAGACAACAGTTATGGCATTTAATGGTTAAAACATGCAGCATACCCTGTAAAATGACAGCGTGGTTGGCGTGTGCGACTAAGAGGCTTAAAAGAACTCCAAGTTCCATTTAAATTGAACAGCATGCTCTAGCAGTCCGCTAACTGACTACTTTCCTAGGGTATTTCCACGTCGTGCTCCCTCGCCGCTGTCTTAAACTGTTGCAGTCACAATAGCGACTTCTCAAGCCCCAAGACTGTGCACAAACAAACAATCAAACTCAAGTGCGACTGCCACTTAGCAGAGGACTCCATTGTCTGCTTTAAAGAGCGTTTTGCGTGGGCGAGTCGCGTATCTCAAGGGTATTTGAAGCTTCCGCGGTGCCACACCCACACCCGACGGGACACCGACCGTACAGGGTATAGGCAAATACACAAGTTTATTAATTGCAAATATCGCACAGTAATTGTAATTAAGCTACTTGAAACGTGAGTTGCACATGTGAAAACCGCTTGATTAAATGCACATTGATTGTCCAGTTGGAACTGGGCTGGGTATCGTTATCGCTATCGCTATCAGTAGCCAAAGAAGTTGAAGCCGCAGAGCAGCTTATCCGGTCGACGTATACGTAATATGCCAAACTGAAACACGGACATGTCGTCGGCCACATTCATGTCCAGCGCCATCAGCTTCTCGGCGGCCAACGGATGCCAGGAGCCAAAAGTGCAAGCGGAATTCATCTGAAATCACAGCAAATATAGCTAAGCTCAGTATTGATTAATTTTAATCAACTTACCTCTTTGCTGTAGTAGTGACAGCGGCCATTGAGTCGCGTCGAGGGCACGTACTCCACAAAGTCCACCTGGGGGCAGTGGGGCAGCAGCAGCGCCAAGCCTGTAAAAGTGAGAGACTTAATCAGTTACAGGATTAATCAAAAGCTGCTTTAATCACCTATGAAACCGGAACTGGGTGGATTACGGCGTATCGCGCGATTGCCCGCAAACATTTGCAGACTCTGCCAGAGACGCCACACGGAATGCGGATCAATGAGAAAGGCACGCGACTTGGGATAGCGACGCCTGTAGATCTCATAGTTGGTGAACAGATCGTAGTCCGCGGTGGTCAGCCAGTCCTCCAGGGTGCCATTAAAACGACCCGGATCCCAGGCAGCGATGGTGACATTGCGAAAGATGGGCGCATGAGGGAAATCAAACTCGGGCTTGGTAACCACCTGGAAGCAATAGATGATTGATTGATTGACAGTTGGGGATTAGGAACTAGACTAGGAAACTGGCAAGTGCATTGAGCGGAACTGCAGTTAATCTACTTGCGAATTCACCACACGTATTGTGGTTTTGCTGCCAACGTCCACCTCGTGACCTCGTGTTGGTGCGTGATTGAATCGCATGACGATGTCGTGTGTATCTAATTGGAGTAGACAAGTGATTAGCTGATCTAAATGCCGTTCCCCACTCACCTATAAACCTGCCCAGCTTGGAACCTGCCAGGGAACCCGCACTGGACACAATGACACACGTCTTCACGTCCTTGGCATCGCGAAACAGTTTCTGCCTTGGAAAGAGGCGTCCAAAGGGTAGCTTGTTAAAGGGCGGATCCTTGCGACGCAGCACACGCACACCCGCCTCCATCACCAGGCAGGTGGAGGGATAGTACTGCTCCTCGAAGCTGTCCCCAAACACGGGCTTGTAGTCCACATTGTAGTGATTCGATTCGTTGAGCGATTCGCGCATGGAACGCTCAAAGACCTGCACTATGCGCTGACGAAATGCGGTGGTTTTGTTGTGACACTGCTCCGCATACTTGTCGTGGCAGAGGTACAGCTTCGGACTGAGCGTTAGTTTCGTGTTCTTGGACACCTTCAGACGTGGATGTGGCGCTAGCTTAGAAGAGTTTATGGCCGGACTCTCACGGCTCTCCACAATGAACTTCTCGTTGGGGTTCCAGCGCACGTGAAAGACGCTGCGCGGCAGACGCTTTCCAGCGGCATCTTCCACTGGAAGACGTAGGAAGAAATTACGTGTATAAGACGGAGTTTAAGTAGAATAAGTGGTTGCAGAGTAGTAAAGCACTAAACACATTTATTCTTTCTCCTACTGTCACTGTCTCTACCTGAAGGTCAAACCACGCACTAAATAGTCTGAGTAGAAGTGTAGGCAAAACTGTTTACCATAAAGCAGAGCTTTAGAATTTACAGTTATTCCTGCTCATACACTCTCCTGCTCTCTCTCTTGCTCACACTCCCACTCACTCACACAAACGCACACCCTGTTGCCCATACCTACCACTGCGCGTCTCGACTGACGCGTTATTCACCACAGCGCCAGCTGCTGTTACTATGGGTTCGTGTATTGGCTGAGCTTTTACAGCACTCAACGCCGGCGTCGCTTCCGCAGTCGGCGTCGCTGTCGCCGCTTTATAGTCAATATGTGCGTGTTGTTGCTGCTCTTCCTGTTGTTGTTGCTGCTGCTGCTGCGTTTGAATTATTAATGCGGCGAGGATAAGCGTGCTGATTAACGCCGACGCTGCTGCCGGCAACTTTGCCCCGTTGCCTCGTTTCGCTTGCAACATTTTTAAATCATGTTCACTTTTTCAGTTTTCATGACTCGAATGGAATTTCAGTCACGTTTGCGCCTCAGATACATTTGTATCTTTTGAGCGAGTTTACGAGTATTTGCGCCCACTTTTCACCACAACTAATGGCCGGCAATTTGTCAAGTATTATTAAGCACAATTAATTATTTATTAATGAATTGGTATAAAAACGTTTTCACTGCATGCACTTAAACTGCTTAAAACTGCCATAAATCTGCTTAAAGATGCTTTTATGGTTATTAGCTGGTAGGATGTGGGCTACAGATTGTAGCTGAGATGGCTTATAGGTTAAGGTAGGACGAGTTTTAAAGGAAAACTGTCTTTGAATATCAATGTTTAGAGTCGTAGAATGATGGAAACTAAATTGGAGAGGTTAGCTACCTGTTAGCCCAGTTCTTAGAGCAATTTAAGGCTTATATATCTGGCTGTTAGTAGAAAACCTAAAATTTCATAGGCTTTAAGAACTCAGTAACCTAAACTTACTTACTGTACTCCTTGTTTATTTCCAAACTGGGCTCTTAACAGTCGATCACCTCTATTTTATCTACCCTACTTGAGTTTCCCTTTGACTTGTACACCTATTTATAACCTATTTTAACCTTTTCAAAATTGTATTTACATAAATTAGTAATGTTCCGCTGGGTTAAAACAATGCGTCAAATTTGAGCCAAATTTACTGCCAATTTCCATTAAATTTGACCTTTTTCGACGGCTGGAGCCCCCTATCAGTTGTTGGTCGGGGGTACTGGGGGTGCAGGTGTCGGTGTATGAGTTGTATTTCAGGATAATTAACTGAAATGAAGCACAAAGCCGTGTTGGCTGCCAATTGATGCTGTTTTGGCCACAAATGACAGGGCTAAAAGCGTTGTCAGGCAATTTGTAATTGCTTTTTTTACGCACACAACATACACACACGGCTAAGCTCTGCTCTGTGTGACGCCTAAAAGTATGCAAAACAAACCGCAATAACAAAAACAACGACAAAAAATGTGGGGCTTTTGGGCCAGGCCAGAACGGTTTGACCGTCAGCTCGTTAACGTTAAGGTTTATCCGTGTTGGCTGTGCAAATATTTGCACACGTTTTACACACAGCGCAACACAACAAAGCACACACAACACACACACACACAGAGGCACTCAAAACACTATTCGCATTCGCACTTGGACTTGGACTCGTGGCACGCAATTTGTGGCAGGCGGAAATGACGGCAGGTGGCGGCAGGAAAATGGCGGCTTCGAGCGCGGCACGAACTTTCCCTTTCGCGTGTTGAAACGTTTCTGAATCTGCGGCACAGTTCGCTGCCGCCGCGTTACCTGAAGCAGCGCTGCTTCGGCTGCGACTTCGGCTACGACTTCGGTTGGGACAATCGGCAGCTGCCTCCTTTAGTCGCCCACTGATAGCCCCCTGAAATCCTGACCTAGCTCATGCTTAGCGCTGTGGAAAGTAAAAGTTTTTGCTGCCCTTTGCCTGCCTAGTTGCAACCCAATGACACTGAAAGCTCTGTGCAGCTTTGTGAGCTTTGAAAGCTGTTGAATGAAATGAATCCAGTCATTGTTCTCATATATATTATGTATATATATTATTTTGTTTTGTTTTGTTTTGTTTTCGGTTTTCATTTTTTTTCGTTTGTTAAATTTTTTTTTAGTATTTTTTTCTGTTTTTGGTTTTTTGTGGGGGTGGTAGGGGGGCGGGGGGTTTGCGAACAATATAATTATTATTTGTAATCATTTATTATTCATCGTCATAATCATAATAATTTTTCTATACAAATACATTCAATAACAACAATTTTATTTTTTATTATTTTCACTTTTTTCACGTTTACGTCATTGTTTAATTATTTTACAATTACCATAATTATGCCAGTTGTGTTTGTTTTTGTTTTTTGCCATAATATTATGTTTAGTATTATTATTAATATTATTACATAGTATTATTACTATTACAATTATCTTCTCTCAAAATTCAGAAACGATTTTTGCGCTTTTTTCTCTGGGTTAAGGGGGAGGTGGGTTGAGGAGAGGGGTTTAGGGGGGGCAGCTGGAAGTACCTCTATGCTTTTACTCAATTAATTTATTTATGTGTCTCTATGTGGCATTCTTTGTGTAGTTGTTAATTAACAAGTACAGAAGTTTTGAGTTAATTTTTTTTTTAATTTTCTTAAAGTTTTTAGCTGTTTTACTTAATAATTTTGTCAGTTTTATGCGCAATTTTCATTGGAATTTATTGTTATTATTATTATTTCACTAACAAAACTGCTAGCTACACTGTTTGAGAGCGGAAGTGGGCGTTGGTTAGGGGCGTGGCGGGTTTAGGGGGGTTGAGGGGGCAGGGGGACTTGAAATACTTTCTAGAGCTTTGCGTTTTCATTTGTTTTTTTTTTGCTTTAAATTTATGTTTGCATTTAATTAAATTTGACATGAGTTTTTTTTTCTTTGCTTTTTTTTAAGTTTTTCATTTTTGTTAATTATTTATAAGTACTTTCTTGTGTATGTGTGTGGGTGTGTGTGTGTGTGTTGGGTATGTGTGTGTTTTCCCTCGCTTTGGTGATACTTTATCCTCTTCATCTTCTTCGCTTGGCACATACATTATGTAATTTCGTTTCGTTTTTCATTTTTTTTTTATTTTCTTTTCTTTTGTTTTGTGGCCTAAAAAGAATTTTGGTTTTTCTGCACTTGTTTTTCCCTTCATTTAAAATGTTTTTCATACTCATTTTCATTTATTTATTTTTTACATACATTAAATAGTTTTGTGTGTTTTTTTTATGTGTTTTTGTATTTTGTAAAAAATAATTGCTACCTTGACATAACATTTTCTTTTTTTTTTTTTAATTTATTTTCCTTTTTTTGCACTGAACTTTGCAGCTGCTGTGGTTGTTGTTGTTGTTGTTGTTTGAGCAGCTGTCGTTGTTGCTTATAAAATTATTGTATATACTTTTAATTTATTTATTTATATACCTTTTTTGTTTTTTTCTTTTTTTTGTGCTAATTATTTTTATATGCTTCGATTTCGCTTCGGTTTTTGGTTTCAAGTTTTCTTTTATTTATTTTTTGTTTCATTGAAATGAGTTTTAATAACATTTTACGAGTTGTGGAAATGTCCAGAATGATGCAATGACATTCGCTCAATTGAATGTAAAGTAATTTAATCAACAATCCGTCAATCAATTCATCCACTTGACTTCTTTGTTGGCGATATTTATAACAAGTTACAATTGCCACTTCATTAGCACTTTCATTAGCATTTGCATTATCATTGGATCTCATTTAAGTTTTGAGGGAAATTCTTTTTTTTTGGTTTCTTCAGGATCAACAGAATCCACACACGAGACGCATTCAAAATCATCAATTCTGCTGATGAATTCCTCATTTTTAGTTTCGTTTTTTCGTCATTTTTTGTTTATTGTTTACATTTAAATAAATTAACATTTAATTTATCATTTAGGCATCTATTCATGTTAACTATATTATATATATCAAAAAGTTTTACAAAAGTACACAATAATTCATAACAATTTGCATATGCGCGCAATTTGTGCCAGCGGCTCTCGCTTTGAAATGTTTTCATTATGTTTTCCTCATTCGCCTCAAAACGTGTGTTTATTCTTCTTCCTCCTCTTTCTCCTTCTTCATCTTCTTCTCCTTTGTTCTATATATATTTTTTAAGATTTGTTTTGTGAAATTTGTTCATTTACCCCACGTTAATTTGTAGAAAAACACACACAATTAAACGAGGACGAGAACAAGTTCGGTGTTTGTAAATTCTCCCAACTCAAAATTAAATCAAATTGAAATCAGTAGAATTAATCGATAAACTCCCTTTAAATAATCAGAATTCAAGTATTGAAATGCATTGCATACTGTGAGTGTGTATGTGTGTGTGTGTGAGAGTCGTGTGTATGTGTATTTACAAAGGCAAATAGCAGTTGACGGTTGATATGAAAATGGAAAGCAAAAAGCTGTTGGTTTTTCAGGTGGGTACGAGGAGCTTTCAATTCATTTAACTATATAGTTTCAAACTCGTCTATAAACTGGCAAATCAAGGCTTAAGACTATTTAAAATTTAGCTAAGTAGTACATAGAGTAGTGGGTTGAGCTTTCATGAGCTTTTGAAAGCTTTGTACAACTTTGGAAACTTGAGAAAAGAAAGTAGAGTGAGTTAGAGTGAGTACAAGTTTGCAGGATTAATCATGTGCTCAATTTTCAGCTGCTGTCATTGGACCGTTTTTGTCTTGTGTACAGTGTGTATTAACTAACAACAACATCTAAACATACCACACAAAAAACGGAAGTAAAGTAATGCGTCGGTTCTCATTTTTATACGATTTCGATATCGATTTTGGTTTTAGATTTTTGATTTTGGTTAGAAAAAGTTACTGATCTCTGGGTTCTTAGTACTGCCTGCAGTGCCTTAACCGTTAAATAAAGCTATAGATAGAGCGTAAAAGAGAGAGAGAGAGTAAGAGAGTGGTAGTGTTTGAGTGGGGGGAGCTAAAAGGAAAGAGCAACCAAAGCGTGCGGCTGAAAAACTCTCAATTGAGTGCGAGTAGATCGAGTGACAGTGTGACTAAGAAAGAGAGAGAGAGAGAGAGAGAGAGAGAGTAAGGTGAGCAGTGAGGTGAGTTGAGTAGTGAGTGAGGTGAGTTTCGAGAGTGAAGAGTTGAGTCATGTTGGTGGTACATGCTTAATTCAATAGGCAATTAGTTAATACCAAATACATCTATCGTTTGTTTTCTTTTTTATTTCATTTAGTAACTAATTATTCTCATATATAATACTTATATATCATAATGTTATCTTCCTTCCTTCCTTCTTTCGTTTATTTTCTTTATTGTTTGCCTATAGGTTCAAGTTATTTTGTTTTGTTTTCTTTGCTGCAAGTATGTACGATAAATTATTAATTATAAATATATATAATATATATATTTATATTTACGTTACTTTTGTTTTCTTTTTTTTTGTTTTATGTATATGTCTGCTACATAGAGTTAACTTTATTACAAAAATGTTCATCATTCGAATTATTATTATTATTATTATTTGTATGCACTATTTATATAGTAGGTATGTTGTTGTTGTTGTTGCTACATCTGCGTTGCACGTTGCACGTTGTGTTACCTGTGTATACCTAAGCTATACGTTTTACTTTTACTTTTACTTTAACTTTACTGTTCTGTAGATCCCCCTTTATTTTTGCTAATCTCGTATATAATCGTATGCATATGCTGCTTCTTCCTCCTATACTTCCTGCTCAACATTATTTATGAACCTTATATATTAAGTTTACTGTGCGCTTTATATTGTTTTGGTTTTTTTGGTTTTTGGTTTTTGGTTATACAAAGTTCATTTTTAAAACTAAATAAAGACAATCTTAGACACATTTTTGGTTGTTACATCTCCCTCTAATTCTTCTTCATTTAACTTTTGTTTTCTTTGCTATCAAATCGCTTCCATTTGTGACTATGTTATAATATTTGATTTGTTTAAAACTAAGTTATGCAATAAGTAAAGTTTTCTCATGTTTCATAAATTTTATATATATTTTCTTTAATTATTTATGGTTTGATGATAGTTTTGTTACTTGTATACTGCAGTTGTGTTACGTTATGAACTGTTTTTCATTGTTTATTTCATTGAATTTTCTGCTAATTGTTTATTTCATTGTTGGTATGCAGCGATTCTGTAATATTGAAATTTCTTTAGTCTAGTTGTAAATATTTCAAGTTTTTTCCATTTTCCATTTTTCATTTTCCTTTTAGCTAACCTAAAATTTGCTCATTTTATTTATCTGTTAATATTATTTTGTATTTTGTTTCTTTGCCGTTATTTAAGTTTATAACTATGTATATTAATGTATCGCTTTTTGTTTTTACCATCTTTTATATACGTTTTGTTAAATGTCTTGTTTTTTGTGGTTTTTTTGGTTTTTGGTTTTTGGTTTTGTTTCGTTTAATGTTTACCTAAAAAACCTATTTTTGTGGCAGTTGTTTTTTGTTTAATTAAATATTAATATTTATATTCTTTGTTTCTAGTTGTAATAAAATATGCTATTTGTTTTTTTCTTCTTGTTTTAGTTTTGTTTTTTGTTTTTGTTTTTTTTTTTTAATAGAGATTTATAATTTGTTTTGGTTTTTGTTTTGTATTATTTAGATTTTCACTTGAAAGAGGACCATAAATATTTAAAGTGTTTTAATCATTTTTTACCATTTCATTAATGAATTTTCGTTTGTTTTTTTTGTTTTTGGTTTTTGTAATCGCTTGTCGTTTTCCGAGCTGGAAAACTGTCGCACTTACTGTCATTATAATTACTATTATATTATATAATTAATTATTTAGTTATTTACGTGTGTGTGTAGGTGTAGGTGTGTGTGTGTGTGTAGCTCTGTCTGTGTGGCTTTTGCTTTACAACTCAACTGACAAAGTTGAAGTTTCGTTTTAATTAGCTAGTTTTAATTACGAGTAATTTGCTAGAGTACGAAATACAATTAATGACATTATAACTGCAATCGGCTGCACTCGCTAACTGTGCGCATACTAATTGCATGCACTATAAGGCGCCCATAGCAATGGTTCCTTTGCGTACGAACCAGTTCCATCTTCGCCACCAATCGTTTATATTGTAGTTATAGTAATAAAAGTAACGGTAATTTCTAGCATTTCTATTTCTAACGGTACTGCACTTGAACAGTCGCTGCTGCTGTTGCTCCATCTGCTGCTGCTGCCAGTGTCCGCCATTGTTGTATATTGTACGACTAACTCTAGATCTCAATTCGTTTAGTTTTAATTTACTTCGACTGTTGGCGCCAAAACATCGCAATCTGCTACACGTTACTTTAAAAGTATTCATCCACTTGCACTTCCATTCCCATACCCATAGACATGTGTGCACTGTTCCTATGCCTGTTACTGTCCACGCCCACATCCACATCCACACCCACGCCCATTTCCACGCCCATGCCCAAGCCCAGGCTTGGCTGGCAGTGAAGCTTGCACTTCCGTTTCCGTTGCGCTCCTTTTCCCGCTCCCGCTCCTGCTCCTCTCCCTGTCCCTGTACCCGCTGCACGCTCCTACCTCTTGTCTGTCGCTCGAGACTCAGTGTGGAGCTGGTACTGACACTGGTACTAGCCAGCAGCTCATGGCAGCTGGCAGCGCAGTCCACACGCCCGGTAGCACGAGTCCGAGCACAGCGCTGTCTTGCTCCAGCTGCCCCACAGCTGCTCAGCAGACCGAGCAGTGCGCTCAGCCAGACAAGGAGCTGCGTGGGCGGCGTCGGCGCCACACCGGATGCATAATACGGTATCTCGCAGCGCGTGGTGACCGATGGTACGGCAGCACAGCCGCCAGATAGCGCCATATCCGGCATATCGCTGCCCTCGTCATCGTCATAGTAGTAGACACTGTCGTGGCGTGCATAGTACGGCAAGCGCTCCAACAGCTCCTCCGTCTCACTTGCTGCTCCACGCTTCTGTGTTACATTCCGCAGCGCCACTGAGACGCTGGCGGCTCGAGCGTGTTCACCCGGCGGTGAACTCATCGTCAGCGTTATGTTGTGCACGCGGTGTCCACTCGCCGTTGTCTCATTGCGGCCGCTTGAGGAGCCTGCTGTCGCTGACGATGCAAACTCATTGCAGATGGTACAGACACCCGACATCGGTCCATTGCAGTAACTGTAGCAGCAGTCGTTGGGACCATAGCTCGATTTCTTTAGCTGCTCCCCGGTCTCGGGTATATTTTGATCTGTAAGCAAAGAGTAGGCAGTTGAGTGAGGTGTTTTGTGGGTATAACTTTGTTTGTAACCGTTTAGTGTAAGGTAAAGTAGTTTTTGCAAGCCGGAAATTGAGCTAAGAAACTCTGTATTTAATATTTTCTTCCTACTCCTAAGTTAAGTTATACCTACTTCCTTTGCTACTACTTTCAGTCCTAGTTGCAGTCCTAAGAAGAGTAAAACGTACTCCCTTTCAGTCCTAGTTGCTTTTTTGATTCCTTTGCTAAACAATCCCATTAATCCTACTACTCTGCGTACTCCTCTTTGTAGTCCTGGCTGCTTTATTTAGTCCTATTCTAAGTATTTATTTTCATATTCGTCTTTCTAGTACAACTTCTATCCCTATCCCTCTTTCTATACCTTAAAACAGTTCTCTAGACTGACTACACGGTCTCTTTCAGTCGGTTTGCTCGTCTGTAGGCTTTACTACTAATTTCAGCTCCTATTTTATTGCATACTCGTTACACTTTTCTGTTTTGTACACCCAAATATTCCTCTTCTTTCGTATACCATTTTAAGGCACCGCCTAAAAGTATGCAACGGTTTTGCGCAACGTGTTTTATGCCCATCAGCTACTCTAATTCGTTTTAGCTACTCACCTAGGCATAAAAATGTCGGCTCTCCGGCATATTGGGTGGGCAGCGCAGGGGCGCGATCGGCGGGCAGCAGATAGGGACACTTTTGTTCCACAGTTTGGCAAACACTCAGACAGGGTCGAATGCGACGACGCTTACGAAACTCTGCCTTGCTGGTTGATCTGCGAAAGAGTTCACAAATTAGTAACTAAAGAGCTAAGTTATGTATTAAGTAGTTTACCTCTTTTGTAGTTTTGATATCACTGGATCCGCTGCGCTGGGATCCGCATTATTGGCAGTCGATATGAAATTATTGAATTGTTTTGCTACTTCCTCGGTTGAACCAGCGATTACAGCTCTGCTTTTATCCTTTCGATTGTGGGTTTGTGTGGGCGTTGGCGACAGTGAGGGGGACTGGGATTGGGACTGGATTGAGGACTGATGCGGACTAGTTATGCCAGCCACATCATAGAACGTTTGAGCCACATTCACAATCGCATTTTGCTGTTGTTGTTGCTGTTGCTGTTGTTGTTCCTGCTGCTGCTGTTGTTGGAGCTCATTGTCCTCGTCATGCTGTTGATTAATCTGACGCTCGTTCATGTTATTGCCGTTGTTTGATTTATTGTTATTGCTGATTAATTTCGGAGATTTATGCTTGTTGCCATTGCTGGTATCGCTGCTGCCGCGTGCAACAACAGCCACGACGCCAGCAGCGTTTCTCGACGAGCGTTTACTTTTACTCGCTGCCGTTGCTGACGTCGCCGTCGACGCTGCTGCTGTTGGCTTCACCGTTGACCTGCGGTTCGTCAGGTCATCGGCTGACGTTGCCGCTGCATCCACATCCTGCGGCTCGGCAAAGTACGGCACAAGCGTGCTGCAAACCCAGCGGCGATAGGCTTCCTGCAAGCGCATAATAAAGATAAGAAAGCCGATTAGTTATGACCAAAAGCATTAGAGTTAAAGTAGCATAGAAACTGTTCTATAAACTATCGAACTAGTGACTAAAATTTCATGTGTTTCAGACAATTTATGCCACAAAAGTCTACACTTTCGTCACTAGCGTGCATAATTGTTTATTTTAAATATCTAAGCATCAGTTAATGCCCACACAACACAGCTAAATTCAGTCTAACACCACAAAAGCAGCTTTCCAAAAGCTTAACTAAATTTGGAAATCCGCTTAGGAAAACTCAGTTTGCATTTTGCAATTTCCCGCAGCTGTTGGCTGTTAACGCAACATTCATCGATTTATTATTTTAGTCACTTTTGACTTTGTTCAAATACCAATTAAGTTGCCTGCCTGCGTGCCCACACGGCGTTGCGTATACGTAATTTTTGCAGCTTGCCTGCAGGCCATAAGAAGATGGAATTAAGGCAAGTTTAAATGCAATTATGGTCATGTTTGCGTTTGCTTTTGAATTTGAATTTTATTTTGATTTTGCATTCACTGTTTGTACCCCGCACCCCCCACCCACCACTGTCTCTGTTTGTATGCCAATATAAATAATTGCCATAATTGATTTAGACAATCAAGGTTTCAAAATGATTTGCTTACACTTTTGTTTCCCTGCCATAGTAATATAGAGAGCAGTGCAGTCTCTGCCACTTCAATGCGTTGAATTGTCAAATATTTGTGCAATTTTCTATCCATTTTTAAATTAAAAATTTTGGGCAGTGTGTGAGCTATGCAAATTCATTGCAAATTTGAGCAAGTTGTGCTTCAAATAACTGCACTAAAAACTAGAAATCTTCTTTAAATTCTGCAGCACAAAACTGCATACATATTTAATGTTTAGCAGCACAAACTTGGCAAATAAAACTGCCGGAATTCACCTTTTGTTGTCTAGCAAAATTTCAAACAACTTGTAAATATTCAATGCTCACACAGTTGATAAAAAGTACAACAAATTTGCAAGATTTTCTGCTACCAACACTGCCGAAAAAAACATATAACTTGTAGGCGTACATGTGTAACTGGGTGTGGCAACTGTCGCCTCTTTTTCAAGCGCACAGTTCGTTATCTTGACATGTTCATAAAGAGGCAAGCTACAAAATTATTATTTAATTACAAAAAGTATTTTTCATTAATGGTCGACAGTCTGCAGATAGCAAGGGTGGTAGAGGGGGGGTAGAGTAAGGGGTAAAGCAGCGAGTGTGAGGAAAAACAGTGCAAAGTGCAGAGCTTGAGGGAAAACTTGCAAGACGCAACTCAATTAGCGGCACAAAAGTAAAAAAAAAGAAGAGAGAAAAAAACACAGGCAGCTTGACAAATGCAAAAGCTTAATTAGAGGCAGGTGAGAACACAGCGCACAGCGCACAGGTAAACAAATCACAAGCATTTTAAATGCTGGCGAAATTTCATTTAGCTGAATTTAAATGAAAGTTTCACACATTTAACGATTTTACTGCCAAGAAAGCGAGTGAAGAGGGGGGAACAGGGAGGCAGGTAAGCTCAAGGCAGCATCAGCGCTGCTTCTATCTATATCTCCATATGATGTGCCCAGCTTCAGGCTGCCGCGAGGCAACTCACAAATCCATTTAAGCTGCGCCTTCATTTAAATGCCAGGCGCAAAAAGTCATTCACTCGCCAGTCACCAGTCGCCAGTCACAGTTACCGCAGACAGGCAGTGGCCCACAGCACACAAAACCTAACAACAACTAGCTGAGAGTGCTAAAGGGAAGTAAGCTGGACTGCAGACGACTCTGTAGCTCACAGCTTAAAGCAAACTAGCAGAAACTAACGGTATGAACTTTGTGAGCCAGCTAAAACACACTTTACCCAAGTCTTAAGACTTGGCACTCCAAGTTGACTGCAAACACTCTTTGTTTTATACAGTTACAGGGTCTAAAAACCTCTCACAAAACTGTGCATATCTTTTGGCCCATTCCTGACGAAGTTTACTGATTGGGAGGCTTGACTGTTGACTGAATGTGGATGTTGATGGGGATATATACCCATGCATGGCATTCCCACGTATGCCTGAATTTCGTTTCGTTTTCATTTTCGTTTTCGTCCATTACTTTGACATGCACATGCAGCATCCAATGGACAGAGGGGGAGTGGGACAGGAGACAGACTGTGACCGGAACACACAGCAATGCGGTGTATTGATGCGAGTCCGTAACTCATTCCCCACCCTCTACTTTGCTGTTGCCTCGATATCAGCCTCGAAATTCCCGAGCAAACCTTGTCAGTGTGCGTTTGATTGGCCGTGTGGATTTTGCACGCTTTGCCTCGCAAACAGTGAGTGAGCGGGAGAGAGGGAGGGAGTGGGCGTGTGAGCAGCGCAGAGGCTGCGAAATATTGCGAAATTCAATATTTGGTTAATGATGCATGTGGCGACTCTGGCGTGCCAAAAATTGTTGCAACCGTGTGACGCGATACGCAATTTAAACAATTTTCCTCTTTTTCTTTTTCAATTAAACAATTTATGACGCCAGCCAGGCTGATTTTCTACAAAAACCAGATTAGATCAATTGAGCAAAAAACATGGCCAAATAATAAGCTTTATTTTCAAATTATATAGAGAAACTTTATGCCATAATTAATGCGAATAACTTGACAGCTATATAAATGTGTCTTTTGGGCGTGTGGCGTGTAAAAAGGTCAATTCTTGGAATGAATTTAACGGATTGGAGTTCAGTTGAAAGGTCAGCACACAAGGGAACAAAGAACTAGCACGCACTGTGCACTGTCAATGACCGTGAGAGGCAGGGAGTGGCAGGCAGTGTAAAAGACAGCGACCGTCAAATAATTGAATTTCTTTTTACTACAATTCATATACAGTTTGAAGAAAAAACTCACACATAAAAGTTAATGGACGGCAAGCAGAAATGCTTTTATACTTGGCAAATCAAGCAGACATTGCGGCTGCCAAGATTTACGACTTTAACTATCATAATTTCATGTGTCATTGAACTGCGCCTAAGACAAACACAGCAACAACAAAATCTACACCCAAAACGCCCCAAGTGCTAAGAGTATATATGTGTATATAGTAAAAAATAAGAGAGAGTATATAAATAATTTGTTGCCTGGGGACACAAAGAAAATCAAGAGGAAAGCGGCAGTGGAGTTGCTCGACTGTTGGCTGCCCAGCTGCCAAACTAAGCACTGAATTTAAAAGAAAACTCTTCTTAAAACACGTCACTCTTAGCTTACAGTCTCTGCGAAAGGTATGGCTACCCAGTTCCACTTTGAAACTGGGCTTAAGCAACCTTTCGCCTGCCTTCGTTTCTATCTTCATCACAATATATTTAGCCGTAACTGTTTAGCTGCTTTTCTAACCCAACAGATACTCTTAATAATTATTAATCATAGGTAATTTATACACATATAAATAAACATTGTGGTCGAGTTTTCAATTACCAAAAGCCCTTAAAAATAATTATACCATTTTGTAAAACTAATTTACATTTTGTCAGCATTTCACAGTGGCTGCTGTTAATTAGTGTACGGCAAACTTTGGCTTGCATTGTTCAGTGAGTAAATTTTGTTTGCTTAGCAGAAGGAGGAGGCAACTTGATGAAACTGAAACAAGTTCTTAGCCCAAAAAGGTCTCACTTATGGCCATAATAGAGTTCATGCTAGCCAGCATTGGCCTTCAATTGAGACTGGACGAGAAGCATAAATATTTTATGGATTTCTAAGCGTCAACAGAGGGGGAGGGTGGGCAGCACAGACCATTACCATTTTCTAGGGGCAATCGGCAATCTCAATTCCAATCCCGGCAACACATGACGGCAAAATGAGCTACCGTAAAGTGGTCACAGTAACGATATCGTCTTGGCTTCGGTTTGGGGCATATACGAGCATTTTAATACACTTCACTAGGGGTCAGTGCGTTATGGAAACGTGACCGAATTGGTCAAAAGATTTGCCGCACTAAACAAACACCATATGCAGCAGTCGTAACGTCTCACATGCGGAGTATGTAATGTAATTGATATGGCAAACACACAAACACACTCGAGTACACCCATTCACACACACACACACACACACACACTGCTTCACACTAGTCGTATGTATGCAAATCAGTTATGATTTGATTTGTACCGTTGCAGTAAATTTTGTAACAACGAAGCATTACAACTGGCTTTGCTGCGCTTCGTTCCCTACTACTACTACAATATACATACACATATATATTTTTGTAAGCAATTTGCATAATGGTCTCACTGCCACTCCCTCCCCTGCTCTCTCCTACACTTTATGTACTTCTTTCTCTATCGCTCTCGGTGCTCACATGTGGCATGTGAGCACATCTAGTGGCCATATAAAGCAGATACACGCTGTGCCTTTGACGGCCCATAAAAGTATGCTATGTTTTGTTATTTCTGCTTTTCGCTCGCTTCTGCAGTGCATAAATAATAAACAATAATAAACGTTTCGGGCTTTAAACATGTTTAAAAATTAATTTCAAATTGTTTCAGCTGCGATTTTTGACAGCAAACTGCAAAAGGCATTTATTTTATAACCAATTCGCATCTGATTTCTTTTAAATTAATTAAATTAATTAAATTTCGTATGAGGAATCTGTTTTAACATCAGTAAGCTATATTAAAGTAGAGGCTGCTAATAATACTTTCAGTCTCTTCATTCAACTTGGCAGTGTTTAATCTCTTTATTTCGTAGAAATTCATGTTTATTTGTGCAGCAAATAAACTGGCATATAAATCATACCACACATTATACATCATACATTTAAGTGGCTTCTAATGTGTTTGCTCTGAACTAATTGTGGACAGTGTTGGCGTATTAAGCAGCAAACACTCATTTTGAGGCGATTTTAAACACAAAATGCAAATTAAAATACAAATCCAAATGCAAATGCTAAATAATATGTGAATGAGTGTGTGTGTGTAAGAATTTGCATATATCATCATCAGCATATTATATCTTACTATATAAAGTAAGTGTGCCGTTATATTTGTATGTACAGCATACATAGGTAGACTCGTACATTAATGCCAGCACTTGTCGGTTTACATATCCGTCATAAACACAAACTGCGAACTAGGGACAAGCACAACACACAAACACACAACTCACACACACACACACACAACACAACACGACGTTAAATTTTCACTTAAAAATGCAAATTTGACCAAAGCTCGCGTTACAAAAACACAGCAAACCCAACAACACAATTACGACAGCAACTGTGAGTGTGGGTGTGTGTGTGTGTGTTTGCTGGGTACGACAACAAAGCATATAAAAATCATAAGCAGAACGCTGAGTGGAGTGGGAGAGCGTAGGAGTGATTTTTAGGGTATAACGCTCGTTTTCCGGTTGACATTTCAACTGCTTTTTATGTTGCATACTTTCGGGCGGCTCAAAAAATTGCTGCCAATATGAAAGCAGCGTTATTTAAACGGCTTTTTTGCTACTTTCAGCATTCATATTCAATATTTAATTTGCAATATTCGTTAAATAAACTGTAAGTACTGAAAAAAATTTCTGTTTACTATTTTAATAAAACTTTATACACAATTCTTAAACATTTATAAGCTGTTATGATTAAAAAGTGACCAATCTATTAAATGCTTGCCTTTATTATTGAGTATTTAAGCTAAATTCGTATTAATTCATTTGTTTTGTTCACTTTGAGCTTCTGCTGTTGATTCTACGCTTTCACACTGCCATGTTAAAGTGCCAACAGAGCTTAACAAGTTGGCATTTTGCGTGGAGGATTGTGTGGCTTTTAAATTTGTCCGAGTTGCACTCGAGTGCACGTAGTTTGTAGCAGACTAAGCGAGGGAGGAAAAGGAGAAAGAGAGAGCGAATGGAAAGAGGTAGCTGTTGGCCTTATGCGCTGCAGCACTCGACAAAGAAGACGGAGGTAACACGTGACCGTGTGCAAACAAAACAAACGAGGCAATGAACCAGTCCCCGCAATAGCTTGCAACCGAGTAACATAGAAAAATGGCAAGAAAAACATGTAAGCAAGCTAGAATGGCAAGACGGACTATAAGATACCCATTAAACGGGCTTAAACATCAAATTTTGTAGGGAAACTAAAACTAAAAAGAATTAAAGCATACTTTTAGGAGGCGATATTAAAAGAAATTATGGAAATCAGATTATTTAAGTGATATTCACTTAGTTTAGTTAGAAAACAACAGTTTTTAAACGAGTTCTCCTACTCCGTGCAACAAACTCGGCATACTCCTTTACCCCGCCTGTAAAGGGCATAAAAAACAAGGGAAAAACCTGAACGAAAGAAAACACTAACACATATACATGAAATAAAAGTTTATCCTTGTACCAGAAGCATTACTTAAGTGTATGTAGCTGTGTGTTGGTTGTGTGTGAGTGTGAGTAGCAATGTATTGGCTTTTGCCAGCGTTTATTGCCATAGCCAATGCGACAACACGTGCCACAGTTGGTCAAGTGCGTTGCACATGTACTCAGTGTATGTGTGAGAGTACAAACTAAACCCGCTAAGACACACACACACCAACACTGACAAAAAGACACTCACACGCACAGCGAAAAAACGCATCAAAGTTGCTTCGTGCCGTAATTGTATAGCTTGAAAGCATCAAATTGCAACTTGGCTGCAATTTGGCATCGAAACTCGTTTCTTCTAGCTCTGCTTGTACCCCTCCCTCACCCTACGCCAAAATGCCATTACGGTAAAACAGAAAAACGCAACCCGAACTTTTCATTACAGACCCGTGCGAGAATCTTTCTAATACACACTTTGTGGATAACAAAGCAAAAGCAAAAGCAATAGAAAGCTAGAAAAAGGTGAGAATTTAATGCGACAAATTGAACACGAGTTTGTTGCATGTTCCAATTTAAAGACGATAACGATAATGAAAAACATTTCAGGCAGTTGGCAATGCTACAGAGAGAGAGAATGCGACAGAAGTTAAGCAAAGAAAAGACAGTCTAATTCTTAAACTAACTGGCAAATTGTATTTAATTGAAATTGGGTGAGAGAGAGAGGAAAGAGAAGAGAGAGAGAAAAGGGAGTATGAGAGGCAGCGCAAGAGAGTGTTAGTAGGGGAATGACTATGAGTCTAATCAACTATAAAGTCGATTAACGTAAACAGAAACAATTCTTTCAGTTGTATTAATGTATAACTTTTTTTTAGCGAAACATTTTGCCCATTTACATGTCCTACTTTTGTCACTAGCGTGTCTTAAAGCTCCACACAGGATACACAAATTTAAGCTCTGAATTAAGCACAACTTTTTGATCTTTATACACAGATTTCTGGCAGTATCTTTAACTTAGCAATCAAAACTTTATGCCCACAGACAGGTCGTAGTTTGTGCTTTAACTGTTTGCAAATTATAAGCAAAGTTGCATTTGAAATTGAGCTGCTGCCATGGCTACACTTTAAAGTCAACAATGTGCCCAAGCTGGTCAACAATTAAACATTTTGCAACAACTTTGTCCACATTTGCGTTAAATACAAGCCATAAAAGTAAGAAAGTGTTGCGTCAACATTGTGTGTATGTGTGTGATACCAAAAGGCAACCAAAAGCAGCAGCCATTGCCACAGATTCCGCACAGAACCATTAACAGAGCCAAAGCATGAAGCCAGACTATCCAAGCTGACTCCCCCGTATAGCATCTCAAACCTCCCCTGCTTCCCCTTTCAGTCTCCAGCTACGACCTGCCAGTGACCACTTTTAATAGGCTAAGAGAGAATACGAAGTTAGGCAAAGGCACAGAGAGTGGGAGAGTGGTAAAAAATTAAAAGAGCTGCTGCAATTTGAGGCACGTTGCAAATTGCCACCTGAACTGCAAGCAATAGTTTTATACCCTATAAGAGCGGGGTGTCAGGGTATGCTGTAGATTTGTATTCTAACTTAAAAACTTTAGAAATGCATATTTCTTCAAACAGACGTAAGAGATTTCCTTTACTCTTCAGACAACTAAAAAAAATAGCACCTAAAAGTATGCTACACTTTTTTATATGCCACAATTTTAAGCTCAAAATACTTTAGTTCACTAAGCAGTAACCCAAAGTCGCTGCTACCCTACTTGCTACTCATCTGCAAGCGCAATTAGACTACAAGTGTAAATGTAACTGTCACAACGTTATCAAAAAATCACAGTAAAATTTGACCCAAATGCAAATCAGGCAAAAATAATGTTGATAAGCTGAATTATGGCGGCAGTGAAGTGCAATTGATTTGCATTTATTGTACCAAAGTGGCAAGTAGCAAGTAGCAAGTGCAAGTGGCAAATGCTTGGTAATAACTGTAACTACACTGCAATTTTAATTAAAGTTTCATTTGATTGCACCGAGCACAAGACGCTGGAGGTGCAGCAGAAGGAGGCGAAGAAAGCCGCTTAAATATTCTGCAGCTGCATAATTGAAATGCCACAAGATATTTTGCACAAGCGAAAAGGAGTAGCATGTGTGTGTGGGTGTGTTTGTGCATGCCCCAATGTGTGGCAATGTGCGCAATTCTGTTTACAGCTGGGCGCCATTTTCATCGCACATCGCATCACATTGTCAAATCGCAGACGCTTTTCCCGGCATCCATCGCTTTGCCACAATGCGCAGACAAACATGGGCGGTAGGGGGCGTGGTGGTTGGAGTGTGGTACAAGGGACGACTATCAGAAGCGCCTGAGTGATTCAGACAACCGGACGGAAACTGCAAAATAAACTAAACACCGCATTTATGCAAATAAATACAAATGTGCACGAGATATCGTGTATACGACGTGTATGTCTATGGCCTGACAATGGCAAATATCCAAAGGACTAAAGAAGGACATGTAAAAGAGATGGCAATAAAAGAGCAGAGCATACGAGTGTGTGTGTGTGTGTGTGTGTGTGTGTGTGTGTAGCTGTGTGTGCTTTTGACAGAGGAAACGGAGATTAATCAAGCGATTATGACAATGAAAATAGCATAGAATTTATAAGTCGCATAACTGCTGTTTCATCTGCTTTTTATAGTATTTAAAATTGAGTATAAATTTAAATATGCGTTAGGGTATGCCCTGTAGACTGTGTGTGTGAAAAAACGAGAGTTTTTATTATATTACATCGAAGTTTTAAGAGCTAGTTTAAGACTCTAATAAAAGTAGAAGAGTATAAGCTAATTATCCCATATACATCTCTATTAACTACAGTCTGGCTTCTCTACCTTAAACTTCTTAAGTATTTAACTATGCTTATAGCTGATTATTTAGTTATTGCACTTTAAGTATATATTTTAAGCAATTTATTTGTACGCAGCTTTTAATTAAAAGCTTATCTTTGCTGCCCCATTTCTTTCCAATAAATCTGCACTTTATCGAAGCTTGACTGTACTAATAGAACTGTTTATGCGTCTTATTCAAGTGGTATCAATTGCCTGCGAGCTAAAAACACGTCAATTCATTAAGACACTGAGTCATTCACAACTCATTACATGCACACACACTCACATACACACACACACACACACACACACACTTGCAGACAGCTGAAAGTATGAATGACACTAATACGCAGCTACAGTTACGCTCTCCACACACATTCTCAGACGTTATAGACACGTATGACGTCAACTTATGCAGAAAAACAACAACAAAAGCAACGAAAGTATACAAACTTCAAGTGTGACAACAACAAGGAGAAGAAGGAGGAGAAGAAGAAGGAGAAGAAGGAGAACAACAACAAAGAAGACAACGAGTGAGACAATCGCCGGCACTTGAGTATTTCGCAGTAATTCGTTTGCTTTGTTCCTCTATCACTTCGTCTCCCTTGCGCTCACTTTCCTCCCACCCTCCAACGCCTCTGGCAGTTAACAGTTAGCTGTATTTTTGCCTCGTCTCTCTTCCCCACACAATTTTACATTTATCCATTTTGGGTTCATTCCGGTTTGCTCTGCTTCAGTTTGGTTTTCACTTTTCTAGCTTTGTCCTTTTATCTGCATGATACGCGTCTGTCATTATACCAAACAGAGAGAGCAATAAAGTGGGAGAGAGAGAAGGAACTGGAGACTGGCAGTAAGAGAAAGGAGCGCAAATTTAAATAAATGCTTGGAAGCACACTAAAAGCGATTTATCTTTGTCGATTGTGGATTACGAACATGTTTTCCAAAACATTTTTCATATTGTGCCAGCTTGTGTGTGTTACTGGTTGTGTGTGTGTGTGTGACTGCGCTGCTGCTGCTGCTGCGTTGACTGACAATTCTTTGTGCAAACAGCAGCTCAAAACTGAAACAGCAGCTGCCTGGAAACACTTTAGCAGCGACCCTTTGCCCAGTTAACAGTTACGAGTTACCCGTTACGCCTCACCCCTCACCCGCTACCCGTTACGAGCTGCCCAGCTGGAAAATTTCATCATGAAAACCACACAGAAAACCACATGATTTTTCTACGTACTTTAAGGCAGTCTTTGAAGCTTTAAAGTGTGGCAAAAAATAGCTTTTATTTAATTAATACTTGCTAAAACTCTTGCTACTTACACAGTCACACACTGATCATAGTAAAGACCAAATTTATAGGGGTACGAAGCTGAAATTCTTATACTCAATACACTAGTTTAAAGCATTGCCTTAATTACTCCTTTCGCTAGTTTTGATAATCGCACAAATAAATAATTCTAGTTATTTAATCTACCAAGGCTCGACTCCCTTTTCTATTCCACTCCTCCCATCTCTGTCTCGCTTTTAGCAGCACACAATTCTATGCTTCCTACTGGGCTATCGCTGTCTATCACTCCCAGTGGGGCCGTGTGTCCTCTGCTGCTCATCAGGTTTCGTTTTTATTGATTAATCGTCTGCTGTTGCTGCTTTGTCTGTGGCTGCTGTTGCTGTTGCTGCTAAACCTCCTCCATGTTCACATTAGCCGCATTCGCTGCACTGCGCCATAACTAACAAAGTCTTTTGTCCATTTGTGAGAGCACTCTACCCTCTTCTACCCCTCTCTCTGACTGCTCTATCTATCTCTCTCTGTATCTTGCTCACTCCAGTCTGATTCCCATTTCCATTCTTATTCGCATTTTCATTTTCATTTGCATGCGCTCGTTGCTCGAACGTTGTCCCACGCAGCGTATACGCAATTTAGCTCCTTGTCGCCTTTCGCTTGTCGAACAAAACTGACGTTCCGTTTTCCTTTTCCATTCCCAATCCCATTCACAGTCCCATTCCCACTGCTATTTCCCCATTTCCCATTTCCATTCAGTAAAACGTGCCGCGCGCGACGCCCACGCAAAAGTCGATAAATTATTAGATTGTAAATAAAGCTAAAAAAAAACAGAGAGAGCAAAAAAACAACAACAACAAGCAAAGATGGCATAAAGTATAAGCCGGGCCAAAAGGTAGCACCACTGTTGATGGCAGCACCAAAAAAGCACAGAAAACTTAGCCAAAAAAAACGAGAAAGATTATTGGAACCGCAGCAAACTTTTCTTTGGCACATGTGTCCAAAAACCACAGAAAAAACAAGAAAAAAGCAAAGGGAGAAGGAGAAGGAGCAGGAGAAGCAGAAGACTAAGCAGAAGTGTTGTGTATAAAAAAAGTGAATATGGAGATGGGGCAAAAGGGCAGAAAGGGGGAAGGGAGAGGAAGGATGAAGGGGCCCAGCAGAGCTTTACAAAACGGCAATAGTTGTGTATGTGTCAGCTGTCGCCTCATCTGGACAGCAACAACAAATGCCTAAACATCACACATGTGTGTGTGCTGTGTGTGTGTTGTGTCTGTGCTCATAAGTGAGAATGCGTGTAAAGTGTGTGTAATCAATCATTTATGAAATTACGCTACTTCCGCTTTTGACAATTTTCTTTCAACGCCTTACACAAGCCCCGTCCCCGTCCCCGTTCCTGCCACAGACCCCACCACTTCTAATGCTCTGCTCCCAATACCTAAATGGCTACCACGCCTTCCCTCAGCCCGCCGCTGATGACGTAAGAGCCACTGTGATATGTTTGCCTCATACACTTTATGCTTCAACACATGTGGGTGTGTGTGTATGAGTGTGTGTGTCTGCGTCTGTGTGTGCTTAGATCTAAAATGCAAATTTCGCCTGTGTGTGTATCGAAATCTTCGATGAGGAATAGATTATGATGATGTCCCAGCAACAGAATGCGATAAAAAAGTGCTTTGTTTAAAAAACTGAGCCACACGCAACTCACACACGCACACACACACACCCAGTGTAAGCAGGAGAAAGTGTATGTAGGTGCCTGAAATTGGAGAAAATAACCTTGAACCCGGTCGAATGAACTTCCTGCTGTCCACAGCTGAGACATGAAACAAAGGGAATTGGTTAAAAAAGACAAAAGCGGCTAAAAAATGAAGTTTAAAAGCATTAAGCCTATAAAAGAAGTGGATTTATGTGCGCGGCATAATAATAAATATACAGCAAACTTTTATATGTAAAATTTCTTAAAGTAAAGCTCAGAAAAGTATTTAATTTAATTAACAATTTGTTTTTTAAATTTTACTAGCTATAAACAAATTTTTAGCTTCACATTTTACCAACTGAACTTGCTTCAGTAGACAACTGCCAGTACCCCTCAAAATTCCATTGCATTTTAAGTCACTGCCTAAAAGTATGCTACTAAAATTTTCGAGCTGCAGCAATTTCTACACCAAACAAAAGCTTAGTAATAAATATAAATAAGAAAAGCAACCAATAAATGAAGAGAATAAAATACCAATGTTTTCTAGCAAAACAAAATGCTAAAGAAATTAATGCCCGACAAGAAATAAACTATTATTTTAAAACACGTAGACCACAAAATAAACTAAGACTTTATTTCTATTTCTATAGCAATATCATTTTAAAATACACACAAAACTGTATAAAACATTTTTAGATTTCATTTATACGTAGTACAAATATGCATAAATCGTTTTAGCATAGAGCAAAGGCAAAATGTATGCATAAAATACATAAAGGATTGAAACAATTGAATTTAAACTGCAAATGTGTAACAGATAAATCTATTAATCTTTCAGCTTAATGAAAGCTGAATGTTTATATGCTGTTGCTAAAATTGTTTACTTTAAAGTAAAAACCAACAAATATTTCTCTATATATATATAAAAAAATCTAAATGAATTTTGACTTTCAAATTCCATTTGTTATTTTCATTTGAAGATTATTGAAAGCCAGCACACAATCAAACAGTGAAAGTTACCTGGATTTACAGTTAGTTATCAAAAAATACAAAACAATATTTAGTTTCGAAAAGTTTCTGGAGCAATCATAACAAATAGTTGAAACATTCTTTGTGTATCTTTTTGAGCAGCGAGGAATTTATCAGTGAAATGAAACAAAAACAAAGTAACTTTTATTTGTATTTCGGGGTTTACCAAAAAATAGTTCTAGTTTAGTTGTTTGGCTGCCCTTTGTGCTTAATCATAATAATAATAAATACGTGTATATATGTATTTGCTTTTGGCTTTGGTCAGCTTCAATAACTATCAACTATAATTTGCGTTTATTTGGGCATCAAAAAGGCTCGTAACCCAAATGTGGCCAGGGTTGGAGCGTTGTATGAAGTGTGCCTTTGTTGTAGTTGTTGTTGTTGTTGTTGTAGCCCTTTCTTTTGGACAGTTTTCACTGTTGGCCCTGCGGTTGGCCACAATGTCAGGCGGCGAGTCCTTTTGACTAATTAGACGACTTGCGGTGAACGTAATCATAAATACACACACACACAGTGAGTGTAATTATGTAGGTGTGTGTGTATGGGGCACACAACATCGATAAGCAACATGCAACTGTCGAGTTAATTAATTTAAAGCTGGCCCAACAGACAGAGTGACAGAGAGACAAAGAGAGAGTGAGAAAACTCGCTGACTGGAAGCCTCACAGAAATTTTCTTTACATTTTTCTTTTGCCTGCCGATTTTCCTTTTTCTAATTTTTCTGCCCACTTTTCTTCTATTTGTTTTTTGTGCCTCTACTATTTTTTCATCTTTTTTGGAAGCTGTAGCCGCTGAATGCGGAGAGCAAATTCTAATCCGGCAACTGGAAGTCAAACAGACAAAATATCAGTTTTGAAAAATCCCTAAACGTTATAAAAGTAAACTTTTAAAATAAAAGCTGCATAAAATATATACATAATTGGCTGAGAGACTGTTTTCCCTGCCCACGTTGCCCACTGTTGTTGTAAAATGTGTGAAAAGTGCGAAGAGATGAAAAAGATGCGTTGAAAACTTATATAAACTGCGGGAAAATTCGCAGAACTGGCAGCAAAGGTTCGTGTCATGTGAGAGAAAAGTGCTGAATACGAGTGAGTGAGAGAGAGCGAGAGTGGAAGAGCAGCTGACGAAGCGCTCTCTGAGAGCAAGAGTGTGCTTTCGCTCTCTCTCTCGCTCTTGTTTTGTGTCATCACCTGATTTCCATAGCAGACGCGTTTCGAACTAGAAACATGTTAAACTACACTGAGAAAAAGGGGGAGCAGAGTGGGTAATGTGGGGGTTGAGCGCACTGTTACAGACTCCACCCGCTTATGATAGTTTAACTCTGTTGTTTCTCTCTCTTCCTCGCAGGCATTTAAATGTGTGCCAGCCTCACACACACACCTACACACACACACACCGGGCGTATGCGTAATTTAAATTTAAATTTCTGTGTGCCTGTTCTTCTTCTACTTTTTTCTCAAGTTTTTCTTAATCAGCAGCGCAATTCACATGCCTGCAACGTGTTCACCAAAGTCATTGAGAGCAGCTTTTCCTTACATATTTTCTTTTTTCCTTCTACTTTTTTTTGTTGCCCCGTTTGCTCATTAGCGGCCACATTGTCGCCACCCCCCACTCCCACTCTCTCTCTCTGTCTCTGCCGCTCTCTTTAGCTGACTGCCTCGCTCTCTCTCTCTTTGCACCTCCTTTTAACCCTCGACGACCTTTTGCGCGACATCGTGACATCGTTAGAGCCGCTGAGTGAACCTAACTGCAACAACTGTTGGTCAGTGGGTTTTGCAAAGTTGTTTAAAGGCTCGCAACAAATAATTGCCAATTACACAGATAGAGACAGACAGCGCAAGCGACAGAGATAGCTACACTAGTCGTAAAAATCCTGAATATTTATTGGGAATTGGCAAAAACTAATAGAAAGTTGTAAGCTAATTTTTAGGCATTTAATTTGTTATTTTATGTTTTAAAAAACATTCCTTTTAAGAACGATTTAATATATGTGTGTCTTAATTAATTTATCACTATTTTAAGTGTTTAAACATTTACCAGAAAATCGCGTTTATTTTAATAATTATTTATTTAGTAGATCAATCATTATTTCAACTTTAATAAATATAATAAATTTTCTTATTGCCTTAAATGTTCTTAATTTAAGAAAACTTTTGTTAATATATAAGTGACATATTAAGAAATAGTCAAATGTCTTATTTTTTCCCTTTAAAAATACCACCCTTTAGTGATAAGGCTGCACGCTGATCAGTATAAAAGGCAGTAAGCCAAAAGAGTGGTTTATTTAACAAGTATTTTGGAGACTATGTAATGTTTAAGATTTTACGCTAGAGTATAGAACGAGTGAGAAGCAGATACACTGTAATAAAGAAAGAGACACGGAGATAGAGGAGGAAGACTAGAAGAGAGAGGGCAACGAGGAAGTAAGCAAGACAGAGCAATGGCCATCAAATATGCAGTCAAATGTTTGCACAGACACTGAAAAATGTACCACAACAGCTTCTCAGTTTGCCAGCTGTGGGTGGAGGGCAGAGGACGCGGCTGGTGACTGTTGGTGACTGCTGGTGGTTGGGGGCAGTTGGCGACCTCTAAGTGCCACAAATTAACCGCAACGCGTTGCTGTTTCAGCTGCCGCTGATGCTGCCACTGTTGCCACTGTTTTCGCTCTGCTCAACGCTGATAATTACGAGCAGAAATCTAAAACCTGACAGAGAGACAGAAAGAGCGAGAGAGAAAGAGAATGAAAGAGAGAGGGAGTGGGAGGTAGACAACGAGTGACTGCTGAGCGCGGATTTCTGAAGTGGACTGTTGGACTTTGTGTTGGTTGAGCATAGCAGGAAGAGGGGTGAGTAGAGGGGAGCGAAGAGACAGTGGAGAATTGCGGAGGGTCAACTTCAATAATTAATGAGCAGCTAAAAATGTCACGCAGCGATTTTCTTGTTGTTGTCTCTGTTATTCTCATTGTTGTTGCCCTTCTGCTTCCTCCTACTCCTCTTCATCCACTTCTTTCTCATCTTCTTTCTCTTCTGCTGCTTCTACTTGTCGTTGTTGTCGCGCGGAAGTGTTGGCAACTCTGCTGGATTTTTGTTTTAGACAGAGAGTCGTAATGGCAAATGCTACTGGGTAGCTTAAGCTTGTTATACCCTGTGAAAGGCACAGCAGACAGGATAGCGAGTGTACTACCATTCTAAAATAACTAAAACTAGTCTAGTATACCCTCCAAGTCGACAGCTGTCAGTACCAGACAACAAACTCTTAGGTTTCAGCTGCTAAGCTGTTTAAGCTCATTACAGGGTATCTTTTAGTCTGGCTCTGACGTTTGCTTGTTTTCATTTGTCTTCAAAGGTTGCGGGTATGATGCTTTGGGGCTTGGCATATTTTTTGGGGTTAAAGAGCTGAATTTAAATGAGTTGCGTTCAGTTTTGTTGCGTTGCGTTGCAAGGGTTTGTGGTAAGGGTTGTTGTTACTCCCCCCAACCCCTACGCCGTGTGTACCCAACCCTCTTCCTGCCCCTTGCAGCTCTGCAGCCCACAAGCCATTGCCCATTGCCCGGCATTTCATTAAAACATGATGTAATGCAAACGCGTGCTTCATGACAAACAAAATTGAAAGAGCAAAACAAAGCAGGAAACAAGTAGAGAGGAGAGAGAGGCAAGAGAGAGGAGCGGCAGCAGTAGAAAGAGAAAGTGAGCAAGAAAGAGAGTGAAAGGAAGTGTGATAGGTAGCGCATAATGCGTTTAAATGCCCCAATTATGTTTATTTAATGTTTAGCAATTTTAATATACAACAAAAGGAAGGCAAACACTTTTGTCACTAGTTTTCAAAGGGTTTTCCGAGAAAGTTGTATAGCTTCGGTGCTACGAAAATTCTGTTTAAAGTTTAGTAAAGTCATTTACTATAATACAATGTAATACAGAAAGAGTTAGTCGAGCTACTCGACTCTTAGCTGCACTATAAAGTACCCAACAATTAAATTACTCATACGCCTAGTTTCCTTTAAGGAGTTTTAAAGCAAAAGTCTTAGATTTCTAGCTGTAAATAACTATAACTTGACTCACCTTGCAGTCATCGCACTGATTGACCAGCGAATAAACCTGTCGGCAATCGAAGCGAAACAAAATCTCAGCCAATTCGCAGGTGATGCGATTTGCCAAAGCGTCCACATCGAGCAAATCGCTAAGCAGCCTCACACACTCATCCCGATCCGATAGTGTGGCATTCAGAGCGAGTGTGTGCAGAGCACTGAACACACTGCGCTCGCAACAATGACGTAATCGCAGTGTGCGAAGTCGCAACAGCAGCTGACCGGGCGATCGCATGCCACACAAATGTTGTGGACTTGTTTCGGCGGCATCGCCCAGGTAATCAAGGCACTGTTGTTGTTGCTGCTGTTGCGGTTGTTCTTGCTGTTCTTGCTGTTGCTCATTGGCGCTTAGTTGCTCGTGTGTCTGCTGATGACTATAGAGCAATGTGGGCATCGATTGTTCATCCAAATCCAAATCGTTAGCATCGCTGCTTGTGGCAGTTGCAGCTAATGTAGATGCCTCCATTGCCTCCATTTCCAGCTCCAACTCTCCCTGCTGCTCCTCTGTAGTTGTTGTTGTTGCTGTTGCAGTTGCTGCCGTCTCTGTTGGTTCATTCAATTGCCATTGATTGTCGCGTCTCATACGCGACATGGCTTTAGTTATGTGCTTGTTGTTATTGTTGTTTCTTTGGCTTACGCGCTCTCGCATACTCTGTGGCGACTTATAGTTTAATGTATTTGCATTTACAAAATACTTGACTTTATTATCAGCGTTTTTAGCTGTTTTCCCGCTGCTGTCCGTTGGCTGTTGTTCGGCACAGGAGCGCGGACAGATTGGCGGACCAGGTCCCTCATCGACCCAGGCCATGGGCAGTGTACCAGCTGAGCACTGACCCTGAAAGTAGAAAATTTACAGGGTATTTAGTTATTAAGTTGATTAACAAGTGTTTAAAAGTTCATTCTAACGCTTTTGTCACTAGTTAACTGCCTGCAACTAAAATAGATTCCCAAAATTTCGCGCTATTTTACGCTCAGTGTCAAAATTCGTAGTAAATTTCGTTGGAAATGCATAAATAATTAAATGAGGCAAATCAGAGCGTTTAATGCAGACAATTACGTATGAAATAAAAGTTTGCATTTGTTTAAAAATTAAGCTGGTTAGTGGCAAATACACGGCACACTCACACACACACGTCGAGTGGGGGCTAGGGAGTGTGGGTGGCAAACAAAAAGTACTCTCGTATATTGAAAAAGTTTTTGCAGCTAGTAACAGCAACTACAGCAGCATCAACAATGACAACAACAGTGAACGTCATAAAATAAAACAACAACAGGAAGAAGCAGAAGAACAGAAACAAGAGGAGCAGCAAGTAAAATAGAAGCCAAACAAACAACAACAAAAACAAGAACGAGCGCAAAAGCGTTGAGTGCATAAAGAGCTGATGTTTTTCGTTATTAAAATGACCGCACTTCGTTGGAATTTTCCGCTTTTCCACTTTTCCACATGCCTCGGCATTAAACTCAAGCAGTGCACACAGAACATACACTCACACAGACACACCGAACTACAGCAGAAAGAAAACATATATGTTTTGTGCAAAGTAAAATTATCGTAGCATACTTTACGGCGTCGTCGATGATATTAAAATGCGAATCAAGCGTAGAGCAACGCTTGGCCAAAAGCCATTAATGTTGGCCCACACATGTCCAAACTATTTAAAGCAGAGAGAAAGAGGAAATTGATTTAACCCCGTTACCCCAGAAACAGCAAGAAAACAAAGCCATCAAAAGCAATGAGAAGAAAGTGTTGAAATTGCAGCGCAGGTAACATAAATATTGCACAGCTGTATGTGTGTTTGTGTGTGCGACGTGTGTGTGATAAATGTGCTGCAATCAACAACGCATAAAAACTCAATTGCCTGAGCCCAAAGTACTGTTATTTTTCTTTTGCTTTTCATTTCGCCAAATGCGAGTATAAATGAGGTTAGCGTAGAAAACGCATACGAAGGCAAAGAATCAGAATGCGAAAGCAAAAAGGAGACAAATTAAAACCGATGGAATGAACAGACTACTTGTTAATACAGCCAAGAGTCTAAGTTAGCCGCTAAAAGTCTGTTTAAAAATCAATTTGAGTTTAGTATTCAAATTGCCTTTAAATGATTGGCATAAAAACATTTTTCTTTTAGTTTTACATAGGTTGATTGACCTTTAGATATCCTATATACACTTTAACATAAATGTCTGTCAACATTTTGACTAGAAGACACCCTACAAACCTACCCAGGCTATCATTTTATACCTCTGCGCACAAAAGTATGCTATGAAATTTATCAAAACCAAAACCGCGAAGGGAAGAAGAAATCAAAGGGTATAAGGCAAATTTAGAATAGTTTCGTGCTTGCTTCACAAGCAAAAATATGCTAGTTTTAGCTTTTAAAAGGCTAACTTAACAACACTGCTGTGCGTAAGTGCGTAATGCAAAAATAGGGCAAAACAAGTCAGGCAATGCTGGGTAATTCAAGCGGCGGGTATAAAACACAATACACTACACGCACACACACAGCACTGACACACTCATACACTACACACACACACACACACACACACACACACACATACGGAGGTTAGAGAAGCACGTGTACACGTTGCCATTGTTGATTTAATGGCAGACCAGCTGCGGCCCAATGCACAACAATGCGACCCAGGATTGACTACGGCAACTATTGAAAAGGGGCATGTTGTACAGGATGAATACCCTGCTCCCCCCTCTACCTAACCCGTTGCTGACCCCTAGTCAAAGCAGAGCGGGTTAATGGCAGCTAACGGACAATACAAGACAGCAATAAGATAAATTCTTCAATGCGCAACAGCGAAATAAGAAATTACAGCATGAAACTGACATAACAATTTGTTAGACCCTTGCACCGCTCACACCCCGACACCCCCTCTCCCTCCACTTACCCACCCCAACAAACCCAGTCCGTTGCTGCTGCCTTTCCTTAGCATTTCCTGATTAGTTGCGCTCATTTCAGTCCGATGGCCGTTCAAACAGTTTTCAAAATGCAAAACGCAAAGTTTTTGCAAAAAAAAAAAGAAAACTTTCGCGTGTTTTTGGTTAATGCAAAATTCAACGGGCAGCGGGCAAATCTGAAAAGTTTCAACTCAACTTGAATCTAAAACTTGTTGTTCTTGCTGCGCTTCCTGTGCTAACGGTTACTCAAGCTGGCTAACACTTAATTATGCCGAATTGTTTTTTATGGCCTCCCTAAGCCAAAAAAAATATAGAGGAGTTTTGAAACGGTTTTACCTGCCAGGCTACAAGCCTCAAGCGCACAAAATCATAACTATTAATTATAAAGTAGCTTTAATGAGCATCAAAAATGCCCCAGTGTGAAGGCAATTTAAACAGAGCGCAGCTAATGGATTCCAAAATTTTCATAATTCTCCAGGGAACCAGGGAACTTGTGTGTGTTTGTGTGTTTAGAGCTAGGGAAGTATGCGTTTGAGTGGATGAAAAGATTTGATAGCGCATAATTTCAACAGTAGAAGAGACACTTAATAAGGGGTAACTAGAGAGTGAGCTCGAAATGAGCTGCTCGACTGTAGATGTGCCTAGTTTATACTTGATTTGAAGGTAGCAAACTTATTGATTATAGTTTCTCTAGTCACTGAAATTTCTTTAGTTCATTATTCTACCATAAACCTTTGATTTAAATATACAAATTGCTGTCCAAGCCTAAGCTAACTAACAACTCACTAGGAATTAAACAAATTTGTGCTGACAACTTCATAAATATTTAAAAAGTTTCTGGCAGCAAACTCATATCAAGCTTAAAAGTGAAAAAACAATTGGAATAGACACCATAATGCCGTTGTCATATGCTCTTTTGTTTGAGGGAAGCAACAAATAATTAAGTAAGTATTGAGATGCATGTGACAGGGATATTACGCATACGGCCCGTCGGCCAAAGCAACAAGAAAAACCAAAGAGAGAAAATTCGAAAATGTTTTGGGCCATGAAATATTCATCATCGACGTTGAGCTGCGGATAATTGAAATTGCAACAGCTGCTGTTGTTGCAACACACACACGCACACACACACACATACACATGCACAGAGCCCCAGACACGTGGCCAGCAGCTAAAACATTCATGTGTCGTCTGTCGACGAACCGAGCAGTGAGTGTCGCTCTCTCTCTAGCCCAGTCTCTTCCCATCTCTCTCTCTCTGCTTGTCTCTTTCGTTTTGTGTGTCGTTTCTTATGCAAGTTGTCATCAAGCTGGCGACTGACCAAGTGACTCACTGACTGACTGACTGTCGAGCCTAAGCGCTTTATTGTTGCAACAACAAGTTGCCACTGCGTCGCCTCTCCCCTCTCCATCTCTACCTCTTGCTCCTCTTCTCCCTTAGCAGCTCTCTCTAATCAAGGAGGCACAAAAAAACCTTAAACAAAGCCTTGGCATAATGGAGTGTATGCATTATGGCTAATAGCAGGCAACACACAGACAGACACACCCACACACACACACACTTAGGCAGCTAGTTAAATGTCCTTTGTGGCACAGAGAGAGCGAGCGCCTTGTCTGTGTTGTTGAAAGGCTTTCGTCTAATAAACCACTCCAGGCTGCTTGTGCCTCTCCCTTGCACCTACCACCCTTAGACAATGAATTTTATACTGAATTGGACGCTGTCCACCGCCAGAGGGCGCACTTGACCCAGCACGCCAGTGTTAATAGCAGCTTTTCTTCACTTTATCTATCACAAACAAGTAAGAAAGGCTACAGTCGATCGAGCCGACTGTAAAAGACCCCGTACTCCCATAGTATTGCATTTTATTTAAATTAAAATTTTCAAATGAAATTTAAAAAATTAAAATTAAATATTTACATTTTGAATTAAAATTAAAAAATAAATAAATTAACAACTGTCATCGTCAGCACTCGAACCCGCGATCCATGCGAAGGTTCCACATTGCGCCGCAACTCTATCAGTTGCACCACACCCCTCTTCTACCATTCTTCCGATTATTTGCATATATGTATGTGCACACATACATATGTGTGTATGTATTGCATTGGTCGGCGCGGCCAGCGGCTCCGGGCAGCGCTGCCGCCAAAGCAGGTAGAGAAAACGTTCGAACATATGTTTGTATGTTTCTGTGTTTGTTTGTATGTGTTGCGCGCATGCAGTGATTTTGCTTTAAAATAACTTCAACTTTGAACCGTAATTTCTCTGTTGTTTGACATAGGATTTTGATGCCACTTTCAGGAAAGTTAGAAATAGTAACTCTCTAAGCGTATGTTAAATTACAACACTGTACTATTTGATTTAATGCCAGAAACAAGGCATTGAAGCTGGAGAGTCTTTTATTTCTGATGAGCAAAGGGGGCGTGGCAGCTCAAAATTTTGAATGGCGTTATATTAAGACTGTCTCTAGGAACCTGTATACCAAAATTGGTGCTCCTAAGTGCTACAGTTACTGAGATATTCGCCTAAAACAAAAATTTTCTCGAGGTTTGTCTGGTTTTTTGCTCATTGCGGGGGCGGTAGGGGGCGTGGCAACAATTTGAAATAAACTTGATCTGCTTGACATAATAACGGACTTTCATTGTGAATTTCATGGTTCTAGCTTTTGTAGTTTAAAAGATCCAGGTGTTCATACGGACAGACGGACAGACGGACAGACGGACAGACGGACAGACGGACATGGCTATATCGACTCGGCTGTTGATGCTGATCAAGAATATATATACTTTATGGGGTCGGCCACGCCTCCTTCTGCCTGTTACGCACATCTCGCTTCTGACAAACTTAATAGACCCCCTTTACTCTTTTTTAAAGAGTACGGGGTCTAAAAACGCGTTCTTTGTATGACAATGTGCTCAACTGCCAGCGGATTTAAGTGCATTTTTTCTACAACTTCACAATTAGGCTTATTATGGCTGCAGAAATTAGAATTAAGTTGGGTAAAGTTGAGTTAATTTGATGGCTAAGGCAGTTTCAAAAACTTACTGCTAAATTTTTACTTAAAAATTATTTAAGGCACTAAAATATTTCTTTCTGCTGATTAGTTTTTAACATATTTCAGTTATTTTTTGGTAGTGAAACCCTTTTGTAAATATTTGGCAAAACAATTAAAATGTTTGTTGGTAAGAAAAATACACATGGACAGCGCCGGGCTGCTGTCAGAGCCAAAAGAAGGAAGAAGGAAGCAACCAAAAGTGCACTTGAGCTAAACACCAACAGTAACAACAACAACAACAACAACGGCAGCGGCAACGGAACCGACAACACTTTAAATGTTACAGCTTAACCTCGACAGGCAATTCAAACAAAGCACAAACACACACACGCCTCTATGTGTGTGTACACATGCGAACATACGCCTCTATATGTGTCTGTGTGTGTGTGTCAAATTTCAACGCTTGTCAACAATGGTGCAAGAAAAATGCAAGTGCAAAACAGCAACAACAACAACAACAACAGCAGCAGCAGCAGCAACGTCAACGACAGAGCAGAGGCTAAAGGCAAAGCGAGAGAGCAAAAGAGACAGCAGAGCAGGAGAAAAGAGAGCAGCTGTCGCAAGCAGCACTCAAATTTTCAAATGCAATATGTGTGTGAGAGCGAGAGTGTGTGTGTGTGTGTGCCTGTCACTTTTTTATGCTGCTGCCAAGCAAACACACAGCGCGGAGAGGCTCACATAGGCTGCCAGGGCTGCAAAAACAGCTAGCGAGTGGCTGAGAACGAAGCAAAGAGAGAGAGGAGTGTGTGAGGGGTGACAGAGAGGGGTAGGGAAAACAAGGGAGAAAGAGGCCTGCGTATAATTGTTTGTCACTTGACGGGCCGCGATATGCACAGGGTCATGAGTAGCAACAGGACACAGCGGCTTCCCTGCTACCCAGTGCTAGTCCCTCTCCTTAGCTCAAGCTCACACGCGCTGCCTTTTCCGCTCCCTCGCACTACCCATCCCCTCCTCCTCTCGTCAACAATAACAACTGTCATTTCACCTTGATGCTTGGAACATTTTGTTGTCGTTGCCGCTTACTTTGTTGTCAAAATCATAAACATGCCCCCTAAACAGCTAAATTCACCCACACACCCCTACCCCTCCCTGTTGCCACTATACACTAAGTTCCTAGCCTCATTACGCGGTAATTTTCATTGTTTCACGTGCATCTTTCAATTTAATGCACACTGCAATTGATTGTAAGCATTATGCAATCACACAGTCTCTCTCTAATTCACTCCCCGTCTACCTCTGCTGCTGATAAGAAAACAACAGTGTTGCATAACGTCACACAAAGCTTAAAGCACATATTTCTATTGTCTATGCCAAGTGAGCGCTTTAATTTCCATGAATTTCTTACTAAGGGCGCTTTAAAAAATATTCTTTATACTAGTATTGTACTTTTTAGTGTTGGAAAATGACATAAATTGTCATTAACAGTTAGTGTTTAAAGATCTGTCTATATAGTAATCTCAATCTTAAACAGAGTACTCTTGAGCTCTTCTAATTATCTATTTTTATTTGCTAGCCTGCTCTATATTACATCACTTTCCAGTGTTGTTTAACGCCAAATGGTAACTAATTTTAATCAATTTATTACTATTCTCGGCAGATCATTTGCTGACATATATATCATTTGCGATTTGTGCTCGTTTCTCGCCAGTTGCACGTCAAATTAGCATGCATAAAGGACCGAATCACGCAGCACTACGCACCGCACCGCAGCGCACCTCATCACACGGCACCGCAACACCAAGCACTCGACGAGCAGTGAGCTTTTGGTCGTGCCAGTGTCCTGACACGGCCAGGACAATTACAGCGTTGTGTGTGCATAATTCAGCGAGTGCTCCCCAAGGCGCTGTAAACCTCCAAATGGGACAAATCATTTCAATGTTTCCACTACTCCAAACAGAAAGCAAACGTACAAAAAAGGACACGAATGAAAAGAGATGTCAGTGTTGGAAAGCTTTAAAAGTTGAATTAATTTAAGCTACTTTGGATTTAAGGTATATAAAGTATATAACATGATTTAAATTTCTTCAGCGTATGAAAACTTTTCCTAACTAGTTTTCATAAAAATCCTTAGACCTTTTGGCCTACATTTTCAAAAAACAATCCATGTACCAACAAGTTTCCTTTGCAATAATGTGTAAGTCGTGTATGGAAAGCCATCCATCAAAAATTTATGTATATCCACTAAAAACGACTGTTTGGGGAATTTTTGGTAGCACTTGGGAGCATTATTTTAATCATATTTAAACAGCGCGTGTATTTATCACTCATTATTTATGCATATATCAATCTAGATGGTCGTAAGCCCATTAACGGGCAAACAAAGGCAGAGGTACAACCAAAGGCAAAAGGAAAACCGGAAACCGCGCCCAAAAATCGAATCGCAAGGAAATTAGGCAATGTGCCGCTGTCTGTTCAGGTATTGATGTGTGTGTGGTGTGGTGTGTGTGGGTGGGCGTGTCTGCTGTGTGTGGGTGTGTCAGTTAACAACGCACCTGTCTATCAACATGAATGATACTCATACAAGTGAATACAATCGTATTTGTTTGTTCTGCTCTTCGAAGGACTCAACAGAACAGTACCCACAGCAAAGGGTGGTAGGGAAACGGGAGGAAAACAGTGGGAAATTGTTGGCTTTTATGCCTGCCTATGCCACACACACACATATACACATCTACACAATTTTATCAACATTAATTTGTCAAACATTCGCCGGCACTTTGCATACATGAATGACGAGTTGTTGTTTGTTTCTCTAATGACAACACAATGGCATTAATTTCATCAAATGAGTTGTAAACAGTTGTGGACAGCATTGTTTGCGGCCTGTTTGCCATTGTTTAGGCCATAAACAGAACGAACGGCCCGAATAGCCTCGTTTTGCCATTTCCGTACTCGTTACTTCCTACTCGTCACTCGCTGCAGTTGCTGCTGTAGGAATTCCAGCGAATTTAACAAGAAATGGTAACTTTTCCTACTTGCTTTCATACCAATTAAGTCCCCATTTTAACCAGGAATTTTCTATAAAATTTGATTATTAGGGTATCTTAGCGACTAGCACTCCCCATATTTGTTTGCCCGCTGAACTCGTAATGAAATTCTTCAGTTGAATTTCATTTGCAACTTTTCAACAATGCTCATTGAATAATTTACGCGCAAAACGGAAAAGAGAAGAACGAAAAGAGAAAAAAAAGCAGAGAGAGAGAGAGAGAAAACCAAACGGCAAACGAATGCGGCTTTAGCAAACTCCAAGGGGGCGTAACCTGGGGGGCGGTAGTGCTGCGACTGTGGAGGATGCTCCACTTAAGCTGGTCCCACGACAATTTACGTGCCAGTAAGCTTTCAGCTGCAAAGCTTTAACCCCAGCTCAACGCCCCACACATAATTGCATTGGGCGTGGTCGTGGTCTTACCAGCTGGACATTGGAACGTGCATGGACTTGCCTGTACTGGCAGCGACTTGTTCTAAATCGTTAAATGCTAAGAAATTCGTTAATCAATGCAACATTTCAACGTTTCTGTTGTCACCTGTCGTGACCGAAAGCCATTTGCATCTGGTAGTAACTTGGCTAAGCAAGTTGGCTGAAAACTTAAGTCTTAAGCCAAATCGTCTCGATTGGCGGCCTCATGCAAATTGCACATTTGCAAATTGTTCGGTAATTAACGGATGTGGCCGCATTGAAGGTTGCCTGCTTGTGGCACCTTGAGGGCACAAAGCGACAGGCACAGACACGAGGCGACAAGTTACGACACGCAACAACACGATGCGTTACAAAGCGGCTGCTAAGCCAAGCTAATTAGACGCAGTTCGTGTACTAAACAGTTGGCATTTAAAGCTAGAAACACGGAAGAACCGAGCTAAGAAATCTTAGACTAGGTTTGGGAATTGAATTTGTAATCGGGGCTTAAAGCCGTTATCACTTAGTTCTAGATAATTACAGCTGCTAACTCTATACTCTATAAATATATGATAGAAGTACTCCTGTTAACTATTTCTAGTTTGAAAGCTTTCTGAAAGACCCTTTTCTCTATGTGAGATATTGTTTTGAACTGGTTGCCAATCTCAAACGAATCCTTAATCATTTTAGGCATACCCTTGTTATTTAATTTAAATTTAAAGCTTCTCCATATGAGTTTTAATCTCAATCTGCAATTGAATTGCAATTCAGACACAATAAAACAGTTTCAATTGCCGCAAGTCGACAGTGAGCTGGATATGCCTATGAATTTCTTATGGCCTCAACCTGAAGCATTTCACTTACGAGACACCCCAAGCAGAACCGAAGGACCGAAGGGTCGCACGACGGAAAAACCCAATAACTTGCCACTCTACTGTGCTGCTGGTCACCCGACCGCCCACTTTTTAGGGCAGGAAACTCGCCCATTTATTCAGTCTCAGCTCAGCTCAGCCGCCCAGTTTCAGTTTGCTCAGTTTGCTCCGTACTGTCCGGCGGCAAGGCGCATTCAATCAGTGTTATTGCAGGCTGTCCAAATCCCTGGCGGCCACAACGATTTGCCATTCAAGTGGCGGAGCAGGAGCTGCTCTCAGCTCCCAAACACTCCCCAATGTGAGACCAAGTACAAGGCGGAATCAGAAACAGAATCAGAATCAGAGTCGAAGTTCTGCTCGTCATCAAAGCCGTTGCGGAAATTTATGACAGCTTTCGCATTCAGCTGCAATTTGGCTTGTCTCTCCGTCTGTCTCTTGGTCTGTCTTGGCATTGGTATTGAGCTGCTGTTGTTGTTGTTGTTGTTGTTTTCAGTGTGAGCTGGCAGTGAAAATGATGTAATCATATTGCAGCGTGCAACAGCAACAGCAGCGGCATCAACAGCAGCCGTTTCTGTTTGCCACTGTGCGTTTGCCTGCTTATAAAATAATTGATTTTGTGTGCACATCCTTGACACAAATAAACACACACACACAGCCCTAGCTACACACACACACACAGAGCCAGCTAGAGAACGCGCAAGTTTAACAAACTGACTGACTGACTGAATGACTCGCTCGCAGTTCTATGAAAATGTTTGTATTAAATTCAACAAAGCATTTGTTTTTAATTGAATTTGAATTTGAATTCGAGTTCGATTTTGTGCAGCCCTTTGACTGGTCAAACAGCAGTCAATATCAACAGAATCAAGCGAAAATGGAAAGAGGCAGCAGTAGATACGGCTAAACAATACCCTGTGCTAACAGTAGGCACTTCAATTTCAGTTTTAAAGCCTACTTTTCGGAGCATGATAGAACTACTAGCTGTTATAGCCCCTGTTATCGACTGGCTCTATAGAAGCCTATTACCCAAAACACAATACGCTGTCGATTTGGTAGCCAATACAGGCACTTGCCTACCAAAAAAGAGCCAGGCAACAGAGCTGGCTGTTTTGTTATAAATGTTTGCTGAATTTCACTCGAATTTCCACTCGACAAATGGAAGAAAACTCAGGCCATAACGCACAGCAAAACAACAACACAAAATGGCTACGCAGAAGGCAGCAGAAAAAATGTGAGATGGAGCAGTTAGGAAGGCAAACAAAGGAGGTAAAAGGAGGAAGAAGGAGGGAGAAGCATGGAGGCAGCAGGCAGTTGCAACTGAGGCGCACTTGACAGGCACTCATGACATGCGCTGAGTGCAGGCAGCTGTAGCATGTACCCACTGTACACTGATCAAAAACGTGTTTAAAAAATATTGATTCGCTGCTTCAAAACTTAAAGTTGTTAAGTTCTTAGTAGCAAACACAACTTGCTTTAAGAAAAATCTATTTGGGAATCCTGTTCGACTAAAGTTCCTCCATTTTTGATGGTTTCAAAGCATTCTTTTCAAATTTTAAAGCTTCATCATTCAAGAACTTGTTCCCTTGTTGAACAGTGTATCATGTAGCATCAGTAGTAGTTTTGGTTGTAGTAGTTGCATGCAACATAAACCATGTGCACAATAACCCACCTATAGCACTTGACAACAGCGTGAGCGACAGGGAGAGGAAGAGCAGAGAAGCTGTGAGAAGAAGCAACCGCAATGCAATGCGAAATGCATCAACACATCAACAGGCCGTGGGTTGCAGGTTTTCAAGCCAAAAGCCGTTGTCGATGCAAAAGCCGAGAGCACGAGGCCTCATCAGAAATTCCATACTCGCACTTGTATTCCCAATGAGCTGACAGCTGGCATTTGTCTGTCTGTCTCTCCGTCTGTCCCTCTGGCTGTCCTTTTGTCCTTCTGTCTGTCTATAACACTAGAGGTCACAAAAAGCGCAAAGTTTGACTCGTCTCATCGCGTCTGCTCCTGCAACGTCTTGTCCATTAGCCGCATAGTTTGGCCAACAGAATGTTAATAGAATGTTTACTAATTTGCAGTCAAATCCCTGGTTATGGCTAATTGAAACTCTGCCACTTTTCGTCTGCCTTTACAAGTTTCAAATTCTTCTTTCAGAAATTCGAAATTGTCGAGTCAAAAAGGGCTGTCAGTGGCACAAAGGCAAAAGGCAGCGCATGACTTGCCAAAAGGATTGCAAACTTGATTTTGCCTGTCAAGTAGCAGAGCAGAGGGCTTAACAGACTCTCACTCGCTCTCACTCTCTTTCCCTCTCTTTCGTGCTCTTCCCCTCTTTCACTCATTTGGTATTTTAATTAAAGTTGCCACAATTTGTTGCACAAATACGAATATGAATATGACAATCAGCGTATGCATAAATGTATGGAGAGTCTCGGGTGCAGCTCGACATAAACAGGCATGTAAATCAGTGCTTGCGAGTGTCGTACGGTAAAAATGGCCCAACGTATGTAGTTTGATCAATTTATGATGACTAATTCAGAGTTAAATGGCGCCCAACGTGTGCAAAATACATGTAATTTGCACCAAAAGCTACTATTTAGTGTAAAACACCTTGATTACTTAAGTCATGAGCATTTCTCTGGTAGTTAAAAACGATCTAGGTGCTACAAATATAGTCTAAATATTATATAAATGGCACCCAACGTAGGCTACTTATAAATATCTTTTAAAACTTCCCTCGCTTGCTAGCTGTAACTCTACCTGAACAACAGTTCAGCAGTCCTAACAGCCCCGGATGTTAAATGCATTTAAATGATTTGATTGACTTGATTATTTAATTGCCACTGGTCGCAAATAACTAACCAACACTGGCATATACTATACAGATTAAACAGGCTGATGAGTATTTCCCTCGGACAGATGTGGAGCATTGATTGAAAATCGATGAGAGCGCGTGTAGCCCACACCAAATGAAAAATGGAGTGACTCAAGTAAGGGCCAAGTAACAGCAATTAATTGGCATTGGAAGTCACTGTCAGTCAAATACCAAAGAAGTGGAAGAAGCAGAAGAAAAAAACACACACACGCTGCTTAAAGATTTAATTGTTTTCACTCGGGAACAGGCGAAAAATAATGGTCAAATGGTCAAACTCGAATGCGAGTCCGTAACGTAATCGTAATCGTAATCGCAATCAAAAGGCCATTGAGCAATACCGCGAAATTGAATTAGATTTGCATAGGAAAACAGGCAAAGCGACGACAACGACGATGGCTGTTAATAAATATTAAAATTTGAATTATACTTGGCAAACCAATGAGAATTTTATTTGCGCGCTGCTAAAAAAAAATACGTTGGAGCAGGAGAAAAAAAACGACCCAAGGCATTTCAGTTTGTGGTCGCTTTGCAGGGGGTGGGAAGTAAGGCGTGCCAACTGTAGGTGTGGTCGCATATTTTGGCAACGTTTCAAAAGCCGGCCTGTGATTTCAAGAGTGCGCACAAAGAGCCAAGAGCCAAAAAAAAAAGGCACAAAAATAATATACATATAATGAAAATGCAAAAAGTGACGACGAATTGAAAGTTTTCAACGTTTTCTTCTTCTTTTTCCTGCTTTTTTCTTTCATTCTTTCTTACTGGCACAATTACCAAAGCCATTTTCGTTGATTTGTAACACATTGCAGACGATGATGAGCATAAAGATGATGATGACGATGATGATGTGGATGAGGATAAGGGCGATGATGACGTGCAACTTGACTGTCGTGAAAGTAGAACTTGAGTGGCCCAAGATGTGGCGCAATTGTCACACAAACACTTTGCATGCACAATCAGAGTCGCGGCACAGTTGGAGCGAATGTAGGGAGAAGTAGGGGAGCATGAGACGAAAAAGGCACAAACCCCTCACAATTGAGTGCCATCCCAGCGTTAGTTTTCCGTCCCTTTTTTTTTTTACCTACTCACTGCCCTGCTTTCCTACCACTCAACACTCTTTCCTCCGTTGAGTAGCACTGGCAATAAAAGTATATGGAAACTTGTCGCTTGACACTTTCAAGTTCTTGCCAATTTGGTGGCCATGGAGCAGTGAAACTAAACAACAGATGTGCAGATTTTGGTAGTAGAAAACTACAGTTAAGACAGCCAATTGGCCATTGCCAGCAACATAAATTACCAGTGGAAATTTCAATTAAATTAGATGTAAGCAAGTGAATTTCAGCTGCTTACTCATTAAATAAAAACTGCAACAGTTTAAGCGGAAAGTCCAGCTTTAAAGTCTACAAATAAAAGGCACATCGATTGGAGCCTTAAGCTCTTGGACTTTTCAATTCAACACAACCAGCTGGCCCCCTTTCAGTGCGTTAACAATGCGAAAAAACCAATGAAATACATAGATCTGTATTTATGTTTGCAGTTGTCAATGCAGCTACCCACAGCTGTCAGTGCATTTGTATGCATTTAAGCTGCTCTTTGTGGCAAGAACATGGCCAAACAGGGGAGTGAGCTGTGGCTGGAAAACGGCCAGAAAAGACGCTGAATTGAAATGAAAGAAATGAAAAGACTAAGGAAATATTTCGACGACAAACCGTTTATTTTGATACACTCCACGAAAGACAAAAGCGGAAATTGTGTTGCGTATAAGTAATTTTTCGAAATATCCCCAGAAATTGTAGCCATAAGCAACAATTTCATGATATTTTCATCGATTGTCGACAGCTGCTGAGCTAAGGGTACAGCGTTAAAAAGAATCCTACATTTGGAGCTGTATCTTTATGGAGGCGTCTCTCTGGTTCGTGTCATGCGCGTGGCTTGCCACCCCCACCGCCCCCCTCACCGCCCATTCACCATAGCACAATAATTATGTGCATGTGGCCAATATGGGAATCGTTGTCGTTGTCGTCTGTGGACTGCAATTGTTCTGTGAATGCGCCTTGTGTTCTTAGCCACGTGCAAGGTCGCAATTCCAATGACAAAATATTACACATTTAATTGTGCATTCGAGTAAAGCCAGCAATGTTACAATCAATACAAATACGAACACAATGGGCAGAGCTCTGCCTTTTCTTTAAGAGGAAAACCCCCTTTAGAACCTATTCTTTGCCTTTAAAACCTTCCCTATTTATCTATTAGTCATAGGATTTAATCCATTCATTCCTAATTAAAGCGACAAATCGACTATAGCGAACCATACCTAAAAAAACCATCCAACCTTTCGTCTACTCCTACATGTACTCTCTTTCACGCCCTTCAATTGAACTCATCAGTTTATCTATAAGTTCACCAATTTGAACCCTTCTTTAAACGTAGAATCCGACAGGACAACTGTATCCATTTAGTCCAAACAATCTTACCTGCAAGTCGGTGCCAGTTGTGCCCGGCTGTGCCAGATCACAAGCTGATATCCAAGGATTAAGGCGTGTTAATGCGGTCGCAGTGCCGAGTATGGATTTTTTGAGGTCCACTGGTGGCGCTTTTGTGGCGCCGATCGTTGTTTTTGTTGTTGCTGCTGTTGTTGTTGCGGTGGATGCCGCCGATGTGCCACCGTCCTTATGGGCAATCGCAATCAGATGCGACGCATAAGCGTCGTTTTCACTACTCCTTCTCTCCTCTCCTGTCTCCCTTTTGTTGTTGTTGTTGTTCTTATTGCTGTGACTGTGACTGCTGTCGTCCTGTTTGCTCCGCTTCTCGTTGAGCTGCGCATGCAGCACACTCTCTTCAATCAAACGACTCTCGTCCTGTTGCTGCGAATCGGTTTCCTGCGGTTGCTGTACTACCGGTTCCACCGTTTCGACACGCTCCGCTTGTTCCTTCTGCGGCTGTGTCAGATCAAGACTTTCAACTAGATCGTAATCGTTCTCCTCGGCGTCTTCGCTCAACTTGATCAAACGATCGAAGGACTCCTCCGACAACAGATCGTCCTCAGCGACCAGCGCAAAGATGTCCTCGTCCGCTACGACGTCTGTGTCTGCGTCTGAGTTCGTGTCCGCTTCCGCGTCCTCGTCCAAGGCACGCGATGAGGCGTATTGCACGGGTAAACCGCTGTTACTATCCAACAGTTCTTGCTCTTGCTCCTCCCTCTGCTCCTGCTCTTTGACCACCGCTCGCTCTTGCTCCTGCTCCGGCTCCTGCTCGGGTTCTGTTTCCACCTGCAAGTCCTCGTTCTCGTTGAGTAGCGTTGCCTCGCTGGACTCGGGCACCCCTGCTGTAGACTCTGTGCCCTGTGCCGCCTCCTGTCCGGCCGTTCTGGCCTCGTCGAGACTGCGGGCACGTCGCGTCGAGGAGGCGAGTAAGAATTCGTCGTCGGGTGCTTCCTGCAGCGCCGCTCGCCGCCGATAGAAATCAAAATGATGCGGAAAATGGTGAGCGTTACGGCCGCCTGGATCACCAGGGCTACCGAAATCGCGAAATGTTGGCAGCAGAAATGAGAAATCGTTGCCGCCACCAGCATTCACAAAATTGGACGACTCTCTCCCTGTGCCGCTGGGCGAGTCGTAGCTGGACGGTAATGTTGCTGCCGCGGATTTTCTCCTATTTGATGTTGTTGTTATTGCTGGTGGTGGTGGTGGTGTTGTTGCTGTTGTTGTTGTGCTGATTATTATTGTTGTTGTTGTTGCTGTTGTTGTTGTTATAACCGAGCTGCTGCTGCTGCTGCTGGTGCTGGCACGCCGAGCCCCCGAAATAAACGCAAGCGCCATCACGACCAGCCCGGGTCCTGGCCGCATATTGACCTCGGGTTCGGCGGTGCTAGCATGGTGCAGGCCCGCTTGAGACGCGCTTGCGACTCCAATTCAATGCGAGTAATGATGGGCTCATGGCCCCATCATCATCATTATTAATATGTGGGTTTCGTAACGATCTTCAGCTGTTTCCTCAGCTTCGTCTCCTTCGTTTCAGTCCACGTCGTCGTCGGCGTCGTCTCCTCCTTTATCTCTTCCTGTTCCTTTTGCCACTCTTTCTCCTGGTTTTTTGGTGGCTTCACTGCCGTCAAGGCGTCTCCAAGCGTTACAGTTACCGTTACCGCTACCGTTTCCGTATCCTGGCAACTGCTCGGCTCGTCTTTGCTCTCTCTGGCTAGCGGCATGAATCACGTGGTTTAGCAGTAGTTAAAGCTACAATTCGAACACAGTCAATAGATGGCGCTTTTGTTACTTCTATTACGATTTCCGCTTTACCGCTTTTTTCGACAGCTTTTGACCTATTTTAATCCTAATTAATTTCTTGTTTATTTTGACGCAGCGGATCGGCAGCGCAGCGGCGTTTAAGCTGGCAGAATGAATGAATGCAGTGGGAAGCAGCACAAGAAGAACGAACAGGGGGCAACAGCGGCGGCGTTGGCGTTGACGGCGGCAGCGGCGACGGGGGGAGGGAGGAGAAACACAGCGAAACACAACGTAACGTAACGAAACGTAACGAAAGAGAAAGTCGCGACTTTAGTAAGCTTGCGTTAAAGTAACGATTAACGATAAACACGATTTATAACACACTGATATCGATAACACAAAACATTTTTCTCTCTTTTAAAAATTTAACTACACTTTCATTTGTTGCAATTTCTTTATATATTCTTATTCTTAATTTTTGTATTCCTTTTTATACTTTTCTTTTGCTTTTTTGGGGCCGTCGTTTGTTAGTTGTTGCTGCGATATTGTTGTTGTTGTTACTATTTGGTTGTTGTTGCTGCTGCTGCTGTTGTAGTATTTGTTGTAGTTGTTGTTGTTGCTGTTATTGCGACACTGCTGCACATTAACCTTGAAATTGAAATTCGTGTGTGTCGTGTGTGTTTTTTCTTATTTTGTTGCTGTTGCATGCTTTCTTCTTTTCTTGTTATTTTTGTTTTCTTTTTTTTTTTTGGTTTGAACTTATTGCCTCACGCGAAGGTCACATAGCAGCAAGTAATTTTGTTGTTGTTGTTTTGGGCTGGACTGCAAGTATTTTATTAATTAGCATTGATTTCAAATTGATTGTTCAATGTGTTTTACAAGAAACAAAAGACTTTTATAGCTCTTGCCGCAGCGCTTGGCGTTTTCGAAACCAAACGAAACGAAACGAAATTTTCGGTTTCGTTGTCGCTTCTTTATCACAACGCTCTTGCTCTCGCGCTCGCTCACAGGCTCGTGCCCGCAGTCCCTCTCGCACTCACACACTGGCTCTCGCTCTCGGTCTCGCTGTGTTCGAAACGCCAACGCAAGGTTTTTATGCGCCCACGCTCCAAACTCAGCTGCGCGCTCTCTTTGCGCTCTTTTTTTGCATTTAAAAACGGTTAGTTTTACCGTTACATTTATCATTGACAGCATTGAATGCTTTGCTTAGCAATTGCCACAAATATAAAACGCATTTAATTGACAAACAAAACGAAACAACTAAAACGAAAACGAACAAGACAAAATTAAAAGAACTTTGGACTTTGGACTGTCAGCTGCATTTGTAGCATTAGCACAAGCAAGTGACACAGCAGCCAGCCTTAAAGCAAGCCAATAAGCAGGACTGTGAGAGAGCGAGACGGAGTGTGAGAGTGGAAGCAGCTACACGAGGTTTGTGCGACGACGACGAGCACATGACGAACCCGAAGCAAAACGAAGCAGCCGCAGCAGCCACCGCACAAAGAAGAACGCCGAAAAAACCGTTGCTAGCACACGCACACACATACACAAAATGTGAGACAGCAGCACACACACACACAGAGCAAAGAAATTTATATAATTCGCAGCAGCCAGCGACCGACGCTGCTGCTGCTGATGCTGCTTTTACTGTTGTTGTTGTTGTTGTTTTTGTTATTGCTGCAAACACAAAACAGCGGACAAAGCGCTCGTGGGTGGGTTGTAAATGTGTGCGTGTGTGTGAGTGTTTATGTGTGTGTGTGAGTAGTTACTTAGGGCAGCCAGGCAAGCACTCGGCGTGCCTTTTGTAGCAGCATGAAGTAGTCACCGTCTTCTTTGTCACTCTGTGCGTGTTAGTGTTGGTGGTAACTGTAAGTACGTAAGTGTATGTGTAGCGCCTAAGACGACTGCGACAGCGACTGCGGCGCCTGCATGTGGATTTGGTTTTGTGTATTGTCTGTGCGCTGGTATTGGTGTTAGCTGTGGCTGCTGCTGCTGATTGTCCAACAAGAAGCACAAAATGTTCTTTTTGTTTAGCGCACGAAGCGTAACGTTTTGTGTATTGTTTTATATTTTAGAAATTTATTTTCTTTTAATTATTGTTTTTGGCTGCGTGCGTGGGACAAAGGAAGCTGCGCTTTTAATGCATAAAAATTCAAAGTGATTGTGATTTCAGTGACTGACTCGCACTCGTTCGCGCTCGCTCTCTCTCACTCCCACTCCCATCTCTCTCTCGCTCTCGCCACACTGTGCGTTTGTGTATTTGTAAACTTTCACTTTTGTTTTATTTGCTGCGTTGACACTGCGCACACAGACACACGCACACACACACGCGCACACGCACACACACACATACATACATGTGTATAGGTATTTTCTCTTTAATTTTTTTTTCCTCTTTTTTGGTGCGTAAGTATGTGTGTGTGTGTGTGTACTACTTCGGGTTGCGCTGTTTCTGTGCGGCGGCTGCTTATATAAGCCCGGAACATTCACACACAAAAAACTATTTGGCCAAAATCAACTTTTTGCAAAGTCTTTTCTCTGCTTTTAACTCAATTCTTTTTTCATTTTCCGAATTTTCTACCATTTTGTTTATGCAACGTGTTCGGACTTGCGGCCTTTGTCAAGTGATTTTCACATGTATTATATAACTTTTGGCATTAAACTGTTGTATGGCTTAAATGTGGGGGCTGTCGATACGACACTTTTATATGAATTTGATCTATCGATCGCGAATTATCGATAGCAGGCACAGTACTCCAAACACACAGAGATTTGCTTACGTTACGTATTGAAAACTAACGTAAGCAAATGCCTAAATAAACGTGTGTGTGTGTCTGTCTGCCTGTATGGATATTTCTTCCAAGAGCGCAGCATCAACTGCCGTAACGGCCGCGTGGGCGGAGGCTGAGAGGCTCAAGGAGTGCGGCTAGGGGCGGCGGGAGGCGTGGTAAAGCAGCAGCATCGTTTGTAGACAGTGGCAACCAAGAGTTATGTGCTTAGCAGCATTTATTTTATTTGATTTCTTTTAGTTTTAAGCACCAACAAAAAATGTTTCCATGCTCAACAAATTTGATTTAACAGCGATAACGATAATTTATCAATTGCCGTTGGTTTTTTTTCACTTTTTCTCAAAGGGGCAAATCGTTGGATTATTTTTTATTGCAACTGAAACATTTCAATTATTTTTTATTAAGCTTTCTATCTTTTTTTTTCTTGCTTTTATATTTCATTAAATTTTGTTTCTTTCTTTCTTTTTTTTTTTTGTTTAATTCTGTGTATTTATTATAATTTGCTGGTTTTTGGGTTCTTTTGCTGCTTGACTCTTTTTTTTTTGCTTTTTGCTTTTTGGTTGGACAAAAACAGTTTGCGCGACGAGAGCAGGATATACCGTTACAATCCTGCTTCTTGCTGATGGCCCCAAACGGCACTGACTGTGCCACAAATTGCAGATGGCGCTTAACTGGAATATGCCAATGGCCCGAGCTGCCCATGGGGCAACACGAGCAACGCATAACGCACGACGCTCTCTCTCGCGCTCACGCTCTCGGTCTCTCTCAGCGCTGACTAAACTTTTTTGGGAGCGCTTTTTATGTCGCTCTCTGGCGCGCTCTCAGTCTAAGTCTGACAGTTCGAAAATGCTGGAAAGCTTCCAGCGCTGTTAACTAACAGAGCTGCTTAACACTTGTGTCTGTGTGTGTGTGCGTCGCTGTTGAGATGAAGCAAGAAAAATTACTTGCTGCAGGGCACTTAATCACTAATGACAGCAACGCCAGCGTCAACTGAGGCGGCGACAGCAACAGCGACTGCGACTGCGGTGCCTGAACCTCAACTCACTCAAAGTGCGTTGGCGTTGCCGTTGCCGTTGACGCTAACGTAAACGCAAAGCGTTTGTGTCTCCACTTGACTCGAGTCGAGTCGACTCGACACTAGACTCGGATTACGTTCTGAGTCTTGAGTCGCTGTGTGTGTTTGATTTCTTTCTATTTCTTTTTTGGATTTTTGTACTATTCTGTTTTGTCATTCTGCTTTCGTTTCGTTACGGCGTTTTGTTTCACTTGGCCTAAATGTCTAATACCCTATAATGTCGTTTAATCCCACTCAACGTGCTTTAGTTTCGCTTTGCAGCTTACAAAGGCGCCACGTAAGGCACGACGTAAGAGGCGTTCTCTAATGACGTTACGTTGCAGTTGACAGTACAAAACTAGCGCTATCGTTCTATCTCCCTCCCACGCTTTAATTTCAATACGAAAAAAAAAATAATGTAGCATAACTTTGAGCGCAAGCTGTCAAACTTGATAATCACAAACTAACGGAACAGAAACTCGGCCACAAAACTCAGTCGACAGTTGAGTTGATATCTGAGAACTTGCCACAAACAACAACAACAGCAGGATCCAAGGCCACACGACCTTCAGCGCAAGTAAAATACTAGACAGTTGATTTTCTCTGCCCTGTTGTTGCCTGAATAATTAACCTTTGTTAATTAGCCTAAGTATCTGTGCCACAAATCAAGTGTCCGCTAAAACGAAGCAGCAGCAAGTGGTAAACTCAACTTGCCGCAACATTGTGTTTGTAGACACCGCTAACAAAGCTTTGTCTACAACAAGAGGCAAGGATCAGAGCTGTCAGCTTAGCTGCAGTCATCAAACTCTAGCTTTAAAGCCAGGGTTCAAAAGTTCTTATGCTGCACATAAAAGTAGGCAACACTTTTAATTGACCAACGTTGACCACAACATCGCTTTGAAATCTGCTTGTCTGTCGGCATTCAAGTTTCTTTTTGGGGATTTGCAGTGATTTTCGTTTTCTAAACCACGTTGCTAGTGGATTTTCGACTGTCCCTGCGGACCACACCCGATGCGATAAGGATAAGGGAGCAGTAAAAGTAAAAGTAAAAGTGAATGAGCGACAGATAAAGCAGAGAGCACAAAGGAAAAAAGGAAGCGAAAAGCAACTTAAAAACAGCGACAACAAAAAAAGGGACCTAGCCAAGGAGCAGAAGGAAGCGAGGCAGAGAAGAAGAATACGAAGAATCCCACATAATTTGGCTTGGAAACCATTTTGCTTCAATTTATGCGCATTCCAATCAATAACTGTGACACATGCAACCAAGCAAGGAAGCAAGGACATCAGCAGCCACCAAAGCAAGGAGAGTGAAAGTGCTAAGATATGCCCCAAAGAGCAGGAGAAGGGGGCACACACACACACGCGCGGAGCAGAGGAATGGCATGGAAAGAGGAACAGAATGTGTCAAACTTATATGCGGGCAGCTGTATGTGTATGTGTGTGTGTGCGTGCAGAAATTGATAAGAAACAAAATAACCCTGAAGTAGAAATTTTGTGCAAAGAGCGCGTCTGAGAGCGACTGAGAGCGTGTGCGTGTGTGTGCGAGTGTAAGCGAAGAGAAAATGGAAAACAAAACCAATAACAATACAGCTGCTAACAACAGCAACAACAGCGACTCAATTCTAAGAAATTCTATTAGCAGAGCTACCACACACACACAGGCAACCACATACTCATCATAACGGCTACTTTTTGCTTGTCTTGAGTAGCGTTTGCTGATCGTAATTGCTTGTTATCGATAACAAGAACACCGCTCTGATGTTTCAGTTATCGCTAATCGTTATCGACGTAATCGAAATCAGCGTCTGACTTAACGCACAGACATTGAGATAACCGTTACAAGGTTGCGACGCTGCCAACGTCGCCGTCGTCGTCGTAGTCGCTGTAACGAAACTGAGCAACGAAAGGAAGCGGCAAGGATTTTGCGCAGTTATTCTCAGCAGCGAGTGACTGACTAACTGACCGAGTGACGAACTGACGCGACTTCTGCTCTTTTTTTGCACGCACAGCCAAACAACAACAACAGCAGCAAAACGAGGCAGAAACTGGCAAAGGCAACGCAAGTTTTGTGAATGAAATTTCGCGCAGGCACAAAGCGCACAAACAATGTTAAGTTGCCACACACACACACACACACACACACACATACACACGCACTCGCTCACGTTCTCTGGCAAAGTCACGCGGCAGGCGTATGCACAGCTGCCAAGCGAAAAGGGGGAACGACGGGGGCAGCAGCAGCAGCAGAAGCCCAAAAAGCAAAAGCAAACAATGTGTGTGCGAGTGTGTGTGCGTGTGTTTGGGTTCAAAGCTAGCAAAAAATAAGCAACCAAAATGAAACGAAGAGTAGAGTAGAAAAGAAAAGAGAAGCGCTCAACGCTGAACGCTAAGCGGAACGGAACATGTGGAATGGGTTGGAAGCGGCGCTGCGAGACCCAAAAGGGAATCGAAATTTTGCCGCTGGGCAGCGGGTAGGGGTAGGTAGGGCACGCAGGCAGGCAGGCAGACAGTCGTGTCGCTCTCACGGGCGTGGTGGTCTGGTCTGGTTGGGTCGCTGCCTGTGTCTTGTGCTGTGGGTGATAGCAACGAAAATCTTGGAATGAAATGCTGCTGGAAGGCAGCAAAGAAACAAAAAACGAAAGAAAAGAAATCAAATAAAATAAAACTAAACAAATGCTCAGCCTTTAACGCTGCTGATGACGGTACCACGAAGGCGGCTTTTTGTGGTAGTACTCGTTATGCTAGCCTCATTGATGGACTGACCCACAAATGTTAAGCGCTGCAGCTGCGATAATTATGATAAATTCCTGAGCAAACTGTCTGGCAGCGGCAACTAAGCAGATGATGGGATGAAGCTGATAATAATGATGAGCAATGAAGTGAGAAGTTTACGACTGCAAAATGATCGTAAAACTATCAAAATTTAAATTAATAGGAAAAAATAAAGATAGCTCAATACGTGGGATAGCTAAATGGGGTATAGATCACTTAGTTAAAGAAAATTTGCAACTTTTTAATCATTTTGAACTGTTTCAAGTGAGCAGCATTAAGTGATCCAACTGTAAACGGCCATAAAAATCGGACAACGTTGCGTATGCGTGCCGAGTTTGTTTTCGAACATAGTTTACCTAAAAGTATGCAGCAACTTTTTGCGCAAAGCAGCGCATTCGCTGTTCACACACACACACACACACACGTAATACTGCACGTAAAATGTAAATTTACACGAGTGTGAGTGTGTGAGTTGGGTGATAAAGCCATAGATATAGCTTGGCCTGCATGAGTGTGGATAATGGCGCGCCGAAAAGTCGAAACGCACACACAACACACACTCACACACACACACACACACACACACACACACATGCGCGCACATAATAAGGTGCGATTTGTCTCGCGCATAAAACGAAATTTCCTGCAAAACACACACACCCACACACACTGGCACACACACAACAGCTAAACTTGGTAGCTGAATGGTTGGCCAACAATGGTCGCTGCTGCTAAGGGAGGGGGGTGGTGCTGGGGTGACTGCAGAGACAGGAAGAGGTGGGGGTGGTAGGGCAGTGGGGGCTGCTGAGGTGTCGGGGCAGTTTCGATTGCTTTGTTGCTTGTATCTGACAGCGTGCCGATGTCTCTCTTCATGTGTGTGTGTGTGGGGGGGGTGCACGTGTGTGTGTGTGGAGGACATCTTTGTAGGTTAAGGCTCATGTCAAAGCTGGCAAACTGTGCGACAAAAGGCGTAAGGCGCAAGGCGTGGCACAAAAACTCGTTTGCCATAATTATTGCTTTTGTTGTGCGCTCGCTTGCAGCCGATACCGCTACGTGTGTGTGTGTGTGTGGGGGGGGGTGTTTGGATGTGTGTGTGAGGACCCGCATTATTATTTTAACCGGAAATGTGTGTGTCGTGTGTTTTGTGTGTTTTGTGCCCTCAGCGCAGTTCACACTACTTACAGTCAGTCAAGTAATTCCTTTGACACCAACTAATAAAATTGTTTATTTTTTTTCCCCCAACAATTTTAATAACAATAAAAATGTTTAAGGCCATTTTGTTTTGCATAACTCATAATGTTGTGGCAAAAACTAATTTGACTCACTGTGTGTATAAAATTTGTGAACTGGCTGAACTTTTTTTGTTGTGTGCGGAAGCTTTGGCGCTGTGTGTGTGTGTGTGTGTGTGTTTGTGCCGGCGACAACATTTAGCAAATTTTTTATGACAATGTCGCTTGGCTCCTCTGCCGCTATCTCAGCAGCGCTGTCGCTCTGCCACTCAAGCGCTCTCCCACTCTGCCCGCTCTCTCTCTCTCTGCTGTGGAGCAAGCTCAGCTGCTGACAGCGCCCACTTTTATGACAAATATTATGTTAAAGACCGAATATGCGCTACGCCATAAAAGTCAATCATTTTTCATTTCGCTTTGCGCGTCGTCGCTGTTGTTGTTGTTCTGCTTCTTCTTCTTCTTGTTGTCGTCTTCCATTGTTGTTGCTCTCGTCGCTCGCATTGCGTTTCTTCCCGTTTCGTTTCATTCCGCTCTGTCACTCTCAAAGCCATTCACACAAGCACCCACTCCCCTTCTCCTTCCCACCTTTCTCTTATACTCCCCACTTTAAATGCCGCCTCCCCCACCGCCTGCTTCCTTACACTATTTGACTGCTGCCTTTGGCTCTGCTGCTGCTTCCTGCTGCTCTCTCTTGCTCTCCCGCTCTCCCTCTCTCGCGCTCTTCTTTTTTTCTGCCTGTGTCCGCTGGGGACATTTAATTTTTGGCGGTCATTCGTTGTGATTTTCCTTGATATGCGATATAGTATTTTATGTACAGTTCGTTTATATGTATGTGTGAGTGTTTGGCAGTGTGTGCTTGTGTGTGTGTATTCTTCGCTCTAACCGTTCGTTGTTGATATTTGGCGCGGCTTGCTTCAATTTATGTTCTGTTTGCCGTTATTGTCGACTTTTCTTTATTTTCCTCTCATTTTTTTTGTATTTTAAAGGACCTTTTTTTGGGTGTGGATCACATTTGTTGTGTTGTTGTATTGATAAGTTCATTTAATGGGCACGGCCTGACATGCCACCCGCTTCCTGTCAACCCCTGACCTGCTCATCTCCCACGCATACAGTCAGTAAAGTAATTGTTTGTACAAAGCTGAAAAAACCGCATGTATTTTTATGATTTTTTATTGCGCTTTCCTCAGTTTTGTTTCAGTTGTTAAACATAAATATATTTTGAAAATAAAAAAAGGAATTCCCTTTGTCAAAAGAATTTACTGACTCACTGTACGTATGTGTGTGTGTTTGTGTTTTGGCATTTGTTTGAGTGCGTTGCGCCTAATGAGTTTAATGCTTTGTTATCAGCGCTGTAATCTGCTTATGTAATATGCGGCCAAAACTTCAACATAATTGAATCACACAAATTATGTCATGCTGTGTGTGTGTGTGCGTGTGTGTTTAAGTGTGGGTGTGTGTGATTTGCAGGCTCTGGGGCTTGACTTTTAAAAGCTTTAATTGTCTGATTGCTGACAATTAAAAACTCGGCTGATAACACAAGCCCAAATTGTCAATTGACAGAGCGAGACAACCACACTACACAAACGATCAAAGCACACAGACGTACTCACACACACATGCAGCCATTTGTCATGCCAGGCTTTGTTTACATTTTGCTTACAGTGCTGCCACCTAGTTCAAACAAAAAAACTACTAATTTTGCCTCGTCCTCTTTGTTGCTGTTACTGATGTTGTTATTGCTATTATTTTTCTTTGTCTGACAAATGCAAATAGCAAATCGTTTTAACGAAGCAGAGGACACACAGTAACTGTCATAAAGCAATTACTAGCAAATGCCACACCTGATATCCCAGCTCTATTTGTTTTTAGAGCAATTTTCAATACCCAATAACTCGATATCGTTTGCTGTCTCTCTCTATCTCTGTCTGTGCCGCTCTACGATTGCTGTCAATGACGGAAGGCCACTTTCATTTTGTAGGAAAAGCAAATGAAACTTAACGGAAAAGAAAATTACATCATGCTCGTTTCAATGGGTCGACATAATATTATTTTCCTTGCTTACTTTTTTTTTCTTCTTTTCTTCTTTTTTTTTTGCAGCCCTCATAGACGTGTGTGAGTGTGAGTGTGTATGCGTGAGTATGTGTGTTGGTGTACTTCATCATCATCTTTCGTTCTGTCGATTTTTTATTTATTTATTTTATGCCTACGCACATACGCGCCAAGCAGTTTGACAGGTGTCGCCGACTGAGTGGCTGACTAGCTGACTAACGGGGGTTTGGGGTGGTCGTGGGGGAGTGCTAGCCCTGCTGATGGCTGGGCTTGTCGCGGGCGTGGCTCGTCTGTGCCTTAAGGGAAACCTAGAGGGGACTTTGAGGGGTATAGCAGGGGTCGTTGAAAAATGTCTCCCTATTATTCTTTGTATTGTTTTATGCGGCATTTATACGCTTATTTTTTTTGTTGTCTTTTAATAGACGTGGCAAAGTACGCCAAAAACAAAAAGGGCAGGGCTACTTTACGTGACACACACAGGGCGACTCCATCTCACTCCTCTTCCCTGTCGCTACGTGTTGTCTTTGTCTGCTGGCGTTTTATCATCATCCAATCAGTAGATAAATAACACATAAAATGAGGTGCTTAATCGGGTTTGAAGTGATGAAAGTGAAACTGTGCCGAGTATCTGCCATCTCCCTCACCCTCTACCACTCTCGACTGTCTGTCTCCCTCTGAGCCTTTGTAACAACTTTATATTTGGATATCTATTACACACACTCACTCACACACAAACTCTGCCCCACACACACGCACTCACCTAGTACCTCTGTGTATGTTTTTCTCCTTTCCGCTAAGAGGCTGTCAATTATGCGTGACAACATAATTCTGGATTAATTTGTACGCGTAGACAAGTAATTTGTCATCATTTGTTTGCCTACATTAGCTGCAAAAAAACACACACTCAAGTCACGCACATATTTCAAATTTGGCGCACAGTGGCAAGTCTAAGTTATCGATAGGTAACCATATGACGATATGCAGTAGTTGGCAACACTTGCGCGCATTGTTGTGCTAATCGATAAACGAATGCGCTTACTGCTTTCGTTGGTGGCGCCCATGCACGTCGCAAAGGACGAACAGTTAAAATTAAAGCTTAAACGTAATAAAAGCAAGCAAATTTATATATTTAAGTTTTTAAAATGGTACTATAAGTGTTCCCAATAACAATACAAACTATTGTACCCAACAAAAGAACATGTTCTAGGCGTTCTTTAGATCTTGTCGTGTGTGAGCTCCTTCAGCAGACAGCTGTCTAGTTTTTTTTATTGTGCGTGCAGGAAAATCGAACAAAAACAGTATTATTCAGTCTGTTAGCGTTACCAAACATACGCTCATAATTGGCTAACAACTTTAAAGCACTTTATAGCAGTAAACGCGTAGCAACAAAAGGTAGCATAGATTTTGCTTAGAAAACACACAAATTTCGTTTGCCAAGCAACAGCAGCCGCCCACAAAGCCTGGCTTGAAAAAGGCTAGAAAAATGTCGAGGTAAAGCCGCAACAAAAAACCGCATAAATTAAATAAATAACAAAGCGATAAATAATGTAAAAATAATGCCAATGTGTTTAAAATATCAAAACTTGTTGCAGTCGTCACAAAAATTTGTTGTTTATTGATTTTGTTTGTGGCTGTTTGTTTTTTTTTTCTCGCTGCAATGCATTTGTTTAATAAACAAATTTGTTGAAAGTGTTTGTTTGTTTGTTGAGTATTTAAGGCGTTAATGGAGTTATAAGTGACGCGTTGTGTTATCAGCTAGAGCTTTGTGACAACTTCAACTGTTTTATTATCGGTCACTGGCTGAATATTTACGGCCAATGATTAAAAGGGACCACTGACACACCTCCCACACCACGCCCCTTTACGCCCACTCAACGCAAAGCTGCTCAAAAATACGCTAATTGAGAAGATTGCTTGTTAATCAAATTTGTTACGATTTGTGATCAATCAATTTGAATAAATCACTACCAAAATTGAGTTCATAAATTATTTACACTTAAAATTATACGCACTTTGGATTAATAGAGTAGCAACAGAGCTGCCCGACTGCTAAAGACCCTGTAGTAAAGTAGTTTACACCCAGACAAACTTTATATACGTTCCCACTACACAAATCAATAACTACAATGTTTAATTTACTTCCATTATAATTTCAGCCATGATTTGAGCGTCCTGTAGTAGCTCAATAAACAGATATAGAAATCCGTTCCGAACATGTAATTGACAGATATATCATCAAAAATGAGACAGAAAAGTTGGCGACACAAGCGCAAATAATAATTGTTTAAAACGCACTCAGTATCAACAATAACTACAAATTGTTATTGACAAACTAAGGAATTATTAAAAGTTAACTTTAAAATGCTCGGACGCACACAGAAGCTGCTTTTGGGCATCTCGATACTGTTGCTGGTCAACATCTTGTGGGTCTCCTCCAGCGAGTTGAGCAGGGTAAGCCAATAACCTCCTACTAAACTAGTTAGTATTTCATTCAATATTAATTTACTTTGCAGTTTCTCTATGATGATGACAAGTATGACAAGCCCTTCTTTTGTACGTACTTCAAGACGTCCATGTTTAGCATTTATTTGCTCATCATTGGCATTATAGCGCCCTGGAAGGAGTCGTGTGAGCGTCAGAATGGCAATTATGTGGTTAGTATGGGACTAAGTTGCGTCACTGCCTGAAAAATTAATAATTTCAGCAGTAGAAATCTTTTGACATGTAGCTCCCTTCCACAACAGAGTTAACTGTCAAATATTGAAGTAACCTTAAGCCCATTTAAGCATTTCAATAACTCCTTTTTATGCTTTTCTTTGCCCAGATGATGGATCAGAACGGCGACGATGAAAACTACTACTCGAATCAGGCTGCGCTGGTAGGCACACACCCCCTACCTCTCTAACCCCTTGTTAACACTTCTCTTCACTTCCAGGGCGATCCCACCTTTGTGCCCATACGCGTGGCCAATCCCATCAATGGCATACTCTCAGGCACCGAGAGCGATGACTCCAGCGTGCGTGCCGTGCGTTTCTGCAAAATGGCTGAGGTGCGCGAGATGTCGGCGCATGAGGCAACGGATGCGCTAATGGCACGTCTCTCCTACGCCGCCAGCATGCGCATCAGACGCCAGAAGAGTCATCACAAGACGGCCAAAACAGCGCTGCTCTTTTGCCTCTTGTGGTTTGCTGCCAATTACTTTTTGCAGCTGGCACTGGACATGGACGAGCAGACCATGATAACGCTTATCAGGTGGGCAATGGCTTACTTAATGCTACCTTCAAATAAGCTAACTTTTCGCTGTTTTTTCAGAACAACTTCAGGCACTTTGTTTGTCATTGTGTTGGCCACTTTGTGTCCCTCAGCAGCAGGCGATAAATTGAGCATTACGAAGGTGATTGCGGTGGTACTGAATATTGGCAGTGTGGTGGCCAGTACCATTAACGATCTGCATGATACGAAAATGACACGCGGCGTTTTGTTGGCGGTGTTTGGCGCATTTTTTTATGCCTCGTATTTGGTGTTTGTTAAGCGAAAAAGTGACACCGAGGAGAAGGTGGACATACCGTTGTTCTTTGGTGAGTTTTTGGATACTCATCCATAAGCAATCTTAATCAATTGCAGACATACCCATATTAGCTTTACTGTTCAATACTTAAACGCACGCAGCTAACAACAATCAAAATCCTTTTCTGGAATACCCACACTAAAAGTAATTTTTTTGCTCTTTCAGGCTTTGTTGGTCTCTGGAATCTGTTGCTGATGTGGCCCATCTTCTTTATACTGCATTTCACAAAGATTGAAACCTTTGAACTGCCCAGCCAGGGACAATTCGCGCTGCTCTTTATCAATGGCTTCATTTGCACCATGATCGCTGTGGCGCTATGGTTATGGGGCTCTTTTCTTACCTCCACGCTAATTGGCACGCTCTCCCTGTCATTGCAAATACCGCTGGCAATTGTCTTTGATGTGGTGCTAAGAAGCAAATCATATACATCCATGCACTGGATAGGATCACTGGGATTATGTGTTTCATTGTTGCTCACTTTGCTGCTGTTGCGCAACGATGAATCGGATCCGTTGATGAAACTGTTCAAGCTTATATATAGAAAAGTGTGTGGCTGCCAGAAGGCGAGCATTGTGAGGTATGAATTCATGAGAATTGATCAATTTTATTTAAACTAATTAATTTTTCACTTTGTTTCCCTTGCAGAGTCAGCGACGATGAACAACAGGAATCTCTGATTAATAGCAGCGATTAAAGTCGGATTCGGATAGTTTAAACTTATGCGAAGGCTTTTGAAAAACGCGCTTCAAAATTTGATCGAAATTGAAATTTGCTCACTGCAATGCAAATCCAAAACTTGGCTGTTCACGACTTCGTTTCGAATCGTTCTTTAATCCATAGCAACAAATATGGTATATAATGTATGTAGTTATAGATGATGATTATATTATATATATATATATTCCGCACAACTGTCATAGTTTATTTATGTATTTATATGATTAACGTTTTATAATTTGCACTTTTATGTACAATTTAAGATGATATATATATTTATTGTATTTTTCTGTAAATAGCTTTAGCCTCTAGTGTATATCTTCTCTATGTGATAGGTCTTAAAAGTTTGCTGAAGCTCATTTATTATAATTATAAACTAAATAATTTAAACTACATTTTATGTTTGTACTGATTAGATGTGCATAGCATAAACTTATACTTTGAAATAGAATAGTTTCCATATTTTAAACTCAACCTAATCGTATTGAAATGCACAGAATTATGTATATGTTAAAGACAAGCAACTATTATTATTAAATTGTAAATGTTTCCAGAATTTAAGTTGAAAAAACTCTATAAATAGTTTATGGCATCAAGTAATTGTATTAATAATGAAAATATATTGTTTTCAATTAGCAAACTCGAGTTGAAAATAAATGTTAGCCCGCAATAAAAAACCAAAACAAAATTACTTTGAATTTTAAACTTTGGCGCGCTTTGTCCGTCGCCTTGCACAACACTAAACAGTTGAAACGATAAGCTACCGCTGTGGCCACCCTGCAACCCTGTTAGCTTGCGATAGTTTTATCGATAGTTTGTTATCGGCACTGGGAATTAAAAGAGGGAGCAAAGCGCGTTGCCCCACCACTCTTTTATTCTATTTCTCGCTGTCGAGCTGTTAAGTCGTTTGGCGGGTTTTGACTCTTGAAACACTTGGTATAAAATGAAATTCCAATTGGCTTTGTGCCTGGTCGCCATTGCGGCCGGCATTGTGGTTGCTGATGAAAGCAAAGGACCCAAAGTGACCGACAAGGTAAGCAACATCCCCAAACACACACACACACATACAATCATAGAAACAGAGACTCACATGTATAAAAACATATATGTATGCAGTCATAATTGTGTACCTACGTCACAGGCACACACAAACAGATAAATCAGTTTGCGCTATTCTTTTCGAAAATGTTAAATACGCTGTCAATGTATTTGTTATTTTTTTTTTCTTTTGCGTAGGTTTTCTTTGACATCAACATTGGCGGAGAGCCCGCTGGTCGCATTGAGATCGGTTTATTCGGCAAGACTGTGGAGAAAACCGTGAGGAACTTCAAGGAATTGGCTGAGAAACCACAAGGCGAAGGGTAAGTAACAAAAATGCACCGCTAATTGGCGCATCAACACAGACTCAGTCACCCACACACACACGCGTATACATACACACTTGCGATAGTGGTATACACACGTACGCACACATACATTTATAGGTTAGAGCCGCAGTAGTTCATATCAATTACGTGGCGTTTAAGTGAGAATTTAGTTGATAAACGTAAATAAGCATAAATAATAAGAAATGTGACAAATTGATTTGTTTACTTACCAAACAGTTAATTTAACAATTGCCTTTGTTCCATTTACAGCTACAAAGGCAGCAAGTTCCATCGCATCATCAAAGACTTTATGATCCAAGGTGGCGACTTCACCAAGGGAGACGGCACCGGTGGACGCTCCATCTATGGCGAACGCTTCGAGGATGAGAACTTCAAGCTGAAGCATTATGGCGCCGGTTGGTTGAGCATGGCCAACGCTGGCAAGGACACCAATGGCTCTCAGTTCTTCATTACCACCAAGCCAACTAGCTGGTTGGATGGCCGCCATGTTGTCTTCGGCAAGATCCTCTCCGGCATGGATGTGGTGCGCAAGATCGAGTCCAGCGCCACCGATGCCCGCGATCGTCCCGTCAAGGATGTCGTGATTGCCAACAGTGGCAGTATTCCAGTGGCTGAACCATTTGCCGTTTCCAAGACTGATGCTACCGAATAAAAAATGTATTTTACCGTCGGCATTTTTATGCAAAACATTTTTTGATTCACATCTCTCTCAACATAATCAAATTAATACAAAATAACTACAGAGTTAATCGAGTTCAGAGCAATCGGTATAGATTGAGTCTTGCATTTAATTAATTTAATACTCTGCTCAATTATTCACAAATTGTAATTGTAATTGTCAAAAGAAACATACATAATAACTATGTGATACAAAAGAAGAAAAGAAAAATCAAAAACAAAACATCTTTTTCCTACTCCTACTCCTTCCGCTATTCACTTGCTCGCTGTCTCACTCTGGTTCATTGAACTGGTTTTGACTGCCGAACTGTGCTGTCTCTGTGCATGTATGTGTGTTGGTATTGTTATTGTTGTGTGCATATATGTGTGGACTTACTTTCTTTGCACTTCTTTTGTCTCCCTTCAACGCAACCGGTTTCAAACGACAACAGATTCATATTGTACTACAAAATAGCGACTTTTTTTTCGCTAATTTCTTGCTATTCTTCGTCCCCTTTTTGCTGTTCTTATTTTAGTTTTATTGTCATTTTATTTCGTCTTACAAAAAAAGCTGACGCTTACACAGCATATTAAATTAATTCGTGATCTTGATTTTAGCAACGTCTTGAGAATTTTTTATGCATATAAAAATAGACTTATTTGATTAGTCAATGACAATTTCAAGTACTCAAATTTTGATTTAACCTTGGATTGAGACAACAATATTTGGAGAAAGCTCTGTTAACTGTTAATAGCTGAAAAACACATAATTGGCATCTCATAGTCCATCATTTTTTAGTAATTAGCCTTCTATTTAATTTACTGACTGCAATGCTTGCCTGTAACGTAATCTGCACTGCGTATCCCCTGGCAACCCCTCAATCTGCACTCTTCACACACACAATATGCACAGATGCAACTTAAAGGGGAGAGCGCATTGGAGCATTTGAGAGGAGCGAGAGCAGGAGAGAGGATCACTCAGAGCAACAACAAATTTGCCTGTGTCAGTGCAATTGTACCCCATTCGCTTAATAAAAGAGTAGACACACACCAACATGCACATGAGTGTCTGTGTGTGTGTGTTTATGGAGATTGTGTACGTATTGTTTATGTCGGCGGCAATCTCATGTGCCACATATGTTTCCAATACACTTCCAGATAGTCTTGTATATGTATGTACATTTGTACGTAATATATAGAATAACCACAGAAATTCTGGACGCTTTAATGATTATGTATTTGTTTTGCTGCTTGTGGAGCAATCAGTGCTGCAAGGAAAGGCGCTTGGAGAGGAGGTTTTAGTACTAAAGAAGGAAACTTAGTTGGAAAAGTTTTTGAAAGGCAGTAGTTACTTTAAAACTTTACTTAAAATGGTTAGTATTGAAAATTTTAGTTGAAAACGACTAGAAAGCTCATAGAAAACTTAATTGATAAGAAAAGTAGGAGATTCAGATTGAGAAAGTGAACTCTGCTGATGTGTACCAATGAAATCTTTTCACTTAAGTTTTACATATATTTTTCTATAGCAACTAACGTACAGATTGTTGGTGTACTTACTTTTGTTATTTGGCACTTGGAATCCATGTCAATCAGCCAAAATACTTGTACTCTTTCCCCATGCCAGCGAGAGTCACTTTGCGGTGATGCGCACTTTGGTTACCGAACTGGCCAGCAGGGAACACAATGTAAGTTTACACTACACACGCGGTATTAGACGACAAAATATATCCGGTATATTCTTTCACAGGTGACCATTTACGGTAGCCATGGTCTTGGCGAGCGCTTCGAACGCATTACGGAAACGGTAGTCGCACCGGAGTACCCCTTTTGGAGTAACTGTAAGTCAACACTTTAGCCTAGGACTCCATTTTTCAACATTTTCACTTTCCAGTGCAGCAGCACGCCGCTGCTGGAAGCAGCCTGGAAGAACTTTCGAAAATGGCGGACCACAAACTGCGCGCCTCTTTGGCCGCAGTGGGCGCAAAAGCCATGGATCACTTTCTCTCACAGCCTGCAGTGCAAGCATTACTCCAATTGTCAACGGCAGAATTTGATTATGACGTTATTCTCGTTGATTTTTTCTACACGGAAGCGCTTTTGTCGCTGGGCTACAAGCACCAGAAGCCCACAATTGGTATTGTGAGCACTGACTTTGCCAACTATATGCAGGCGGTGCAGGAATCTCTGGTGCCCGCGGCCTGTTCCCCCATCGATTTCGAGCTGCACACAACCGACATTGGGTTTTCACGACGTTTAAGCAATATACGCGACTGTATAGCACGGCGAACACGTTTTCACGACGATCACTACGCGGCGCAGGACAAATTAATACGCAAACATTTTAAACGTAAGTTTTCACTGTGCTATTGTGAATGGCACTATTTTTTAAAGATGTGGCAGCTCCAATCAGAAAAGCAGTACTGCAGTTGCTTAATTCATCAGTCCAGCAACGCTGAAACAAAATTTTTATAACTCCTTTTTGAAATTTGCTTTGCAGTTGACACCACAGTGATGGAACTGCAAGCGCATCACTTGTCGCTGCTGTTGCTCAATAACCATGTACCACTGTTGACCCCACGACCGCTTTTGCAGCAGATTATTCCCGCCGGTGGTCTGCATATTCGTGGTCCCCGTGAGCTGCCCTGGAATCTTAAGCGGTTTGTGGATGAATCTCACGGCATTATTTACATACAGTTGGGAAATGAGCAGCTCTGTGGTCAGTTGCCCAAGCAAAAGTTGCAGACACTCTTTGATTTCTTTGGCGCACGCAAGGAGAGCGTGATTTGGACATGCCACGATGTGAAAAAACTTGAAAATCAACCGAAAAACTTTATGATTCAACATTCAGTGCCGCAAATTGACATCTTGGCTCATCCAAAAGTCCGTGCATTTATCATGAATGGTGATTTGTTGAGCTTGCAGGAGGGCATTATGCGCCACGTTCCAATGCTGGGCTTACCCATTTTCCGCAACGAGCGCAAGAACATGGATTTGGCCGTTCATTTGGGCATTGGTCTTCAACTGGATTCGAGCAATTTTACCAGTGCGGCTTTAAATTGGGCCTTGGAGGAGCTGACAACTCAGCAGAGCTATCAGCTAAAGATTCGGGAGGTGTCCAGTGAGTTCCGGGACAGACCTTTGGGTGCATTGGCCAGCGCCATCTTCTGGGTGAACTATGTGGTGCGGCACAAAGGCGGTGCTGCGATCAGAACACGTGGCATCGATATTTCCTCCAATCAGTTACATCTTTTTGATTTGTTTGTTTATTATGCTGGTCTGTTGGCTACGTTTTGGTTTGTTTTGCTTGCTGTGTACTTTGGCATCGCATTTGCTTTGCGAAAGAAGCTAAACAATCAAAAGCTTTCAAAATTAAGTTAGATTTAAGTATAACAAGAAAATTTTGTAAAAGCCAAAGTGAACTAATAAAGATTTAAATATTTTAAATTCGTTAACTTATCGATTTAAATTTGCGCCACGCTCACGGTCGCATTGGCAATAATTGATTTTCGTGCATTGCAACCCTGAAAAAAAAGTGCTGCCAAGTCGTCAACAATCGACGGTGGCCATCTTCCTTTCTAAAGAATCGCGTTCGCACAGCAGACGTGTTTAAAACCTTTTTAAGTGTTTTAAAAGGTAATAATTGATTTTAAATCAACCAAAATGCATCTAAAAAGTGCTCGAAATGAGTGAACGCACGTGCATATGAATGCAAGCCAACTGAAGCGCGTAAAAACAAGTGGCGAGCGCAGCGTGTCACACGTGGAGTCTCGAGTTGCTCACCGAGTGTAGCAAAACGCATTGAGGTTATGTTGATTTTGTGCTAAAACAGAAACAACAATTACCTGAAATAATTGTGAAAACACCCGATTTTGTGTGTGAAATGCCCTTCTAATTGCTGTGTATTTGTGCGTTTTACAGCTCCGCCAATATGTCGACTGGTACAACTGCCACAATCCGCACCCGCAAGTTCATGACGAACCGTCTGCTTGCCAGAAAACAAATGGTGTGCGATGTGCTCCACCCTGGACTCTCCTCGGTCAACAAGACGGAGATTCGCGAGAAGCTCGCCGCCATGTACAAGGTGACCCCAGATGTTGTCTTCGCCTTCGGTTTCCGCACAAACTTCGGCGGTGGTCGCTCCACGGGCTTTGCCCTCATCTACGACACTCTGGACTTCGCCAAGAAGTTCGAGCCCAAATACCGTTTGGCCCGTCATGGTCTCTTCGAGCAGAAGAAGCAGACACGCAAGCAGCGCAAGGAACGTCGCAACAGAATGAAGAAGGTCCGTGGTACCGCCAAGGCCAAGATCGGTACCGGCAAGAAGTAAAAAGCCCACTGGTATAACCCTGATTGTGTGTGTGTGTTGCTGGTGGCGCGCGCACCGACAATTCCAAAAGTTGCTGGTTTATGCGTTAGATTCACTTTTACAAGTTAAATGACAACACAAATCAGTTGTTTACTTTTGGAGCGGCTTTTGTTTTATATGCTTAAGATAATAAAACTCTAAAAGTAAATGAAACAAAGAATTTTATTTTAAATCCATTTAGAATAGGAATTTAATTCAATATACAGTGTATAAATAAAAAAAAGAAAATTGGCTATAAACAAAAACAATGGCGTGTCGGCGTTGCCGTACATGTTAAAATAGAAGCTGCTTAGATGGCCACACTAGGTTGTAACAATCTGGCAACATTCGTTGAGCATTTCAACCCTACTAGCAACGCCACAAAAATTTATTGCAAAAAAAAAGCAAACCGGAAAAGATTCATATACAGAAATTGTATAAAATTGTTTTAAATGTCAGTAAATAAGTTGTTAAGCATTTTAAAGGACTTTTCATAGCACTAAACTCGCAAAAGCCAAAGCAAACGGACCGTGCTTGAAATGTCCATCAGCGGAGGTGGTGGCAGCGGTGGCGGCGGCATCGGCGTCTCGGCTGGCGATTGGATTTGTCCAGATATTGAGTGAGTGCGCGTAAAGCTTCAAGCGTAATGTTCCAAGCCAAGTGCGAGGCAGAGCCAGACTCTGTTGTTCAACACACTTCTCTTCCCCTCCCACTCAAACATAACAAATGAATTACAAATTGTTTTGTTACTCTCATTCATCCTGCAATCGTTTTGTGTGTATGTGTATGCATGTGTGTCTGTGTGTGTGTGTTGGTTATGATTGCAGCTGCCGCCATTTGAACTTTGCGCGCCGCTTGGAATGTTTTAAATGCAGCCGAGAACGTGATTGCAGCCTTAATGAAAAGCCGGATCGAGACAGGGATCGGGACCGGGAACGCGACAGGGGCAATGGCTGCAGCGGCAGTAGCAGCAGCAGCAGCTCAAGCAAAAAGAAGCTGGGCACAGAAATTGGCAAAGTAGCGGCGGACAAGTCACGTGGACTGTTCAGCGCCGAGGATTGGCAGTGCAGCAAATGTGCCAATGTTAATTGGGCACGCCGCCAGACCTGCAACATGTGTAATGCGCCCAAATTCACAGACGTAGAGGAGCGCACAGGTGAGTAGACCAAATCCTAGCCAAATAATGAACAGCTTAACAGTGAATCTCCTTTCAGGTTTTGGCGGCGGTTACAATGATCGCGGCGTTGTGGAGTACAAGGAACGCCAGGACTCAGATAGCGAATACGATGAGTTTGGGCGTCGCAAAAAGCGCAAGAATAATGACAAAGGCAGCGATGACGATCGACGTTCCGAGGAGGACACTAAACGCGCTAGACGCAGTGATATTGCTGGCGATGAGGAGGAAGATGACGATGAAGACGATGATGGGGATTTGTCCAAATATGATTTATGGGGCGACAACGAAGTGACCTCCAGCAATGCCAAGACTAAGGAAACGGACAATGGAATAAGCAGCAGCAAGGAAAAGACACAATTAGCAGCAGGTCCAGCTACAGCAGCAGGGGGAACAACAGCCCCGATAGGAAACAGAAATCGAGGCTCACGCGACTCCACCTCATCGGTGTCGTCCTCGTCCTCATCCAGCTCGTCCAGCTCTAGCGATTCCACAACAACCTCCTCATCTAGCAGCTCAAGCAGCAGCAGCAACGGCTCCAACAGCAAGCGGGGCAAGAAACGAGCTGAAGCTTCGAGGCGCTAAAAATAACAACACAAAACAAAACCCATTCAATTCTATTCATACACTTTCGTATAGTTTGATTTTTATCTACATATATTTATGAAAAACAAAAAAAAATAGCTGTTTATTTATTATTCTAAGTCCCCGCATCCACTTCCCATGACATGTAATGAACTCTACATAAATCACCGCACGAAAAAATCAATAAATTCATATAATTTAAGAATCGTTTCAGCGACTTTATTGCCAATTTGTTTATAACTGTTTAATGGAAGGTTTCATCCGTTTGCTTGCGCGTCGCTGCCGCCTCCGCTTCTCGCAGTGCCTTTAGTTCGGCTAACTGCTGGCGTGCCTCCTTAATCTGCTGTTCTGTGACGGTTACGGGTATATCGCAATCGATTTGCTCCTGTCGCACGAACGACATCTTTTTAATGGCATCCTCGAGGTAGGGTATCTGTTGTGCCTGCAGCTCCTTGTGATAGGCCTCCAGACGCTCCTCTTTGATCTTCTCGCAGTAAATGTCTGTTAGCTTCTGCAGCGACTCCTTACGTGTGACCCAGTGGAAATTTGTGGGTGGTGGTTTGTAGACCAAATCCAGTTTCTCCAGTACCCACTCGAAGCGTGGATAGTCCCAGCGTCTTAGATATTTAAGAAACTTCTTACGTTTTTCAATTAGCTCCTTTAGACGCACTTTAATAACCACATCCCGTGGGCTGGTCTCCATGTGCTCCTGGTAGCGCCGTATTTGTGCAGTCATCTTGGCCACTGCGGAAAAGAGTGTATTTTATACAATTTGTTTTGTTAGCATAGGTCATTTACATACACTTGGCTTCCATGGAGCCAAAGTCCTGGGCATGGCGTTGTACTTCTCTGACCATTTGATCCCGGTAATACCGTGTGGTTAGATGATTCCGATTGTTGCTCAGCTTAAAAAGTGACTTCACTGTTTCATCGGCACTGCAAGATATTTATATTAATATGCAGCACTTTTTAATTGTACTCTCTATTACCTTTTTAGCTCCTTGGAATCCTTATAGTCCGGCAGTATCTCATTTGGGTCCAGCGGCGGCAGCTTGGCGAGATCACCGCTTTTCTCAGGCTTGATGCACGATATCTTTTCGGGTCGCACCCATTTGATTTTCAGATCTGACTTGAACGCATAGTCCCGCACAAATTGGCGCGGCACAGCCTGCGCTATATTTAATAATTTATTCATAAATTAGGAGTTTAGTGTTTACACCAATCCGATTCGATTTGCCAGGTTATATCATTTGATGAGTGTATGCACACTAAACAAAAACACGATTATTCGCGCAACAGCTGATACCTGCTAGTGTGTACACACTGAAAGTGTTGCGATGTATAAACGTGACGTGAGCAATCGATAACAACGATAACATTACATCGTGGGTGGAAACCATCACTAGTCACCAGTTGTTGCTTTGTTTTGTGAGTACGCAGTGTTTGTGATTAAAATATTTTTAAAATCTTGTGAAATTTAAGAAAATAGTGAATATATAAATATAATTGAGTAGCGCAAGACAATGGCCCATATGTCGCACATGCTACCGCAGGCATCGACGCCGTCGAGCGTGTCGTCGGGCAGTTCATCGCGCACTATGTCTTTGATGGAGAAACAAAAGTACATCGAGGATTATGTGTTCCCCTACTGTGATGAGAGCAGTAAATACGAGAAAGTGGCCAAAATAGGTCAAGGCACCTTTGGGCAAGTTACATATAAAATAAAATAAACTAAGATAAATAATAATAACATTAATTCGCAATTTTCAGTGAGGTGTTCAAAGCACGAGAAAAGAAGAGCAACAAAAAGTTTGTGGCCATGAAAAAGGTGCTGATGGACAACGAAAAAGAAGGTGTAAGTACCTGAGCAATATCAAGAAACAAAGTTATTAATCCAGGTAATTAGTTTCCCATTACTGCGCTGCGCGAGATACGTATACTGCAATTACTGAAACACGAGAATGTCGTTAATCTCATCGAGATCTGTCGGACGAAGGCAACTGTACATAATGGCTATAGATCGACGTTCTACCTGGTTTTCGACTTCTGCGAACACGATTTGGCCGGCCTGCTCTCTAACATGAATGTCAAATTCAGTCTGGGTGAAATCAAGAAAGTTATGGCGCAATTACTTAACGGTCTTTATTACATACACAGTAACAAGGTAAGATAGTGAAATGAAATTGTATTAAATTGCATTAATGACACTTGATATCTATTTTTTTACAGATCCTACATCGCGATATGAAAGCAGCCAATGTGTTGATTACAAAACATGGCATATTAAAACTGGCAGATTTTGGTTTGGCCCGCGCATTTAGCATTCCAAAGAATGACTGTAAAAATCGTTATACAAATCGAGTGGTTACATTGTGGTACCGTCCGCCAGAGCTGCTGCTGGGAGACCGGAACTATGGTCCGCCCGTGGACATGTGGGGAGCGGGCTGCATTATGGCCGAAATGTGGACTCGATCACCCATCATGCAGGGCAACACAGAGCAGCAGCAATTGACATTCATTTCGCAACTTTGCGGATCATTTACTCCCGATGTTTGGCCTGGCGTTGAGGAGTTGGAACTGTACAAATCCATTGAATTGCCAAAGAATCAGAAGCGACGCGTTAAGGAACGACTGCGTCCATATGTTAAGGATCCCACGGGATGTGATTTGCTTGACAAGCTACTTACGTTGGATCCAAAGAAGCGCATCGATGCGGACACAGCCCTGAATCATGATTTCTTTTGGACAGATCCCATGCCAAGTGATCTGAGCAAGATGTTGTCGCAGCATTTGCAGAGCATGTTCGAGTATTTGGCACAGCCGCGTCGAAGTAATCAGATTCGCAATTATCACCAGCAGTTGACCACTATGAATCAGAAGCCACAGGATAACAGTATGATTGATAGGGTCTGGTAGATGTAATCCTCATTATTCTTAAGTTAGGTAAGAATGCATATATATGATTGAGACTGACTATATATGCACTAGTGTATTCAGCGCGCAGTACTACATGAAGAACATATGTACATACTACACAATTTTATATAAATATCAATAATAATCTACTTTAGTTGATTTCTCATGCGATGCGTAAAAAGCAAAAATTTCCATACAAGGTTTTTAAATAAAACAAAAGTTATTTCAAATGTTTCTGTCATCTGATTAATAATAAAGTGTTTTGTCCTAAAAGTCTCCAATAAAATACTAATTTTCTATAACTAAAATGCATTTTTAATTCATACGCTAAACGGAGAACAAAATAATGTTCTTCTGTTGACTATGATATCGGGAAATTAAGGGTGGCCATATCATATGGTTATTTTTAACCAGTGTTGCAGTGATCGATGATTACACTAAACGATGCATTACAAGACTGCACGATAGTGCTATCGACAGTTTTGTCAGCTCTATTAAAATGCACGTTGCGCAAAACGTAAACAAAGCGAAAAAAGCGGATAAAAAGCAACGACGCTGCCTCGCAATTATAAAATCCGATTGTGATGTGAGTGCCAGTGACGCGCCAACGCCTTTTTTGGCCATACTCAATGTGGGACTCAGCAATGGACTCACGGAGGAAGCGCTGCTCAGTGCTGCCGGCACCACAGGTGGTCAAGTCTCACAGGTGTTGATGCTGCCAACAAAATCGTATTGCTTTTTACAGTGTGCCACATTAAACGATGCTGAGCTCGTGTTTCGGGGCATGCACAATGTGGCGACTATAGGCCAGCAGGGAGCCGTTGCCTATCTCAGCTACGTTACACAATTGCCCAAGGAGATCGACCAAAGTGGCTGGCAAAAGCCTCTACCCACTGGCCTAATTCTGCTGCCAGACTTTGTGAGCGAAGAAGAGGAGGCAGCTCTGTTGCAGGCAGTCTCAGATGATGGCAACGATGCTGGCCACACGGAGGATGCACTGAAGCATAGGCGTGTCAAGCATTTTGGGTACGAGTTTCTCTACGGCAGAAACAATGTGGATCCTTCACTGCCCTTGGAGCAGCAGATTCCAGTGACATGTGATGATCTTTGGCAGCGTTTGCCGCTGACCTTTAAGCCGGACCAGCTGACGGTGAATTGCTATGAACCGGGACAGGGCATACCACCGCATGTGGACACGCACAGCGCCTTTGTGGATCCCATACTATCGCTCTCCTTGCAATCTGACATTGTCATGGACTTTCGTCGTCACAACGAGCTCGTCCATGTGTTGCTCCCCCGTCGTTCACTGCTGATCATGTCTGGTGAATCGCGCTACGATTGGACGCACGGCATCAAACCCAAGCACATTGACGTGCTGCCCACATCCACAGGAAGCCTGACGACACAAGCACGGAGCACACGCACATCGCTCACCTTTCGTAAATTACGTCGAGAACCCTGCGACTGTGACTACCCCACGCTCTGTGATACAAGGCAAGAGACTGCAGCTCCAGAGGCACTTACGGAGGCACTGGCCAACCATGCCAGTCACCTGGAGCAGCAAAATGTCCATGAAGTTTATGACAAGATTGCAGATCACTTCAGCGATACGCGACACACGCCTTGGCCCCAAGTCGCTGATTTTCTGCAGAGTTTTGAGCACTATTCGGTTGTACTGGATGTGGGCTGTGGAAATGGCAAATACCTCGGCTGTAATCCGCAAATCCTCACCGTCGGCTGTGATCGTTCGCTGGGTCTCTTGGCCGTCAGCAGCAAGGGACGTGGTCAGAGCGTCTTCCGCTGCGATTGCTTGCAGTTGCCAGTGCGCAGTGGCAGCCTCGACGGCTGTATCTCCATTGCCGTCATTCATCACCTGGCCACCACGGAGCGTCGTCTGACGGCGCTGCGAGAAATGGCACGCGTGCTGCGTCCCGGCGGCCGTGCGCTCATCTATGTTTGGGCAAGGGATCAGCGCAAGAACGACAAGAAATCCGCTTACCTACGTCAAAACAAAGCGGTCAACAAGCAGCGCACCACGGAACAGGCACAGCGCCAGCAGCTGGCTCAGGAGTTGCTTAACCCGGACTTGGAGCAGCAGCAGAAACATTCACATGTTCCATTGCCCGTGCACACGAATCGCACTGAGTTCCAACAACAGGATGTCTATGTGCCCTGGAAGACCAAGGATAAGCAGGAGAAGCAGACGACTTTCCTGCGCTACTATCATGTCTTCGAGGAGCACGAGCTGGAGAATTTGGTGGCTCAGCTGCCGGAGTTGAAGCTCTGTAGAAGCTACTATGATCAGGGAAATCACTGTGTGATCTTTGAGAAGAACTAAACTAAGCTGCTTGGCTGTAAAATACCCTGTACATATGCTGTTATATCAAATACAAACTATATTTGACTATATACCCTGTATAAACTGTTTTTAGCACAGAGTAGGGTTAGTTCTTCGGTTATCCCGTGATGCTTTGATGGCAGTTTCTAAATCTTAACCCAAAGCATCCAACTCTTGTTTATTTTGAAGTATTTCGTTTATTTGATTTCAAAAAATACACATCCACATATGTTTTATATATTTTAGTTTAGTTTTTAGCGAATTGAACCATAAACTAAGTATTACTTAGTTAAGCTTACTTTTGGACCCATTTGAATGGGGTTTTCTTTATTGTAGCTTTGGACCACAAAATTGACAATTCCTTAATAACAACAACTCGTGTTTGCTTTTCTTTAGAGTATGGATATTATAAAGTTGTAACTATTTTGAGTTATAGCTGAGTTAGGAGGAGTTAAGTTAAGAGTTTTGGATAGGTGCGGGATTGTGTATTTACAATAAATACTTGATGGGTTTTATGCTCTGGTAATTTGAGTAACATAACTAGAATAGAGAAGAGACTACCTAAAAAGTAGAGAACGATAGGGATAGAGCAAATGATTTCTGTGTGCTGATCAATCAGTTCTATAATATACCTATATATATAGCATATATCGTCACTATTATCGAAGTATTCACTTACATATATATCTTTATACGAAGGTACATCAAGTGAAACTATTTGTTTGCTTACAATTTAAAAGGATACATCATGAGTTTTGGTACATATATATGTATATAGTATAACTATAGTTCTATATCTTGGTATATATGTATATCTTGCTTTAAAATTACCAACTATAGATGATAACAAGTAGTTTTTAAAACACTTAGAACTCATCGTTGTGGGCACTTAAACTGATTTGACAATAGTGATTACAATATCATGACAGTTTTCTTCAAGTATTTTTCTATATAGACTATAGACTAGAGGTTTTACAGTTTCAACGTTTCATTTTTGGTCGTGGGTAATTGATATGTTAGCTAAGTTAAGTAACATATAGATATTCCGATTCATAGTGCCTAAAAGCTAAATAGTTGTGGGTGTTTTTTAAGGCCTAGACTACAAAATGAAAGTAGTTATAAATTTAGTTTTTTTTTTCTTGGGGTATAAATAGGTATGTGTGTGTATGGTGGTGCCCTAAATTTTGGCTATACCTATAGTATATGGTGTATATAATCGTAATTAGTTAAGATATAGTTTAAATTTATAGAACAGTAACGAGTTTAAACGTGTTCTACTACAGTTTTAGGTTTTTGGTCAGTTTTCTGACTAGAAATTCATCATAATATTAAAGCCTGATAGTTTTTTATCGTTAAAGCTGATTTATCAGTTGTGTGAGTGTATATACTATACGATAGTGTATATAACTAGACATATGTAGGTTCTCGTATGTTTGTTTTTGTTTTGTGTATAACTTCAGTCGTTGTTGAATATACAAAGCCGCTTCTTTCATTTGGTTCTATCCTAAAACTAGTACTGTTACTAACACTAGTCCTACTACTATATCTATGCTTAAGCCTATTATAGTTCTACTTGCATATCCTGTAGAATTCTCATGCCTTTCTAGCTTCACCGAAACACTTATTTTGAGCAGCTTCTTTGTCCACCTTTACGTCCATCCAAGTCCTAGGAGAGGAGTTCGCAGGGGGTTCTACAATCCTTGGGTACCACAAATTACGGGAATATGAAATGTTCTCCCCCTGCTAATCATCAAGTAACTGATTGTGAGAAAAAATTGGATCATGGGAATCACTACAGACTCCTTAATTCTGGTAACATACTGAGGATTTGGGTCGGGTGATTATGTTGATACTATAACTCGGGCGTGTCGCTTTAGATAAATGTTTCGGCTGCCATTTGTTACAAGCACTCGGAGAGCGGTGGTTTCTCAATTGGCGGTGATGGTCCGGAGACCGAAACCATTGGCACCGCACTGATCTTGGGCTTGACTATTTTAAGCCCAAGACCCATACTCTTGGGACTGTTGTGCGGCGAGGATGAGGCCGTCGATGAGCGTTGATGCACCAGCACGCGTGGCTTTGCCTCAATGGCAATGCTGGGCGTGGACGCACCCGAAACGGAGGCGGTGGCACTACCCGTTAGCAGGGGTATGTGTACCAGTTCCTCCACCGTCTCGGCCGAGTCCTGTGAGTCGTGTACTATGGCAGCGGCATCGCTGTGTATCAGCGCCGAGATGGAGTGAGTATCATCGTCCTGCTGCATATAGGGAGGTGGCGCCTCCAGGGAAATGCTGCCTACAATCATATTGGCCGTGGTGATTGCTGAGGAGCGGGCCAACAAACTGGTTACGGCTGTCGGCGACTGCTTCATGGAGTCGTGGAGCACAGGTAATGTGAGCAATTCTCCGGCCGTATTGCCGCACTCCTTCAGCTCGATGTCCTGGGAGGAATGATGCTGCTCCTGTTGTTGCTGCTGCTGCTGGACAGAGTCGTCGTCGGTGCGCCAGGGACGCAAGCTCTTCTGTAAATAAATTATGGAATCAGTTATGACCCCTCGGTGCTGCGTATAATAAAATATGTAAAATGTACCCTGCGTCCATTGTCGGTGATATTCTCGGCGCTCTTTGCCTTGCGGCAGAGCACGCTCTGTGAGCCGTGGCGTCGCAGAAACTCAATGGAATCGAATCCGCGACCCTCCGACGATACGAATATGGCCGAGTTGATGCGACTGCGCGTGCAACGCTCCGATATCGATGTGGAGCGCTCCTCCGCCAACATGTGGATGTGCTGCAAGACAAAAGACATTAGCAGAGAAGTGATAAAATGTGTGCACAAAGTTTCTATTTCTTTTTTTTTCTTTTCGAAGAGTTTAAACTTCGAAAGTTTTGCTCTTACGCGGCTATTGCAGTGCAACGGTGGGTGAGCAAAGGTGCCGCCACAATCACTGCTGTCGAACTGTAATCTCAATTGAAAGAGAGTATTAGGGAAGAGAAAGAACAAAAATAAAGAGAGAGAGATAGAAAAGAGAGAGCCACGGTGAAGAGAGAGGTGATTGAATTGTCAGACTTAACAAACGCTCACACACACACACACATACATAGAACAGTTGGACTTTGGAACACTGAAGATCCCGCAAAGTTTACTAAGCAATCCTCTTCAGGCAATTAACAAGAGCAAGAGAGCAAGAACAACAACAACAAGCGAAAAGCGTATAACAACCTGCATAATAATCTACAAAGCGATACGAAATTAACGGATTTGTGAAGTGTGTTGTGATTTTTTCATGTCCAGAAATTGCAGCTGTGTTTTTGATTTATTTTGCTTTGGTTTCTAATTTTTTGCTTTGTTTGTTTTTGGTTTTTTGCTGTGCTCTTTGGTGAAGCGCGAGTCGTTTGACTGTACAGGGTGTTGACGTAGCGGTGTTTGTGTTGGTGTATTAAAAGTGGGGTGAGGGGTGCTTTTATGTTCTGTGCTCGCTGAACGCTGCTTATAAAACGGTAAACGTACAAAACGGTAACGGTAACGGTAAACGAATAACGTGCCCAAGTACAAGACGACAGAATTTGGTGCATTGGCGACGTTTAGCACACTTACGCTGGCCGGCTCACTGTAGTTGCTGTGATTGAGCATTGACGATTCGGTGTGTATGGTATCGCTGGCGACCATGCTGTGATATTTCTGCAATTGCAACTGCAGCTGCGACGAGCCGCGACTCTCGCGTGATCCATCCCGACTGCGATCGGCGGCGCACGAATACTGACGTCGATACTGTCGACGCCGGCGACCGGCATTGGCACCGACGCTGGCGCCACCTGCTCCAATTCCCATGCCCATGTTGTAGCCAACGGCAGTGGCGGCGTTGCCAGGTGCGCCATAATCAGCGTATGCCAACGGTCGAGACGGCAGCGGAGGCGGGCGAAAGTAACTGGGATCATAGCTGAACTGTCGCCGTCGCCACTGATCGTATTGCCGATAATGGCTGAAAAGTCGACGACGGCGTAAAATTAATTGTTTTTTGGCCTCCAACACCTCGTTCTCCTCGACAAAGGTGCGCTCCTGTGAGTTCTTCAGTATGCTGCGCTGCTGCGCAAAGCGTCGCTGCTTCGCGTGGCCAGACTGCTGCAGTTGACTGCTGTTCGCCGAGAGTGGCAGCATGCGCTGTGGCGCTGTCACTGTCGCCACCTCACGCTGCAACAACAGCTGTTGATCCTCGGCAGTTGGTGAAGCTCCTGCTGATGTCGGCGCCACTGCCAGCTGGCCATCTCTGGCATTTGTGTCATCTCTATCGAGTACGGCGCTATCTATGCTATCCACATGCTCCAGCACATTGGACTGATTGTCGACACTTGGGCCGCGTATATAGGTGTTTATGGGTGTACCATGGGCATGGGCGTGGCCATGACTGGTGGCCACTGTGTGTGCGGCCGTTTCACGATGCGCTGGTTGCTAGCTCTCCACGTCGGCCTTGTGCAGCAAAGCAAACTGACAGCCGCAGTCGCGTTCCAGTTCTCTGCGCGGATACTGGAAGCAGCGATCAAAGATGCCGCAGCCCTCGCAGCGGGGCAAACACTGAGCGAACATCGAGCAAAAGAGAAAAGGAAGAAACAAAGAGAGAAAGGGAAAGAAGAGAGAGAGAGCGGCGAGAGCGGCAGCAGTAGTAGGCGGCGAGAGCGAGCCAAACAGTTGTTTTGTGGTTTGTTTTTGTTGTTGTAAGTAAGGAAACTTTTGTCAGTGATTTCATTGAAAGCTCTTGAACCTCGAACAAAGCTCAACAAAAAGCTCAAAACCAAAACTAACACTAAACTAATTAAACATTAACGAGTATTGAAAATATTTTAAGTAATAATATTTATAAACTAGATTTATGGGAAACTTTTGGAATCTCGAGTGTTTCCATGCATTGCAGCCATTTAAGCATAAAAACAAATAGTTTGGAACTATGAACTATGGAACTGGTTCATTAAGCAAACCGCCTGCTGTGCAGTTCTAGGTGTGACTATAGAAGTTGGATATTGGATTGGAAAAAGTTACAGCTTGTTTCTAAGTATTTAAAAGTATTAAAAAAAAATCTTCGTAGTGACGAAGTAAAGGTACCACTTCAAAAACCAACTGATTTTGAAACGGTACGACTATATCTACAAAAAAATTAAGAAAGAAACTTAAAAAATTCTAGCAGAAGCTTTGAAATTTTGTTTTGGGGTCAGCAAATCATAATAATGTTTGGAAAATAAAAAATTTTGGGTAGTTTTAGAAAACAGACATGGGAATTTAAGAGTTTCTGTTGAAATTTTGGATTACTATATAATTCCCTTCAGTTCTAAAATTTCTTACAAGTTATCGAATCGGTCAAATTCATTCAGTTCAATTCATACAAGAGTAAAATAGCAAAATTTACAGTTTTCAGAGTCAAAATGGTAGAAGAAGAAGCATTCTCAATTTTCATTGATTATTTTCGAAAAGGACAATAGAAAGAGCGAGACAGAGAGAGCGAGAGAAAGAGGGAATACGAGCGGGTCTATATGTGCACTAGAGTAAAGAAAATTGTGCACATTTTTTTTTTGGTTTTTTAATAATAATAATAATATTCAAATATAGTATTTACTTGGCTTGATGCAAAAGCTAATTAAATGCAAAAATATTGTTCGTATGCAGTAATAAAATTGAGAAATGAAATATTTTGAATACCTTGACAAAGAAATCGGGGTGTAGGTTCTATAAATAAAGCATGAACAAAAAAAAAACAGGAAACATAGGTGAGTATCAGAGAGTTACTTAAAACTCCAACCCAAAAACCCATTTGCTTAACACAATACCCCCCATTGAACACTTCCCACAAAGTAGTCCCCGTAGGGTCCCTTCTAATCCCCCACTAAAAGCTCTTTCCACAATGCATACCTGATGCGAGTGTTGTCCATTACAGCCGCTGGCGCTGCACACACCCGTTCCGGGCACCTTCAGCTGTTCGTGCTTGTAATCCGGCTGGTAGGGCAAAAGCATTCGTATCTTTCCCCAACGGTTGAAGAAGAGCGCTATGGCTCCGGCCCAGACCATCAGCACGATGAGCACAATTCCAATCTCAACGCCGCGTATCTGGGAAGGGGAAGGAAGAGTTAGGTAGAGTTATTAAAATTTCTATTAATATTAGTATTAGCATTAATATTAAAGTAAGAATTGTTCTTAGTTTTAAAACTAGTTTTGGTTTTTTAATGGCATCATTAATTATGGCATTAGTATACTGATAAACAGTAGGATTATTTTTTTGAGTTTAATAGACAGTTTGAAGTTTTTCGAATACATTTAGCATTAGATTCTGTATTTTTATTAGCTTTAGTATTATAACTTATATTAATATTTACCGTGGGTAACTCCCTCGTAGTGCTGTGCGTCAGAGTATTTGTGGCCGTGGAGGTTACATCGTCTCCAAAGTAACTGCCATTGCCAGAGCCATTACGTCCGTAGATGCCCAGAAAATCCTGCTGTGATGAGTTCTTGGGCAAATCTATAATTAAACAAATCAACAGAGATTTGAGGTGATTTTGATTACGCAGGAGAGATAGACAGCGATGGGGTAGAGAGGGATAAGAAAAGAGGGAGTTGGTCTGGAAGAAAGTTAATTAGTTTTGATTGCTGACTTACCCAAGGTGCGAAACTTGATCTGACCGCTGCTGCGATACTTTTTGCCCATCCAGATGGCCGTCACGGATAGGGAATACTGTGTGCTGGGCAGCAGGCGATCCAGGACAATGGCCTCGCTGCTGCCGGCAACATCCTGTACAATCCTGTAACTTAAATTAATTCAATTACCACTCTCGAACGACAACTAAGTGTGTGTGTGATTGTGTGTGGCTAATTGCAAGAACTACCATATACTATAGTAAATAGTGAGAGTTCAAATTCAATAGATGTATTTGTACACTGAGAGAAACGAGCGGGAAAGGTATTAATCCAACTAGGTTTGAGCTTTTTTTCTAAAAGGCAAGTACAAAAGTATTTAAAATAGTTTGCAAGAGATAAATATCCTTTCGCTAAGTGTAGCCGTGTGAAATATGAGGCCGTAATTACAGCATTTGCCCAATATTTCACTTTGTCACTTTGCCGGGCATTTACCCAAACATGTCCTAGATTTTACCAATTGAGCTCATGTTACTCTCATCATATATATACACCGATATATATATATATATATATATATGTGGACTATATAGTGTATGTGTGTTTTTGTGTGTGACTCTAAGTGCGTGTGTGGGCAAAATTGCCCCTAGACTTTTGTTGGCCTCTGTGCAATGTCTCTTGTTACAGTTACACAGCAAATGTCCGTGCTACAAGCACAACAGCCTGACAAATGATTCATTATTCATACACACACACACAGACACGCAGACACACACAGGCACACAAACAAAGTGCGCGACGCCACAATAGGCCCCCATGGAATCGTTGAACAGGCGCTTCAACAGATAGTCCTAAATAAAACCATAAGCTCGCCGTTATAACAGCTAATAGCAGGGACTAGAAGGGAGTATACTCGACTGTAAGAGACCAATTGTTTTCATACTAAATACCTTTTAAGAAGCGTAGCTAATCAATATTTAATGAGTTGGAGTGTAAAGAAGTGCACACAACTGCCAAAGACCCTGTACTTAAGCTTTAAAGTCTAAACTTTATTAAAACTCCAGTTTTTAATTAATTAACCTGACTTTTTCTCGCAGTGCATAAATTATGAATACGAAAATCTGACATTCCAGATGTCAAATCCCCTTTCCCCTATAACTTAATAGACCCCTGGCATTTTACAAACTGCAGAGCACAAATTTATAACAAAATAGCGACAAGTGCGCAAACAAAGCAGCCACACACGACTAGCAAATACCCTGTAAAATGTATAGAGTGGAAAACAACATAAGGCAACGATTAAATATTCGATAAAAATTAAAGCCCTAAGGGAATCCTGTTGAATTATTAATTAAATCGTGTGCCCCTTGACCCTACTCTCCATTGCTGGCGCCCAACAGCTGCAATACTTGGCTATAAATTGCAAAGGCCTCACAATTAAGTCAGTCGATTGTTACAGAAAATTTAAGGCTAACTTTAGTGCTAATTAAATGTGTATTAGGGCGGGTAATTAGCTGCGCAGTGGCTAAGAAGTACAGTCAGCTCAAAAGCTTTGATGTGCTGCTGGAAGTACCCTCAGCATTACCGTTATCTGTCATATAAAACAAAGAGAGAAATTTACTCAACAGTAAGTTAAATTAAATAAATAAAAGCTTGACTGCTTGTACATAACTAATACGCCCCATTGGCCCGTTTTTGGCCAAAACTTTGAAACAGGCCAAGAGGCATAAAGACAAACAGACAGAGAGAGAGACAGACGGACAGATTAACTGCCAGCAACAGCTAAATAAAGCCAAGAAGCAACATATGCGACAACGTCTAAAGTTTTGGGCTTATTAAAGCCAACGTCAAATGCCGCCAGGGGGCAAATCACATGCACTGCGAATTCGCAGAACAAATACACTGACAGAAACACTTAAAAGCCAATAGAAGACACTGTTTTTGTGTAGACAAAAGTGCCAGCAAATGTACCATTAAATTTTTCTGTGTGTAATTGGCAAAACGTGTTTAAATCTAGCTATATTTTGTTTGTTTACGGCATGACTATCTTTAGTAGAGTTATAATTATGCCAATTATAAATTTAAATGGAATTTACCACGCTAGTGACTAGGGTGTCTCAAAAACTGTTGCCTAAAGCCCAAAAAACGTTTAATTAAGCAAGTACTTCCCAGCCAATTTCATTTAATCCAAACTCGACCAAGTTTTCGAATCGATTTTCTGGCTTTAATGCCGGAAATTTTCTGCTGTGTAGTCATTGAATAGTGTTCACAGCACCATTCATTTTTGCCAAACATTTTGCCACATTTGCCGCAATTTGCACGCACGCTATGCCGATTGCGGTTCGACGGTGCGACGAGGCGACGCTTTGCCGGATACGTTGGTTTGGCTTGCTGGCCTTTCCGAACAGGCCAAGAGCAAGAGAGAGGAGAGCAGTTGGCGTGGCATTATAAATGCAGCTGAATTTATCGCTAGAGAATTGAATTCTCTTATTGCTGTTGTAGTGTTGTTGCTGAATATGCAAAAAAGCCTTGACTCCTGGCTCAAATTCTGAGAAAATGGAGATGAGAAAATGCTTAATGCTTTCAATTTTGAGCTCGTGAACATAAAAACTTCATATTCATATTTGATTTTTATGTGCTGTTGTTGCTGGCCCAAATGCTTGCCACACCCATGAAAGCTGACGCCCTGACCCCTTTTATTGTTTAGACGGCAAGTACAAAGGGTATAAGGAGCTGAACTCAGCGCAAGCAGCTTTAAATATATGTTGTTAGACTGCAACTGGTTATTTAGGAGTCTTGTGCACTCCATTCCATGTTGATTTTCTTGTTTTTCAGTTAGTTAGTCTGCAGCTCAGTGGATTTCCGGTTGTGTTGAATTAACAATCAGCTAACAAGCTGCGCGCATGCCTTTCAATTGGACCTTTCAAAAAATTGTGTCTATTACTCAAACTCCAAATTGAAAAATTGAAAATTCAACCTAAATACAGGCAAACACAGATACACACACACCGTTTCGTAGTTAGTGAAAAAACAATTTTTACTTGGGATTTTTAATAACTTATGATGGACATTCTGCGGCTTTTTGGCTTTTTGGGCACACACACAAACAAAGCTCACAAATTTTCATATTTTGCTACAATTTTCCAACATTTGACGTACAACATTTTCGGAAGGGTTAACCCATCTCCAGTTACAAACAGTCACACGCCACAATGAAAAGTTGTGGCAATATTTTGATGTCATATGCACACGCATACACTTAAGCACACACACACACACACCTACACACCCACAAGTTTAGACATTAGTGTTAACTTTTGTCTATGCGAGAAAAGTTTCAGGGAGCGCATATTGTTAGTTTTATTGCCTCGATTAGAGCCCTGTGCTTAACTTAAGATTAGGGTGCTGAACTATAACTTAAGTTAAGTTAAGATAGGCAAAATGCCACTCGGGCTAAGCAGCAAAGACTTGCTAAACTGTGTGATAATTAGAATTAAGCCCATTTTTCCTTAAACTTTATGCGAAATCACAATATAGTTGAAGCAACTCCTATTAAGTATACGTCACGTTGTGCTGAGCATTTTTGGCAGCAAATTAACAGTTTCCAAGCTAGCAAAACTTGGTAAAAACTGTAGACATTTTTATGCCACTTAACTTTATGTGTATTTCTGGCTTTTTATCATTTAAAATTTTATAGAGCCTCAGTCTTTGCGCTGTCATAACTTTGTCAAAAGCGAATCCTTTTTCAAACGCACTTAAGCATTAAACCCACTTTGACAGCTACATACAACTCACTCGAATCACCCTAATTTAATTAAGACTAAAAAGGGCTGAAACTTATCTTAAAATGCTAATACAAAAGTTAATTTCTAGTAGAAACCACCATAATAATAATAATAATAACATTCCAACTAATTATCCCATTAAAAATGCAAATTTTCGGCCAGGCAAAGAAGAAAACTTGAGCAAGTGGAAAAACGAAAAAAAAGTGTAGCACACTTAAGTGGGCCTTGACTCTTAACCTTTCCGCCGCATTCAATTAAACGAAACTGACAGTTGAAAAATGCACAAAATATGTAAATAAAATTGAAGAGAAGACTGGTAATCTGGATAATTGAGAGCTAAAATAATTGTTGAATGGCTGGTATTGTGAATATATAATGTATTGAGTGCACTTTCAACACAATTCAAACGAAATGCTCGTACATAATTCATATTGATTGGAAAAAGGTTATACGGCTGTGTGTCTGAATAGACTTTAATTGTTATTAATTATGATGATTATTATTATTTTCTTTTGCTTTTTTTTTTGTTATTGATGGTGCTTCACATGCGAGACAAATTGAGCTTGAAGTGTGAGTAGAAATGGAAGTCCTGTACTCGTCTACTTTGTCCCACAACAATCATTTGTAAATCCACTAGAAATTTATGCAGCTCGAGATATGTAATTTGTAGTGCTGGGCGTGTATGGTCGGGTGCCGCCATTTATCCCTACACCAATATATATACATGTGTATATAGTACACACGATATAAGTATTGTCTGCTGGTGGTGTCCCCCTTTGGGGGTTTACTTTATAGACCGAGTCAGCGAGTCATCGTCAACGTGTCTATGTACTAATCATACATTATTCAACGTCACAATTTTACTCGAAAAACGGCTGGAAGATACTCGTACCCCGTTGAGGGGTGTACACTACACTATTACTTCCTGGCCCCACTTTTACCTCTTTCACTCGTTCGCCGCGTAATGAGTACTCAAAAAAAATCGATACTAAAGAAACACACAAAAATTAAAAAACAAAAGTCCCAAAGTCGTAGAGTCGTTGAGAAACAAGGACTTATAAATAATAACAGCACATAAAACTGAATTCAACTGAAATGTAATACAATTTTTTGATATAGGCGTGAACTTTATGAAACAAAAACAACTAGTTTTAGGAGGGTGGGACTCACTAAAAAAGACAAGCACGCGCATGCAGTAATAGACACACACACATACGCACATACACGCAAGCGACCGCAGCTATTAAGTTCAAAACACCTTGACCACAATAACAACTACGGCAGCAGGAGAGCAACGTGGAGTGGAGCACACACGACAGTTAAGTACCAAGCATTACAAATTAGTTCAGAGTTCAATAACTTTTTACTCAAGACTTAATTTGTAGCTGAAGCTAGAAAATATAAACTTTCTAGACTACCCTATGACCTCCTCCTCTAACCAACCTATAAAACTCTTCTTACAGGTACTCCAAAATGAATTGGGGATTACAGCAGCAACAGCATGCGACCGAAAATGTAGTGCAGCAGTCAAACAGCAACCAAGAAAAAAATAGAAAGTCACAAAAGCCGAGCACTTAACTTATTACACGGCATTCGAATGTCCTTCAAGCTGACGTCTCGCCAAGAAGAAAAGAATAGAAAAGAAAGCTAAAGAAAAACTAGAAGCCAAAAGTCAGAAACCAGAAGCCAAAAGCGGAAGTCCTTAGTTTTGTAGCCGTTTTCCATAGTTCCACTCGAAATATGCAACGGCATTTTACTACTTCTCATTTCATAGACGGCGAATATTCGCATTCGCATTGCGAAAGTGCTGCGAGCACAGGACAAGGTAGGGAAGGTAGGTTTAAGAGTCGAGTAGAATAGAAGGAAGAGCAAGCAGTTCACGTAGAGCAACCGCAGCAGGCGTCCAACTAAAATATTACAATTACAAGCATGTTTTGCTTTCTCTATCTACCTTACCCACTCCGACCTTTTCTTCTCTATTTCGCTTCCTCCCTCTCCCTTCCATACTCTCTTTTTCTCTTGCTGGCCTGCCGCATCTTCCCTTTTGTTCTTACTTCCTTGTTCTGTGCAGCCGTTTACACGCTTTGCAGCTAACAATGCAATACACTGCGGGGAAACGTTGTCTAACTTATAGGAATTTCATTTATAGCTTTAAAATCAAATTGAGTAGAAATAGTGCCTATTAGGAGCTTAGTATTACTAAATTTATTGCTATGTACTTCTATTTACTACAGCATTTCAATTTTTAGTTTATTCCGATACCTTAAACATACATTCTTGGGCAGAATTTAAGCCCCCTCTATTGTTATTTTAAATCATTCCTTAAGAATTTATAACTAAATTCTATTTATAACCCCCAAAGCTTCAACAAAAATCATGTATCCTTCAAAACTTTAACTTATCTGTTTTCTGTACACTACAAAATTAAGTTTTGTTCAAAATTTGCTCAACTATGCAGATCATTTTTATTCTGCTTCTTCCTGGCTATTGACTTAAAGGTTTTCTTTGTTTTCTGTTTGTGTTTGCTGAAAGTTTGCTTTTTTTTCAGTGTAGAACAAGTTGGAAAACTTCAAGTACAACGCGCTGCATGTTTTTGTTTTCCCTTTTTCTCTTTTTCACTTTTTTTTTTTTTTGTCGGTTTTTACCAGAGTCGCGGTCATTTTGGCTTCAACTTTGTATTTGCTATTTGCGGCTATAACCCCGCCCACAGTCACGCCTCCGACCTACCGTTTACTTTAGTCGTTATTTAGCTCATGGTCAGTACAAACACACACACACAGCGCACACCAACTCAAACATGTCTGAGCCTGTCAATTGCATAAAATATTGTTAAACTAGCAATGACTTTTTGCATAATTGCAGTAAACTTTCTGAATAGCGAGTGTGGGGGAAGTGTGTACCAGGTGGGTGGGTAGTAAAGCCTGGGGGTGTAGTACCTACCTGTCTTCTGTGGGCTTATACGTGACTATGTATTTCTCAATGGGATGCGCCTTCAGATCGATCTGTGTTTGCCACGACACACGCACCGCATTTGGCGTCAGAAATGTGACCGTTATGTTCTCCGGTGTGGCGGGTATGGTGCCTGTAAGGAAAGCAGTAAGCAGATATTATACACTGGGAGAAAAAGTTGTACTAACAGTAAGTTAGAGCAGAAGTTGCTCTTCAAATCAGTTTTATAGCAGCAACTCGCTGCTTTTGTGCAGTGTATGCCAGGGTATTATGCACACACTCACACAAAGACACATATCGGATGTCTTATCGTGGCAATAGACAAGTCTATGTATATAGTGTACTCACCAGCCAGACAGCTATTGACAAGCAGGACGGCAACAATAAACACAAACATTGCGCTTCAATAGTTTCACTTGCTGTTGCTATTGTTGGCTGCTCTCCGTCTACTCCTTCCCCTCTGCTTCTTTTTGTTGCTCTTGTTCCAGCTCTTCTTAATCCTGATTACTGCTATGATTATGATGTGGCTTAGGTTGATAACGTTGATAATTGTGTTGTCCTGGCAGCGAATGTTCTAAGGTTTCCGCTTCGTTGCTCCTAATCTTACGTTGCCTGGCGTTACGTTGCGTTACGTTAATCGTTACGTTGCGTTGTTCGTTGTCGTTTTGGTTCTGTGTTTCTTTTTCGTTTTCGTTTAGTTATTTATAAGAATAAAGCTAACTAAAAAACATAAAAATCAGTCTTGCTTTTGTCGTTTTGCTACTGTTTTGTTGTTATCTTCTTCTAGTTGTTTCTATTCTTTCTTAACTTTATCCTGGCCAATTATGCATTGCAATAGTTGTTGTTCTTTTGCTTTTATCAAACTTTAACTTGCAATTTAATTTAGTTTTGTAGTTTTCTAATGTTTTATTCTCTTTGCTCTTTTATTTTTTATTTTTATAGCACACTTTTATGGGCTGTGCGTGTGTGTACCGTTGTCTTGAATCATCATCATCATACGACATTATGTGTCTGTGTGTGTGAGTGTAGGCCAAGGGGCTGCAGGGTATCAGGTGTCAGGGTTGAGGGCGTGAGACTGGTTGGAGTACAAGCTGTGAGTTATATAGCAACTCTTTTTCTTTATTCTCTTCTACACTCTCTCTCCTCTCTGCTTTTGGCTCACTCGCACTGCCGTGTTGTCTCTGTCTCTGTCGCTCGCTGTGTGCTCTCTATTTTGTTTGTTGTTGCTATATTTACTTCTTATTGTTTCGTGATACGTTTGAGTAAAATTATTCACATTGCGTTCGAGTTGCTTTTTTTCTTCTGTTGTTCACTTCTTCTGTATTTTTTTTTTCATTTTAACGGCAAGCCGTAATGTTTTACCTTTTTCCTATTGTTCATTGCCAGCTATTTGTTGTTGTTATTATTGGCCGTAAATAAAATCAATAATAAAGCGACTTTTGTTGTCAGTTTGTCGTTTGATTTTGTCGTGCGGCTGCCAAACTATTCTAAAGTTCAATTCAATTTTTTCTCTTCGCTTCGACTTTCAATTTTCCATTGCCGCTTTTAAAGTGGCTAACTTGCGTTGTTGTTGTAGTTGTTGGCTCGTTTTGGGACTGCCACAAGTTGAAATTAATTCAATGCGACGGCGACGGCGCTGCTGGGGGGCCACCAAAGCGCCACCTGTCGTCGCCGTCCTGAAAGTCCACAAATTAAATGTTTGCTTAGCTGTTGTTGTTTTCTCCCCTTCCGTTTTTCCAGCTTTTCCTTGTCGTTGCTTTTGCTGCTCGCTGTTTAATTTTATGCATTGCGCATTTTGTTAACAATTTTTTGGGCTTAATTGCCAAAGCATTTAAGCATTAATTTTCTTCGTTTGCTCTCTTGTTGCGCCTGATTTTTCCTTCTTTGTTTTTCTTGGTTTTTTTTTCTTACTGTTCCTTTTTGTTTATTTCACTTGTTTGCTGCTCGTTTCATTAAGCTCGTTGTTGTCGCTATTTATTATTGCTCCCGTTGTTGTTTTTCCTGTGTGTGTTTTTGTCTGCAATAAATCAAAGTTTTTGTTTTTGGCTTATTAATGCGTAATTCAGCAAGTAATTTAGACAAATTGTTTTACATTTACATTAATTATAATTAGCATTCAATGTTAACGTATTTCAATAGCAATCACTCAGACTTAGACTAACTAACTAAGACTGACACTAACTCATTCGGTAGTGAAAGTTTATCATCATTTTCATTACTCAAATTGAATGCAAACAAAGTGTTGCATACTTTACGGCCGATATTGTGTATACGTCATGTTGAACCAGTTGTTATACATGTGATGTGGACGGTGTTGGCTGTTTAGCCACCAGAAATTCTATATTTCATTCTTTTCTGGCTATAAGTTCTCATAAATCTCGCTATTTCTGCCCTTTTTTTTACTTCTTTTAAGCTAGAACTTCATATCAATCCTTCTCTTTAGTGCCCTCTCAATGCTGACAGCTCTGACACTCGGCCACCGCGTTTCCATCTACATATGTGCATTTCTAATGCCCGTACATATGTAATTTGATTTCATATTCATTTCACGCTCAAATTCAAATGTTTGAATTAACACGCAATAGATTTCGGCTTTTTTTTTCTTTTTATTAGCATTCGATCATGCGTAAATATTTTTCTGGGTATCTGCTGGGTCCCTAGAGTCTAGCAAGGGCCAGGTGCGTTCAGGTGTAACTGTGTGTATCTGTGCGTATTTACCGTACACAATTTTTGTTGTCTGCCTATTTCGAATGCCTGTGGTTTTTTCATTGTTTAACTAGACATTCGAAATATTTCTCTGACTATGTCAATTTAATAAAAACAGCTGGAATCTTTAATGAATTTTTAATTTGTAGTTAAGTCTGCTAAAAGAGCCGACAAAGTAGGTTATAAACAATTTGATTTTGTTGGGAATGTAGCACAGAAAATACACTTGCCAGTGGAGTAACTCAGGTGTTCTGCTTTAGATTCATCTTTTGTTTATGCGAACTTAGCATACCCCTTTCGCACGCTATGCCCACACAGTATTGACACTGAAAGCTATCTCTGGATTTCAATTAAAATTTGTTTACACTAACTGTTGACCAAAGCGCACAAAGTTTTGTTTATCAGCTGTGTGGGTAGAAAATTGTTTAAAACAAGTTCACCGGAAAAAAACAAATGATTTTTCCGTATAGGATTTAATGCTGTAAACAGCTATAATTCTCAAACAGTTTGAGGGCAAACAAAGTCAGCTGCTTTAACAGTAGATTAGCATAATTAGTTTAAAAGTATCAGATGACACGAGTGCTACATGGTGGCTAGGTCTATATATGTGCACATATATCATAGATACATAAGTGATTGGCTTGTGGGATTATGTATGTAAGTGTAAGTGAGAGTGTGTGGCACATTGAATATTGATAGAATTGAGTAGTATAAGTAGCTTAAGTGGGGAAAACAGTGTCTTTGATTCTAAGAGCATGCACTGAGAAAAAAATCACTGTTTAGGAAAGGAAGCGAAACTAAACGATGTTGGATTTAGTTCTGTTCCGTTGTTAAATCAAAGCTTCTATTTAAAACCATTTTATTAAACTTTAATTGTAGTTTTCAAAGTGAAATCCTTTTATTTTTTACGGTGTACCCATATTGGCTGAACGAAGTACCTGCTGGAATTCCTTTGGGATTTACGAGCTCACACGTCTGAATGCCTGACTGTCTGCCTGTCCAAGTGTCTGACTGGGTAAATGTGCGAATATGTTTGTTAAAGGTACGTGGCATCATTAAAGTCGCTCACATGGACCGGACCCCCCAAAGGATCAAAAATAATAGATGCAATTGCCAATGAGTTCATTTTAGTTTAGACAGCAGTTTAAACGTTCTGTCGTCTGTTGAATTATGTGTATAATTTTGTGAAAATTATGTGAAATTGTTATTAAATATGAATGAGTTATGAGCAACGCGTTGGAATGTCACAAATTCAATTGCATGCGTAATCAAGCCATATTCCCTAACTCAATTTAAATGTTAATGTCCGAGCATGAGAATTTCATTTGAAAGGCGACAAAAAAAATAACAGCTAAAAGGAGCTACAGTGGGGACTGTAGACTCTAAAAGACCCTGTACTTGGACTAAAGAAATAAAATATTTAAAAAACAAATAATTATAAATAAGAATTAATTTTTAAATAATTATATTGTTCCGAAATGATTTTTAACGAAGAGTTCAGATTTCCTTCTTCTGTTTACTGCTTTTTATACGCTCAAACCTAAAAGTCCTCTATGTAGCTTGTAATACAGGGCTTTAAAACAGCGTTATATTAACAACAAGCTGGTGACGTGCTCTACTAAATATTTCCTACTCGATGACGTTGTTGACGCACTGCCAGAATAATTTTTAATGTGTGTGTGTTTGTTTGTGTGTGTGGTAGTATTTGTAAGAGCACATGCAGTCCGCATAGTATGCTTAAGGCAAGTAGGTGAAAGCAGTTATCGTAAAATTAAAATGGCGGCTAGTACGCGCTGTCGCCGCTGACGTCGTCGTTGTCGTTGTTGCTGTCGTTCTCGCCGCTGTTAATTATGGCGACAATACATGCACGCATACAAGCGCACGCTTAAGTCACTCACTCACACTAGCTCTGCCGTTCTTCCATACTCGCACTCACTCTCTCTTCCTTCCGCTTACACAGCCCTTTTGCTTGCATGTCTATAGCGTGTGAGTGTGTAGTTTTTGTTTGTGTGTGTTGCTTTATGTTTTTATACTGCATACGTTGCGACTCCGGCTTATTGAGGACTTTTGGCATTTTGTTCGTCAAGTTTTTGTGTGTGACTGTGTGTTTGTCTTTGTATTTGTGTTGTTGTTTTTAGACCCCGTACTCTTTAAAAAAGAGTAAAGGGGGTCTATTAAGTTTGTCAGAAGCGAGATGTGCGTAACAGGCAGAAGGAGGCGTGGCCGACCCCATAAAGTATATATATTCTTGATCAGCATCAACAGCCGAGTCGATATAGCCATGTCCGTCTGTCCGTCTGTCCGTCTGTCCGTCTGTCCGTATGAACACCTGGATCTTTTAAACTACAAAAGCTAGAACCATGAAATTCACAATGAAAGTCCGTTATTATGTCAAGCAGATCAAGTTTATTTCAAATTGTTGCCACGCCCCCTACCGCCCCCGCAATGAGCAAAAAACCAGACAAACCTCGAGAAAATTTTTGTTTTAGGCGAATATCTCAGTAACTATAGCACTTAGGAGCACCAATTTTGGTATACAGGTTCCTAGAGACAGCCTTAATATAACGCCATTCAAAATTTTGAGCTGCCACGCCCCCTTTGCTCATCAGAAATAAAAGACTCTCCAGCTTCAATGCCTTGTTTCAGGCATTAAATCAAATAGTACAGTGTTGTAATTTAACATACGCTTAGAGAATTACTATTTCTAACTTTCCTGAAAGTGGCATCAAAATCCTATGTCAAACAACAGAGAAATTACGGTTCAAAGTTGAAGTTATTTTAAAGCAAAATCACTGCATGCGCGCAACACATACAAACAAACACAGAAACATACAAACATATGTTCGAACGTTTTCTCTACCTGCTGGCGGCAGCGCTGCCCGGAGCCGCTGGCCGCGCCGACCAATGCTATACATACACACATATGTATGAGCACACATACATATATGCAAATAATCGGAAGAATGATAGAAGAGGGGTGTGGTGCAACTGATAGAGTTGCGGCGCAATGTGGAACCTTCGCATGGATCGCGGGTTCGAGTGCTGACGATGACAGTTGTTAATTTATTTATTTTTTAATTTTAATTCAAAATGTAAATATTTAATTTTAATTTTTTAAATTTCATTTGAAAATTTTAATTTAAATAAAATGCAATACTATGGGAGTACGGGGTCTTTTACAGTCGGCTCGATCGACTGTAGCCTTTCTTACTTGTTATTTATGTTTCTGCCGTTGTTTGTATATTTGTGCTGTTGTTTGCGGTAGCCAGCCAACAGACAATAAATCAATCAGCTGTGTTAACATCAAATTGCTGGCCGCAGACAATTTTCCCTTTTTAGTGCGAGCGAGATAGAGCAACTAAATGATAGACAGTCTAAGCGTGTGTGTGTATATGTGTGTTTGAATGTATTAGTGAGCGCATGCTATTAACAAAAAGGTCAGTTTAGCCAATAGCTTGTGTCCACTAGTTCAGTGCTTAACTAAATTCTGCTACGACTTCATTGGAGCTCTGTGCTGCTTAAGTGGTTGTGTGTATGTCTTCACTGAGAGAAATGTATTTACTTTAAGCTGTAAAGGGCTCGCTTTAAGCACTGCTTTAACTGAATTAATGATGACTTATCTTTTAATTGGATTACTGAATGGATTACACTTTTATGAAATTTAAGTTTAATGCAAGTTTTAGCTCTGCGCTCTCAGTTTGGTAATTTTCTTTCATAACAAGTAAGAAAGGCTACAGTCGATCGAGCCGACTGTAAAAGACCCCGTACTCCCATAGTATTGCATTTTATTTAAATTAAAATTTTCAAATGAAATTTAAAAAATTAAAATTAAATATTTACATTTTGAATTAAAATTAAAAAATAAATAAATTAACAACTGTCATCGTCAGCACTCGAACCCGCGATCCATGCGAAGGTTCCACATTGCGCCGCAACTCTATCAGTTGCACCACACCCCTCTTCTATCATTCTTCCGATTATTTGCATATATGTATGTGTGCTCATACATATGTGTGTATGTATAGCATTGGTCGGCGCGGCCAGCGGCTCCGGGCAGCGCTGCCGCCAGCAGGTAGAGAAAACGTTCGAACATATGTTTGTATGTTTCTGTGTTTGTTTGTATGTGTTGCGCGCATGCAGTGATTTTGCTTTAAAATAACTTCAACTTTGAACCGTAATTTCTCTGTTGTTTGACATAGGATTTTGATGCCACTTTCAGGAAAGTTAGAAATAGTAATTCTCTAAGCGTATGTTAAATTACAACACTGTACTATTTGATTTAATGCCTGAAACAAGGCATTGAAGCTGGAGAGTCTTTTATTTCTGATGAGCAAAGGGGGCGTGGCAGCTCAAAATTTTGAATGGCGTTATATTAAGGCTGTCTCTAGGAACCTGTATACCAAAATTGGTGCTCCTAAGTGCTATAGTTACTGAGATATTCGCCTAAAACAAAAATTTTCTCGAGGTTTGTCTGGTTTTTTGCTCATTGCGGGGGCGGTAGGGGGCGTGGCAACAATTTGAAATAAACTTGATCTGCTTGACATAATAACGGACTTTCATTGTGAATTTCATGGTTCTAGCTTTTGTAGTTTAAAAGATCCAGGTGTTCATACGGACAGACGGACAGACGGACAGACGGACATGGCTATATCGACTCGGCTGTTGATGCTGATCAAGAATATATATACTTTATGGGGTCGGCCACGCCTCCTTCTGCCTGTTACGCACATCTCGCTTCTGACAAACTTAATAGACCCCCTTTACTCTTTTTTAAAGAGTACGGGGTCTAAAAATTTACTTTATTAGTTTGTTCCTTTTCTGTTGTTGTTGTATGCTATTGTAGCTGTTTATTCTTTGAGTTTATCGCATTTTCTCTCTCTGCATTGTTGTAAACTGGTGTAGAGAGCACACAATGCTATTATTTGCTGGGCGCTCGTAAAAACAAAAGCACTTGCTTCAATCTGAAGCCCAAAAGCGCGCTCTAGCTATGTGTCTATGGGTGTGTATACATATATTTATATGCATGTTTGCTTTGTGCATGTGTTTGTGTGTGCTCTGCAGTGCAGCCATGTACAAAGCAGAAGCAGCCAGGAAAAAACCAAATGCCAGGACAAACGGTTCGTTTGATAGTCAAAACTAAATTACGATGTTCAAATTGGCCTTAACTATAGGTCAGAGAGTAGTTTATTTTATTTGGCTTCAAATACTTTTCAATAAGAAGTGCAAAAGAGGCCATTTAAATTTAAAAATGCTGAACTTCTTGTTCTTCGCTACTTTAAAGCTAGATCTGACTCAAGAAAAAACGGCAATGTCAACACTGGTGTTGTGCAGTTTAAGCTCAGCTGCTGAAATTTTGTTAGTCTGCTCTCCTCCCACTCCCAACCATTTGCCTGCTACGACAATTCCCTAACGGCAACTATGCGCCATGTTCTTGATCCCTCTCTTTGGCGTGTTGCGCTCCCCACCGTTCTCCTTGGAATTTCAAAAGTGTGTCGCCGAAAAGTGTGTACACACACTCACACACAGGCATACGCATTGTCATAGGTTCGCTGCTTGGCACATGCATACATATATGTGTGTATAAATATACGCACAGTAATGTGCAGATATATACATATGTATGTGTGTGTTTATGTGTTTATATTGAGCAAGTAAAGCGCTGGCAGGCTGAACTGATTTTGCTGCGTGCAATTTGCTTACCGCTGCTGCCACCGGGCCAAAAATAACACAAGACGTATAAATAAATTGCCACATTTCAGCGTTTCAGCATTTCCACATGTGCAGCAGCGGCAACAGCAAACACGCAATGTTGCGGCCTGTGTTGACGACAGGCGGTAAATTTTATTTTAAATTGAATAAAACACATTTGTGCAGCTATTGCCACCCATTTTTCTTAGCCGAATTGAAATTTGATTTTCAATTTGACCTGTTGTAGCCTGCAAATATATATGTATGCATGTGTGAAAGTGTGTTTGTAGGTGTGTACACACTGGCAGCTACTTTGTTTATAAATACGAACTTCGTGTTGTTTTGGCGCGTTACGTTGAATGCTGTACGTGCTAAAGATGAACAAAGATTTATAATCAAAGACACACCAACACACACCTACACGAAGGCATTAACTGTAAATTCGCATTCTATAGCGGGGCATTAAAATGAGTTTTTCATTGCGACAGCTGCTGTTCATTCTGTTTTCTTATTTTGCTTATTGCTATTGTTGGTTTTTGTTGTTGTTGTTGCTGTGTTTTCGATTCTTCCGCTTCGAGTTTGCGGTATGAAAATGCGAACTAGCAAAATCCATTAGCTGTTATTCGTTTCGTTTCATTTCGTTTCGCTTTGTTTCGTTTCATTTCATTTGCCGTTTTTAATTTTAATACCTTTTATTGGCTTAACATGCAGCTCACTTCCATCCGCGAGACAACAAGAACTACAACAACAACTCAAACCATAACGGTAAAATGAACTTGAACACAAAACACTTACCAGGCTCAGGCTTTGTTCTCTTGTCCGGGGCGTTAATTGAGAGGCGCGAAGAGAATCACTAACACACACACACACGCACACGCCCCCCTCACACAGCGCGAAGCTTACAATTACAGTTATATGGACAAGCGCTTAACCAAAAATATGTTTGTATATACACCACATACATAGAGGTTTGTATGTGTATACGTGTAATATATATTGTAGCTTTTAAGTTGATAATTCACTTTGGTCTTTGTGGCTTTTTTGCCGCCGGCTTAGCCAACGTCACTTCACTCAATTGCCTGTCAACGTGACTATTCGGCTTGTCACTGCTGCCGCTGATAACAACAGACTAAACACGGCCACACACTATTCCACAGTCTTCCACTGACTGCGCTTTGCCTTTGTTCCTGTCTCTGGCACGCACTAACTCTGTCTCTCTCTCTCTCTTGCTTTCAGTTTTTCACTTTCTGTTGCTTGGTCTGGACACACAGCTTATATTTATCCGTCTGCTCGTACGCTGCGTTGTGCTGCGACCGACGCGTAAACTACAACTGAAATCGTTGGCGACACTTCGTTTGGTACAACTGGACGCAAGCTCCGAACAGCTGCACGAACGACCGAAGCTTTTTACTTTTTCTCTTTGGCGTCCAAAGAGCATATTGTTAAAGAGCTTTCGGTTGTGTTAGGTCGTGGTCGCGGTCGCCTAGTTGCCGGAAGGGGAAAAGGAAAGGGAAGCATTAACTGCGAACATTTTGACTTACTGTTTGATTGGCGTCCGTCCGACCGTCAGACTGATTGACAAAGAGACCAACAGTGGACTCTTAAGCGCATTATTAGAGTTCAACTGCAAAAGTGGACGGAAGTAGGGAAGCAGTAAGCCGTAGTAGCAATATCCTCCTCATTGCTCGTTAATGCGCCTCGAGTGCGTCCTAGGAAATTAAAAGCATACTTAGAGGCGTTTAATTATTTATTCATGGTCTTTTGGCACTGTTTGATTACGGGCAAAACGACCGCTGGCTTTTGCGCGCCAAAAAAAAGGAGCAAATAAATAAACTTGTTACTGTTGTTGTTGTTGCTGTTGTTGTTGTGGTTTTGGATGCCATGGAATTTGCTGTCAGGGCTGCCAAACAACAAATTCCTTTGTTTGATCGAATTTTATTTAAATTTCTTCGCCAGCTTGGGACAGAATACATTTTCATATCAAGACAAATATATATTTTATATAAATTCATCCAAAATGGATGAACAAAAGCGAGCATCGTTGGTTAATTCTGTGGTAATTAGGCCACGCCTCATCTATGGCCTCCGCACAGATGTCATTGGCAACATTCAATTTAACCTTAACAAGGAGGTCATGTACCCCGTCGAGGGTGTCCTGGCCTTCCATGACTTTGTGACCAACAAGCAGCGCTTCCTTCGCTTCCCCGAGGACACCAGACCAGAAATAATCGCACTCAGCTCTCATCGCAAGCTTATGGCAGTGCTGGAGAGACACTCAAAGAAGTGAGTAAAAGAAAATAAGTAAAAAGGGAACAGCAGTCGGTGTGCGGCGGCAGCGCAGCTACAGCGCTCTCACGATCGCAAAAGCTCTCACTGTAGCTCTGCTCTGTTCGCGGGAACGAAAACTGCAGCAGTCGCTGTGCAGCGTTTGACGAAGAAGGTGCACGCTGATCGCCAGTGCTGCTCATTTATCTTTTTATTGGTGATTATAAACTTTATCATCCCACAGCGGCCGCTACATCTCTATTTACGAGCTTTCCACCCTGAAGAAGCGTCGTCACCTGGAGCTGCCTGGCAATCACCGCAATGCCGAAGTGCAGCAACTTATATTTACCAATGACTCGAGGGCCATTGCCTTGGTCACAAAACCACCCAACGAGATGATCTTTATGCTTGTGCTAGACAAGACAAGCACGGTGATCGAGGGACGCGCCACAGTGCCGGGCTCCCATGGTGGCGCCGAGTGCATTGCCGGCAATCCGAGTGATTGTAGTTTTCTAGCCGTGGCTGGAGATCGCACACTGCTCTTGATGAGCAAATCTGAGCGTGGATTTACCATTAGCAACAATTTGAAGGTCACATATCGTGTCACCTCGATGGCTTTTCTGTCTATGGATCTGCTCATGGTGGGCACTGATCATGATCAATTGATTCTGGTCGAGAATGGTGAACAGAAACTTAGCCAGAAAGCCAGTGTTGCCGAAACTGTCGATCTGCTGTTGGACCAAGAGATGTTCGACAAGGAACGCGAGGCACTCGATCAGCGTTTTGTGCATCAGCAGCAGCTGGTCCTGCCCGACTGGCGTGTGCTCTGCATGACAGCCTTTGCCCGCGGCTTTGCCTATATCATATTTAACAAGGTGTTCGTCTTTGAGCGCGTTTCCAAGTTTAAATTTGAGCGAAAGACAGTGCTAACCGTACCCATCACACTCTATGCCGAGCCGCTTTATCAGATCACCAACCTGGCCGTGGATCACAAGCAGGAAACGGTTATTGTGACCTGTGCCCATGCTCAGATCTATGTTGGCATTCTCATTGTACCGGAGACTCTGAAGACCAAGCAGTTAAAGTTTGAGCCTCTAGGGGTGATGATCCACATTGGCGAGGTGGTCGATGTGTCCGTCTGCGCCTGGAAACCCATCATTATGACGGCCTGTAAGTGGAGAGAACTTTCTGAACCTTTCAATTACTAACTCTCCTTTTGTACTTTAGCTAGGGATCAGACGATACGCATCTGGAACTACGAGACTGCCAAGGTGGAGCTGGTGCGCAAATTCCAGGTGGATGTCAACATAGTGGAGCTCAATTCGACGGGTCTAATGGCAGCCATCGGCTTCTCCGATCAGCTGCGCATCACGCAGATCTTCATGGACGAACTAAACGTAAGTTTGCAGCGCTTTTCCTGCAACTCTGTAACCCTAGCTCCTTCTTTCCACCTTCTCCTCCTTAGATTGTGAAAACCTACAACTTTCCGCACTGCAACGACGTGCGCTACTCGAATCTGGGTCACCTTATGGCAGCTGCCTATGACAACAATATAGCTGTCACTTCGGTCTACAATCTGGAGGTGCTCATCCACCTGAAGGGCCACAATGGCACCGTGCTCTCCGTGGCCTGGACCAAGACGGATAAGTTCCTCATTTCCGGTGGAGCTGAGGGTGCCATCTACCAGTGGGACATTGAGACGGGTGCACGACTGCAGGAAATTGTCCAGAAGGGCACAGAGTATGTGACCATCTGTTGCAGCTTTAACGAACCCTTGACCATCTTTGCGGGCACCAATCAGGGTACCATACGTGAGTTCCAGGACTCGACGCTGCAGCGTGAGGTAACGCTGCCATCTAGGAACAAGGGATCAGTGTCGGATCTCTGCCTGGCACGTTCCGATCTGATCATGTTTATCGCCGATCACGAGGGCGGATTGTTTAATATGCAGCTGCCGTTCCTGGAGGCAGGTGGTGGAACCTTTACCAACTTCCGTTTCTTCGATGGACCCGTTAATAAGCTGCGATTCACCTACGATGGTTCCATGCTGGTGGCCATCTCGAAGCGCGGTACTGTGGCCGTCTGGTCAATGGAGAACATCGACGAGAAACTGGCGCCCATGGATCAGGATCTGATGAAGAGCCAGGAGGTGTTGATACCACGCACACAGCTGAGCGACAAGATCGAACAGATTACGAATCTGGAGCTGCGTCTCAAGCAGCAGGCGGAGGAGTTCCAGTACCAGTTGAGCCAGAACGAGATCTTTGATGGCCAGCAGTTGCAGGAGGTGCATCGCAGCTATTGCAGTGCCCTCGAGGAGCTCAAGGAGCTCAACAATGAAATCGTCTCACGTCACACAGAGGAAATGAATCTCATCACCTTCCAGATCAATGACATTAAGCAGGAGCATCGTGGACAGATGGATGTGCTGGCCAATCAGTACTCGGAACGCATGCTCATCGAGTATCAGAAGTTCACAAATCTCCGCGAGAATATGCTGGAGCTGCGCGAGAGTTACGAGGAGAAGCTGAAGAACTCGACGGGCACATTGCAGGACACGATTGAGGCGCTGGAGAATGACTACAAGAAGCAGCTGGACGAGCGCAAGGATCTCATACGTGAGCTCATGAAGGAGATGCAGGACAAGAAGGATGAGTTCATCAAGTACTGTCAGGAGGTGGAAATGGAGAACGATCGTAACATGATCTCCACCCAAACCGAGTACGAGAACAAATTGACCACCGAACGGAATGAGACGCAGATGTGGCGTGGCAAGGCCGGTGTGCTACAGAAGAAATACGAATCCCAGAGTAGGGAAATAGAGAATCTGCTGGAGGAGGTGGAAACACTGAAGGAGGAGCACGTCAAGTCACAGATGAAGATGGCCAAGCAGCTACGCAACGTGGAGGATCTGCAAAAAGACATCTCCGATCGAGATTACGCCATTGGGGCCAAGGAGAAGCGCATCCAGGAGCTGCTGCACAAGAACCAAGAGCTGGACAAGTATAAGCAGGTGCTCAACCACAAGATTGCCGAGCTGAAGGCACAGATCGAGCCACGTGAGTTCCAGATCAACGACAAACGCAAGCACATCATCGAAATGGAGCACGAACTCGAAGGACTCAATCAGAACAACATACAGCTGGAGCTGCAGCTCAAGGAGATGCGTGACAAGTATCTAAGCAACGTAGCCGAGCTACGCACGGAACGACATCGGGCTAAGGCGGCCAGAGAGTGCCTCACGGCCATCTGCACGGACATCTACTACGTAGCCGGGGAGGTTAACACGGCAGAGGGACTGAAGAAGGCAGTAAAGCAGCTGTTCCACAAGCATGCCAGCGATGATGAGCTCAAGCGCTTCGTTACCCTTGACGCGGAGGTGCGTGATGAGTTCCTGCGTCAACGGAAACAGATTGAAAACGTTTTGGCGCGCTACAAACTTGTCGCGGAGGACAAGAGTGTGCAGAAGAAGTACGACAAGCTCTTCCAGGAGAATGTGGTGCTGCTCGAGGAGGTGGAGAAGATGCGCGAGGAGACCAAGAGTCTGCGGGCACGCGTCAAGGAAGATTTAAGCTATCGCAAGTCCAGCAAGGGCAAGATTTAGTTTGATTTAACTTAAGTTCCCTTTAGAGGATTACAACCAAACGAATTATACTTAATATGCAGCAAAAAGTTATTTTAGTTCTTATAAAAAATTATGGGTCTATATACACAGGATACACATGTATGTGTACGTATACAAAAGCGTTAAGTTGTGTTGATTGATTAGTTTAGTTGGACCTCGTTTTCAGGCCTCCACGAGCTGTTTCTGAGCCCTGATCTTTTTAGTTGTTGCTTTGGTTTCGGCTTCCTCCTCTTCGACCTCATCGTCTGGCACTTCCAACTCGTTGCTGGGCACATTGGGTAACGGTAGTTGCGCTGCTTCCTCCGCTTCTAGTGCATCCAGCTCGGCCAGCACATCCTCCTCGTCTTGAGGTGTCAGTGCATCCGTCAATATGGCATCAATTTCCTGTTGTTTCTCAATTCCTTCGCGAGTTTCGTCCATTATCCTTTCAACCTCGTTGATGTCCAGCATTTCGTGCACCTTTTTCAGTGCGTCATTACCCTGCTTCAGGCCATCCAGCACCTTCATCTCCACTTGAGCGAACTCCAAATCAGCTGTTAGCTTTTCCAGGTTTTCCAGCTGCTTATCGGTATTTATAAGCATACTTTCCTGATATTTCTTTTTGCGCAGCAACAGTTTAGCTCGACTGGAAATGTAAGTTTATGTTAATTATACTGTAATTATAATATACTACCATAACTTACTCTTTTCTGCCCTGCTGCAGGCACTTCTTGGCCAGCTGTCTGTCATTTTCCAGCTGCAGTTCGATGCGTTTCTGGTACTGCTTGATGCGATCCCGCTGCTGCTTCAGATGCTACAGTTTGTGTAAATTTTAGTAATATACTTGATACCCTGCTTATTTTAACCTACCAGCACTGCCTTGTCCTGCTCGGTAAAGCGACTAGGAGCCTTTTTGCTAGATTTGCCAAATAGTGCACCCATTGTTGTTACTAATCCGGTGGGCACGACCAAAATATAGAGGTGACCGTGAATAACATTTCGAAGGCCAGTTTTCTATCAGAGTCGCTTTCGATAACAGTTCGTGCTGTTAATTAACAGTGGGATGTAAAGCTTAACAGCGCGCTTGAGAATTCAAATTTCAAATGCAAGCAACACAAAGCAATTTACCAAAAAAAGATTTAGTTTAATGTAAAAATGTTGATAAAACGAGTAATCTATTAAAAATATCATGAGCCAACTATTGCTATCGATCAATTATGTAAAGAATTAATCTCACATATGCTTAACTTAAATTTGAAGTTAATCAACCTGTAACTTTCTCTTGCGCTGCCTGTTAAATTTATAATTTAGCTCTCAGAGCTGTGTAGCAATCAGCATTATATTTTTTGTACATGCTGCGCCAGAATTCCATGCGTTCCTCATCGGGATTACGCTGCATCTGCCACTCGCGACCGATGTACATGTAATCCAACTGGAAGGCTTCCAGTTCACCATTTTGATTGGCCTTTGGACTCTGCACAGGCGTCCAGTTGTCCGCTGGTTTTCCATGTTTGGCGAAGTTCGCCCATGTGCGGCACAAACGCTCCGACAATTGTTTATCTTCTGGGGCATGAGTGGACTCATCGCCAGCCATTTGGAACAAGTAGAAGAGCTCATCACCATGGGCCGCTCCACGTAGTTTTTCCGCCTGCAGCAATTTCTTGAAAATGTTGCGTCCTCCAATGTAGTCGAAGCGATAGAAATAAAACGGCGAATTCCTCTGGCAATTGGCCTGAATCTCCGCTGCGAGATGCATGTCAAGATTAAAGTGATAATCCGTAAACAAATCCAATAAATTTTCAAGGCGTTCTATGGTCAAGGCTTGGCCATTGAAGAAGAATTTACGTAGATCCTTTGCAGCTTCTTGAGCCTCAGGCGATTCAGGATTCACGACCAAATTGCGGGGCACTAAACGTGCCAAGTCTTCATTGAAGAGCTCCAGCTTGCGTCTTGCTGGGTACAGCATTGGCGTTCCCTCCGCCGAATTGTTGCCCATCAGTACAGGCATGCCCTGTAGAAGTTCCTTGTCGTGCAGCAGTTCCAACACGGGTCTTTTGATAAAACTATCGGGACTGCTGGCGTGCTCCACAACTGGCTTAAATGCAAAGGGCAGTCCACGACGACGTTCATCCGCCGTCAACACTTTCAGAGTGTTGACTAAGAGGCCATCGGGTGTCACGTGCTTGGACTGCAAAAATTCCAGCAGACTATGATCGTCCTTGATGTCCTTTCCCTGCAGCAGTTCACCCATGTGTCGTGCCTTCTGTTCTGCTCGCAGCTGGAATACCCACTCCATGTTGGCTGTGCCGCTCTGCATGATCGCCTTGTGGAACAGTTTGTTGGCATGCGCTGCATACATATGTAGATGCACGGACGAGGCACCGGCGCTCTCGCCAAAGAGCGTCACGTTCTGGGGATCACCATTGAAACTGGCAATGTTTTCCTGCACCCACTGCAGCGCCAGTCGCTGATCCTTCAGTCCTGCATTGCCGTAAATGCCCGCTTCGGGTAGGCTGAGAAAGCCCAGGGCTCCCAAGCGATAATTCAGGGTTACCACAATCACCTCTTCCTGCATAAGCTGCGCTGGAAAGTGACTGCAATTGGAAGGAAAGTTAATCGATAGGATCTAATGGAATTATTGCTTTGTTTACTAGTCGTTGTTGGCATTGCCAGAGGCGAAACCGCCGCCATGTATCCACACCATGACAGGCAGTGGCGTCTTGGACTGCACCTTGGGTGCGTACACATTGAGGAACAGACAATTCTCAGAGCCCATCACCTCATTCACAAATGGATCACGCTGATGTGAGATATCCCGCTCCTTACTGCAGTCCAGTTCCTGTTGCGTAAAACTTTCCAGCGGCACGGGACTCTACAATTTGTTAGACACCTGTTGGTAAGCTTCAGCGGTGTTTATTCAGTTCACAGCACTCACCCGAAATCGCAGCTTTCCCACAGGTGGTTGAGCGTAGGGTATGCCCAAGAATCTCTCGTACTGAAATCCATTGGGCAACTGATGCTGCTCTCCGACCACAACTCCCTGTCTCACCGGCACTTTTACCTGATAATTTGTACAAATTTCAATTAAGTTGCTCCACCGCTTAATTAACTCACCTTCATTTCGCTGTACAGTCTGATTAACCTGCGTAAATTTTCCCGCTTCTGGCCGAAGTTTAACAACATTATCATAATCCAATTAAACAGACGGAAAAACGTATCAATAAACAGAGCGACAGACTAAAAATCAGTTCAATGTGAACTTTCGACTTGCCTCTGAAAATGCTCAGTTTTGTGCGTTCCCGTTTGGATGTGTGTGTGCGTATGTGTGGCTGTGTGCGTGTGCTCTCAAATCAAAAACAGCTGGTAGACTTAACCCATCAATGGGCGCTGCACACTTTTATAGCTCATTTAATTTAAATGAATGCCGACTTGAAATTTTACATGGTTAACCCTTCTGGCAACTAAAGAGTTTTCGCTTTTCAAATAAATTAAATTTAAGTTTGTAATATTAATTTGTTATAGCATTTTGTAACTCATAGATTCACTAATTTTAGCACCACCTGGGTGCCATTTTATTTAATTTATTTTAAAGTTGCTACTAACGCAGGGTATTTTGCCTTTGAGCGTCCTCGTCTGTAAACAAAAAATCCAATTTCCCCCCAAGTGTGCATAAATAAAACACATTTGTTTACACATTTATAGTTACATTTAAAATGTTTCTAAGTTTTATTTGACTAGTTTCATTGCATAAACATTAATACAAGTTTCAAATTCATTATTTATGTTTTCAATATAAGTTTTGTTTTGGTTTTCTTTGTTTTCTTTTTGTCATGAAAGAGCTAACTTTGCGGTAACTATAGGATCAGGAAGGGGAGATAAAAGGGGTGTGGTTTTGGGAGGTTTCACAAGCAACAACAATAACGACGGTCGAGCTGACAGTTTGAAGAGCCGAAAAAATTGGTGTTTTAGGTCAGTTAGAAACCGCAAGAGGAAAGTGGATTCCCCGGCAGAGACAACTTATTAAAGGTTTGAGCTTTTTTCGGTCCACAAACAATAGAAAACTCACCGTAGTTGAGGTTATTGTACTTGAGTTTGTAATAATATTAATAAACTTCAGTTAAGCTTAGTTTGTTTGGTTTTTTCGAAAGTTGTTCACATTGAAAAATATTGAAAACATTTACACTTATGTACATACATACAAGCTCTCGCACATACACGCAGTCACACATACATTCAAAACACTTAATAAACATTTATATAATTGTAATAATAATCATAGTAATAGTTATAGTAATAGTAATAATAATAATAATGTTTTGTAATAGATTAATAAGTATGTGTAGAGCAAACATTGACAACAATTCTGCCACAAATCTTTAGCTTTAGCTTTAGCTTGATCTTGATCTATATCAGTATTATTATTATTATTATTATTAATATTATTTGTATATTTATGTTCGAGACTCTTTTAGCCATGGTTAATTTGTTTGTTGCATTGTTTTCTTCGGTTTTTCTTATAAGTTTTCACAAAATCTTTTACAAATAGTAAATTGGTGTTTTGTTCTTCTTCGTCTTCTTCATCTAAAACTTCTTTAAACTCCTCCAAACTTCCTTAAACTCCTTCACATTTCTAACTAGAAACGTCTTAGCGCCAAAGTGCGCTTCAAATATAAACAAATCGCCCGATGTATGAGCTCGTATTGCTCCGAATTCTGTACCATTCCGCCGCGCTGCAGCCGTAGATTGCACACAATCCCCAGTATGTCCACAAAGATGTCTGGCATCTTGGGCAGCTGCTCAAAACCGATGCACTCCGCCCGCTCCCTAGACACAATCTCCCTGATGTGCAGTATGGTATTGCAGCTGAAACTGCTGCGTGTGTCCGCCTCAACAGGATTCGGTGACAGCTGCTGCAGATCGGAGTTGATTATACTACTGCCACTCAACATACCCGTCAGTGAGTGAGCCAGGGATTGGCGTAGCTGACGCACTGCATTCATGATGGCCGTTAAGCAACCGGTGCGACCTATGCCCGCCGAGCAGTGTATGATGGGCAACGGCTGCACCGCATTGAATATATCCTGTTTGTAGATCTCCAAGCGTTGGGCATTCAAATGGGCTACAGCCGCGTCGTCGTCCACATCCTCGTGGCTGCGGAACTCTGCCTCACATTTGCCCAAATTGAGCACATGCAGGCAGGTGTCCAGCAGTGTGTTAATGTCCCGCGGCGAATGATGATCGGGCCAGTCAGGATACCAATAGTGATAACAACAAATCTTCTGCAAATAATACTCCAAACGTCCCGCGCTCTCTGGCACATTGAGGCAATAGAGCAGCATCAACTTGCGCACCGAGTAGCCATTCCGACGCACAATTCCCACATTTTTGATCAGAAAGAAACTGCCATCCTGTGGCAAACTGCGTCGCAGTTGCTCTCCGAGTGTCACCTTCAGTGACTCGACTGAAATGTGCCAACGATCCGAGTCCCGTTCCCGCTCTAGCGTTGGACTCTCCGTCGTGCCGCCTGCCGCACTGCTTGCCCGCAGATGCGGCTCAAAGTAATCCCTGGCCAGCGCTGGCAGCTGAAACACCTCACCCTTGGCAGCCACCGCAAACAGTTCGTTCAGCTCGATGGGAAAATAGACGGCACACTTTTGACGTCCCGCCTCTGTGAAATTGGTGAGCATCACGATCTTCTGATGGTACTGCTGCAATATGTGCGTTCTGTCCACATGTGGACTGCTGCTGCTACCGCCGCCGTCTAGGCAGCGGCGTATATAGCGCTGCGTGTTCTGGTAGACCATCAGCCAGAACTCAAAGATGGTATTGGGCAGCGGTCCCTGGGAGGCCACATAGCACTTGGACGCGTAGTGGGGGCCCTGTAAGAGAGATTCGCATAAGATTCTTGGTTGGATTAGGTGCCAACACTTACCTTGATGTAATTGGCATTGATGTAGGGCAAATCCTCGTTGGCCAGCAGCGTCTCCTGGGCAGCTCCGCCTCCTCCTCCTCCTCCTCCTCCTGGTGTTAACGGCAATGGCGCTTGCAGCGGCGCAGGCAGCGCTCCTGTGGACAGCAGACCCAACAGACTCTGCTGATGCTGCTGGCGTAGATTCAGCAGCTCGGTGGCCTCCGCCTCGAGCAACACACGGGAGTGCTCATTGGGCAGAATCGTTTTGTAGCGATTTTTGGTCTGCGAACCAAAGACCATGGGTTTCTCCTGATGATTAAGTGGGAGATCCCAGAACTCCTTGTGCAGATCACGAAAGATGCGCTTCTGCTCCTCTTCCGACACCTGGGGCAGCTGATGGTCACTGCAGATGCGCTGCACCACAGCCTGATACACTGCCAGCAGTTCGCTGTCCTCCGATGTGGGCGGTAATTGATTGGTGGGCGTGCCACCGGCACCGCCATCCCTGCCGAGCACCAAGACCGGCGGCTGCTCCAGATTCACCTTGTAGCTGTGATCAAACACATGATTCAGCTTGATCAGATCGTATTGATTTAGGGGATTGGATGCATTCTGCAGCATTTGTATGCTCGCCAAGTAAATCTTGAACTCCTCGCTGGTTGTCTGCGGTGACAGTGGACGTGTCATAATGTTGCGAATGCCCACACCACCGCCCACACCCACGCCCATGCCCGTGGAGCAGCTGCAGAGCACCGTGTTGTCGCCGTGTCCTGCGGGCGATTTGCTTAGCTGGCCAGGATCCGCTGGTGGCTGCAGATCGGAGGCCGAGCCAAAGCATAATGGCTGCTTGCCGCTGCCAAAGTCCAGGAACTGGCTGCCATTGCTGCTCCGATTGCTGTTCAGATTCTCGGTGCTAAAGAACTTGCGCTGATGCGGCGCCTGAGCAGCGCCAGTGGCAACAGAGGCAGCACCACCGCAGCTGCAAATGGTAAGCCTTGGCTGCTCCAACTGCTGACAACCAGTGCCCGATCCTGCGACACTCATGTTGAGTGTTAGACTCTGATTGCTGCCACGTCGCTCGAGTAATCCTCGCTTGGGTGTGCTGGACATGGCGTTGAGTTCACCGCACGAGTTGGTGGTGTGAGACTTGAGGGTGATGCTATGATTCGAGCCACGTCGTCGGAACAATACCTGGCGTGTGCCCTGAGCGCTGCCAGCAGCGACAGTTAATTGATTCTGCTGCAGTTGCTGCTGCTGCTGATGTTGATGCTGGAGCTGCTGTTGCTGCTGCTCCAGATTGCAGCTGGACTTGGAGTTGCTGACACTGCCCAGACTATAGTTGGACACACTCAATCCACTGTTCATCAAGTTCCCACACGAGCTGTGGAGATTCAAGGTGAGACTATGATTGGAGCCACGACGCTGTAGTAGATTCATGGATCCCGCCATGCTCTTGGCCGGCAGATCCATGCTCTTCTGCTTGTAGGGTGACTCCGCCGTTGCCATTGTCGTCGGCGTTGTTGTGCTCGGCGTAAATTCCACCAGAGTAAGACACTCGGGCAGCGTCTTCAAATTGGTGCTGGAGGAGTGCAGCAGAGGATTCAATTTGTGGGCACTACGTGGTGCCAGATTGCTGCCTAACGTAAACTTGGCACTGCTGCTGTCCACACTGGAGGCCGACTTCAGCTCATCCGCCTCTAAGGAGCTCTGATATGGATTCTGCTTACGATGATACATCAGCCAATCGCTGTTGTTGAAACCCGGAGATTTGCGCTGATGACGTGTGCTGATGCGGCGACTGTGCAGGGATTGCTGTTGCTGCTGCAGCTGCTGGTTGTGCTGGGTATCGAGACGGGACAGGGAAGTGGAGTGCAAGCTGCCGGCACTGGGCTGCATCAGCAGATGGGACTGATTAGCGTGACCGGGCATGGGCATGTCATGAGATTCATTAATGTGCTGCACAACAATCGATAGCTCCGTTTCATTGGCTGCTGAGTCCAAGGAGCGTGCCTTCTCCTTGGTGCTCTTAATGGTGGGGGTCTTCGGCTTGGTTATAGCTGTGGATGAGGATGAACCACCTGATGCTCCTCTTCCTCCTTCTGTTGATGGTGATGGCAATTGGACGTCTGTGATGCGTATGGTGAGATTATTTTTATTCTTGCGGTTCTTGCGTCCCGCTTCCTCCTCCTGTACATTTGGAGCAGCATGTGGCAGCTTAGACTCTTCCGCTGCCGGCACCTGAGACTGCATGGGCTGCACCAGGGCCTGCACATCCTGCACCACATGATCGATTTCGGGAAAGCGAAAGAAATTTCCATTTTTATAGCCAGCGGAGTTGATGATGTTCAATGGAGAACCGGAGAGTGATTGATTCAGATTGAGATTGTTGATGGAGGTCAAGAGTTTGGGTGAGTAGCTAAGGCGACCGCTGGAATCGTTTAGGAGATTCGTATTCGGATTTGGATTCGGATTTGTTGTCGTCGTCGTCGTTGTTGTGGATATCGTTGATGAGCCTTCATCTCTAAATAGTATGGTGGGTGAGTTGTGTTCACTTTTCGATAAATACAGACTATCGTGATCGTTATCGGTGCTATGGTATTTTTTGGGCATGGTGTTCTCCTTGTTGGAGAATATGCGTCCATCCTGGGGAGAACACGACCGTCGATCGTACAATGAAAAGCGCTTAAATTTACGATTCAATGTTGTTGGTGATTGGGGTAATTGCGGTGATTGCTGCTGCTTGGGATTGGGATGGGCTATGGTGAACTGTTTGGGTGTATATGGTGCATCCTCATCAGGAGCGGTACGCTCTGTTGCTGTTCCAGTTCCAAAACCAATGCCAATTCCAGTTCCAGTTGTTGTTGGTGATGGAAACTCAAAGGAGGTTTGTAGAAAGTCCAGGGGTGTAAAATATGGTGTGGGTGTGCTCTTGTTGCTTTCCACATTGACATCGGCGGCGGCATCAGCAGCTTTGTTATAGGGGCACTCAATTGATGCAATAACTGCATGTTCTTTGTTGTTGTTTTTTAACTTGTCCATTATATACACACACAAAACACACACACAAAACGCGCTGCGCTCCCGCTCCACTCACACTCCCTCGCTCACTCGCTCGCTCGCTCGCTCACACCCCTTAGCTCGCTGGCTGGCTCGTTCGCTCTCTCACTCGCCTTCAGTTTGCTTGGCTGCTGCTGCTGTTTGGCTAGACACAGACGCTGCCATGCAGTTAGTGTAATGCCGTCAAACGGTTAACATTATTGGCTTGCACATTGGCCACTAGCTCTTGATTTAACTAATTAGGCATTGCAATTAAATTACGTTTTTCACGACTCAACATTTTACACGCAAAAAAATGAAAATAATCAACCTAAACACAACAAGTGTGACCAGGGCAATACACACAAAATACATGTACACGATTTATCCATATTTAGTGCCAACGTGGATTGGTATGTATTTGTGTGCATTTGGTAAAAATACCAACGGAAACTGAGTTAGCAGACCTATTTATTTGAAAAGCGAAACTAACGGAAATCAAAGAAAACCAAATTTAAAATTTTTTTCAATATTTATATATATATGTATAAAAATGTTTACTAGCATATCAGTTGAGCAGAGTTTATCCACATATGATGTGATAAGAGACTATTAAACCGAATATTGGATTAGCGGGCCAAAATGTTGTAATTTTTTGGCCGCATCATTTCAATGATAATTTAGTTTGTTTTTTTCGACAGGGCATAACTTAGAACACTTAATATATCAGCTAATTTAACTTTAAAAATTTTATGTATATGATGTTGTTTTCTTCTACTACTACTATTACTACTAGCATATCAGTTGATCAAAGTTCATCCACAAGCGTAGCATGGTGCGATTTTGTGCCAAAAGTGCAGCCTCTTCGAGATATTTAAAATGACTGTCCTCAAATTGTGGTATCTTCATTGGCTCTGGCGTTTGTAAGCATACCGCGCAAATGCTTTGCTTTTCAATTATTCGCTGCAATCGCTCGTGATGAAAGCTTAAATAACTGGCAGAATCCGCAAAAGATGGTGATGATGACGTGGATGGCGATGGGGATGGTGAGGGTGAGGGTAAGGGTGATGACAATGGATCCTCCTCAGCATGGCTCCCGCTTGTCGTCGTCTGTCCACTGGACGAAGCTGATAATGTATTGCCCTTAATTGCAACGGTTGCATTACTTGCAGCATTGCAAGCCATTCGTTTGAATTGCAATTTAAGCGCCTTAATATCAACATCGTTTGGATCACTCTTCGACTGTGATTTGATCGCCTTTTGTGGTACTTGCAGTTTCTTTAATTTAGAGTTTTTAATCCTAGCTCTTTGCTGCTCAACATCAGGCCGAAATATTTTTGGATCGACACGTACAATATGCGGCTTGGGTTGTTGTTCATCAAATATCCGAAACTTAGTATCAGCGATTATCTTATTTGCCTTGCCTTGGCCCGACTTGCAGCCGCCCGACGATTTGCTAGCGGTTGGCTTATTGAGACGCGGTGATATCATTACTTTAACCCCGGAACCGGTCTCAACAGCCGCCGCATAGCTCATACGCATACCTTGCGTGGATGAGGATGGAGATGATTGCGATGCCATCGATGGCATTGACATCGGCATGGGCATCGTTTGTGACTCCAGTTTCATGTATTCACCCAGGGGTTTGCGACGTACGGGCACAAATTGGCATGGCTCCTTCGATAGATGTTCGGTGTGGGTAGCATCATCGTCGTTTTCCTTTTTACGGATATTGCGGTTTTTGCGTTTAATGAGCGCCGCAGACGCTGATTTTGTTTTGGGCGCCGCCAGCTTAGTTTTGCGTCGTCCTTTCGTTACCACTGATTGACTGTCTTTTTCGAACGGACGCATTGAATTTTCGAGAAAAAATAATAATTATTTTAATTTACACCACAAAAACAAATTACGTCTTTTAATAGTAATGACTTACCGTTACCGGGATGTAGTTTTCGCGGAGTTCTGTGATGATTTTTATTGCTGCTTTCATTTTACTAAATTTGACTTTGTTCTACACTTGCCTGACATTAAATTTAGATGCCTTTAGCATATGTTCATTGCCAGAAAGTTTTCCATATCGTATCGAACATTCAAATACTTAAAATACGAAAAAATGTTTCCAACTGGTTTATTTTTACGTACACAAGCCTTGAATCTAAATTACGCGTAAGTCGCTAGCGGTTTTAAAGTAAATGTTCGCTCTCATTACTAACGGTTCTTTACAGACTATGCTCCACTAGACGTTACTCGGAGTTTAAGGGCAACTTACCAAATGTATTCCTCTTGGGCGGAGGCTTGGGAAAACTGCAAGGAGGAATAAAAGAAGAAGAGTATTTTAGCTCAATAAATCAAGGACTGATGTGTAATATACGCAAGCATATTGAAAGCTCCAAAAATGCCGATTATATGCGCAACTGGGAGGAATACCAAAAAACTTTAGATCATGCCGCTCTCTATAATACCACTTGTCTCAACAAATACAAGGATGTTCACGAAGAAGCCTTCTTCTTAAATGAGGTAAGTACAGATCATATGCATGCTGTCCCTTCTTTTTATTTGAATGCCCCACAGAATACGGAGTGCTTGAAAATTATGATGAATCGTGCCAAAATCCATTCCGATACTGAAGAGGAGACCTAAGTGTGCAACTTGCGATATGTCACACTTTGTTTTAGAAATTTCATTTTCTGCACCACAATACATTGTTAACTAAGGTGTTCTTGTGACACGATACACAAATCACCTCTTTGTTATCAAATTTGAATAAATTGCATCTAGACCGTTAAAAATAGTTCTGCTCTTTCCACTCTCTCTTTGGACCATTGTAAAACAAGTTGGCAGCACCACAGCGGCGTTTTGAAGCATCTGTTATTTTCATATGGCAACGAAATAAGCAAGCATAAATCACAACGCTATATATAGTTAATATAATATAACTAAATAACCCTATATAAATCAGCATGTTTACATTGCGTCGTCTTAGTCAAAGTTTATACGCCAAACAAGTTCAGTAAGTTCCATGGCATTGCCAGAAAGTTCATTTTCGAAAAGCAACATTGCATAAGCTTGTATGTAAATATAAATAACTGCACTAATTCTGATCTATTTTTTGTCTCCCTTGCAGACAACTCAGAATGTCACATGTTGGAGAATTGGGCAGTGGTGCCGGCAAAGGCGGCGGTGGCGGTGGTGCCATACGTGAAGCCGGCGGCTCATTTGGAAAAATGGAAGCTGCACGCGAAGAAGAATTTTTCTACAAGCAGGTACGCTGATCATACAGTTGTTTAGTATTTATTTTGTATATGGTATTTTTTTTTTGTAGCAAAAGGAACAGCTCAAGAATCTGAAGACAAAGACGGACACCAAAGCGCCAGCTGAAGCCAAGAAATGAGCAATAAAAAATCAAAAATTATAGTTTATAGACTTGTTTATCATTTATTGCACTTCTTTTATATGCCAATTAGCTTTAGAAAAAACAGCTGATGTTTGCTTGACTATACTGACACAATTTGAGAAATAAAAACAAATCAAAATAATTTTCTAGTTGAGCTTCAATGTTAAACGTGTTAGAGTAAGACAGCTAGCTTTCACGTGTATTGTTTACGAATTTGTGTGGACACAAGCAAACAGCGATAGCTGATAAGAGCCTCTTTCACGCCGATAAGCACGCAGGGGGCACCTAGTGACTGATTTGAGAATTAGAAATCATCTATCACCGGACAAGAGCAGTCATGTCAGCTCCCATCCAGAACAGTTTGAAGGTGGCGCTCAGGAAGCGCATGAAACAGCTGCTCGATTGCATAACAGCCGAGTCTCGAGCAAAGCAATCTGAAGCGGTCACCTCCAAGGTGAGTGCACGACTTGCAGAGAAGAGCACACTATTGACAATTTTCTCTGTGCTTTCACAGGTCCTGCAGCATGATGCATTCCGTCAGGCACAGCATGTGAGCATCTATTTGAGCACCAGCGATGAGCTGGACACCACGGCAATTATCAGCGAAATGTTCCGTCTGGATAAATCAGTCTTTGTGCCCAGCTATCAGGGCAGCAAAATGAAGATGGTGCGCCTGCGCGACATGAATGAGTTTGAGAATCTACCACTAACCAAGTGGAACATTAAGCAGCCAGACTTTAAGGAAGCTCGCGAGGATGCCATGACAAATGGTAAGACCAGATTTATCCCATTACAGCATTACAGCTTCTCTTCCTATACAGGCCATGGCATTGATCTGTTTATTGTGCCCGGCGTGGCATTTACTCGCACTGGCAATCGATGTGGACACGGCATGGGATACTACGACAAATACTTGGCCCAGCACGCCGAGAAATATCCGCAAAAGAAAATTAACATCATGGCAGTGGCACTCAACGAACAGATCGTGGAACCCGAGGAGTTGCCTATGAATGATCACGATGTGCGTTTACAATTTGTGATTACAGAGAATGCTTAAAGTTTAATGCATAAATCGAATATGAACAATTACAAACGGGAACACTAAAGTTGTGCATTAGTTGCTCTTAAATTTAATTAAATATTCACAAAATTCATTTGCAAATGCAAATCCTCAAGTGCTTAGCGCATATAGGGCGGGCGGGAGCGCAAACCACGCCCACGCGAGCGACCACTGTAGTGGGGGGAACTGTAATGGGATTCACTGCTGCCAAAATGCGATTCGGGGTTGCTGGACCGATACGGAGTGCCAGACGACTGCTCAGTCCAGCTGGTGGTGCTTGGTGATCCAATGCGCATCAGTTTCTTTTGTCTGTCAAGAAAAAGTAAAGACAATTAATTAATGATTCATCTGGCATTCCAACTGCTACCCGATCTTACCTGTAGGCCGCTGCTGCTGAGATGCGCGAACCACGATTGCGACCGACACGCGAGCCACGCAGCATGGAGGGTATTTTGTTGTAGCCAGTGGGACCTGTAGGCTGTGCACCACACGTCTCGAGTGCCAGGAAATCATCCACATGCAGTGAAGGTGGTCGCGACGTATTTGGTGGTCGTGAACGGAACAAATCTCCCCGTGATGGGGGCGGTCGGGAGAAGCCTCTGCCACGCACAGCAGACACAAACATTTTCTTCTCTGGTCGTCCAGTTGCCGGCTCCACCTCGACGCGTCGCGTGCGGAAACATGGCGCTGTAGGTGTCATCTCTCGATTGGACTGCGGTGAGCCAGATAACTGCAACACACGCTTACAATCTCCAGGGACATTCATATCGGGATTGAGGCAAACGTTCGCCAAGTCGGTTAAATCGCAGGCAATGCGCTCGTAAAGCGGCTCATTCATGTCTTCAATCACCTCAATGGGCAGTGGTTCCAGCCAGTAGCGAGCCGTTAGCTGGGCATTCTCGGCGGTGGCACAAAAACGTGTGAAAATGGAACGTGCCTCGTATTGGGTAACGATGCCCTCGGCCTGTGGCAGATAAGGTTCCACATTCAAAGGGTTAGTGACCGCAGCTGAAGCAGCTGCATCAGCTTCATTGCTACCCTCTGTGGCTGCTGTGGCCACTGCCGGCTGCACTGGCTCCTGATCCTTTGATGCGTACAGTATAATTAGCTGTTTTAGGTCCAATATTGCAGCCTCATTAGCCGAAGCCTGGTGCTTGTCTATGACTTTAAGTATACGCTGCAAAACCGGTGGTTTGTCCAGCTCCACATCCTGGAACTCCAGCAGCTGGGCAAGCTCAGTAGCGCCCAGTTTAAGTGTGCGATGTGGCATGGCCGACATCGCGGGCGGTGGCTCGATTTGTGTCAAGGAGCGTAGCAAAAGTATTAGGGATTCAATATTCGCATTGAACTCCACTGTTTCATTGTGGAGTATGACACGCTCCATCCAGGCCTGGAATTCGCTAATCTTCTGCTTCAGCAGCTGCGCCAGGTGATAAAATGTGAAGCTGTCAGAAGAAAGATCAAGGATTAAAGTAATTGGCAACAAGTGACCCCACCAATACGTACTCATGCTCGGTAAGAATAACCAGATTGCGTACTGCCAGTATGGATATGCCGTGGGTGACCTCCACGCTGGCCAGATTACTGAACACAGCGTCGATGACACGTGGTATGAGCTCCTTGGGTGGCAAAGCGGCGGAGAGATTAAGTGCTGGAGAAGCTGTTGATTTGTGTGAAATCAAAGAGATACCCGAATCCAGGAAACTATCCAGTATACGATGCACTGCCTCCTGGCAGTTGGACACCACCTCGTTGAACTCATTCAGGGAAAGAAGAGATTGAAACATATCCCAGAATTTACCTGACAATATGGACAACATGGAACTCTTGATCGGCGCAAAGGCGCAGAGACGCGTGGAGAAGCGGAGTAAGCGTTCTAAATTGGTAGTGGGCATACAATTGGCACTCTGATATTCAGTGCAAAGCAGCTCCATTATTGTCTTGGCAATCAACAGCGTCATATTGGGTGCCAGATCCGACAGTTGCATGCAAACCCGCTGAAGTAGCTCTGAGAGCTGTGGAAAACTTGACGGAGCCAGTGCCTCCACCAGCTTAGCTATCTGTCCGCTTTGTGGATGCATATGGGCTGACCACAGTTTTCGCTCTGTGATCAGCCGCTGCTTGTGCTGTTGTTTCAGCTGATCGCACAGCGGCTGTGGCATGGGCAATGGTAGAGGCAATAGCTCCGCCATCAGCTTCAGACCGGGTATAAAGTTAGCCGGTCCATCGATGTTCTTGAGCACCTCCCGTATCATCTGAGTCCAAAGAGATTTGTGCAGCGACTCCTCGTCCTGTTCGCTAGGCTGTGTATAGGCCAGCAATGCCTGGACCACCTCCAGTTTGCATTGCTCCACCTCGGCTCCAGCTTGGCAGCGTGTGGGATAATAATAGAGCAGATAATATACCTTGACCAGGTGATCAATTGCGGTTAAATCCTTGTAGGCGCCATCCCTGCACAGTATGGCATAGGAGAGCAGTTCGCGCAGTATCTGCAATGTGGGCAGCATAATCTGACAACAGTGGACACCCTGTATGGTCATCAACGCAGGAGCATGCATGCCCGGCTGCTCGAAGTAGGTGCACAGTCTTTCCATGATCTGTATCAGCAGTTGAACGCCATCGGCCGCATACAGCTGCAGGGCCACAAAGCGATGTTTTAGCTCCTCGGTACCCATGTGCTTGGACTGCTTAATTCCTGCTGGAGGGCTCGTTTTGGATGTGACCAGATAACGAAGTATACGCAATGCCATTATTAAATCACCCGGAAATGTGGTCAAATAGTCCAGGGATCGTCCAATCACCTCCACCAGTGGCATTATGTCATCGTAGACAAACACGTTGATGGCTTCCAAGGGCTTCATGTACACATACATCTCCTGCAGCACAGCCGATACCGAGGGCTCGAATGTCTCGTGATTCTTGGCCAGCTCCAGTATGACAGCGCCATGCTCGATGAGGTAATCCAGCTGTTCACAGTAACGCACACAGGCGTCGACCATGTCCACTGCATAGCTAAGCACGGGACTCTTGTACTTGGTGCCCGGCGAGCACAATTGACGCTGCGACTGCAGACGTTGCTCCTTCTTGATCAGATCCATGAAAATCTTGAGATTATTGTTCAAGCCCAGCACCTCAATGGTATGCTGTCGTCCAGCTGGATCACAGGTCTGCGAATAAATGGAATGCATGTGCGTGGCCAGCTTAATCGTATCGTAATCTGGAGCAGCTGCTGTGAACACAATGGCGTCCAAGTGATAGCGTGTCTCCACTTTGTAGGCCAACTCAATGCCCAGCCGTGCCAGACGTGGCAGCACTGGACGCAGTATATGAGCAATTGGATTGAATACTTTGGGCACATGAACGGGCGAGGCCTCTGTCTGCACGGCCACATCGATGGCTACGGTAGGAAGTGGCTCCGGTTTGTCCGGCTCCGTCCCATCTGCAGTCGTCTTCGGTGGTTTGACTGAAAGAAGCAAAAACTTTAGAGACAATGCTGAATCTTAATGGATTGGGGACATACCTTCAGTGCCAACTAAAAATCACAAAATCGGAACCAAAAAATAAATAAAAATAAATGGATTTTAAGTACATAAGTTTTACTCCACTTACCCTGTGTCTGGTGATGGGCTTCTTCTGGCCTTCGCTCCTTGGGCACATCATCCAATCCCAGTAGTACAGCCACAATCAACTGTGTCACGTCAAATGCATCGTCCACAAAGTAGTCGATGCCTACATGGGACTTAAGCAAAGCATGCATTAAGTCCAGGGTGCACAGAAACGTTGTAGCTGGCAATTCCTTGGAATTGCTAAGGATAAGCAGCAAGGATTCGGCCAGCGAGTGCTGGGCAAAGTAACCTTGCAGGGCATTGGCAAAACTCCGCTGGGCATTGGGATCTGTGACCAGTTCAAACTTCTTAGACACGGGAAGAAAGCGACGTGGTTGCTGGAAACTCAATTGATTAGCCAGCAGAGCATCCATTAGCATCTCAAAGGCGAATTCAATTTGTTGATAAACCTCCAGCGGTTGTCGCTCCATCTTCTTCACATACAATTGAGTGCAGCTCTTGCGCACACTTTCCAGCGCCTCGTAGAGATGCAGCTTTTTGATGATGGCCTGCAATGCGTACTTGGTGCGTGTTAGCTTGGCTGACTTAATGGAATCGACAATCAGTTGATAGCCATTGGTTTTGGCAGCCAGAAAGTGTTTGACCCCCGATTTGGTGTCCAGCATGGAGTAGACAGCCTTGAGTAGCTGCAGCTTAATGGACAGCGCCATGTAGGGCTCCTGATACAGACTAAAGATCGCCTCAAAGGCGTCAAAGTTGTGCTGCTGTAGCAGATGCTGGAACAACTCCTCATAGCTACACAGGAGCTCGGCCATGCGTGCTCCCAGCTTGATGTGGCGTATCTTAAATGCCGGCTGTGGTTGCAAACAAGCCGCTTGGAAGCTCAAGGCGATCTGTAGTATATTTGCCGCCTGACGCAAATGGGTCTCGTCGTTCTTGAAGAATTGCTTGAGCACAAAGCTGCGTCGTTTATAGTGTTGGGTCAAGTAGCCCAGTTGATTGTTTAGCTGCTCGCCCAGGTAGACAAACTGTTCGCGTTCATCGACAGTGACACTGCCATGATCATCATTGAATGCACTCACATTATCCCAGCGAATTTGCAGCGATAGCTTCTTGAATAGCAAACGTAGGGTATCCAGCTCTTTGCTAAAATGTGCCTGCAAGTCACCCTTGAAGCACAACAACGGTCGCCGCCAAGGCTCAAAGGCGTCAATGGCGGGCGGTGCTCCAGCTGCTGCTGCATCCAGTTCCCGTTCATACTCTGCCGCAGCAGCTGCATCAACACCATCGTCTTCCTCCTCTATGTCATCGCCTAAGATCTCGTCATCACTTAGAATGGGCTCAAACTGCTCTTGTGGAGTATCAGATCTTTCTCGTTCTCTATCGCGTTCACGTTCCCGCTCACGATCACGTTCTTCATCCTCGCGTTCACGTGGCAATGATTCCGAGGAGCGTCGATAGCCGTGAGAGCTTTGAAGTTTATAGTGAGACCGTGTATCATCATCGTCATAGTCCATGGTGTCGGGAGAGCGTGGCCGCGTTGGAGAGTCTATGGAAACGGGAGGCGTGCGTGGCCACTTGTGCTCGTCGGCATCAGAACGTGAACGCTCTGAGCGCTTGCGGCGTGAACGATGGCTGGAATACTCCGGCGAACGTGACCAGTCACGTGGCGGCTTGTCACGAGAGCTGTGGGCACAATAAATACACATTATTACATGGTAATTAAGATCCAAAAGCATCATTACCATCTCAAGTACTCCCTGTCGTTGCTTTCAGAGTGCGTGTGGGTTCTCAGCGGAGGCGGCGAATGATCGGTGGAGTGCGTGGAACGTCTCAGGCGTCGCAGTTCTCGTTGCTCCTCATCTGCATGTTGATGGTAATGTTCTCTCGATAATCCATACTCAATGTCATCATGCTCATAGTCACTAACACTGACATTAGCTTTGTGTGCAGATGTAACCAGCATTTCACCGGGTATTGGCTCGGACCAGTCATCTTTGATTACCTCATCGGGCAGCAGTACATTGTGTGCATCTCCAATGCTTTCGGGGCCAATCATAGCTGGTTCGCAAGTCAGGGTAGGACTGGCAATCGGTTCCGTGACAGAGTTGGTCAGAATGCCGTACACTGCCAAGGTAATTGCACTGTACCAGCCACGCAGGACGAGCCCATCTGTTGGTATTTTCTCCTGTGAGCAGTCAAGATGTATACAATCATTCTGATTGTATCGTAGTAAGCCCAAGTTCTCGAATGCCGATGCTCCTGGCATGCCTAAATCATTCACAAAGAATTCCAAATCGAATTTTGAGGGGTTCGTGGCGCCCAGACGAACACCTCCAGGAAAATCTGCTTGCACACGGGCGCCCAGTGGTATAATACGCACTTGTGTTATGAACACGGGCTTCGGAAACTGTACCAGATCCAGATTGATATCCTTTTAATAGCAAAAATTTATTTATATTTTTATTTGTATTCCATGTGAAAATGCAAATTTCTTACGGTAACTTCTTCGTGCGAGAATGTGTCAAAAAACAACAGTTCGGCTCCATCATCGGCGTCGGCCATTTTTGGCTTTTGGTTGCGGCGCACTTATCTGCTGAAACAACAAATACAGCACTTTTATTAAGTATTTTGACTTTAAACAAATAAACAAGCGTCCCGTCGGCAAATTTTTTATAAACTTGTTAAGTGTGACCGTTGCCACTTTGCGGTAACAAGTAGCCGATAGGCGCTGCCACACCACAGAGCGAAAGCGTTGCCACTTAAAGTTGAGTTGCTATAAAGTGGCAATCTTCTGTTTACTGAAATGACTGGCAGCATTAAGAGCAACCGGCTTAAAGCTTCGGCCACACTGACGCCATACAAGTTTCATACGCAGGAGAGACAGGTAAGTTTTTTGCGCCATAATAAAAATTCCAATACATATACATTTGGATAAATATGTATGTGTACGTCGAATTGTTTTTCTTAATGTACAAACAACAAACAAAAGCTATTGCATATAAATTAATGGCTAATGCATACATAAAATGACTAATATATGTTTATTTTGTATATATGAACACATATTTCTGCATCTTTTCTTTGTTATTCTTATTTTTCTTTCGAGAACATAACGGTGCTTTGTCTAGGTTTTGCGGATTATTGACTCTTAATACTCGTTTTTCTTTATTTCCAGTTTTTCACAACTTAATCTACGTAATTATTGACCAGAATGTTCGTTGTGCGTCGTAGTACTGCCCGTTTGTACCCCGCAGGAGTGCAGTAAGTTTCTCAACTTTAATTAAATGCTAATTACCTGACACCTAAATACTAGAAGAAATGCATGTTAAAACCCATTTGCTAAGGTTTTTTTTATGGCAGCACATGAATACACGTAACTCTCGTAAAATGTCTTTTGCTGATAAGATACACTCAATTGGTAGCCGAAATTTCCGATTCGCTTGACCCGGCACTATGCTTGTATGTGTGCTGTGTGCTTGTGTGTGTGCCTACGACTTCACTGTTACATAACAATGCATAAATGTATTGTTTATTGATTTCTTTCATAGATTGGCCAAAATGAGCGGCCAGCTCGGCGATTTGGGCAGCGGTGCCGGCAAGGGAGGTGGCGGCGGTGGCTCCATTCGTGAGGCTGGTGGCGCCTTTGGCAAAATGGAGGCCGCCCGTGAGGAGGAATACTTCTACAAGAAGGTAAGGGATATAAATATGTACAATTTATTTAAATATCGTATATATATACAGGGAACTTTAGAAATTAGCGCTTGTATTTACAAAGTTAGAATGATACTTTCAAGTTATACCGGAATTTGATGTTGTTGTATGAAAATGTGCTAAAAAATGTCAAACGATCGAGCCAACGAACCAAAGTGGCAACTCTGGCTTGCCAAACGAAAGCCCAGTGTGCAAAACTTCGCTTAGTGGCAAGGCAATCCATGGAGCAGTTCGTGAACACCGCATTTCTGAATACGGAAATTGATTTCCTTGTAGTTGAGTCCGGAGCCAAAGGCCTTTTGCAAACGATTCGATAGAGTCCACAGTTCCTCCTTACCTTCGTGGTTTCTTACAATCTTCAAGCCGCTTGGAAACTGTAGCCGCTCATCGTCTTGGATAACCATGGCTAGATTCTTATGATTATAGGGCGTGCGTATATTCCAGGCCAGTATGCCGGAGGGCTGTACAAGGCCACAGAACAACATTCCGGTCTCGCTCATTGCAGCGCCCACACACTGACTTCCCCGCTTGCCCAGCACCATAAACTGATCCAAAGCAATAGTTGGGTCATTTGGTTTCCATAAACTGCCATTGTTGACCACATGCAGAGGAATGGCCATTTGCCAATCACTCGATAGCGAATAGAAGTACATCAATCGTCCCATAGGCCCAGTTAGACTGTGTGGAGTCAAGGCGATTTCAACAGTGCCATCCCACAGTTCAAAACTCTCTCCCGCTACGGTAAAGGTGCCAAAGTCGGGATGTGGAGACGTGTACTTGTTCTCAATGCGCCAGGATTTCTGTGCAGCCAAATCATACACCACAATACCAGATCCAATGGAGTCGGCCATGTATACATGTCCCACATCACAATTGTGCGCATCCAGCTCAATTGTTGGTGTCACAAAGCGACTCACTCCGATTTTGAACACTCCCTTGGGCAGGCGATAATGATGCACCATGTTACCACTGGCCAAATCAATGGCATACACTTGCGGTGCACAGTGCTGCACAAAATCAATCTCTCCACTGTCCAATATCCACATGCGTCCACACTCATCGATCAGTGTGCGATACACAGAAGTCAAACCATTGCAATCCGCTCCATGGGATTGATGCCAGTCGTAGTTCGGATAGGCTTTTAGCACGGTGCCATTCGGGCGTACCTCGTTGGTCACGTAGGCCAGGGAGTAAGGAACGCCTTTTACAAATCTTGGTATGGTCACAAAGATCGAGGGCGTTTTGTCGCCATCTAAAAGGAAAAGTTGTCAGTCATGTAACAAGAATTAGCGTAAATTTAAAGATTTAAATTTAAATTAACATTTGCAAGCCAAGCTGGTCTAAAAGTAGTTTTATAAAGCTCTAAATAGCCTTCAAATTGAAGACTTTATCTCAGTAATTGTCTATAAGGTTTAGTTCAATGCCAAATCGTTTAAGAAGTTTAACTTAAATACAATTAAAGTTAACTTAAATGCAAACCTGGTTCTTAATGACTGACAAGATATCGCAGCTTTCTTAAGAAATGTTTATCCAAAGTCTACATCAATCCACCTTTTGTACCTTCTTTTTTCTTTTTGCACAATACTTTTATGTAAGACTAGCTAAAAACTTAAGCTGGTGCTGTCTTTTTAAGCCATCGTAGCTATAAACATTGTTACATGCCGGATTCTAATTAAATTCTAAGATTGCAGCTATAACTCCTGCTAGTTAACCACCAGTAAATACCCTTTAAATAGTCTTATTACAACAAAAATTCCACATTTACTGCGTCTTTATGGGAGAACGCTTTAAAATCAGTTAAATTATAATTAATACTTTTAAAATTTTAGATGCCAATAACCCGTGAAAGATTCTACTACGTTCTTGTCTCGTGATAAATCTTTTACCTTAATGACATCTAATTAACAGAACCAGTTTAAGTGATAATAATCAAATCAATGGCTTACGTGTGTAGTACACATCCACGTCGAGGGGCACAACCCCGTCAGGATTGTAGAGTCCTTCGCGGAGCACACGATCGCGTTCCTGTTGCGTGGGGAAGACTAGTTCAAGATTGCGTGCCTCAAAGACGCTGATCAAGGCCTTGGGATCGTATTCACGGCCAGGTCCTGTGCTATACTGCCCACTCACTATGGCCAGACAGCAGCTGACTAAAGTTATTATCCTTATGTAATGCTGATTTGCCATAATGTTGTAATCCTTTCACTTTCGTTCGCGATCTGCTCGATGTAAGATCCAAATGGTAACTGCGTGTGCATTGCCATCAAACGGCGCATGTCTTTCTAATCCGGCAGACACGACACCAGCTTCGTTTTCGTCGTCTAACCAACCAGACCTGATCAATTGGGTCAACTTTGCTTTAAACTGGTTTAATTGCACATTAAGCGCTTGCATTGAAATTCTCATTGGAGCGATTGAACGATTTGCCCGTGTCCACTCCCAATTAACAGAAATAATAACACAAAATATAAACAGTCAAAAAATGTGTAAAAACAACATGTATTGACTTTGAAGCACCAAATCAATGATACCCTGTATAACAGTTTTTAATAGACTGGGTGTTTTCTTTAATCATTAAATATGTTCTAATAATAACTACAGAATTTTATACCAAACAATTCCCCGATTAAATCTAGAAGCTTTTAAAGTTCTATCGGCATCTCAGCTTATATTTTTTTGAATAATAGTAAACTATTTTGAAACTACAAGTTCTGTAACAAACCTATGGTACCCCACTTAGCAGCGTATCAACAAACTTCACCATTCAATCGGCTCATTATGCACAATTTCCAGTCACTTCCAGCTACTTGCAATCACCGCCAGCTTCCACATTGTGCAGTTGCATAGAAACCACATAAAGTCCATTGGCCTTTCAAGTCTCAAGTGTTTTTTGTAGTTTATTTTCATAACTCTATTTATACACTATACGGAAGCATTGTGGCTTTATTAACTTGTCTGTCCGTTAGTTTTGTAATGGTTATAGTTTCCTTTCTGCTGCTAGAGTATTTCGCATTCGCATTATTTACATAACTGAAATTCGCTTAAATATTAACATGATAAATTGTAAGCGGATCCGGTTTTTTGAGCTGATATTTTTTGTCAACGAGTTGTTAAATTTAAATTAAAATTCCACACGTCATACACAATGCATGGAATCGTCTTCATGGCGGCTCATTAGTGATAAGCCGAGATCTTGAACTTTGTAACATGTTGATTTTTGGCGGCATAAAAGTAAAACGAGCTGATAACAGTTTTAAATTTTTGTTAACTAATAGTATTTTGTTTATTGTTCGATTGTGTAAGGCCTTATTTATTAAATATTAAACGATTGGTCAGATCATCATCGCTGGAAAAGAAAACTCCACTGTGAATGTCTGCCAGAGAACGACGTAAAATTCTAAAGTTTACTTCGTTGGATTTCAGAGTGCCACTGGAAATTTTCTGCAAGAATAAAACAGAGAGAGGAGTAAGAAAATAGTAGGAATGGATTACAGCGCTCGCTGTGAACTTTTCATGAATGAGTGAGAAATGTTGTTGATGTTTCTTTCGTTCAGTTCATTTAGCTCAGTTGCTTACATGCACAGTCAAGGCTAGCTGAGTGTAAGAAACTAATGAGAGCGACGCAGTAGGATTAAAGCTCTCGCTCTTACATGAGTGTGAGTAAGAAACGTTTGTCTTGCTTCAATTGCTTAGTTCATTAAGCTCAATTGTTTACATGAACGGTCAAGCCATGCTGCCGTTTTGAGTGAGGATATGAATGCGAAGGAGTAAGATAAAAGTGTTCGGGAGTGAGGGAGCGAGAAAGCTTGTTGATGTTTCCTTTGTTAAGTTCATTTTGCTCACATGCTTACTTGATGCTATTTTGAGTGAGGAAATGAATGAAATGAGAGTGGAGGAGTAGGATTAAAGTGCTTGCTTATGTAAATGACAAATGTTATTGATGTTTCTTTCGTTCAGTTCATTTAACTCGCTTGTGAGAGAGCAGAGGAGTAGGATTTTGAGTGAGAAATGTTGTTGATGTTGCTCTTTGTTTACCTAAACAGTCAAGGTTATTTGCCAATTTGAGTCAGTGAGGTAGTGAGCTAGTAAGCATACCGAGCGCTTTGCTTGCATTTACCGAAACGAGTTATTTCTACACTAGTTTAACTGCACTCACCTGGAAACGATTGGAGAGCATCCAGAGTTCCTCTTGTCCATTGTGGTTGCGTGCCACCTTCATGCCGCTCACGAATTGCAATTCTTCAGCCTTGTCTGGCAAATTGCCAAAATTGCGTGTGGTGTAGGGAGTATTGACATTCCAGGCAAACAGCTTGATGGGATTGAAGGCGACACAATAGAGATTCGAACGACTATCCATAGCAGAGGCGGCACATTCGCTCTTGCGTCTGCCCAAAAGCTTGAACTGATCTGACATGGCATCGCCACCGTTTTCCCAATTCTGTCGACGGTTGAGCACATTCAAAGGCACCGAATACTCACTCACACTGGCCAGTGGATGGAAGTAGAGATTACGCTTATCATTGTTGACCGCAAAGATGCCGTCCATCAAGGTGAAGCTCTCGCCGGCAATGGTATGCAGACCATGATCAGGATCGGGATACATGAAACGATGCTCGGCACGCCAGGCATCATTTGCCCGATGATCGTAGACCACAATGGCGTGATGTGTGACATCCGGCACGTAGATCATGGTGCGTTGACATCTGCCCAGTGGGGGAGGATCATGAACGTAGAGATTGGGAGCAATGAAGAGAGAGGCACCGCCAGTGTACGTGGAGTTAGGGAAACGGAAGCGATGCAACAAAGTGTCGGTGTTCAGATCAAACTGCAGCAGCTGTGGAGCACAATGCTGAACGCCACCAACGTTGCCCGAGTCAATGACCCACATCTGATTGCACTCCGAGATCTGCAAACATAACTATGAAGTATTCCCAAAGGTAGGGACCACTAAAGTACTTACAGCTACGCGGAAGGCAGAGGTAATGCGATCACAGTCGTCTCCGTTGTTGTTGTGCCAGGCGAAATTGGGATAGGGCTGCAGCATTGGTCCGTTGTTGCCCCGCTGCTCGGAGACGGTGGCCAGTGTGTAGGGTATGCCCGTGACGAAGCGTGGAATGGTGGTGAACACACGCATCTGTCCATTGGGCATAAAGTGGGGTTGCACATCAATGGGTGTGCCGTTTTCAATTACTAGATTACCTTGGGCCTGAGCCCGCTGCCTGTCCTGGGGCGTGGCAAAGCCGTACTCTAAGCGCTGCCACTGCATCATCAGCTCCACTTGACGCACCTGACGTCCTCCGGCGCTAGTTGCTGGCGCAGGAGGTGCATGTAAGTAGCTGTTGTAGGCAGTGGCACTGTAGACGGTGCTCAGCACTGGCAACAGCAGCAGCAGCAATTTCAGGTCTCTTAGTTGTAGCATCTTGGACGATTGCTCAGTTTGGAATATATGTTTTTTCACGCTTATCAACAGTTTTTATAGAATACTTTCTATGTTTTTGTTTATTTTGGGAACTGATAATTAAATTTAGTTAAAGGTCTCACGATGAAAATGATTATTGACTTATAATTAGCTGTATTTACTAAGTTTAGTAAGCGCTTAGCTACTTAGCGTTGGACTATTTGGTCAGTTGTATTAAATGTTGTTCTTGACATCGAATTCTACTTTCTTGCTCCACTCGATGTCTGGTTAGCTGTCTTTGAGCGCTTCTTATAGGCCACGTTAGCAACACTTTGCTTTGGCTGTCACTTAACAACTAAAACCGACTCGGAAGCAACGCAGAACAATATCCAATAACCGATACACAAGCAGGTTCAGGTTCAACTTGGAACAGCGGCAGATGCTGCTGCGTCCGCTGCTGCCCATAATAACAAGAAAGAAAGCAGAGGCGGGTGCACGCGGCTGTTATATACCCAGTTCCAAGTGGTAAAAAGTTTCCTTTTTTGCCAAGAATTCTTAATCTCATTTATTTCAATATACAATTAAATTTCTAGAGTCTCCCACTGTCTGACTCATAGCACCACCAGCTGTTTATACCCTTGACACAGGGCTTAATCCCAACAGTAACAACAACAGCTTAAACTGTCGATGTTTTCCCCACAAATTTGTTTGGCTTTTATGCTCTCTCGGTCTCGCATATTGTTAGCCAGCCTTAGCTGCTAATTTAATATGGCTAAAACGCATGAGTTGACTCTTCTAAATTGTTTTTGGTTTTTTTTTTTTGGGAATTTATTTGATTTTTACGTTTGCGTGCTAAAAATTCAATTCGTATTGTCAGTCAAGCAACGAGACTATTGAACCATAGCCGAGTGGGTTTAAAATAAGCAGCTAAAAAGTGTCGTCAGTAGCTTAATAATAATTTATCGAATCAATTATAATTATTGGCATCTTTTTTTTTTGCACATTTCTCTCGTTAAATATGACATTTAATATATTTGTTTATCTGTTTTGTTTTACGCAGCAAAGGGATCAGTTGGAGCGCCTGAAGAACGATCAAATCCATCAGGCTGAGTTCCACCACCAGCAGATCAAGGAGCACGAGGAGGCGATTCAGCGTCACAAGGAATTCCTCAACAATCTGCACAAGTGAAGTGGGAGGCAGTACAACAAACTAAACTCAATGCAGATATCAAAAACAAGCTACTTACATTTAACAGCATTTAACGCTACTACAATTATTTTTTGAGAACTCTACTCCTAATAATAATTTATAATTGTTCTTTATATCGATTCTGTACACAGACTGTTCAATGTCTAAATAATAATCAATTTTAACATTTGCGTATTATTTTTGTAAATAACTTGAATTTCCAATACGTTAATTGCTTTAGGTTTCGAAACCGGTTTACGTATTTAAATCCAAGTGTCATAAACATATTTTGAAATCATCTTTTTAAAATTCCCTGAGAAAGTTTTGTTTACTTCGAAATGGAAAGCTTAGAAAGTTGTGTAGTATATAATTTTATTGGCTATATGCAATAGATCCTTCAGTTCGACTTGATTCACAACGGGTTTTTTATGATGTATGTATAATATTCATTTACAATCTGAAGATTCGCGTGGCGCATAAATCCCGCTAACGTCATTCATTAATATTTTACGAGTGCTCATATTAATTCAACTGTAAATTTACTTCGATCTTGACTTAACTTCTGTTTTTGTAAAAAGTTATTGCCGCTTGTCAAACGACTTTTGGGCACGAGGAAACAAATGTCAGTTTAAAAATACAGTATTTTTATTGTACCACGTTTTATGTAGCTTATTTAAATGTAATTAATTAATTACATAATACTTGAGCAATAATTGTCAACAGTTATTTGTTTATGTAGGTCACTGACGGTCCATAAAAGTTTAATTATTTGCTGTAAACTCAGCAGTTCCATGAATAAAACCGCGCACCTAAAAGTATGCAATGCTTTTCGAAGCGCACCACAGTGGCGTCTCGATCTATCTTTACAGTTTGCGTGGGGGATGAAAATACTTTAAATAAATATTATTTACTCTATTTTTATGGCTTTCAATCAACTGAAAGTTCTGTTCGCTTGGTATTGCAGCTGGAATATATAAATTCCCAGTTGAGTACTCAGGCGAAAAGAAAAACACAGTTAGATTCAACGTACCCCGTTTTAGTTGTTCATTTAGTGATAGATTTATTTTCTGTTGTGACGTCAAAAGGAATTCATCCACGAAAGTCTACAAATTAAGTGATTCACCAGGCGAACATAATCTGCAGAAAGCGACAGAATTTAAATCAAGCGCATTTAAAGGAAGTAGTGTGCGTGAGCATAAGGGAACCGTTAGAGAGTCAAATGTTTACGCTGTTGTTTTGGCGGCCGCGAACATCCACACAATCAGAGCAATAAAGGAAAAAGAGAGTTCAAAGCGGGAGAGTCCGCTCAGAGCGAAGAGTTACTCAGTTTGCTGCGTGTGTGATTGTTCGGTGTCGCCAGCAGAGCGGCCGCTGACGTCCGCGAACATTCACACAAATCGCAGAGCTAACGAAAGGAGAGAGTTAACAGCGGCATAATTTCAAATGAGAGCAATAACAGACTAGGTTCTGCAGCTGTTAATGCATATGTTAAGCCCAAATGATTTTTTGTGTTGAGACCTACTGCAGTTTCTCATCGCCTGGTAATTTACCAAGAATTACGTACGAATATGTGAGCTCTGCAGACGCAGGGCACAAAAAAATACAAAGAAAAGTCATCAGCGTAAGGCTAAAAATTAAGATTTTACTTGCTGATACACCAGGCGAACAGAATCAGCAGCAAGCAACAGAATTTAAATCAAGCGCAACTATAGGGAGTAGTGTGCGTGATCATACAGGACCCGTTAGAGAGTCTATTGTTTTGGCGGTCGCGAGCATACGCACAAACAGTGTGTGTAAATGTTCGCGGACGTCAGCGGCGCCCGCGAACAATCACACAAACAGCGGCCCAAACGAAATAAGAGAGTATTAAGCGGAAGAGCACGGCTCTGTTGGCGCCCGCGAACATCCACACAAACAGTTCGTGTAAATGTTCGCGGACGTCAGCGGCACCCGCGAACAATCACACAAACAGCGGCCCAAACGAAATAAGAGAGTATTAAGCGGAAGAGCACGGCTCTGTTGGCGCCCGCGAACATCCACACAAAACAGTTTGTGTAAACGTTCGCGGACGTCAGCGGCACCCGCGAACAATCACACAAACAGCGGCCCAAACGAAATAAGAGAGTATTAAGCCGGAGAGCACTACTTAGCTTAGAGCGAAGAGTTAAACAGTTTGATGTGTGTGTGATTGTGACAAACTGGGTAGAAACGAAAAGGAGAAAGTAAAACAGGGAGAGTGATAGCTGTAATGTATGTAACACATACTGTGTATGCATGTGCGAGTATTAGTATTAATTGATTAATGAGTAGTAACTTGTTTACAATGTTAATGTTAATGATTCTTGTTTCATATTATATTTTAAATAATTGTAAACTCTTTCAACTTTTTTGGGCCTAATATTACAAACTTATTACTTAACTGGGGAAAACCCTTCACTTTGGACGTTTCAAAATTGTTCTAGCTTTTATATAAACTTGTATTTATTAACTATACTGATATCTTTTAGGCCCGTCACACAAAGAATGTCCAATTTGATACGCAAAATTCTAAACCAAACCAGAGAATTTACGCAGTGGTAAGAAGTCAATAAATAAAAACTTAAATAATATATAGTTATTTATAGGAAATATTTGTTTAAAAACAACTTTAACCTGGCCAATGTCATGGGCAACAGCTTGGATCTGAAGCTGGAGGAGATGCGTTTGGTAAATGGAGGGAAATAAATATTCTTGGTACATATGATTTTATATATTACCTCTATAGGAACGCTCTCAGCTGGAGGCACAATCCAAGGCGTTGATGCAGAAGCAGAGATCAGCGGAATCCATGCTGACCGATCTGACGCGAAGCATTAAGCAAATGGAATTTGATATTGTGCAGTTGGAGCAGCAGATGCCACCAGAGGAACTAAGGGAATCCCGTCGAGCATCAAACAGTCAGCAAAAGTGATGAGTAGCTAGCTGGCAGACAGCTGTGAACTGAGGTGCTCTTATCAGTAACTCAACACAAACAAACCCACAAAAAAATCACTTGCGGTACTTCACACACTCGCAGCTAAAAAATAGGTATATAAACAGAGCTTTCGTTCGAAGCGCACTCAGTTGGAAGAACAGAAATCTAAACTAAACACAGTGTCCGTCATCATGAAATTCCTTGCACTCTGCAGTCTGCTTCTAGCGCTAAGCGCTGTGCTGATTGGTGTCTCGGCGGAACCCTCACGGGACAGTGGTGGCAACAGCTGGCGTGGCAGCTCCGGGCCCAAGGCACAGATCAAGCAGCGCCCGTTTTACTTTGACACACCCATACGGCGTCCCAATCAGCCCAAGACGATGTACGCTTAAACTTAATCCACACTTAATCTGCGATCAAATAGTTTAATTATTTCCAAATAAAACAATTATGAGATAAATTAAATATGTGTTTTTTAAGGGGTAACTGCTAGTCGCAGCATTTGACAGTCGTCTCGATATTTGCTCAACTACTTAGCCTGACTTTAACTTTCAGCCTTAACACACTTTAATTTATTTCTTTCCTGAAATTTTGAAATTCTTCGCATTAATTTTTGTTATCATCCAAAATTCTCAGTTCTAGCGCAAAAATGACTCAAATTATGCAAAGCATCGCATTGTTGTTGGCTAAAAATCTGAAATTGCTGCAGCCACAACAGTACTGCTGTCAGCAAATGATTAAGTGAGTTTAGTCGAGTAATTAGTCGTACTTAGCATATACGTAACCTGCTACTAACGACTTGTAGATACTCTGAGAAGATCTATGAGGCGGGCAAGGCTAGGGAGAATGTGGACTTCTTGAAAACGGTGGGATAAAACACATTTAAACATACTTACTTTAATAACACTAATTAACTTAGCAAAGGGAACATTTGAAGGAATTGCGCAGTAAAATCATTAAGGAAAGGGAGTTGATCAAGGAGAAAATGGATCAATTGGATGAGCAAATTGAGAGTATCAAAAAGAAATACACTGAAAAAAAGAAGCTGACTAAAAGTTAGATTTGTTTTAAGTATAACGTCGATACTATGCTATGACAACTAATTCTAATTTGCATGCTGTCAGTTTCAAGTCAAAATTATAATATTAAAAACCACACAAAAAAAAAACAACTAAAATTTTTGGGTGAACAGCATGGAAAAAATCTTGGGCATTACGTGCAGAAATGCTCGCAAGTTTCTACCGCTTCGGTTTCAAAATTCATCACTGCTGCAAAATGTCAAGTAAGTTTGGCTATAAACCAGCTAGATTTTGATTTCAATGCCCTTTGTAGTGTCCCAAATGTGAGCAGTAAAACATTTGCCAGCCGAGTTCCCACCAGCACAACAACTAAATTGAAAGCGGTGTGTATTTCATAACTCTTCCAACTGAAATAAAACAGTTCAAAATGTGCTCTCCTCAGATACATAAACAACTTGGTCACCTCAGGATAAGAGCACTCGATGAACGCAAGGATATTGATGCCAAAATCGCAAAGTTACAACGGCGTATCGAACGTATTCGAAGACAGTTAAAAAAGGCTGCTGCTCAGCGTACTCAAGAGAAAAAGGCAAAACAAAATACACCCGTGCCGAAAAGACGAGAAGATAAAGATAAACAACTGTAAACAGATTTTAAGTCTTTTAGAACATTTCAGGAAAATTCGTGTATTCAACTTTCTTGTCTTACTTAACTCATAGCAGCTAGCCGTATTTTGACCTTTTCAGTGTGCCAACTTATTCGAAATAGATTTTGCAATAGTTCACGCAAAACTGTTGTTTTATTTAGCGGGAAAATTGTTTAACTGCAGCTGAAATACTCGGATGAAATTTACTTCGCTACCTAAAAGTAGGCAACACAAATTTTCTACCACGACACAGTAGCGTCGTAAATAAAACTCTATGCTTTGTAAATTCTGGCACAACACTTAGCTTTTCTTTAGCTATCAAAAATATTGTTTAAAAAAATTATTTTCTTTTTATTTTTCGCTACAAAATTCCCCAATGTCTTTCATTTCGCTAGGGGCTGCCACAATTGTGGCTAAACACGGCAGTTTGTTGCAGCCATCCTCCAGTCTTTTACCACACGTTATTCAGTGAGTGATGCATTCTAATTATTTCTAATGAAATATTTTTAAAGTTCGACAATCTGCAGATACAGTGACAGAATCCGCAAGTCCGGCAAGTCAAAGGAAAATGAGCATTTCCATAAATTGGTTTGATTTTGCTGCATTACTCGTAGTTTACTTTAGTTTCATTTGTTTATTCTTAGCAACGGGAACAACTGGAGCAGCTGCGCAGAAAAGCAGGAAAAGATCAGAAAAAACTGGCAGAGCTAGAAAAAAAGATTCAAAAAGCTGCAAAAAAGAATAAACAAGACAATTCGGATTAGATTTTAAAAAATTAACCCCTATTTTATTTTAATAACCGAAAAAAATTGATTGATAAAAGCCTGAAACTTTTTCCGACACAGACTTTGAAATTTACGTCACTGCCCGAAAGTATGCAACATAATTGTAATTTTCTGCTACTGTGCACACCGAGCTTAGATTTTCTTTAGCTTTCAAAAGTGTTACATTAAAAATAGTTTTTCTCTTTTATTCTAACAAAAATTGTTTATTTTTTCGCATATAAATTTCCTAATGTTTTTCATTCCACAAGTGACTGCAACAACTGTGGCAAGAAACGCCAAATTCTTGCAGCCGCCGCCAAACTTTGTACCACACATAATTCAGTGAGTGATTAATATTAAACAGATATCTATTGCTGATTGTTACAATCTGTAGGTACTGCGATAAAATCCGTGAAGCTGGCAGGGCAAGGGAAAATGTGCACTTCCTAAAATTGGTTTGATTATTCAGCATTACTAAGTTTCTTTCATTGTATTTAATATTTTTTCTTAGCAACGGGAGCAACTAGAGTCACTGCGTAAAAAAGCAACGCTAGAAAAGCAGTATATCAATAAAAAATTGGCTGAGCTGGAGAAAGAGATTGAAAATGCTGCAAAAGAGTGCAAGGATGCAGGAAAAGAGGATTGTGAATAAAGTAACAAAACTTAAACCTTAATAACAGAAAATGCAGTACGTTTAGCAAGATTTGAAAAATGTTGTCATGTGCTAATAAAGTTTACAAAAGTACAAGAATTTAATAGTAGTTTTATTGAAACTCTTTACACACCAGTTCCCCTTGAAAAACTTGTCAAATGTTTTACTTTAAGTTGTCCAAATTTGTATTTTACACTTGTGACTATTTTGAAATATATTTATTTTAATTACACCCAAAATTAATACTGTCTCACTATGAGAAAATCACTTGGCGCTATATACCAAAGTGTTTATACCCTATTAAAGCCCCAAAATACGGGGTATATGCAGCACTACGAGTGAGTTATGACTTCTCAGCTAAATACCCTGTACTTATTTGTTAGCTCTCCCAGACATTATGCCAAAAATTTATTTGAGCGAGGCAGAGCTATGGAGAACACGCACTTTTTAAAAATTGTGGGTATTTTTTGAGGTATAAAACTGTTACTAACTTTTGACACTCCCCCAAGCAATACGAACAACTGACAAAGCTAAGAAGCCGCATATTAAAAGAACGTAAGCAATTGGAGCAGGAAAACAAGAACTTAAATACCGATGGTACTCAAAGGGACTAAAGGAGGCTTACTTAATACATTTTTTAATTCAAAACTTTCAAACAAATTCAAAGCTTTGACTATAGCAAGCTATGCTAAATAGCTCACACTTACTGCCTTCAGAGTTCTGAAGTTTCAGGTCAATGAGAAATACTTTTTATTCTAACAAGTTGTTCAAAATTACATAAACGCCGCTAAGATTGGATATGGAAAGCTTGTTTGGTTTCAGGTTCAAAAGTGCCGATAACTTTCTAAAGCCGCAGCGCTTATACTATGGTCGAGAGTGAGTATTTCAAGCAAGTGTAACGAAAAGACCTAAAAGATACTGTATCTAGATACTCCAAGCGTATTTATGAAAAGGGCATTGCAAGAGACAATTTATATTTTCTTAAGCTAGTAAGTAACCAACTATATAAGCTTATATGGTATAAATAGTCCACTACTTTAGCAATATGAAAAGCTGTTGTCGCTGGCGAGAGCCAAGTTCAGGGAGCAAAGGAAACTCAAGAGGAAAATTAAGAAACTTATGAGCGAAATTGAAACAGTTAAGCACAAAATTGATGAGAAGGAAAATAGTTTATTTGATATAGATTTCTAGCCCACAAAAGAGAACATGTTTCAAGTTTTTGAGTTAATCTAAGTAGGCAGTTTCAGCTCTCCCTATGTGCCCCCTAAATTCCAAATGTCTATGCCAATCACTCTAAATTAAAAAAATAGTTAACATTAAATTTCGGGTTTTGTTTTTTTTTTTTCCCACAATTTTTTCCCTTTTGTGAGAATATTTAAAAAATTAAAATGCTGCCCATTTGTCGAGTCATCAAATCCGAGGGTTTTGCACGTGTCTTCGCTTTCTTCTGGCGCAAATTCAACCAGGATGCCTATCAAAGAGCCAGAGCAGTGGAAAACGAGCATTTCTTCAAAATTGTAAGCCCAAGTCAACCCTCTTTGTACCAATAGATAACTCTACTCCCCCTTCACAGCAATTGGAGCAACTAAAGCAGCTGCGCCAGCGTCTAAGCCAGGAGCAGCCGCCTGCTCAGGAGCAGGTACAAGTCAAAGATGTGCTGGAAACTCCAAAAAGTGTAGACAACAAAGCAGGCAACTAAAATTTACTTGGGGGTATGGGAAAATTAAGCTATCCCCAATTTTCTTTTCTTATTTTTGACGTGTGTTTACACTAGGAAACTTTTTCAAAATTCGAAAATGTGGAGTTGTCTCAGGCTCAATTTTGGAGGCAAGCCAAAGCTGTTACCTCAACAACTGCGCCTGTTATCCGACGCCGAGAAGTTAAGAAAACTGGAGAAAAAGGTAGGCAATAAAGTAGCACAAAAGTAGCTCAACTAAAATAGTATCTTACGCACAGAATTTAAAACTTTGGAGCAAACAAGTTAGTGCATTAGTTCGGGTAAGTTGTGACCATGTTTTAGTTATTGTATTACAGAATCTGCTCCACTGTGCAGAAGCGGGAAATGCTGGCGCTGATTGGCGAATACATTGAGCTGCAGCAGGAATATGTGGACTCCAGATTACGTAGCAACAAGAAATTACTGCAACTTGCGCGGGAAACTAGCAAATTGAATAATTCATAGACAGCGCAACACGCAAAAGGAAAATCTTAACGGAAAAATTAAACAACAAATTCGGCCATTTTTCAATATTATTTTTTCTTCAATTCGTTTTTTTTTTATTCAAAATAATTTCGCTTTTCTCATTTACAAACTGAAAGCCAAATAAACAAAACTCAAATGCTGCTGCTGCTTCCAAAAAAATACAAGTTTTTGGGTAACTTCTTTACAGTTGTTTATAAATTAGATAGTGTAATTAAATTTAAACAAATTTGAAGATTAATATGGCATTTACAGGGGAGTAGAGAAAAGTTTTGACTTTAAAACTAGACAAAATAAATACAAATACAGCATTTTAAATTTCGTTAAAAATAGTTGTAATAATTATAATAATAATAGATACGCATAAAGTAGTGTGTATATGTGTGTGTTTGTTTGTGTGTGTGTGTGAGCAACTTATATCTATAAGATAAAAAGAAATTGTGCATTTCGTTAGTCGAACTCAAGTCAAAAATAAGTAATAAGTACATTTTAAAATACATTTGTGGTAAGTAGTGGGTGTATATGTGTGTGTATTTCTGTGTGTGTGTGTACATTTGAGCAACTTGGAGCAGTGTTACAAGTACAACTAACAACTAACAACTACAACTAACAACTAAAAGTACTAACTAAAAACTTTTCAAATCACTTGACTTGGTCAAGTCGCCTGCTAAAATTGCTTAGCTGCTTCCCCTCACCACCCGTCTGGCTCTTACTACCGCTTGCTGTATATACGTGTGTGTTTGTGCTTGTGTGTGTGTGTGTGTGTGAGGTAGGCTGTCTGTGTGCGTGTGAGAGCGCGGGGGGAGTAGCTTCAACTCAATCTAAAATAATATGGCATACTTTTGTGCGCCGTTGCAAATTTTATTCTGAGCTGCCGTCTGTTTAGGTGTGTTTGTGTGTGTGTAACTGTGTGTGTGTGTGCTTCTAGCTTTTAAATACTGGTCAGAAAAAGATCAAATGCCAGGAATGTTGTGAATGCAGCTCAAATTGCAAGTGTGTTTAAGTGTGTGTATCTGTATCTTGTATCTTTTCATCGTGTATCTCGGTCGGTTTAGAAAAAAGTTCCGTCTGTCATGCTTAGCCTAAACTTTAACGTTAGCTACAGCCTAGTTGCTACAAAAATTGATGGCTACAACTAAAACAACAATCGCTCGCTCGCTCGTTCGCTCCGCAGCCGAAAAAAATCTCAAGGCCAATTTCAAATACTCCCGAAAAGCGGCCCCTAAACGGCTCTAACTGGGCATACGCTTGCTGGCCAGTTCCTGCAGCTTCTGCATGGCCAGCGTCTTGTTGATCTCAACCAGATCGCGACTGTGCTTGGCTGCCTGCAATTGCACCTCCAATATCTTCATGCGCATCATGTGCTCCTTGCTCTGCATCTCCATGAACAGACGCATCTCAAACGAGTTGTGATTGTTGCTGCTGCTGCTGTGATTGCTGCTGCTGTTGATATTGTTGTTACTGCTGCTGTTGTTGTTGCTGCTGCTGCTGTTGTTGTTGTGGTTGCTGCTGCTGCTGGCCACCACGCTCACGCTGCGCTCCAGCGCTTGACTTTCGCCCGCTTGTGGCAGCGGTAGTGGCAGCGGCAGCGCTGCCTGTTCCTCGCTGGACAACATGCTGCTGCTGCTTGTGCGCTGACGCTTGGCCATGGGCTTGGGCAGCTCATCCTCATCCTCATTATTGTTGTTGTTGTGCTGTTGCTGCTGCTGCTGTTGTAGTGCCACTGCCTGTGCCTGATGCTGTTGTATGGCTGCTGCCGCTGCAGCTGCTGCACTTGGAAACTGTCCACTGCGCAAGGCATTAAGCGCCTCCAAAGTGGCAGATATGTTGTTCATATTGAAGCTGGGCTGAAAGCCGGACATGTCGCTGCCACTGTTGGCCATAAAGCTGCTTGCTACGGCACTTGTCTCAGCAGCCACAGGACTCTCGGCATCGTGCAAACCATTGCGACTGTGATTGTGACTTGGCGAGACGCTGAGACGCTCACCGTTCATGTGCAAGTCATTGCTGTGATTGTTGTACGTCTCGTTGAAGGTTTCGTTGGTCTCCTCCTCCTTGATGTCCACGTCGCACAGCTCCTGAGGCGGTGTGCGGCTGCTATAAAGAGCAGAGAGAAAGCAGTTTAGTTAGTATCGAGTAGAAAGTTTGCGGAGGCTTAAAACTTACTCGTCCATGTCATGCTCATCGGCATTGAATTTGTAGTCATCGCGATACTCGAAATCCTCCTCGAGAGCCAACGGAATTTTGGAGTAATCAATGCCATCTAGAGCCTCCGATTTGCAGGCCTTCTTCGCCTCCTGCATAAAGTCCCAGACCTCAAAGGTGAACGGCGATGGTTTCTTGCGATCGGCCACCTCAGCGCCAAATCTGGCCAAGCGATTGTTATAGTCCAAAATCTCATTACGTGTGCAGGCTAGAAAGTATAACAAGACGTTAATAAGGTAACTACTGTAACTCAAGCTACAACTACTAACCTTTCATGCGTCGCCATTGCTCCTTGAGGCGATTACAGGTGCGATCAGTGCCAAACTGATTGGAAAACTTTTGGTGTATGATTTTCCAGGCTTTGTTCTTGACAGCCGTGAGTCCTGCATCGAGTCGTTTGTTCTCTATAATGCGCATATCCTTGCGGCACAGATCCAGCAAGTATTTCTTCTCCTGATGATTCCAGTTCTGTGTGCGCTCACGTTTCTTATACATGTTCATCGACGGACTGTTCATATACTGAGTCATTTCTATAATTTATTAAGAAATCGTTTAAGTTATGAAGAAATATGTTTAATTATTTAAAGAAGTTTAGCTTACCTGTCTTAAGGTCCACACCTTCGAGTAAATTGTGATTGGTGCTTTGCCAATTGGCGGCGATTTTCATAAAAGCCTCCAGATCGTTGGCTGTGTATTGTTTGTTCACCTGTAAAGAGGGTAGTAGAAAAGATTTTGATTAGTATTATTCATTCACATCCAATTTCAACTTCAATTCATTCTAATTTCATATAAATCCCAAATTTCCACTCCCAATTCGTGCGCTACTTGGGCATGCAAAACTTGTACACATTTTGAGACGGCTTTAAGACGCACTTCAAGATACATTGAACCGCACATCAATAAACCAGACAGCAGAGCAAACAACAAAGTATTATATATAAAAAATAATATAAATAAATAAAGCAAAAACAAAAGGATTCAAAATTCTCTTAATTTTATTTGTTTTCAACTTTTTTTTTGTGTCTTATTTCTGACATCGACTGACATTGGCTGATATGGCGGCAATATGCGAACACATTAATTGATTTTCAATTAGCCAAACAGACAGGATAGAGAGCGAGTAAGGCAGGCAGTGGTATGGGGAGAGAGAGGGGCAGACCAGGAGGAGCTATAGTCAAGCCATTTTGAATTATGAATAACTCAAACAATCGCATTTGCAATTCTTTTAAATTTGTGCTTAAACAACAAATTATCAAATTAAGAACAAATACATACAAATGAAATGTATTTCAGCTAACAGCTGCCGACATTTTGCCAGAAAGTCGTTGTGTGTGCGTGTGTGTGTGCTTCTGAGGAGCGATCAAACGTCGCTTTGACAGCCAATTATATTGAGATCGAATACACTCGAATACACTCACACAAATTCCACATAATCGAGTACATATGTGGTATATACTCACACACACGCACACATGCTTGAACTGATATGCAAGTATTGGTGGGGTTACAGTGGTTCAAAGTAAACAATGAGGTCAATAAAACCTAATCCAATACTCGTCTCGTTTCTTCCACAAAACAAAAGACTTACTTTGAGATACATTAGCTTTAAAGTTGATTTATTTAATGGTTTAGTAATTAATAAAATTAAGTTTTTAATTTATTTTTAACTCACATGAATATACTAATATTTTATATAGCTTTTCTTCAAATAAATTCTGTTAACGTTAGTAATAACACCCATTAAAAACAGTTTAACTGCCCACATAAAATAAGTACTTAATTAAACAAATTTATTTAACGCGCTTTAAACTACTACAAACAGCACATATTTAATAACAGTAATTAAATAAACGCTGTCTGTTTTATAGCTTTAAAAGTTCACATAATTATGCAGTTTGCTCCACTGTGCGCTGCCACAAATCGTCAATCTTTAAGTACGTTTTATTGTGCTTTATTTAATTTCATTTTATTTCGATTTTTCAACTCTGCATCGCCCCCAAACGTCTCCGCCCTCGCTCCTCCTCCCTCCGACTGTCGCCCCCCTCGGGAGGCAACCCCTCTCGCCACCCGCACAAAACTTCGTCCATCGCCATGTGTTCAATATTTTTATGCCGTATCTGATTTGCATGTACGAAGGAATGTTTCAATGGATTTCTGAGTGAGTGTTAGTATTTAATGGGTATGTACAAGTACATACACATACAGATTTATGGGTACATACATTAGGGAGTGAACTTAGTCATTGAGTGAACGTAAATTATTATGATGATTATCGTTAAGATTATTATTGTTATTATTATTTACTACATATTTATTAAACAATTGTTAATTATGGCGCATAATATGGCAAATCTTTATAGTTAGTGCCTTGAGAATGTTTTATCTTGCAGTTGATTCATTGGTATTCACAGCTGGGTTTTAAGTACATTTATCTACGAGATACTTTTGGAAAAATCAGCAAAGATACTTTTGAAACAGGATGTAAGTAGTAGCTAGGTCTAGGGAGCAGCTGAGCAGCTCCAAAAATGTATCTTAAAGATAAAAAGTAAATGTATCTACAAGATACATTGTGTATTTAACACTTTAAAACTGTCTTTAAGCAGTTTTAACTTACAGAAGCTTAATGATTCTACTAGAAAATGTATCTCTAAGATACTTTTATTGAAACATTTGCATTTCATGGCTAGTTTAACAACTAGAAGGTGCAGGATATATGGCCCAATGATATAAAGCCATTTTGATTTAAGATTTCCAGTCAATCCACTTGAGATATTTAAGTTATTTTTGTGTTGTTTATTTGGCAGTTAACTCAATAACAAGTCAAAGTGAGTTAACAATAACGTTTATAATAAAAATAATCATTCCAATCAATTGTGACCATTAAGCATTGAAATTAAACAGCAACAACAGAAACAAGTACAAAAACTGGTTTATATATTATTAATGTAGTTTCTTGTTGTTGCTGTGTTTTAATATTAAAACCGAGAAATAATTATTGTTAGTGCTTTACAATTTTTTTTGGGGGAACCTACACAAAAGCAGCGGCGACAAAAAAAAAGATACATACGTGTAGCTGTATCTTTGTGTGTGTGTGTTAACCTTGTGCCTTAAAATAAAGCATGGCATTGTATGAGAGGGCCCACAAAAATCAGTTAGTAACTGTTGCCCCCCCTCGCTCCACACACCCCCACTCCTTTGCCTAACTGAGTTTAAAGTAATTATGACAAATTAACAAAGTTATTAGATGTTCACTATGGCAAAGTACAGTGAACTATTCTTTGTCAAACACATTAAAGCCATGTTACAGTTCAGACGTCTCACTGTTTTTATTACAGGGTCTATATAAGTACAGCTAAGAGGGCACACACATACTTATTTGGGCAAGTACGTGATTCATTAAACCGAGTGTAACACTTGAAAAATGATCTATTTCCCCGAAAGACCAAAAATAACTTGAGTATGCTTCAATCTCTAGAAATCTTTCCAGTTTCAAGAGTAACTAAATCAGTTTTTTTTCCTCTTTTTCTACCATATTTAAATAACCAAAAATCTATTAAAATGATTTACCAAAAATTCTTACAGCGCAGTTTTTTTCCACGTCTCTTTTATTTTTTTATTGTAATTACAGAAAGCAGCAATACTAAAAAATAATAATAAAAAACTGAAATGTCATCGAACGTTCAAGTGGGGTAAAAAGTAGTAGAAGAAGTAGTAGAAGGAATGGGGAATGTGTAAGGAAAAAAGCCGTGGAAATTCAAGCCCAAACTCAAAACTCCGTACTCAATTTATACGCTACAATTGGAATTGAGTTTTTTTTGGGATTTTTGAATTGGGAATGCCAGTCGCTCTCGCTCTCTCTCTGCACCCCTCTCTCCTACTCCTCCTCTCTCTCCCTTTGTTGTTGTATTCAAGTGGCATCGAGCATTGATTTGTTTAGTGTTTATTGTTCTAACATCGCAATACATTAACCCATTGCTGCCTGTGACTTAAGTGGAATCGTTTCCTCTGCCTGTCTCTTTCTCCTAACTTTGGGATACACCCTTTAAAAACTCTCTAGCTGGGTTAAGTACTTACACACACTTTTTTAGACCGTGTACTTAACATTCTTAAGCGGTCTGTGAAGTTTTTGGCGGAGGAAAACTTTTTGATAGATAGAAGAAGGCCTTGCACTATCAAACTACTCCTGTTGCTTCTAATTGTACTACTATTTTAACTGCTACTACTTGTAGATTTACTACCAATACTACTATTATGTTTACAGCGACTAGAAATAGTGCTATTACCACTGCTACTACTAACACTACTTTTACTACTATTTCTACTACCATTTCTACTACTATTTTTAATACTTTTACTATTTCTACTACTATTTGTACTACTACTCTGCTAATACTACTTTTAATACTACTATTTCTTTTTATACTACTTATGCTTCTCATACTACCCTTTAGCTACCGGGTCCCTGCTGTTCGCTTACACTCAGTCCCACTGCCGCCCTATCTGCTAGTTAACATATGCATTTTTAGCCTTTAATAATTTATAGTATAAATAAATATACTCGTAACTCTAAACAATTTTGTTATAATTTGAACAAAGTCGTCGCAGTCGTCGTCGCAGCTGACGGAAATTGACTCATGGCTGGCGAATTATGCTCCAGGTGTGCATGACACTGGCGCAGCCAACAACAAATTTATTAGAAATTGCTACAAATACTCACACACAGTCCTAGACTTACACACACACACACGCGACTTATGCAAACAAATAAACTAATTTCATGACGCACACGCGCGCCTGCGCAGTTGCCGTCGCTGCCTCTGCCGACGTCGTCGTGTGCTACTTACAATTGTAACTAGCTAAAAAAAGTATGTATAAAAAAACTACTAAGATTATTTTGCTTTGTAGTTTTACCAAACGTGCCTTTGTTTACTTCCCAGCTCAAAAACCTGGCCTACACCCAAAAATATAAAACAAAAAAAACAAAAAATAAAAATAATAAAAGCAGCTGGAAAAAGCGTCGCGCGTCGCGAGTTCAGTGACATTTTTCCTATTACATTTTTTAATGCTCTATGTTAGAGTTCTATAACTAAGTTAGCTTGAGTGTAACGAACTTTAAAAACAAGTAGAATTTGAGACTTGTACTACTCGTCCTTTTGTGACCACCATAATCAGGCTATGAACTGAGAAATGTTTTAGTTTTACTACCATAGACTACCATACCTCTTAAATAAATTAATTCATAAATATTACAAATAAATCTAAATGAGCTCTAATAAACAAATTTGTAATCTACAGATTCATATGGAGTTCTTAAAACACCTTTAAGCGAAAGATTCCTATTCCTATTCCTAACTACTACAGTAACTACTATAGAAAGTTTTACTATACGAAAAGTAGTAGATCTTCTTCCATAAGCCCATTTTTAATTAAATACTTTTCTTTTAAATATAGTAGTTGCTACCCCAAAAGAGTATCTAAGCTTCGTCAAACCCTTGAAAGTTTTCCAATTTCTTTTCGTAGCTGTTCTTGTAATTCGTAGGTCTCTTTTTTCAAGTGTTGTTGTTGTTGTCGTTGTCTGTGACAATTGTTGAGGCATCGACTGTAAGTTGAACTGCGCATGCGTAGGTAAAACTTACTAAATTATTGGGTTGTGTTTTCATTAGTCAGCCCACAATGGGGATTTGTATACGGAATTGAAGTTGAAGTTGGAATCGGCTCTGAGATTTTGTTGTTGTATCTTTGTATTTTTGGGTACGGTTGCAGCTGGCAAAAAAATCAAAAGGCTGTGTGTGTGTGTTGGCCAAGTGTGCGCATACTTTTCAATCAGACTGTTGTTTGTAGCGGTGTCGCTGTGACAGCTGCAGAGATATCGGCAAGCCAAATGGATTACCCAGTTTATATATGTACATATAGTCTCCATATCTATGTAGATACTTTTATGTACGACTGTCTGAGGGACTGACTGACTGACTGACTGACTTGACTGACTATCGCCATCTCAATCGGCCTGAAAACAAATGGAGCAGCTAGCATTTGAATAGTCATTATGTGGTTAACGAGTCTTAAAAGTATTCGTTTGCGTATTCGTTTTTTGTATTCCTATTCGTTTCATATACTCATATCTTTATACTCATTGTACTTATGCGTACTGTCTGTGACTTTCTTTGGGCCCGCACACACACCCTAAACATGGCTGACAAGTTCATTACACTGAACACACTTCACACACACTCACACACACACACACACATACAGTTACCACAATCCAATGGATTGCCCTCTTCCATATATGGCCAATGTCGATTGTTATTGTTTTACGAGCACACAAAACTCGTTGTAGGAGTTTCCAGCCCAAGAAGTAGCAGCAACAGGCCGTAGTGGGTGGTAGGGGGACTGGAGGGGCAGTGTACTAGCAGGGCGTGTGATGATACCAAATGTTATAGTCATACAACTAATTGGAATAGTTGTTTCATCTACGACAATTGATTTGTCTTTGCTTTTTATGCAGTCACTCTAAACTGCGCCATTAAAGCAATCAACTGAGAAGAAGAGCAGACTAAAACTGCTTGGAAATTTTAAGCAAAATGTAAAACTTTTAGATATGAGCGTATTTTTCAAAGGGGAATCTAAAAATACTACTAAAGAATTTTATTAATCGAGCTTAGGCTGGGTTTATTCTATTGGCAGACTTCAACTGACACAAATCGATAAAGTATCGATATTTTTACACCGATTAATATGCCCAAATTAACTTTAAAGCTAAGCTTAGACTCAGCTGAGATTGTGCTATGCAAGCAACTGAAAAGAGTGTTATTTTTTAAGGAATTGTAGTTAAAGTTACTTCGATTTAAACACAATCATAATCTATGCATTTATCGTTCTTTTAAAAGATGTATTTTTATATATGTAACAAGATTTGGATAAGTTATTTATAGAGTTCTTTGCACTATATAATTTTGGCAATACAATAAGTAGAGCTATATTTAAAAGCCACTAAATCAATACCAACTTTAAGCATTTATCACTTTTCCTACCCCAAGTTTAAACTAAATTTCTTAACTACCAAAATTAACAGTCATTCTAAGTTTATTTATAGAGTTCTGTTCTGTATGCTTTAAAAACTTTCGCTAACTTGTATTAAATATTTTTGTATTTACTTTTGGCTTTTTGGTTTTTTATTTTTGAATTTCTAAGTTAGTTTTCATTGTTGGAAAGTTGGTTACAATTTTTTTTTTTTTTTTTTTTTTGTAGCCATTTGCAGGGTCTTTGTCAGCTTGCCACCCACACAACACAAGTCCCCCGTGCCCGCTGCCCCCCAACACGCCCCCTTTACGTTTTAGACTTGCTCTGTGCGTCTTGGCCAAGTCTAAAGCAGTTGCCACCAATTGCTGACTGGCATTTGAACATACATTTCGTAGCTGCCACTTTTGAATTTCTTAACAAAAGTTTCTTTAATTGTTTATAACTTAAGTGTGCCTGTGTGTGTATCTGTGTGTGATTGCGTTAAGTTGAGATATTTTTGATGTGGGTTAACATTTCTTTAAGCATTTCACTCCAACTCCAAAACTCTTACTCGACAATTCTAAGACCCAAAAACAACAAATAATAAAACTCTTTTTATACCCGTTACTCATAGAGTACAAGGGTATATTGTAATCGTTGGAATGTATGTAACAGGCAGAAGGAGGCGTGGCAGACCCCATAAAGTATATATATTCTTGATCAGCATCAATAGCCGAGTCGATATAGCCATGTCCGTCTGTCCGTCCGTCCGTCTGTCCGTCTGTCCGTCTGTCCGTCCGTCCGTCTGTATGAACAAAAGGATCTCAGAGACTATAAGAGCTAGAAAGGTGAAAGGGGTCGCAAATGAAAGGTACAATACCCAAGCAGTACGAGTTTGTTTTCGTTTTTTGACACGCCCACTTTAGGGCGTTCTATCTTCATATAAAGGAAAATGTACAGAAAAAACTTGAATGTTTTAGTATAGAAAACTTTTTTGTTAGTAAAGCTATCTGATCCAAATTTACACGGAGACTACATGTCTATAAATTACATGTACAGACCAAGTTTCATACAAATCGGACAACTATATCGTATAGCTCCCATAGGGTCGATCGGTCAAAAATTTGCATTTCGTATGAATTTGTATGAAAATTTTCTGTATTTACCAAGCTATCTTAATGAAACTGACACGGAATAAATTTATCAATAACATAAGTGTACTGGCCAAGTTTCATTCAAATCGGACTACTATATCGTATAGCTCCCATTGGAACAATCGGTCGAACATTGAGTAACGGGTATCCTAAAGTCGCGGGGCGACTATAGCATTCTTTCTTGTTTTTTTCTCTCTACTCTTTTTCGTTAGTCATTTTTTTCAAAAATTCATTTGAATATTGAAACTTATTGTTGTGGCTGTAGATACAGATACATTTGACTACCCGTGTGTGTGAGTGTGTGTGTGTATATCTAATTTCTTTTTGTACTTGCCTGTTTGCTGCTGTAGCATTTTATAATCGCATCAAGTCATGATTACGCTATGACTTTATGCTTTATACATTATTATACTTAGTGGTATGTGTGTGTGTGTGTAGTGTGTGTGTGTAGCACTTGAAGGCGTTCAAATAATTTGTGGTTCCATTTAACTTGGACTTAAGCAACGAAAACTGAAACGCTTCAAAACGACGAAACTACTTACAAATGAAATAAAAGAAAGCCTCAAATTCTGACCCCTCCCCTGCCCACTCCTCGTCCCCTTCCCCTACCGCCTCTCGCTCCACACCCCCTTAAAACCCGATCATGTGGTTACAGATTTAAGTTATTTCTTCAACTTATTGTGAGTATTTTGGTCGTTTTTTTCTTCTTTCTCCCATTTTTTGGCATTAATTGTTCCATGCGCCGAATCTAAGATTGATTGAAAGCAGAGTTCACTGAACTCGCCAAGAAAACTACTTATATAACCATGTAAATCAGGAAGAATTGTTTTCAACTCAAAGGAATGCAGTCATTTAGTAAGTTGAGTACTGAAGCGTGCTTAAAGTGCAGTTTAAACAACATTTTATAGCTAGAAAAAGCTAGAAAATATTCCAAAATTTTACCAAAAATAAGTTGACAAGTATTGGAGCTAATCAATTATTAAATTAGGCGCATAGATACGCAAATAGAGCAAAATATACATTTTTCAAGCCAAAAAGATACAAATTTGGCTATTTTTTTAGGTATTCAAAAACTTATACAACAGTTTTGGTTGCTTTTATCCTTAAACTAAATAGATTTGTAACTAAACTTATTTTTTCGACTCTGCAGCTTTTTAAACTAAACAAAAGAGCTAAAAAGTAGCTATAAATTAGCTAAACTGCCAGCAGTGTGTAATAAATAAATGTGTCTACTCAATACTGTATGCTTAACTCTCAATACTCGATATATTCATTTGAATTGGCCAGCCAATGCGGTAAAGATACTTCTACTATATGTATCTGTGCGTCTGTCGGTTTGTCTGATTTGAGGCCACGCCCAGTGGCTGCTGCCATGTCATGTCGCAATGCGCAATAATAATTACAAATGATCAGATGTCAATTTTTTTCATACTATTTGTTGTTGGTTTTGTGTATTTCTTACAGCTCCCGAAGCAAAAGTAACGCAGTCTCCCTCTGTGTGTATTTGTATCTGTATCTTTGTCTCGCTGCTCTCCCTTTTGGCGTTGTACTTTTTTGAAACAAATGAAATTTATTGTTAACGGTTAGTGACCCGAATTACACGTATCGCTTATTTATATCTTCTATCTATACTCGCTGCCAAACTGACTCTACGATCGACAACGACTTCGACTTCGACTTGGTTTGTGCTTGTGTGTGGCATGTATCTTTTAAGTAGCATACAAGTCGAATGCTGAATAACTGATGAACTGATGTACTGACTGACTGACTGACGGACTGACTAACTGGCAGACAGACTCACTGCTTAGCTTTAAGCGTTTTAATTGCGCCAAACGACGCCTACAAAGCGAAGACGCAGCTCAGCTCGGTTCAGATAATGTATCTTTGTATCTGATCTTAATGTGCAAAGCGCTCGTTCACTCCGCTGTACTTATATACATTCAGCTGTGTGTGTGTGTATAGATCGAACCGCTTCAATTAGTTAGCACATCAAGTCATTGGCTTCAACTTTGAGTTACTTTTTCTTGAAACTATTTAAAGCAGGCAGTAAAAATTTAGTATTTTTAAACACATGTATCTTTATTACTTTATTTACAGCTTATTGAAATTGTCACAAATTTGTTTCCAAATTTCCCTTTATTGAAGCAGCAGCAACGCCATTTAAAGCTATTTAACTCAATGGTTTCTTTCATTGTATCTTTGTATCTTTTTTTGTGTGTGGTGTTATGCAATGCATTAATTGAAATGCAAGTTGGGTACGTTCTTTTAATGGAAAAGCAGACACGCACAATTCCTAAAGCCTCGATTTCAAGCACTACAAATACTTATAGATATATATGTATGTATCTGTATCTTTTTGCTGTTGTTCATTTCTTTATGACTGTGCACGTATGCAGTTCAACTTTTCCTTTAACCAAAAAACTAACTAAAAGTATAGAAAAAACTCCATTTTAATTCCCATTTCCCATGCAATGTCACAACCAATATTGTATCTGACAGATATTGTAGCTACACTAGTACACTTGTGTAAGTATCTATGTTATACATATGTTCTGTGGATTCTTTTGCAATCGCAAATTAAATGTTGATTTAGGCGTGTATTTTTTTATGGCTTATCAGGCGGCTAAAAGCCAAAGAGAAATTAATTTAAATGCGCGCCTCCAAATGGCATAAAACACAAATTGTTTAATTATGAGCAACAGCAACAGGAACAACTACAACGACAAATGTGTTAACTAATTCTAGGCAATTGCCCTGAGCTGATAAACAACAAAAACAGCTAAAATTTTAAGTATAAAAGCTAAAAACAAACGCGCCCCTTTGGCAATCTGACGCCTTGCTTTGTTTAAAGTTTATCATGTCTTCTGTTATACCCTTTTTTGGGTACTTTAGCGACGGCGTTACGCTTGGGCAACGCCACTTAGAGACTTTTAATTAGCCCAAATATGCCATTAACTTGGCTATCAACACATAAATTTAACATAAATTATTTAAGCTTAGAATTTAACAAATAAACAATTTGTTTGACTTGGTAGTTAACAAATTAAGTTTAGTTAAAGCTATTTAATCAAGCTTAAGTTCAAGATAAAGCGTTTGGTAATCAGTTGAGTTTTGGCCAAGTTATGGCAGATTGAAAACTTGTTACTTGAAACTTAAATAGTACATAACTTTTGCTAGTTACAGTATTATAGGTAGAAACCAATTCTTTTAGGTAATCCCCATAGACCCCCTTGAAACTAGAGTATGCAGCTTACATTATAATTGTACACATTTAAACAAGATTTAAATTTTAATTAACCACAAGATGTTAAATAAATTTACACAAGTTTTTCTACTTGTTTTTTTTCCAGTTAAGAGTGTACTTGGTATAGTCCATATCTAGATCTTGGTCATGTGTGATACAATAATTGTATCGCTTATCGAAAACTAAATAAATATTAAATTGTAATTAAAGTCATGCGAGTGATTTTTTGGTATTTCATTTGCTGTCAGCAAATAGCAAATAACAAATAAAGTATTATTATGAGGAAAATCGAATTTAGTGCTGTGTGTGTGTGTGTGTTTTATCTACCAGACGACAGTTTGGGCCAAGTCGTAAGTAAGTAAAGCTAATTGACAAATAAGTCGAAAAGACTTTCCTAGCATTAGGTCAACGGAAATTTAATTGCTAATTGCATCGTTTAGATATCAATAAACAGGTAAAGAAGGCTTCAAACTAAACTAAGTAAGACAGTTGATAGATAGCCTTAATTGACACATTCAATTGCATAAACAAAATGTGACACATGAAATCATTCAACTCGTGCTTCATACAGTAGCTAAAAAAGTTATTGGCCTACAAAAAATAAATTCCTAAATTCATAATTCTAAATGTTTAATTCTTTTATTGGCGCGCTCCATTGAGCTGGAAATTCAAATTCAAAGTATTTCCAGTCCCAGCAACAACAGCAACAACAACAACAATAAATAACTTAAATAACATGCAACAAATTGCGCGCGGAGTGCGAGTTTTTGTTTTTTGGGACACCACACAGCTTGCAACATTTTTGTGGTGCACACCTGGAGAGACAACACACACACACACATAGCTTATTGTATCTAGAATCTAGCCACAGTTGCTGCCAAAAGTTGTTGGCTTTGTGTGCTGCCTGGCAACAACAATGACAACAAATCTGCAGATACCAAATAAAAATATATAAACTTAGCTGACAACGGGGCAACTGGGAAACTGCCTGCCAAACAGCAGCTGACGCCGATGCCAACGCCAACGCTACAACGGCAACTATGCTGCCTGCGTCGACGCAACGTCTGCGTCCGCTTCTGCGCCTTTGCACGCTGCTTTGCGCTCTCCTTGCACACGTGCCATTGGCCTCACTCTCTCTCCACCGCGCTCTTAGCTGTTCCCTTTTGCTGTGCTCCTTCCGATTCTTTATACCCTTTAGGAAATTTAGTGTGGACTGTTTACTACAGGACTTTTTCTTCAAATTAAAACTTTTAAGCTTTTTTGAGACTTTTTAAAATATTTATACACATTTCTATAAAACTAAATTTTCTACTGCCACTAGTTAACAATTTAAGTAACTACATGCTGGGTATTTATTAGTCGTTCAATTTGCAACAGTTTTGTGTTAATTTGAGATTGGCAGCATTCGGTTTTTAGCCCTCTCCCAGCGCAGCTATTATGCGCAAGTGTGACGCATGAATCATAGCAAATTTATTTTGTTAGTTGTTGTTGTTGTTATTTCTGTGCCATTTGCTCTGAAAGTCATGCGCTTTAAATTTTAATAAATTAATAGTTTGTTTTGCCTTTATTTTTCATTTTTTTTGCGACTTTAGTTGATTTGACTTTGGGTGGGTGACTGATCAGGGACAACAAAATAGAAAATTTCAATGCCTTTTACGTAGAATTCCGGAATTCTAAAATGCATTTATTAAACAAATCTTTCAGCTGCTTAATTTGTAGCCAAATTTTAACCCAAATCAACTGTCAAATGCTAAATTAGTGTATAAGAAGAGATCGAATTTTGTAGCTAAAGATACTTATAATGGGTGTGTTATTTTTATTAAGTCAATGCCAAATCATGTGAGAGCTGAGCAAGAATTGAATTCAGCTTAAAAAATGCTGACGACATTTTTAATCCTAAAATTGAGACTAAAAATGGAAAGAAGAAAAAAGGAAGTGAACAAAAAGGCAAAGACAAATAAAAAGAAGACAGAGAAGAAACGCAGATTTGTGTGCAGTTCTCAAGGTGGGGGAGTAACTGATGGAATGCCTCGAATACCTGGCAAAGAGTTCGTGCGATCGCAACGTCTAAAGATATTAAAGATATCCACACAAAATAAAAGAAATAAAAAGTGTCTAACTGAAATAAGTGTACGTGTGTCTGTGAGTGTGTGTGTGTGTGTCGCTGTGTATAATCAAGATTAGGTTTTAATAATTCAAAGTGAGTCGCACGAGGGATTAGCTGAGAAACGAGTCTAAATTGTGCGACGACTTCAAGTAAAAACAGAAATCATGTTACTTTTTTTTGACAAATTCGAAAGAAATTAAACGAGGGAGGTGAACAGGAGGGATGCGGAGCGGGGGGCGTGGCAATATAGGGTGTGCGAGTGTGCGAGATACGAAAGGAAGTGGCTCGTAGCGCTATTAAAATACAGAACACACCCAAAAATATTTTAACGACAGTCAAAGAAACAAAAACAAAGTGAGCGAGAGAGCAGGAGAGAGAGGGAGTGAAAGAGAGCAGCAAAGCGAAGATATCAAAGTTTGTAGCTAGTTTGGGACTTTAACATTGACTTCGATGGATGGCTGGGATGACGATGATGACTACGCTGATAATCATAATGAAGTTGATGACAAAGAAGAGGAACGAAGACACTGAGACATCGCAGGGTGACAAGCAAGCGCGCGATTTATGCTCGAAATTGTACGCGTTGATGCATAAGTTATGCCCCAAAAAACCAAAAGTATCTGACGGATGCATGCACGGCAAAGCTACTTTAATTAAGTACTTATTTATTCACTGCTCATGTGACAACTTTAATTATGACGTTGGGCAATTTATAAGCCGCGTTTAACAGCACAAAAGTTTTTGAAACCATTTTAAGTGCACAATTTAGAAAAGTTTTGAAATTTAAAATTACTAAAATGGTTAGAAATTTAGTAACCTAAACAAGTCTTAATTTTAAAATATTTTTGTAATATATTTTAACCTTTTAAAGTCTAAAATTTAAGTTCCCTTAAACGATTTTGTACTTTTTATAAACTTATTTGATTTATGTCTAAAATCTTTAGTCACATCTGCCCCAACTTAACTAATTTTTTAATCACTATCTTTACTAGTTTAAAGCAAAGTTTTGTGCAGATTTAAGGATTATTTTAAAGCGCAAATTTATCAGTTCCTGCAGCTGTCATCATTTCAATAACTGGTTATATGATTTCACACAAAGGAGACAACAAAACACTGTCAGTTGTACAAAATTCACACAAAACAGACAAAGACGCCGAAAAACACAGAGAGGCGGGGAGAGGGGTAGAGAGGGGCAGAGACAGAGCAACTATAAAATGTTAATCCTATTTTATTAAGTGCAGGCAGGAATGAATAAAAAGGGAATACAACCAATCCAACCCTTATTTTATAGCCAGCATAGTATTGAGACTCCGCCATATGGCCAGCTGACTAACAGGATTCAACAATATGTCACTTAAAATACATGTACATATATACAACATAAATATATATACAATTTTATGATGATCCCTACACTGAATTGCACAATATTTTCCAACAATTGTTCAGGGTGAGCAATTTTGGAGTTTGAAAAGAGCAGTCAAATTTGACGCAGTTTTATAAATTCAAAGCAGCAAAGTTGGTGATTTAGGTGCATGAAATTCAGGTACAGAAAACAACGCGAAATTCCTGGCATTCCTGGTGGTAAACCGTAAAAAAATCTTGAGTTTTGGTGTCTTAAAATGAAATTTTAATTTAAATGATTTATTTTTCTAGCAAAATTAGTCAAACACATTTTTAAACTCATGTTCCCTGCATCTATAGTTTAAGTAAGCAGTCTATAGCAATTTTCTCGCTGTGTATCTTTCATATATCGGCTTAAAGTAAAGCCTACAGTTCCTTCTACAAGATCTCTTAATTTAAAATCTTCCACACAACATTATTAAACAATTTTTGAGTGTTTTACTCATTTTTAAAATGTGATTTTTTTTGCTGCCGAGTGTTTGATTAATAGTTCTGGTTGAATGCACATTTTGATTTGTCAAATCGTCTTATTTTGGTATGCGCAGCTCAAACGCTTCAACTGTCTTTCTCTCTGTCTTTCTCTGTGTGTTTGGCATTCTCTTTTGGCGTCTTGTTCGCGCCCAAGTGCCGACAAGTTGGGGCGTTACCAGAGCAGCTAGGCAGCTACCTGATGCGGGGGATCTCTCCCGAGTTGTTTCTATAATTTATGATCGAATACAAAGCCGAAGCTGAAGCCGAAACGGAACGAAACGAAACGTGCTAAGCAATTGAGTAGGCTTTAATGGGGTGTTCAAGGCTAAAAGAGACCCTGTATAGCGAGTATTTTGGAGGGGTATGGAAAGCTGAGCTTTAGCAAGACTTTAAGATACTATTAAGAGATATTTTAAATAATGCTTTATGATACATAATGAAGGGTAAAAGATAAAGTTTCATGTCTTCAACTAGTTTTTCCTTTCCATAAATCCCCTTACACTTACAACCCATTGACAGGGTGCTACACACACTTTTCGTTGCGTAAAATTTTCTATTATTTTCCCTCCAAATTGTGACTAATTGAGTTTGGATTGTCGTCAAACGCTTTGCATGTTACACATAAATAAATTAATAGACATTATTTCGGTTATTTAACAGCAAAATAAAAGGGGAACTATTTTGTAACCCGCATAGTGTGAGCAACTGTCGTCGGCACATGTAAAGTAAACATTAGAAAAACTCATAGACCCTCGGTCTATACCCCCTACCACCTAACCCACCCATGACCAAAAGAAGAATTCAGTTTAAATGTGACTAAAGTGGCAACAGGAGCGGGTTAAACAGACGCATAGACGACGATCAATTGGCAATTGTCGTGTTTAGAGGGGAATTAACCGCGGGTGCCCGTAGATTCAAGTCCCATATATTTACTAATTAATTCATTGCTTAATTGTTGCTTTTATCAAATACAAATACAAATACGAGAAGCCAAAGAGTGAGAGAGGGAGTGGGAGAGAGAGGGGGAGGAAAGCGAGCGAACGATCGCAAGTTTTTTAGTTGCGCCTTGAAAGAAATTTTCATTTCATAGTCGCTCATTGAAAATAATTAAAATTAATTAAGCCATTTTGTTGATGCTACTGCATTGGCTAACTGCTGCTCCCCCTAACCCCGCACTACACCCTCCCTCACCACACCGCTGCGCTCTATAAATTTAAATCGCCTTTAATTGAGGCGACTTTTGGGTGACGGAAACTTTTATAGAATTTTTCAGGAATTTTCTGTAGTCTTGTGTTTTGCGTAATGTTTTAATTAACATTTAATTACAAGGGCTTAAACTGACTGATTTGTTATTGAGCGGCATAATCAAAAAAAAAAAAAAAAAAAAAAAATGGAAAAATGTAGAAATTAAACATGTGCAATGATTGATTGTCAGTTAATAATAATATTATTGTTGTTGTTGTGGAACTCAACTTGAAATTTGGTTCTTTGTTGCCACTGTCAAAAGAAAAAGAGACAAAAAGAGGGAGAGGGAGCGAAAAGGATGAAAATGCAGACAAAAGTGACTCATGCACAGCGTCTGACTGACTGACTGATGGACTCAGTGACTGACTGACTGACACATATTGTCTATTGGCCAGTCTCACATTTCTTTACAATTTACATTTTGTTTCTTTTATTTTTCCCCACCTTTTTCTCTTTCCTTTTTACACATTTAATTCTTTTTTCTCGCTCTTACAGTTGTCGGAAAATCAACAAATTTGAGTGATGGAACGAATTTGCATTCGACATTTTATGAGAGCGAGATGGACGCATTTCCTATGAAAAAAGAGAGAGAGAGGGGAGTGTGTGTGTGCGTGGGAGGTGTTGGGCCTGTCAGGTGATGAACACAAACTATTTTTGAGTGCAACAACTAAATCGCTTAATTGCCAGTACTAAAAGCACAATCAAATTACGACTGCACTTTTATATCAACCAAATTATGCACTTATTATAGTTTTAATAGGCCAAAATAGCACTATAGCCATAAACAACAATTAAATATAAAACAATTAAGACAAAGACATCAACTATTCATCTTTAACTACTTGTGAATTTTAAGCGACTGCCAAGAAAACTCAGTGCTGCATATTCATGGGGAAGCTAAGAAAATTTTCTCGGCAATCTTCTCCATTTTCCAATGCTGAATCAAAAGAGATGTCAGTTGATTTATGTGTATTCAGATCAGTAGCGAATATGAATACATATTCATATGGCAATAACATATTCGTATTTATTTTTAATATGTGCAGTCTCTCTCTCTCTCACTCTCTCTCTTCCCTTTCTCTCCCTCTCCACTGACTACTTAATTTCCAAGTGCCATAAAAATGTGTTCGATTGCGATCGATTGGGCTATGAATCGATAAATCGGTCGATTTGAAAGCCCTGCGTATTTGGCGTTGAAAAATAAGTTGGCTTATTTATTGTGGCCATGCTTATAAATATTTAAAAAGCCGCAAATGAAATAAACAATTAGTATATTTATTGACACATCCACAAACAAACAAACAAAGCAAAAAAAAAAAAAAAAAAAAAAAACTAAAAAGAATAAAAAACTTGTTGAATAACTCATAGTATAGTCATCTGCATATATGTCCATATATCTAACAATTTATGGAGGAAGTACTTATGTATATGTATTTATATATATATTCATAGGATCGGACCTCAAAGTGCTAATGCTGAAAGGTATGCGCGTTTGTTGTCACTTGGGATCCCTTTACACACATTAGTGGTGTTATGAATCAGTTTTCAGTTCATTATATCAGTTAATATGGAAATTGTAATCAAATAACTGGCATATTTCTGGCATTACAAGCTTTAAGAACCCTTGAAAAGGGGGTAGGCTAAGTTTGTTGGGAAAAAGTTAAAATAAATTAATTTTTGAAAATGATTTTTGAGCATAACTTTCAGGGTTTTAAAGATAGTTCAGTAAAACTTGTAACAGTTTAATATAAAGTTTAAAATCTAGTTCATTTTTTAAGGTTGCCATAGAAAATATCAGGAGAAATCGCAGATAAATCGACTAACTTCAAGAAAACTTCTTTTGAGCTTAATCTACTATATTCTTAACCCCTTTTCCATAGCAGTTACTTCAAAAAGTTAACACTTCTTCGCTTTCCAATACTTTTCCTTATAATTCCCCAACAGTTAGAGCCCAAAGTTGCTCAATTGGCAGCGTTTAGTTGTTGATTTGCTTATTATTGGGCAAATTGTGCAATTTATTTATAGCGTTTATGGCGCTGCTGCTGCAGAGAGAGGCAAACATATGTTAAATATGGCAATTAATAAATAAAATGCGTCTATTTCACAGTCCCCTCCATGCCCACTGTAACCCCTTAAGACCTCCCCCCAAATGCCCCACAATCCTGCCCAATTCCCCTGCCCATCGATCGGGTATGGCACTTTGAGTGGCCGTTGATTTAAAACATACATTGCGGGCCTTTAATAGTGGCGCATTTTTGTCGAATCCGTAGAAACATCGGCCACATTTCGTTTCCTTTTAATGAAAACAAATTCAATCAAAATCGGGCCAACAAATTGGGTAGGGGCTGGGGGCTAGGGGCGAGTAGCTAAAAGAAATACCTAAAATAATGAAAGAACTTGAAAGCAGAGCGAAGCAGGGAAAACGAGTGTACTCATATGAATACTTATACTCATACTCGCTAGATTCAAATTATGATTTGTGTGCCCTGCGCTGCGTTGTGATTAAGCACTTTAAGTGTAATTCGCTGCGATAGTTGGTAAGGGAGCGTACCAAAAAAAAAAAAAAATAACCAAACTAAACCAATACATAAACTATGAAAGACTAGAAAAAACTGAAGAAACACTCACCAATAGGCATACGACTATTAATAGAGGCACCGCAAAAGCAGATGATGTAGCCTAAAACCATAACTAAAAATGAGAGATCTTCTGGGGACTGAGACAGAGACTGAGAGTTTCCTATAAACGATTCATATTCATATTCATAATCATATTCCCAATTTCAATTGCTGCGGCGGCTGTTTAAAGTCAATTTTTGAATAATTATGAATCGTTTTTCAGTTGTTTTTTTTCTTTTTGGCCGTCTTTGCGTTGTTCTCTAATTATAACAACATCATAATCACAATAATAATAATAATAATTTCTTATGAGTTTTTATTTTGGCTGCCTCCACTCGTTGTGTTCTTAATGTGCCAAATATATTTCTATCTAGTATTTCTATTGAGCTAAATTTTGCGCATATTCGAAAATGAAATACGTATTGAAATGTGTTTAGAAACCCACTAAAAGACTGCAGTTCTATACCACCGAATTCTAAATATTTTATACAATTTTTTATTTGCAACTTTCGTAAGCGGAAGTTCTTTTCAGACGTCATCTGCACTTTGATTTAATAAGAATAATAACAATTAAATGAGTTGAACACACAATCTCAACGGCCATCTAGGGTATTGTGTGAGCTTAATCAAAATCGCCGGAAATTATAAGATGCCAATAATACAAAAATTAATATGCAAGAGATTAAAACCGAAAGCGATTTATATGTACGTCATGGCGTTGAATGCGTGCGACTGCGCCATAAAAATTGTTTATAACTAAGTACACTGAGGGAAAAGAGGTTCTAAGACTAAGAAATTTGCTCTAAAACACATTGTTAAAATTTTAAACACATTTTATTTGCAATAAAAACATTAAAAAGTTTCTGATTCTTTAGCTAAGGTTTAAAAGTATCTTAAAATAGTATTGATATAGTAATCCTAGTTCTATTGACAATAAGTTTAAATCATAGAAGATTTATTAAAGTGTTTTTAAGATCATAAACCTAGAACTATATACTTATGAAGTCATAACTTTCCTCTCATACTCAAAAGTAAGCCCAAAACTTTACTTTACCTTAGATAAAAGTTCTAAAACTCTTCCCAAAATATGTCAAAATTAGAACAACCACTACACTTGCTTTCTCCCAGTGTAAAAACTCTCATACACACACACACACACGCTCACAGAGAGAGATTCGAAATACTTTGGCTTGTTCAGTTAACACTTTGGGTTTTAATGACTAAGACTAAGGAGCGCCCAACGTGTGCTACGAAATACGAGGCAAAAAAAATACATATTTTTGTCAATAAAATAGAAATTAGCGACGCTGAATCACAAATTCTAGTTAGCCAGATAGCAATATGAGTACAAGTCTAAATCATTTAGCCACCTTATTTGGTTATATTAATTATAGTTATTGTTATTTGTTGATGTTGTTGTATTTACCATTTTGTCTGCTTTTGGTTAATCCACTATTGTAATCCAAGCAAGAATAGTTAATGCAAGTGTTTATTTTTAGTTTAATTGTAGTTTTGTGTTGGATTTTTCTTCACTTTTAGCACATATTCTTTATTTTTTGAAATGTTTGCACGTTTTATAGTTGCAAAATTTGAATTTAGATTTCTTGTTTTTGTTTTTATTTCTATTTGGTTGTATTTAGTTAACACTATTTGAAATTGGGTTCGGTTACGCGCGTGCCGAATAATAAACGATAATGTTTTGTATTAACTACAATTACAATTACCGATATATACAGTGTTCATATACATTAGTTAAGATAACACAATTATTTAGAGTTAAGTATGAAGTATGAAGCCGAAGCCGGAATGACGCTGCGCGCGTTCGTGTTCGCACTGCTGCACGTTTAGTCAATGACTAAAGGGCGGGCAATTCAAAATTTTTTAAAATTCATCAACGCTGCCGGCTGCGACTGCGACGGCAACGGCAACGGCAACGTCGCGTCAACGCTAGCGTCGACAGCAGCAAACACACAACAAAAACCAAAAACTAATAAAATCAATTACAAACGCACACAAACACATTCACACACACACAAACACACAGAATCGGTGCCGAAGACGTCGACCGACAACAACGAAAACGAAACGAAGCAAAGAACACGAACAAAAGCCGACTATGCGACGTGCTACACCCGAAGGTTCTCGTTCTCTGGAAGCAACAACAAAGAGCAGCAGCGGCAGAGGCAGCAAAGGAAACGGAGCATGGAACAAGAGCTGAGAGCGTGTTTCATTCTTCATACTTAATGCGCGCGAGTGTTTGTGTACTTTTTGAAACTAGAGATGAACTAAGGCTACGTTTTTAAATTTGTTTAAATTAAATTAACGCCAGCCACGGCAGGAAATATCGTAAGGTATCGTGCACGGTGATGGACGCACATATCTAAAGGGAATAAACATACGTCGATTATGCACAGAGAAACCACAAAGAGAACATTTGGCAAATACTTTGCTCTTTGCTGCTGCTGTTGCTGCTTTGAGCGCTCTTGGTCGTTTGAATGTGGGCCAAAAGTAATGACAATAGAGGCAATTGTTTGGCTTGGACACTTGGAACGTACTTTTTGCACACCCGTTGGGTCGCTTGGGCCAAAGCCAACAATTGTCTCTCTTTCGTTTCGCTCTCTCTCGCTCACTCTCTTATGGTTGCTTGTGCTCTCGCAGGCGTTGTTTGTGTGTGTTTGTGTGGGTGAACGCTTGTATTGCTTGCCAAATGAGCCAAGCAAAACAAAAAGGCAAAAATATAAATTTGTATGTATGTTTGTAGCCAGAGCATTGCAGCAACAACACAAACGATGTGTCCCGTTGCTTCCCCCGCTCCACACCCATACACTCTCACACACACGCAATATTCTCACAATAGAAATATGCAAACAATTTTTTTTTTGCATTTATGACGTTTGTTCTCTGTTGCTCTTGAAACGGTTAACACTAAGAAATTTAGCACTGATCTCGTTTTACACTATGTACTTGTGGGAATGGATTCTAAAAATCACAGCTGCCCCTAATGCACATGAAATTATTGTTAGTTCGTCTGTGTAAGAGTGTGTGTGTGTGTGTAGCATAAGTTTGGGCGTTTTAGAGTGCGGGCAAAATTGAAACTCGTTGACACCCCTTGAGTTGTAACGTTTGCACTTTGTTTCATTTTCATTATAGTAGCGTGTACTCTAAAACATAATGTCTCCGTTCATTTTTTTATTTAGCTCACATTTCAATTCGTCGAGCGTTGAGTAACCCTCATGAACCCAAACTCTTGCGAACCGTTATTGCTACAGCAATCCATAATTACACAGAAAAGTCTAACATATATCGCATTTAAGCCGCAGCGCAGCGCATAAATCGCAATTAATCAAGTGCAAGCCAATGCCGTTAACTCTCCCAAAACTCCTCTGCCCGCCCCTTTATACCCTGTGAACGCAGCGCAATCGAAGTAGCGGCAGCGGCGTAAGCATCGGCGTCAGCAGCGGTAACAACCCTGCTCAACTCAACCCAAGCAACAAAAAAAGTTCAACTGCTGCTTTGAGCTCAACAACAATTACAACTGTTGTTCTCTCACTCCTTCGCCTATGCTCTCGCTCACTCGCATTCGCATTGGAACTCACACTCGCACTCATCCTCACACTTGCGAACGCATAACGAGAGCTACTAAAAATGTAATCATTATGCTTTATCGTAATAATCAGCAGCCGCAGCCAGGGCAACTTTTGCCCAACAGCCACCAGACGGCGCACACTTGTATATAGCAAACATACACACACACACACTCGCACACACAAACATAAGTACTACTACTACATTCTAGCATAACAAACAGGCAAACAAACAAAACTAAATTACAACAATTCCAAAAATTTATAATTGTGCTGCGCACACAGTTAGAAATCTCAAACTACCACCACCACCACCGCCATCATCACCAGCAGCAAAGAGTAAAAGCAGCAATTGTAGCCACCACCCTGCCCATTCCAAACTCTTGTCCTTTTGCCCCATCCCACCATCAACTCCCCCTTTTGAAACTTATTCTCAAGCTCTCATACTCGGCCCTCAATCATCGTCCTCATCATCATCCTTCGTTTTTTTGGTTTGCCTTCTTGCCTTACAATTCGCCATGCTGCCGCTGCCGCAGTCGATGTCGCTGTCGCTGCCAGTACCGCTGCGTTCCTTCGACGACGCTTCGTCTCAACTAGCACACAAACACACACAGACACAAATAAAAAAGGCAGTTAAGTTAAAATGTACTTAGAGTTTAAGCGTAACCCCGAAATCCCGACCGAACCCAAACGAGATTGTGTGTTTTAAGCGTTTTAGTTGCCCGCTTGCACCCCTTGGTAAAGCAAGGCGCTTTGCCAGCAGCAAAAGCAGCGCCGCTTGTGACAGCCAACGGTGACTGCGGCGTCTGCGCCAACGTCGCTGCTGCTCAACTTTGGCAGCAGCGGCAAGAGCAACAACAACAACTATAAGAAGAAGGCAGTCAGTCAGCCATCTTGTGCGGCGTTATTAAATTTTATACAAATACTAAAAATGAAATCAAAATTTTCTTATTACAATGACTATTTTCTCTTGAACAGCTGTGCGCCAGAGCGCAGAGGGACCGACAATTGGTAAATATGTATTTGTAAGTGTGTGTGTAAGTGTATGGAATGGAGAGAGGGAGAACTGGGTCCGTTACAGAGTTTTTCTTGCTGTGTGGGGAATGGGAATGGGTGGCAAAGGGATGCAAGATGGGCAGACTTAATGTCTTGCTCTCGCTTCCACTCCCTACGACAGCGACGACTAAGTCTGTTTGTATGTATTAGTGTATGTGTATGTGTGTCGCTGTAGAAATGAATTGTACTTATGCCATACTTATCGACTGCATTGTAACGGGATCCAAAAGTTTTATTTTTGGGTGTTGGCCCCAAAAATTTGCTTGGCTTTCATTTCCATTCGCAATGGAAGTCCTGCAAAAATATATATGTACTACAAATATATACATATATACATTTTCTTTAGCTATTCATAAATTTGTTCTATGTTGCACAAATTTAGTTGGAAAATGTTGGAAATTTGAGTTCTTTCACTCACGTTCCTATGGCACTTCCTGCTGCGGTGGCACGTCAAAATAACTAAATAAATGAATTCCCATTAAAATAGTAGATTCTACCTGTTTTTAGATAAGCAAACGCTCAGTACAGTATCGATCCCTAGAACACAACTACCTGAGAGACATACTTAAAATTTAAATTAAACAACGACCAAAGGTACGAATACTAGCAGAGGGGAAAAGAGAGAGATGGAGCGATGAAAAGTGCCTAAACAAATTCTGATAAGCACACTGTGCAGATAGCTCAGACAGGACAGGACAGGACAAGTGATGAATAATACCAATCACGTATCCAAGTCGCTCTATCTTTCTTCATTCGCTCTCTCCCTTTCGCTCTTGCTTGTCAGGCCACCTTGAACGAGACATCGCTCTGTCTAATCAAAAGAGCATTGTAAACTAAGCCAAAGACAAGACAAGCGAAGAGCGAGAAAACAAGAGAACACAACACACAAATTCTTAAGGATCAATATATGCGATGTCTAAGCATAAATAAGACAGGAGTGAGGGAGAAGGCGGTACATGCAAATTTTAAAGAATGACAAGCTAATAAAATACCCTCTACACAGTTAGGAGAGTCAAAAAGACTTTAAAATCGAAATAATTATCGCAAAGATTTATTTAAATTTAAGGTAACACTTTAAAAGATTTTTTAAAATTGATTATTTTTAGAAATGAAGCTTTAATTTGAGAAGGAAAAAAAATGAAAAATATCCAATCTAGTTAAAAACTTATAAAAATATGTTAGGTTTTAAACTGTATATATTTATTGCCTTTAAAATAATCTTATTGAAAACTTTCATCAGCCAGTCTGCGATCTCATCACACCCTCTTTCTGCAATTTACGTGGTATAAAACGGCTTAGAGCTGTGTCCGGCCATATGGAAAATGCGTAATCTCACACCAACGCCACAGACAAGCACAACAAATTAAGTGCCAATGCAAGGCACACACACACAGGCACACCTATACACACACATAGAGCACTACGAGGTATACAAATATCAAATCTATAGGTCTGTCTTATAGCTATCTTTGTATATGAAATGAAAACATTTTTCATGCGCATGCGCAAAGACTGACGAGAAACGAGACAAGAAACTTCAACGACGGACGGACAATTAGTTCAGACAGGCTTCCATCTCGGAGGTAAGTCTTGGGTCTTGTGTTAAAAGGTCAGAATTGTGGCTAAGATGTAAGACTAGTGAGAAAGAGAGGGACTGAGAGAGATAGAGGGAGAGGGGGAGGGACTCACATGCCGGACTCTGCTCTTTGATAGCGTTGATCTATTGTGTCTACATTTTATACGCATGCTTCCTTCTCTTCTCTTCTTCTTCTTCATTCTTTCTTTTCAATCTGAAATCTTTTTAGTGCTCAACGACTAGAGGTTCGTCAAAATGATTGATTTGTGGGTGATGAATTACAACAACAACAACAGTCGTTTCTCTCCAAGGCTTGGTTAGTTAAGAGCATACATATCATTTTACTATAGTCTATCTCTGCTCTCGGTGTGTGTTTGTGTGTGTGAAAGGTACGACATAGTGAGGATTAAATACGAAATTCCATTTAAAAAAAAAAAAAACCTTTCATTGTTCGCTTATTGCTCTTTTTAAGGGTGCAGCTTACACACATCCATAGAATTTTTACAGATAAAACTGATATCGAAGCTGGAAAATTAATTATCATAGAAAAGTGAGTTTTTCTTTTACTCTAGTCTTTCTTTATTTTTGAAGGGTGGATACATTTATTGTCATCTAGTTGGGTACAGTTTAAAAATTCACACAAAAAGTGACGTGTGTGAAACAAAAGTTAGAGCGTAGTATCAAGTAATAAATGATGTACAATAAAGTGATCTATTGAAACTTGGTAACATGACAGTATCGTCAGTAGAGTTTCCTGGTAAGATTTCAGGATTCGTAGTGGGAAACAAACTACAGAACTCTCACAAAAGTAACTTATAATTGAGCTAAAGATAACTAAAAAAATCTCAACAAAACTTAAATCAAAGGATTTACTATAAAATAAAATAGTCTGAAGTTATTTATAGAAAAATTTAAACAAATATAAAGTAATACATGTAAAATCATCTAAAAAATCCTTTTAGCTTAGTATCCTATAAGAAATTATCTACGAATCATTGTTACTTTTGGGAAGAAAACTAAAATTTACTATGAAACTATCTAATTTAAGCTGGACTATGGTAACAGATATGATAATCCAATATAAACTTTCAGCATCTAGGGAAAAAACAGATGTTTATTAAAAAGAACTATATATGTACATACTTTAACTAAATTGCAATGAAGCTTTCTTAAATTAATATTTCTTATAGGTTTCTTTACAACATTACTGATCAACCAACCACCTATAGATAGGAAACAGGTGATCAATTCTTGACTATAATGTAGGAAATTCAATAATTCTATGATATACCTGAGACTGCCTCAGCTGAAAAGATAGTTATTTAGAATAGCTAACTATCTATTCTTAAGATCAGTTAACTTAAAAATCAAGCACACCAAAACTGTCTCTTTAAATGATCTGCTATGACATCATTACTTTTTAGAAGACACATGTCGGCACAGCTAAAATTGAAATGATCTAAGTACAAATTTGCGAGGCGTAAGCAGATTCCTAAGAATTTAGTTGAGCACAAGATAAACGACTGAATTTCAGTTCAATTCGATGCCATTCAAATAAATTGGATTGGATAGAGCTGACTAATCAACAAAGTTAGCGCAGCTCAAACCATCTGTGGTTATAATTCGATCTATAGCTAAAAGTAGCTAAAAGTATATGCAATACTTTATGCGAATTCGTGCGTAACAGTTTTAATCTGTCAATATGATAATTTTGCTCTTAACCACACCCCAGCTACAAATTTTTATACGCGTCTATAATGGCGTATTAAAGGTAGCAACCCCCGGGACGTTCTACCCCCATTAAAAACTTGGACTAAGGGTGCGTTTTAAGCACAGATTTTAAGCGGCAGTTAACCCACAAAAGTTTAATGTTAAACAGGGAAAATTTGGAAAATTCGTTATGAAAATCGGGTTGACATATTGCCACAAAATGCGCAAAAAGTAACTGAAAATTGTAGACAATAAAAGCGGGGAAAAACAATACGAACAAAAGTCCACACACCCCCTCCCACTGCCAGGGATGGAAAATTTGTGTTTGAATTCAAATTTGAAATGAGAGTTCGGCTAATGGCTGCGTAATCAAAAACTTGCTCATTAATATTATTTTTGCTGTTCGCTGGCGTATTGTTAAAAGGCGCAGATACACAGCTACAGCTATAGCTACAGATACAAATGTATCTGATGATTATTGCTTTGAATATCCCTCAGTGAAAACGTTCCCCCTTTTATTTGTGTGTGACGTTACGTATTCCATATCTCAGGGTAAACATCTAAAGACTGGCCTCGACTTCAATTCCCCCTACTCCCCTACACAGCCACCCTGTATCTATTCGCTCTGCTAGCAAAAGTATCTTTTGAGCATTATTCCTAAAATGTAAATACTTTTGCCTAACTTTAGAGCGTCTATGTGATTTTGAAATCGCTCAATCAGCGTCGAGAATATTTAAATACATGCGACATTTTTGCTTTCAACAGATTTGCATTTCAAATGTGTGTACTGTACAGTTAGCCGTTAATCTAGATACAGATACGCCGTACACGGGGGAAAATAGTGCCGTATTTAGTGCAGAAATTTATAGGGAAACTAAGTAAGAAGTTTTTAAATACCTAGTTTAGTTAATACTTGTTTTCAGTAGATTCTACTTTAAGATATGCTGAAAAAAAATACAACATTTTTAGTTTTGCCTTTAAAATCCAACCTTAACTAAGTATTTAATGTAGTGGTTTAGGTTCTATGCTGTTTTTTTCAGTGTACCTCTACTATTTGTCTACGCTGACGCCTTTCATAACGCTATCTACCGTTCAGATTCTCAGTTCTTCGATAAACAATGCAGAAAACTTTTGTGCAGTCGTCGAAAAGTGAATTCCATTTTAGTTGAAGAGACGTTTTAATTTGCTTGTAAAACACGAGGGTTACTACAGAACTAAGGCATGCCCACAGGCGAGTAGCTCAACTGTACTAGGAATAAAACTAGAGACTTAAAAACTGCTGTCATTTGACAGCTTTCCAATTAAGCTGCAATCTTGCAGCATCTAAAATAAACTTTAGATACAGCCCTCGCACTTGAAACTTAAGCACTTCCTCCCCCGAGGGTTGCATTATTAGTTGTCAAACTTTTTGATGAGCCTGGCTGGCAACGAGGGTGGTTCCAAATGCGTCTAATCTCAAGTTGCTGCACCTGTTTCGCATTTTCGTAGCCAATTCTCTGGTGAAATTCGATCTGAGGGACATGAATTTGGTAGTAATCCTGAGACGCAGCAGAGGACAAAGAGTTTTGCATCTGCACACGAGGGAAAACTGAAAATCACTGCATTTGCCAAAAAGGAAAAAAGAAAAACCAGCTAAACACAGCTACACTCGCACATCTGCAGTTTCAGATACAGCTACAAAAGGAATTTAGTTTTTATTTACCGACAGATACATATATTTACTATAAGGTCTGGTAGGGCAAGCCAACTTTGTCGGTTCCTACGGCATTAGACGCTCTTATTATTATTTGCGCCCCTTTTTTTTCAAATGGGGAAACCATTAAATAAAATCCAGAAAAAAAGGATAACGTGTTCTTAGTCCATTGTTTGCACAAGACGCAAAAATTTTACGTACCGTCGTCGTACCGTTAACAGCTGAAATCTCAGGTAGACGAAATTTTATTATATTTTGCGTCTTACTGAATTTTATTTTTAAACGATTCGCATTTTGGGATTTATGGCGTCGTCTTTTTTTTGGATTTGGTTTTGGATTTTTCATTTGTTCTTTTTGGTATCGACATTTTTTTGATTGCTTTGTTATGCGATATGTTTATCTCTAGCTCTGTATCTGTATCTTTGTGGAAATTGCCTCAAGCGGAAGTCGCTGGAAAGTAGGCGACAGTTACAAAGTATCTGATAGTTATATAAATTTGTATCTTTGGGGGTTCAAGAAGTATCGAACTTGTGGAAAAATAATTATCAATTATAATTCAAATAAACAGCAATAACATCGTTTCATTTGGTAACTGGGTTTCTAAAAATATTAAATTCCTGAATTATATACATAAATTAAAATATATGCATAATTTTGCTCCATTGATTGCTTATCGTTTTTAAAATGCCTGCCTAACAAATTTAAAAAAAAAATCCACTTGGGATTGCTTAACAAACTCTAAAACCTTGAAACTCTAGTCGTAAACTTAAAAACTAATTTATCGATTGCTTTGATTTTTAAATCTATATATAGAGAGGCGTATAAACATATCTGCTTGGCACTGTGCCTCCTCGGCGGCTTTCATGCAACAAGCAGTGTTATTCCGTTTGTTGCACGTTCAACATGTGTCACACCATGTTGCCGCAGCCGGCGTTGCCAACTGTTGAGGCCAAGATTGTTGTTGTTGTTTTGCTGTTGCTCTTATCAACATCATCATCGTTGTCAGCCGCATCGTCAGTAGGGCAGCAGCAGCACTGTTGTTGTGACAAGCCACAACACGTTTGCCTCGTTACCCGCTCCCAGTTGCCCCTTCCTCTGCTGCTCTCTCTTCCATTATATTGCATATTTAGTGGCATTTAGCTTCCTTTTCTCGTAGTTGTTCTTCTTCCTCTTTCGTTCTCCTTTGCTCTGGTTGTTTTGTTGTCCTGACCTATGACAGCAGCATGTTTTGTCCTGTGCTGACGAGCCGACCGAACTGTGCACATGTTGCTAAATGTGTACGTGTGTGTGCATGTGTGAGAAAACCGAATGCCACAACAGAATGAACAGCAAGAGAGTAACATGAACAACAACAACGTAAGCAGCAAAAAATAATAACAAAGCGAAGCTCCTGTCTGCCTAACTGCGCTCTCACTCTCTCTCTCTCTCTCTCTCTCTTTTCACCTTCTCACCTTGCTGGGCAACCCACAGTTTCGCTCCCAGCATGTGTTTTTTTTTTGCCTTGCTCTTTGCTGCTGCTGTTCGCAGTCGCAGCCGCTGCTTGCGCCGACAGCGGCTGTTGTCCTTTTGCAAGCGAGACTGGCGACGGCGGCGCGTGTCGATGTGTATGTGTGCGTGCGTGTGAATGTGCGTTGCGTGTGTGTGCTTCAACAGGTGTCGGTCGTCTGGTGTGGCACATATGGCATGTGTCGGTGTCGATGTTTTGACTGCGTGTCCTTGCCTTTCATTCATTCATTGATACCAATGCCTGGCTTGCTTTTTGCCCAGCCTAAGAAACGATAAAAACTCAACAAGAGCTTTTACTTTTGCGACACGCAGACAAAGCAAGAGTGGAGGCATATAGAGGAAGTAAAAAATAGAGAGAGAAAGAGAGAGCCGGTCATTCATTGGTCTCTCACTCAACTTTAACGAAATTCATTTGTGACGACAGAAATTTCAACTTGAGAATTTATCAAAGCCAATGGAAAGGCACCAGCAACAACAACTAAAATCAAAATGGGCGCAAGAATAATGGAAAAAGTAACTGCACAACAAGTCAGGCAACTTTGAGATTCTATGTACTCAAAATACACATACAAACATACACTAATATTATATGTATTTATATTTGTATGTATATGTATGTGTGTGTGTTTGTATATACATTTACATATTAAGTGCCATTGAAGTGCGGCGCAAGAGAATCGAAGAAGTGAAGCGAGAGAGCAAAGACAAATTGTTTTCAAACGTCGTAATCAAGAAATGATTTCTTAAAATATGCGTCTACTTTTTCAGTTCGGATTATTACAACAACAACAGCAGCAGCAGGAACAAGACGAAAAACAACAATGACGACAGTTGTTGGCATTTCACAAACACATTTACAGCTCGCACAAGAAAGCAGCGCAAAAGGGATGCAAAATACTTGTGTAGCAGTGATGCCGCAGTGACACGACGGTATTGAGCACGATATATCGTTTAAGGACTTGATGAGGTTTACTTACTGTTACGTAGGAACTATCAAGGTGGCTATCAAGTATTCTACTAAAGTTACTATTATATTAAGTTTGCTGGAAAAATAATTATATTTTAGCTACAAATACTTGACTTACTCTGTTTAAATTGTCTTGTGACTTGCGCATCTCTAACCGCTTCTAATATAGTTTATTTGATGAAATCACTATGAAAAGGAGTTGAACTGATTCTATTTTGTCTATAAATGTGTTTGTGTGTGCCTACGTTTGTGTATTTGTGTGGCTCTGAGACTTTTTGTCTGTTCAACAAATTCACAGCGTTTTTAAGGGGCACAAAAGTACAGTTGATGCAACCAACCGCAAAAAGATACTTGAACCAAATTGAGGCGTCGCATTGTGTTTAGATAACTTGACAGAAACTCTAATGGAAATTAATAGAATAGCATACGTATATATATAGAAACACACACACACACACACTCTCATGTAGTTGTATAAATTTATGATTTAATTACATGCGCTTCAAGTGTCGCATCTTTCAGATACATTTGCTAATGGCTTTTGTTTATTTGACAAAAGGGCAGCTGCCTCCAAATCAGTTCGCCTCGTATCGGATTGATTGGTGTAATATGCACAATGGGTATATGGGTATAAATATATGTATTCCGATTGCTTAAAAATCATAAAAAAAATCAAGACTTGAAGCGCACTTGAGGCAGCAACAAATTGTCACATTTCAATGGCTCTTCAATGTGCTCCATATTTTTCCATTTTTTTTAATTTTTATTTTTTGGTTTCTGTGTTTTTATGCTCGTATTAATATACGAGTACTTTTTGCCTTGCCTCACTTTATGCCATTTGGGGCAGCGTGTTTAATTTCAGCATTCAAAAAATAAAAAAAAAGCTGTCCAATCAATGAATTTGATACACAAAATTATTTTGGAGATTTTTTTCGTGTTAAACTTACTTAACCAATTGGAAATCTCATAAATATTAGTAATCAAACCTAAACCAATTGGGAATTGTAGGAAATTTTTGTATAGTTTTCGAGATAAGCAACAAAACATAAGTTCCTAACTAGGCTTAAAACTCAACCCAATAATTAGAAATATTTCTGCATAAAACAAATACTATTATTAACGATTTTTCGCTGAGATAAAACAGCTCGAAATTGTCACAGATTATAACAAAGTTGCAGGAAAATTCATTGTCAGCCATTTTAGCCATTTTCACAATTTTGTTACAACTTTTATGTAAATGTGGGTAGAAAGTATCATTAGCTGAATTTTGTGGGTGTCTCATGGGGGCAGGGGAAACATTTATTTTATGGCGGCGACACAGGGAACAATAGACCAAAAAGGTCGAATTGTAGGTGGGAGTAATGGGCGTGTTAACGCCTTCGACAACCCTGCAGCCATGCCCAATTTATAATAGCGCCCCTGATTGAGCTATATGTGTCTCGCACAAAGGAATGATGAGGAAGAAGCGAAGAGAGAGAGAGAGAAGCTGTGAGAACTGACAGCAACTTAAAAAGCGCGAATCAAAATGGTTTTTTTTTTAGCTTTTATTTTGTTTTTGCTAAACAAATGTATGAAAAAGAACACAAAAAACAACAACAACAAACACTAAACAATTTAACCGACAGACTTGGGTGGAGCTTAAGTCTATATGTTTGTTTGTGTGTGTAGTGTGTGTGCACACATACATATCTCGTATAACGTATGTGCTAACTGGTTTCTAAAGTAAACAACGTTTAAATTAGCGAATAAAAATGTATTATTAATGCGAAAACATGTTTATAAGATCACACACACACGCACACACTCTCACAGACTCTCATGCATACACCCAGAACAGAAGCAGTGTTGGCAGTAGTTCAGGGTCTTAAATAGCTAGTTTGCTAATTATAAGGCGAGAAGAACACAATGTTAGTGCTTTTAACTTAAAAAAAGAAATGATTTGTTATAAAAGTTACAATAATTTATCAAAAAATAACTTTTTTAAGCAATTTTAATCAAAAAAATAGCTAGATTTTAGTATTTTTTATTATTTTATCTTTAAAAACTATAATTTTTGCTGCGTTGTAAGCAGTTATTAAATGTTCTCAGTATAATCTATAATCTATAGCTAAGAGTACACAGAAAATAGCTAAATTTATAGCTACAAATCTCTACAAAATTTAAAATGCAGTACTATCAAACATTTTTTGCCTGGCAACACTATTTTAAAGCTTAAACAACTAAAACACAAGCAATGTTTAGCCATAAACTAGCTAGCATGGCAAACGCTGCACAGCGCAGGCGAAAGAAGCAAATGCGATGCGAGAGAGAGAGAGAGAGCGACAGAGAGGGAGAAAGAGAGACAAAGAGCATGAAGAATGATTTCAATTGTTGTTTTAATTCTTATTCTTATTGTTGTTGCTTTTATTTAAACAAATAAGAAGTAGAAAATATATATGTATGTATGTGTGTGGCGTCGTGTACATAGCTTTAAGGCGGAGCAACGCAAATCGAACTGTACAAAAAGTCGCATTTACTTATCTTAAGTAAGTTTAATAAATTTAAATTGAGAATTCGAAATGGGAATTGAAATTTGTTGGGTATTAACTTTAAAATTGCAGCGATAAAACGCGAATTATGTGAATGGGTTGAATACTACTCAGTGTGACTGTATTTGTATTTAGCGATAACGTATTTTAATTATTCCCATTTAATGGCTATATAATCACGTAGTCAGAGACGCAGGCGTAAATACATATGTACATAAATCGTATATTAGACGAAACCCAAAGTTGTGACTGCTCCAAAAAAAAGCTAACTAACAATTTATATATATATTTATACAAAAACAAGTTTTGGGGAGAGCTGGAAATACAAAATTTTAATTTCAAGTGACGCACATAACATTTGCCTATTGCCCAGGCACGTAGAGTAAGTAATACATAAAAATTGTATCTTACAGATACAGCAGTAACCAAATGGGGAGCCCAAGAGTACTCAGAGACTAGTATCTAGTGAGAGGTTTATAAATTAGTCTGAAATAATCAAGTAGTGGCTTAAAAATTGTGAATTTAATACTTTCTACAGGTATTCAGGCCTGAAATCAGTAAAAAACACCTTACTTTAGTGCTTACCAAGACAGTACTTTGGAAGTTCTTTTATATTTATAGCTTTAAAGTTCATTTAAACCATTGAAAAAAATAAGTAAGGCTTTAAGCAGCTGTAAAAGCTGTAGCTCGTCCTTCAGAGGCATAGAACTGACCTGCTAGACTGTGTAAAACCCCATCTCTAAGATAGTTTATTTAATATAATAAAGTTAGTAAATTTATAATTAAAATATATACATAAAATATTTGCCTCTTTTAAAGCAAATTTTGTTTTAACTTTAAACGATTATCAAAATTTTAGTTAAAAACCATAATTTTTAGTTATCTTTTAATGAGCAAATATTTTTCGATCCCTTTTTAAGCAACTAGCTGCACATTTGGCTTGCGTAAAAGTGGGACTGGGTAATTTTGGTCTTATGGGCACTACACACATCACACGCACACACACATGACACACTCTTACACACATACCTACCAAACTAGCCACAACGCTGCGCATACTTAACGCACTCAAGTGACAATAATTGAATTCATTATGGGCCAAAAACGATTGTGACAATAACGAACCAGTTGTATATAGTTGGCTATTAGCTGATATGCTGGCTAGAGGATTAACAATGGCGGGTTAATTAACCCGATGGTTAACTTGGCCTTGAAGCTCAGAACAAGCCACAAAGTAAACTTCTTTGGGCTTAGCTTTTTTCTGGCTTACTGTCTTGGGTTTTTTTTTTAACTATTATTCGGCATAGTTTAAGTTGTGGTACCATTTTTATTTGGCTACGTGTGCGTTTTACTTATGAGCTAACCCCTTTCCTTATAATGGATACTACCTATACCTAGCTATACTATATGTACTTGGTCTTGGTCTTTGGCTTGTGTGTAGTTTTGTTTTTGTGGCTATAAAAACGCGTTATATTGACATGATCTTCGCGTAAATTGTTCGTTGCGACGTTCGAACGCGTCTTGCAAAAATCTTTATCAACCGTGTTGAGGGGTCAACAAACCCCCTAAGACGAGTGCTTCGTGTGACAACTTGGCTTTATCAGATAATGAGACAAATACGAGTACAACAACAAGTAACAACCACTACGTTGTGACTCAAGATCCATAAAAAAAAGACTGACGCTAACTTAACGGTATTATTGCCATTATAAAGACATTTCCAGCTCTGATTTGTTGTAGATAAACGCTGATTCTAAATTTAGCTATAGCATAAATAAAAACATTTTCTAACAAACTAATCAAAAGAAGCTACTAGCAAACTTTCTGTATAAACTACTGTATTTATATAGAAAACTATCAGCATTTTTACTTAGCCGGAACTGCAGATAAGTAGTAGGTTTGGAATTTCATTTACTTTGCACCTCAAAATGCGATTTTAAATTTATACACGATTCATTATGAAACGGATTTATGCATAAGTTACCGTAATGTATTGAATCAGAAGCTGTTTAATAATTTTTACTACAACTAATTCAGTAATATCATAAAGAAATTAAGTTGAATTCGAAGTAGGATAAAGAGTCCTGATATGCAAATTTATAGCATTGCATACTTTTGTGAGTTAAATTTACATGTAAGGAAATTTTATAATTTTAATATTAATTTAACTAATCACTACTTTCCTTTACCATAAATAGTATACTTAAATAAAACTTACCATGTAAACAGAACTTTAAGTGAACGACCTTTTTATTATTTAACAAATTTGCATTCGCTAAAGGTTTTATTTTTTTTTACCTTTAATGTTTTATTTTTTGCAAACAGTTTTATTTAGCTTTAGTGATAAGTGTTATTGTTTTAGTTCTTAGTAACTCTCGGTGTTGAGTTTTCCGCACGACGTCACAGATAAGAAACGCAACGGAACCGAAAGCAAAGTAAACAGAGAAAAAATATAAAAAACGTGCGAAAAACACACACACCCGCACGTACGAGGGGGTGGAGTAAAGGTGTCGAGAGAGAGTGAAACGTAAGATTAAGCAAGTAACTAAGCAGACTAGTTGTGGCAACTAAATGAAAATTTGCGCGCTAGGACAACCTAACCAGAGGCGGCCAAAACTGCACTGACTCTGGCAATATTGGCCCCGACTCCAAGTCCGTTAACGGAGAGACGAAGACGCAGAGGAAAACGTAGACGGAGACGGCGAGGGAGACAGAGAACGAAGAAGAGTTTCTGAATCCGACCGAGTGCTAAACAGCTAGTGAGCGAGGGAGAGCGAGCGAGAGAGAGAACGAAAGCCCGGAATCGGAATCATCGGGCAAATGAGCGATTCGCATACATAAATAAAAAAAATAAATATAAATAATAATATGCACTTTTATACATATCTCGATATAAAAAGAAAAAGAATAAAAGAAAACAAACGAAAGCATTAGCGGCTTTTGCCTTTTGCTCTTTATTTTCTTGTATTTATTTATTGTAACTCTCTTTTTTGCATTTGATGTAAATTTGCTGACAATTGCAATAGAATTTGATTTTAGTTTTGTTTTTGTTGTTTTTATTTTCGTTGCTTTGCTTTCGTTTGTTTTGTGCTTCATTTAGTTCTCATTTCGCGCTTAACTGTTGCGACAATGCAGCCGGCGAGGAAAAGGGGAGGAAGAAGAGCACGAAGAAGACGAGGACAAGGATTGGCGAAGAACTCGCGGTGGAGTGAGGGAGACGCACATAGATGCAGTTGAGCGGGGGGAAAGGAGACGACGAAGGCGAAGGCGGCATGTGGGTCTTATTTCAATTTACAACCAAGTGACGAAGTATCACAATTCAATGTTTAAAGTTTTTATCACGTTGTGGACGCCAGCGCCACACACACACGCATACAGAGATACTCATAAAGCATACTAACAAATAAGAGCGAACTAATTAAGTGCAAGCGCCGATGGCAAGCTACCTTGCAGTTCACAAAAGTAATTGAATTCATATAGCATATTAAAAAAAAATATATGTATATGTATGTATGTGAAACTAATAAATTATAGTTTAATATATGTATATTTATCATATATACAACTATTGTCTTGAGAATTTTAATAAATTCTATAGACACACAGTTGAACATCCCACCCAACAACTGCGTACAGGGTATTCTGCAAGCAAATGGAGCGTCTAGCGGTTTGGGGGCTCGCATTGAGCATACATGTGTATATGCAAAAAGTCTCCTATGTGTGTGAGCGTGTGTGTTTGTGAGCGGGACTTGGCTGACACAGTATGGTTAATATGGCGCGACAGTCGTTCGCTTAGTCAGCCCGATCTGGCACTAACTATTTAGTAAGCAACTGAAATAGTAGCACCCGTGTTAGTATCGTTTAATGAAATAAAACAAGAACGAAAAAGAAAAAAAATTGCATTCTACTGACACAAATACATATGTACATGTACAAGAAAACAAACACATGTAAATTTGTAGCAACACAAGTTGCGCTGCATTTGAACATAAGTGTGAGCATGTGTGTGTGTGTATGTGAGTGAATGACGCCGAGAATGAGCATGCAAGAAGCAGAGAACGACGTCAGCGTAAACTGATTACCCCCTCGATCTATGCACGTACACACTCACACACTTACACACATACACATACAGTCACACGTGCATATTTATATAGCGTTAACTTTGGATTGGCTGTCACATCTATGGGAACCTTCATTTGGGTGTTTGGCTTACAACGTCATATTTTGAAACGATTCATTTCGCGAGTAGTAAGTACACTAATACTAAATGGTGTTGCAGGGCCAACTCGTATGCAAAGAAGTATATAGGAAGTCATAAGTTTAGTTTTGAATTACAGTTGCAAAAACGAGTGCAATCGGCCTTTATTATTAAGAAACTGATTGCATCATTTGTTATCGATAACTAATTGACAATTAATTGAAGCTAATTGGCAACTACTACTACGGACCGCAGCACATGGCTGACGTCATAAGCAAGAGGATATTGAAAACCAGTTTAGTGCTATTTTTGAGCTATGACTGTGACTCGCTAAAAAAAATTCTTATCAATGACCGGCAAACATCAAGCAATGACGATCCCACACACACAACAACAACTCAAATCACACCAACTGCACGTAGCTATAAATTGTTGTCATCAAACAACAAACATACCCAATTACATACATACAAATACGTACTATTCACATGCACACGTTTCCAGACACATTACGCACACACACAGACATTCATATGAAAACAAAAATTCACATACAAGTTTTTGCACGAAAATGAACACGTGCTGCTTTAAAGCAGAAAGGAAAGAACGAGAGAGGTTGCCTGCAGGCACAGCCGGCTGCCAGCACATGGACTAGCGGGAAGTGGGGAACGTGCGCTATGCTTGCATACCAAAGCGCAACAATAACAAAAACTGCACAGCCCGAGACTTACGTTGTGGCTGACTCATGCTCCCCAAATGCAATTGCGCTTGTCGCTCTTTCAAGCTAAGAGAGTGGGGATTACTCGGAGAGAGAAAGAGCCGTAGAGTGAGCGAGAGCGCTCAATGGGTTCTGCAATAAGAGAGCAAGGCACAGTAAACTTGCCATGTCTAACTTAGTTTGGCAGGAGTTGGACGTTAGAGCTAAATGCGACGCTGTTGGGGGCGAGCAGAGAACTTGCGGTATATCTGCAGCTGTGCGGACTGAAACTTTAGTAGCCCCGGCTAACTTTTAGCAAAAACTTTTGATTTGAGTACCTGCCACTAACTAAGCACAGGCACAATTACACCCACACACATGATATAAAAAGTTGGCACACACAAACTACCCACGCATAGAAATTGAACTATGAAAATCAGAAAACTTTGCAGACAGAAATTTCTCGGAAAATGCATTTGAATAAAACACACGTCCACTTACCGCACTGCTCGCCATTACTCCAAATGCAGACGTTTCCGTTGCTGTAGCTTTTTAGATTTTGCACAATTATTTAAACACTAATAGCACTCACATAAAAAAAAAAGAAAACAAAACTTAACTACTAATTTACAACAACGACACGCGAACTGTTCAAAACAGCTGTAAATTTGAGCGCGCAACAAGACAGGGCGGTTATGCCAAAAACAGCTGATATGTTTATTAGCTATCGATATCGATAAATTCAAACGATTATAGTGCCATCGCTCATCTGGCTCACTTGACTGCGCCCATCGTAGGCATAAATCGACAGCTTTTGCTCTTTGTTCAAAATGTTGATCGACAGCCATTGAAACCAACGGAAATTAGAGAGATACGATTCAACGCTTTTGTTAATAAAAAATAATTTAAGTGGCCGTTTACTGCGCTGCCGCTGCAAGGCAAATTGGCTGCCATCGGGCAGAGTGACAATCACGTCGGTTGAATGCGTGATGAGTTTGTCCAATGCGAAGGTGCAGTGCATCAGGTGAATGGCAGAAGCCGACAGGGATAAAACGCCATTCGTATCGCAGCACTGCAAAAAGCCATAGGTCTTCTCCTCGCGATCCTTAAGGAAAGCCAGTAGCTTATCATGCTCCGCCAGATACATGTTGGCATAAACCGTTATCAGGCACATGAAACCCACCAGGCCGCTGACCAAAGCCTCCAGTTTTACTGGCAAACGGTCCGTGAACAATGTGCCAATCAGATTCATGAATCCTATTATGAAACCACCGCCATATGTGGCACAGAGTATGAAGATGTGGGGCACTCCATCCTTGTGGAAACAACTGATATGCACATAACAATTGGCCGTAATGAACAGCAGCTCCACGGCCTTGAAAAGCAGCCAAACTGGCTTCTTTGTATGACTCACCGGCATCTTTCCGCTAAATAATGGTATCTTTTAGTTGTATGTTAGATGTAGATATTTATTTATGTGTAGGTTTGTGGGCGTTGACCTACTGTGATTTGGCTAAAACATAGTAAATACAATTAAGCAGAGCAGCAGTCGGTTATAGCCGACTAAAAGATACCCTAGTTGGGCTTAAACTTATAGCCAGATCGGCTGACCGACCTGATCTGCGAGGACTCTGAGATCGTCTTGAAAATCGGACAGACAGAGTTCAACTTACTTACTAACGGTTAAAAATAAGCTAACAGCTAGATTTTTAGCGGTTTTAGGGCAACTACTTCCGCCAGTATTGCGTCAAGCGATGAATCTGCTCGACCAGTGCCGGCATCACAGCCGTTATGGATATATCCAGCAGACTCTGCAGATGTCGCACGGCCTCCTCATCGGTTAGACCCAATTGTAGATTTTCCTCAACCTTCTTTACGGCCTTATCCGGCTCCAGCGCAATATCCGGCACAGTGGCATCCACCATCAGTGAGAAGAGATTGAGCATGACATTCGCGTGTCGGCGTAAATGCAAATACGCCGTATAGCACTGCTTACGGAACTCGTGATGGTGATCGGAGCTTACGCCGCCCATGGCCTCGACCATTTCCTTGCTCAGTTTCATGGGCGGTGGCATTGGCTTGGGATCACGGCCTAGTATATAGCCGAAATCAATGTGGAACAGCTTGCCAGTGCTGGTCAACAGCAGATTGTCCAAATGCCGATCACCAACACCTGTAAGAAGGCACAGGATTAAGACGCTACACTTGATTCACTAGCTTCTGTTACTTACCCAGCAAGTAGGTGATGACGCAGTAGCCAGCACAGCTCTTGATGTACGTGTCCATGACGTCGGAGGAGATGCCGTAGGGTCCACCCTCGCAGGGATTGTGCTTACGGAAAAAGTTGAGAATGCTTCCCTCCCTGGCCAGCACCTCTGCGACGGTGCAGGAATCGATGTATTGGAGGAAACCGTGCTTAGAGCTCGTGGCCAGCACCTTGTACGGCGTCAGCTTGAGATCCAAGTTCTCGCGACGCAACAGTTTGTCCATGAGCGTGATCATCTGCAGTATAAGCTGATCCTGCCGCAGATCGTCGCCGTGCTTGAAGATGGCCACGTACTCGTGGTGTGCGATGTCGGTGACGAAAGTGAGTCTGAAATGGGCAGTGAATTTCGAACCAGTGTCCAGTCCAAACGACATGAGCTACTTACTTGGCCGGCATGAGGGCGCTCTTGAAGAGCGAGGTGCGGCTGGGCACGATCTTGGTGATGTTGATCTCCGGATCGAGGGGAAATGGTATGGGCTCAAAGCTGGTGAAGTTTAGTTTGAACATGTCCTGATCCCCCAAAAGCTTTTGAAACTTTTCGGTTTTCTTGTTGCGATTTCCGGGCTCCTTGGCCACCAGTTTGACCAACTTGACCAGCTCATCGATGAAGCGCTGCTGCTTGCGCAGATTGTAGAAGATGCCGCGCAAATGGAAGCTGCCTGTGGTGCAGTAGAAGAAATAAATCAGTAGGATTAAGGAGAACCTTGAAGTATTCGCTACTCACCATTTTCTAGCACCTTGAGGAATATGTTAAGCACCATGGCGTACATGTCGTGTGCACGCTGATCCTGTTTGCGCACCGTCTCCACGTCCTCCACCTCGATGGACAGATACCAGTACAAGTAGTTGGCCAAGGTGGCGTTCTTGCAGGCGCGCTGTATGAGGAATGTGCAGAGATTGAGTGGCACGCCCTGGCCCAGCAGCGGCGTATGCGAATTGGACTGTGAGGCTAAGGAGGCATCGTTGGCCAGCTCGGCACGCTCCACACGCAGACCCGGTGTGCTGGATCTTATGGCTGGGGCACTGGTGCTGCTAGCCATAGTGGACTTGTCTCCCTTGATGGCCGCCAGGACACTGGCAGCTCGCTGATTAGCAGGTATAACCGAGGCATGGAGTGCACTGCTCGTGGTGCTTAGATCGGAGATGCTGCTCTGATCCAGCAGCGAATCGTTCTCATCCAACAGCGAACAGACCACATCCCGTTCCTGTTCCGGTATGATGCACTTGTGCAACTGCCCAATGTAACGCATATCCTCGTACTTCAAGGCCTGCACCAACTGCAGCAGATAGAGCAACAGATCCTCATCTGGTGCCTGAGCCAGGCGACTGATGGCATACTTGCGCACCTCAGCGTGGGTGAATTGTGGACTCAGCAGCTCCAGGGCATCCTCCACATCCATGGGTGCCCAGTTGGCAAGCATCCAGAGCGCCTGGGGTACCTCATCGTCGTGCGTCCAGTTGATGCACTTGAGGAATTTAGTGAGCGCCTTCTTGTGCGAGGAGAGATAGAAACGGAATTTCCAAAGCAAATCCTGCTCATCGCTGCTCAGCACATAGGTGGGCGGATAGCGGTACACAATGTCATGCAATTGATCGCGGATTCTGTGGATTAAAACTAGGATTAAACTGAGTTTGGCTTTAGAGGATTGAGCAGCTTACAGAGCAGTGGGTTTGGCATCCCGATCGCAGATGCCTGATCGCTCCGAACGCGCCAAGCGATGGTGTTTGCGTTCCACAAGATTCTCCTGTAATAAAAGAGTAATTAGCTAAAACTACAGGGTCTAAAACAGTCATACCTTTTGTATCTCGGAGTCTGGCACCAAAACCAGTTTGGGTTTGTTCGGTAGTTTATACTTGTTGTCCACCTCCGGCTCAAAGTAGACCACAGAGTACTTGAAAATAAAGTAGTAGAGGTCAACACATGAGTTCTTTCCAACTGTAGCCACTTACACTATACATATCGTCCACCATAATGGTGGGAAACTCGATCATGAGAAACATGTAGTCGGACATGCGTTTCTCGCGCTCGTTTATGACTTCGATTTCACGGAATGTCAGGCGATCCAGCCAGTCCACCTTCTGCACTTGCCCATTTCTATGCTTCTTAGCCAACTTTCCTAACCGCTGCATCTGCGATTTGGAGGATTCCTTGCCCTTGCCGGGAGTTTTGCTAGGGAAACTGCCGTCGCCCTCAACGCCCAGCCAGACGCGTAGGTCATACATGCCCTGACGGAACATGCCGTCCTTGCCAAACACAGAGATAGCTGTGCCGCCAATGATTGTCGTCTGGCCTGCACCCGAGCAGTCCAGTATGGTCAGTACGAGCATGGCGCTTCTGGGTAAATCGGAGAAGAGCAGTGGCAGTGTGACCCACTCATTCCAGCTCCAGCGTTTGCCGAATGCCTTGTATGAGCTGTGTACGGGCAGGCAGTAGGGGCGTCCATCGTTGTAAACCTGTAAGCGTACCTGGAACGAGGGGTACTCCTCCGAATAGAGACCCGAAAACCGCAGTATGGGATCATCGAGTAGCTTCTCATAGTCTGGCTGGCGTTTCTTGCCTTCGAGTGTGCCACTGTGTAGGAAAATACATTACTCATACTTCTTTGTTGCTCAAAATACACTTACACTTTGATTTGGATACGCTCGTGCAGCGAGGAGCTGTGTATATAGCGAAAATGATCGTCGGGTTGATCCATTGCGACTGAAAAATATTTACACCCCAAAACAGCTGATTGAGGACAAAGCTTATCGGAGCTCAGCTGTGGCTACACTTTGCCCATCGACCTGCCACCACCGATTATAGCTATCGATATTTATCGCTGCGTGCGCGTGTTTTGCTTTCCACTAAAAAAAACATTGTTTAATTGAGCCGCAAGAAATGTCAACAAATGCATCCATTGATCTGGCGCTGGATCGCGTCGATTGGAATGATCTGGCCGAGAACCAAGAACAGTTGCCACGGATTTATACACCTGGCGAGGTGCTTATGCCCGAGGCCGGCTTCATGCGCGGCCACGGCACATTTGTGGAGGATGAGAACATCAAAGCCTCCGTCGCAGGTGTCATACAGAAAGTGAACAAATTGATATCGGTTCGTCCGCTCAAAAGTCGCTATGTGGGCGAAATTGGAGATGTAGTGGTTGCCCGCGTCCTTGACGTGGGACAGAAACGTTGGCGCGTCGATACAAACTCACGTTTGGATTCCGTGCTGCTGCTTTCGTCTGTAAATCTACCAGGTGGAGAGCTGCGCCGACGCTCGGCAGAGGATGAGCAAATGATGCGACGGTATTTGGATGAGGGAGATTTAATCTCAGCAGAAGTGCAGGTAAGTGCATTTAGTATCAAATTTTACTCCAATTACTATTCCACTTGTTGCAGAACATCTTTGAAGAGGGCACACTGTCGCTCTACACACGCAGTTTGAAGTATGGCAAATTGTCACAGGGTATACTCGTCAAAGTCTTTCCAGCACTGGTAAAACGACGTAAAATGCATTTTCATAATCTGCCCTGCGGTGCATCTGTGATCTTGGGCAATAATGGTTACATCTGGATATCACCCACCAAAAGCGATGAACAGGAGGGTAACGAGGGTGGATTTGCACAGAATTTGAACGAAGTAGTGCCGCGAAATGAACGTGAAGTCATTGCACGCCTGCGCAACTGCATCCTGGCACTGGCCAAGTGCAAACTCATGTTGTTCGACACGAGCATTCAGTATGCGTATGAGGAGTCACTGAAATATGAGCCACGGGAACTGTTACAACAACATGTCATCTTCGACGTTGGTGAGCAGACACAAGCGCGTCTCAGAGATGTCGATCTTATGGACTGATGCACAAATAAAATTTGTTCTTGTAAATTAGTCGAGTGTTTTTAATTTTGCCGCCATAGTATGTCCCAGCGTTGCCACTATGGTGTCATATAAATGTACTAAATTAAATTTACCAAACAATCAGCTGGCAACTCTTTAAATTTTTTGTCGCAACTATAATCTAGTTTAGTTGAGGTGTGGCAACTCTGTGCGAGGTTCGTGTATTTATGCATTGTGTTTGTGTCTTTCTATCCGCGAATTTAACAATAGAACAAATAATTACAAACTCTACGTTGTTTCCCTTGCAATTAAAGTATTCGAAAACAATACAATAAGATAAATAACAACATGGCGAGCAGTAACAGTGTGCGCGAGCTGGAATTGGGCAAAAAAGAAATTTGTCGCTTCTGCCTGGCACAACAAAGTAAACTTGGCTCAATTTACATTGAAAATTCACGAATTAAGTCAACAGCATCGCTGCCGCTGCAGATAATGGCCATTACATCCATTGAGGTAAGCGCGAGAAGACCTGGTTCTAATTTAGACTAAGGCTTCGGCCCCCAAAAGAACTTGGCTAAGATGTTTGTTGGGTTGGTTTCTAAATAGCTGCGTTGGCGTCTCCGCTAACAGTTTTGGCGCGCTTTCCGACCCCAATTCACGCCCATCAGGCTAATTCAGTTAATCCAGGCCTCAAAACTGTTTTACAACAAAAAAAAAACATAACAGCATTTGTATATAAATTTTCTGCAGCAAAATAAAAATAACATCAATATGGCGACAACTGTACATGAAACGCACACATATGCACAGGCTCAGCTGTCGCAGTGTTGCCAGATCAGCTGCAGATGGCGCTTACAATTTAAATTTTCTTTTGCTTTCTTTTATTTATTTGTACTTCAGTCTGCACTTCATTATTTTGTATTTCGTTATGTCTGTATATATGTTTATCAAATATATATGTGTATATTGTTCATGTGGTTATCTTATAAATTATTAATTGCTTAATATACAATTTGTGTGATTAGAAATTTTGAGTCTTTGATTCTACCCAAAAATAGCTTACGAAACTAACAATTAAACAAGTGATTAACTTAAAGTCAAATGGAATTCAGATAAAGGGAGTCAGGGCTTAGCTGAGGAGGCGAGGCGGTGGCAAATAATACGAGTAAAAGTTCTGATTCTGTTTAGCTGCTTGCCGGTTTGTCGGTAAAGCGCAAAATGCGGGTTAACATCGACGTCACACACGGAATTTGCTTCTGTCGATCCATAATTGGTGTATTTGGCACGTTCGATTCAAAGTCGACAGCTACACGTTGGCTGACGAAGGTGAGCAGTGTCAGAATGTTGTACTTTTTGCCATTGGCATTGAGCTCCTGGATGAGCGACTGTATATACCACGAGCCGTTGGTAGTGTTGCGCCAGGAATAGTATCCTGCGAAGTAAAAAAATTATCGTTTAACAAAATTGTTATCGCTCTGTCGCTCAACAAGTGACACTCACCTGGAATTGTTGAGTATGAGAATAGAAAATCGGCGTGTATGGGTATTTTGTAGCTCATCGATGACTCGCCATCGGTTTCCGTCACACCCTTCTCCAGCATAATGCCCGAATCGAGTCGATCTCCCTGACAGGCTTGTATGAAAAACAATTTGGGTTTTCCCGCCAGCGTTGGGCAAATATGTGAGGTGAAATAATACCAAATGCTATCCAATTTGTACTGCACATCCTTGGCATAGATATAACCATGTTCACCATGAGATAGTATAGCGATAGCCAAACAGTCGTTATCGCTGTGATCCAGCGAGGCGGCTTTTTCGATATGTTTGAGTATGTCGCGTAATTTGCAATCCTTGTGCACGGAGACATCGAAATCAAGGCGTTTCAAGGCCTTGCGCAGCTCCTCGCTGTCCACATTGGTGCCGGCACGTGCCTTCAGCGAGGGTATATCAAAGAATTCATGATTGAATATGAGCGCTAGTCCGCGATGTTTGTGATTCATGTTGTACTCTCTGGCATATCGATCCACAGGCATACGAGCGACATATTTATTTACGGTACTGTTGATTAATGGATAATAAAACAAATATAGAAGAATAAAAATGCTTATTAACGAATATTTCGTGTATACATATATGCATAGATAAGCGAACAATCTACGCAATTAGTTTGCGTATCCAACTCATTTTTTTTCAAACGCTGCAGAAAAACATGAAGAATTTGTGTGCGAAACAGAGAAGATAAAAACAGAGAACAATAATGCACTTACGACGCAACGATGTCGGCGGCGGCCGCAGCAGCGACGGGGGCAGAGGCTGCACCACCAACTCCGGCAGAGCTAGAGCTAGCTTCGCCCTGTGCATCGATGCTATCAGCATTAATGCTGCTGCCGCTGTTGCTGTTCTTAATGCTGTTTGCTCTGCCTCTGCCGTTTCCATTGCTGATGAGAGGACTGAAGGTTCTTGTTATGCATTCATCCGTCATTTTGCTCTCACTCTCTTGCTGGCTGGCACGCTCTCACTCTCCTATTCTCTCTTGTTTTCGTTTCTCCTTGTTGCCTTGCCTTTTGTTCGCCTGCAATTGTTGCGCCCTTTCCACAGGTACACGCAATCTTGTATTTTTAGATATTTCTTTTTCTGGTTTTAGTTCTTTTCACAAAATTAATTTTGTATACTTTAAACAGCTGTGCTTGCGGATTAGCCACGTAAGCAGCAAATACAAATTACATTTGCACTAAAACAGATACTAATGTCCTTTTATGGTTAACCGTGTTTAATCAATTAATTAACGAGAGCGGAGTATTAAGCGTGCTCCGTTTGTATGCTCACAAAAACAAACTGCGAGATTGCATTTGTAGTTGTGCAGTGCTTGCCGCCAAACGAATGCAAATGGCGTTGCCACTATGTTGCGCGACTGCCAGTGCGCATGCGCAGAGTTGCCATCTAAGCCGTCGTTCATTTGAACTTGCTCCGAGCGAATCTAACGTATTTGTTATTTTTGAATATTGCAGGTGAGCAGCGATGATGGAATGCCCAGTTTTATTTGCTTGGATTGCCGACTGCTTTTCGAGCACTGCTACCGCTTCAAGCAGATGTGCAAAAATGCCGAGACGCTGCTACGCCAATATCCGCTTACTGGCAAATGGCCAGAGCCTCTGGAGAAACCACGCGCGCCATTGGTGGTCAATCAATCGGTTAAGAAGGAACAGCAGAACGAGGGGCAACCCAAGAAATTGCTCAACTCGATGGCCAAATCTAATAATGTGACCATCGAAAGTGTCCAAGTGCTGGAGACCAGCGCCATAACCAAAAAGCTGCTCAATGTGGCTGCCGTAAGCTCAGCGGAGCCAGCGGTGCCGCCAAGAGCCGCCGGTGGTGCAACACAGAAGCGTCCACACTCCCAATCGTATCAGGTGAAGCTGGAAAACAATCAGGAGCTCTCCATGGACGATGTGCACAATTTGATCGCTGACATGGCCTTCGATGAGTTCGATAATCGCACAACGACAACATCGATAACGATATCCCCGACAAAATCGGTTTCCGACAAACCCAAAGTTCTCAACAAATCCTCAATGCGTCTGCTGAATAAAGGCAGCTCTGCAACTGTGGAACCACGTCTGGCCACGCCCCAAATCAAGCACTATGAGGACGGCAATGTGGCGCTGGTCACCGAAATTCTTGATCCCAATGAGATCGATGCTTCTACCGATCCGGTTAAGAATACCGCTGCAGTGCCCACAAATGTATTCCCCTGTCCCCATTGTGAGAGATCCTTTCCATTGATGCAGTTGCTCGACATTCATCTGGTGAATCACACACGCGAGCGCAGCTTCAAGTGCACCGAGTGCGACAAGAGTTTCTTCTCCAAATATGATCTGCAGAAACACAACTTTATACACACAGGGGAACGTCCCTACAAGTGCACGGTCTGCTCCTCGGCCTTCACACGGCGTGCTCTATTGCATCGCCATGAACGCATACACACAGATGTGCCCAAGTTCATTTGCCTCTACTGTGAGAAGCCCTTCATCTCCAGAGAGGAGATGGAGAAGCACGCCGAGCGACATACCAAGAAGCGTCCGTTCCAGTGCGGCATTTGCCAGAAGTCGTTTGCTTTCAAGCAGGGTTTGGAGCGACATGAGGTGAGGAGTTTATAGAACTATCGAGGGAACACTGACTAATACTGATTCTTACCCATTTTCCAGGTCATACACAGCTCCAACTTGCCGTTTCCCTGCCAGTACTGCAGCCGCAGCTTCGTAACCGCTGGAAAGTTGGCTAGGCATCTCCAGGCTCATGCTGGCAAGCGTGCCTATCCCTGCAAGTACTGCAACAAGTCGTATCTGTTGTCGCATCATCTGTCGCGGCATCTCAGGATGCACAAACAGGCACCTTCCACCTGTTTCACCTGCAGCATCTGCAAGGACACGCATCAGACCTACGACGGTCTTGTGGATCACTCGGCCATACACGCAAGTGTCTCCTTGAAGTGTCCATTGTGCATGGACACATTTGCGGATTATGATGGCGTGGAGACGCACATGCAGGCGCACAAGGAGAGCGAGCGACACGCCTGCGAGTTCTGTGACTTTATCTTTCTGAGCTCCGCACAGCTGCAGAAACACATCGAGGATGATCATGTGGTGGACATGGTGCCGTATCAGAATGAAAGTGATTATACGCTAACCGACAAGGATGTGAAGGAGGAGTCGGATCTGTTGGAGGAACTACTCGGCGAGGAGAAGGAAAGTCCATCGCCACCAAAGGCCAAAATACGCAAACTGAATCCAAAGACGGACACACACGACAGAGAAGGTCATAAGTCTTCTCGAAAGGAGAGCAGTCTCAAGACACCCAGCAGCTCCAGATCCAGTGGCGGATCTTCGCTGCCCAACTCCGCAGAGGGCAAACGACAGACTCGCAGCAGAGACACCAAGGACAGAAGCTCCAGGTCCACTGAGTCAACTAAAAAGGTGCAAAAACCAGTGGAAGAGCAGTCGAGAACGAGCAGCAAGCAGAAGAATGGCAAGATGACCAGGCATTCCAGCTCCAAGTGACGTCAACATGTTTAAACCGACAGTTAAGACCGAGCATTTGCAGTTTGGAATGCAGTTTGATGGAAATTTCATTAGCTTAACAAAGAGAATTTGTATTTTAGCAATTAAAGTAACAGCTAATCTTTTAAAAAGTTGTTTCATTGTTTGTAGTGGATACAATGGGGTTTTTGGGACTGTTTGTTAAAGGTGGGAACAGCTGCGCCTGTTGGACTTTGGGTCTGTTACAAACTGTTAGGCAGTTCAGTTGGCCTTAACCGATGTTAGGCAGCTTTCAGATCTTAGAGCAGAGAGTCACCTAATTTTATTGCAAGATCAAGTTTGAGCATTATAACATAGTGGGAGGGAAAATTGTATGGAATCGAACTACTACTATATAACATAAAGCTGTCATAGGGACTGTGATTTAGAAATAAAGGTTTAGTATGAAAAATGGATCTGTTTACAGAGCTAACTCAATCAAATTCTTACAGCATACACCCACTAACATGTTCTACATAGCGAACAACTTTGGTAGACATCGGACTACTATAACATATAGCGGCCATATAAACAGTTAGAGAAAAAATTCAGTATCTAGTATGAATTAGAGTGGATAACTTATAAAATCACATGCTGTCTAACTGATCATAAGGTATGTGCTTAAGCCACACTAACTACAGGGTCTGCTGCAGTTGGTTTGGGCAGCGATAGCCTTTGGTAACAGTCGTAAGACACAAGATTTTCAGCACAGAGAGTTCTAGCCCTATTAACTTGCCACTAAGGAATCTTACCGACTGCTTAACATATTCGTCACTCATTTATTCAGTTTGTCGCACTTTTGTTTTTGTCTGTGTGTATTTCCACATTGATTTCAGCTTACATTATGTTAAATACATAGAGTGTGATTTAGCTATGAACAAAGAGCCTTGGAATCTGCTTCTGTTTAATTTAATCCTCATAGCCATCGGGCAGGGGGTTGACATGGGGGTTGTGGAAGAGGCTCTTGTTGCCCTCACCCCATGGGAAACGCTTCTCACGACGGCGCAGATAATCATACTTGACAAATTCCTGGCGGGGATGTCCATGCTCCTCCTGATGCTTCAGGTAGGCGTTCAGCATGCACAGACCCACAGCGGGCACGGCAACGAAGAAAGACAGGCGCTTCCAGACTTTGTAGCCACCTGCAAGTGCATTACATATTTAATCTACGGTTCTCGTAGGACTTTGCCAAAATTACATAACCTTAACCTAACATTGGCTGGCTTTTATTTGGCTTTGGGGATTAGTTACCTGAGTGATCTCCTGCCACGGCGGCAGTGCCGGACATATTCCTGGCGGCCGTAGCGCCAATTTGACGGCGAATTGCATTGTTCAAAACGAACGACATAATTTACGTATTACTTTCGTTCGCCTTCTGAAATAAAATTACCTTATACAATATAGAGATGGCAGTTGCTGCTTAGTTTTCTGCAACCGTATAAAAATGCTTAAAAATACTTAAGCGTGACTGAGTCACAGTTTGCCATAGGCGCTATCGATAAGTTTTACAGCTGTTGACGGTCACGTTATCGATAAGCTGCGCGGCTGTTTGAATGCAAAAACTGTTGCATGCTCTGGGGCGCTGTCATAAAAATTATTATGAGCACTCTAATGAAAGCTTGTTAAAATACTTTGATAACTAATCAGACTTACTCATATTAAACATGGAATTAAATTCGCTGCCAGCATGTCTAATCTAAGCTACTAAATTTCTTAACTTAAGCACAGACTTAATCAAGTTATCTAACAAATCTTTCGGATATTTAGTATAATCTTCATTTGTTATACTTTTTTTGACCTAGGTAGGGAATTTAAAGCACTGGATTACATCAAGCTTAGATAAACCATCTTCTGGGTTAACGGTGTATTCTAGCTATTAGTTGGGCAGGAAAACTATAATCTATTTATATGATAGATAAATTTAACGATTTTTTAACTTTTATGTTGAGAGTTAACTATACAGCTGGCAAAGTGTGCTATCATCATTAATTTTTTGGTTCCTTTTGCTCAAACATAGAGTCATATCACCTTCAACTACAACCAATAAAATGCCAATCCCGAAAAGCTAACGTTATTTAGATAATACCCGAAATGAGGCTGGCTAAACGCAAGTAATTAAAGTAATTACCGTTTAAGATTAGACTGTTGGTATAAAAATGTAAGAGCACTGTCCGTTCATCAGTCAGTTGTCGAGTGGAATTCACAAAAAAATGGCAAAAATTATCGTAGTCCTAGCGCTACTCAGTGCCCTCATGGGCACTACGTGGTCCGCCTCTTTTGACAGTAAGTATTACGCGAGATTGGGAATCATTTGGAATAGCTGCTTACATCACAACTTTTGCAGTAAATAGTGTGCATACTCAGGAGCAGCTATTGGGCCGGTCAACTGCTGGCAAAGCACGTGACATGTCCGATTTCGATCCCAATTCGTTGGGTAAGAACAAGTTCTCTCCGGAGGAGGAGAAGAATGCTCAGTTCTGGTATGACGTGGCCAATGATGAGATCTCCAGGCGTTTGAAGCAGCCACAGGGAGACACCAGGAAGGCCAAGAATGTGATCATGTTCCTGGGCGATGGCATGTCCCTGACCACAGTGGCGGCTGCTCGCATCCTCAAGGGTCAACTCAAGGGCAACACCGGCGAAGAGGATTCCCTGAGCTTCGAGAGATTCCCACACAGCGGTTTGAGCAGGGTGAGTTTGAAACTTTGACCCTTGAGACTTAATTCTAATCCAACCTCACTTTCAGACGTACTGCACCAACGCCCAAGTGCCCGACTCTGCCTGCACAGCTACCGCCTACCTGTGCGGTGTCAAGACCAACATTGTGGCTCTCGGAGTGACCGCAGCAGTGAACTTCAACAACTGCAGCGGCAGCGAGGATCCCGCCAATCACGTAAGCTCCATTGCCGCCTGGGCCCAAGCAGCAGGCAAGTCCACCGGTATCGTGACCACCACCACTTTGACTCACGCTAGTCCCTCGGGTGCCTATGCTCACACCACAAATCGTTTCTTTGAGTGCGACTCGGACATCGTCACCTACGGCGAGGGTCAAAATGATCCCGCTACCTGCACAGATATAGCCACCCAATTGATTACCCAGGAACCTGGACGCAATTTCGATGTGATGATGGGCGGTGGTATGGGTAAATTTCTGCCCAAGACCATGCAGGATAAATTCGGCAATCAGGGAGAGCGCTCCGATGGCGTCAATCTGCTCTCCAAATGGCAATCTCTGCATCCGGACGGAGTCCTCGCCTACAACCGCAATCAGTTGTTGAAAGTGAATGCCACCAACCACAAGAAATTGATTGGTCTCTTCAATTCGGGCGTCATGGACTTCCACAAAATGGCCGATGCCGCACAGAAACCCACCTTGTCCGAGATGACACAGAAAACCATTGAAGTTGTCAGCCAGAATCCCAACGGTTACTTCATCTTCATCGAGGGTGGTTTGATCGATTACGGCAATCACTACAATGTGCCTCAAATTGGACTCGATGAGGTGCATGAGCTGGACAAGGCCGTACAGACGGCTTTCGATATGACCGACCCCGAGGAGACTTTGATTGTGGTTACCTCCGATCACGGACATCCTCTGTCCATTTCTGGTTATCCTGGACGTGGCACTGACATTCTGGGACTCAATCAACATGACACCGATGTCAATGGAATCAAATACGCCACGCTTAACTATGCAGTGGGCATGAAGCAGTACCTGGATGAGAACGGTCAGCGCGAGGATATCACCGAGAAGATCAAGGATCCTCGTGAGTCTCAGCATTTCTAAAGTTTCCTAGTTAAACAATTTATAACTCTGTCGATCTTACAGTCTTCCAGTATCCCAGTTATGTCCACGGTGCTCTGGGTGTTCACTCGGGTGATGATGTGGGCATCTTTGCCACAGGTCCTCAGAGTCACATGTTCTCGGGAGTAATGCAACAGAATGCCATTCCCCATATGATGTCCTATGCTGCTTGTATCGGCAACGGTGTCACACTCTGTAACAAGGATAACTAAAGAGCTGATAACCTCACTGTTAATGTTACTACCTCTGTTAATGTTAACTGCCTAAAATAAATTACTGTACATTCGATTAAATTGTTTATGTTATTGCTAACAGCGGCGTTAATGTCATGGGCTTAACACTAACAGCTTGTGACTTCCGCTGTTACTGTTAACATGACTGTTAACTGACTGCCTGCTGATAAAGTTCTCTACTTTTATTAATTAAAATAAACTTTTGTTTCTTTGAATTCATAAAATGTATACCTAAGCGCATATTTGTTGCCTTTTTGATATATCAATAATTAAATTGACATTAACCGTTTAATTTATTGCCATTCGTTCCGATCAAGTGTCAGCATCTCAAGCTTGTTAATATTTTTGTGTATGTAAATTATTTTTCTCACACAAAATGCAAATTTTTCAGAAAAAAATTGACTTCAATTTAAAACGCATCAAAGACGTTTGTGTGTGTGTGTGTGCATACAGTTCGTTATGACTGTGTGAATTAACTCGTGCGTTTTTTATGTACTATATAAAATAAGCAAAAGGGGGTATATATCAATATATAGTTGACCTATATTCATACAGCTCAATTAGTAATGAAATTGTAAATAAATTAAAATATTAATTATATATTATTTAAAATAATTTATAAGCTAAAAAACCTTTCCTTTCATTCAGAAATATTTTTTAATTTACTATTTATTAACTCTTAATTCATATTTAACTGCATTAGTTTAGTGACTAATGGGTGTCTATTAGTCACAATTTGCATATCGTTTTGTTCTGATTCAAATTTGTTTCAATTGCTTCGATTTAAAATAACTGCTGACACTCACTGTGTGTCGAGAAGTGGTGCATACACTGAGTCTGTGTGTGTGTGACCGTCTGTGTGTGGGTGTGTGTCATGTACACTGAATGTCAGGTTCAAGTATTGTCAATGCGTCTGTCGATCGCGGTCACAAGCAAATGTATCTGTATCTGTGGCTGCCTCTGTATGCGTTGGGTTGCATTGGGCCGCTGACACCCACACAGGCGGCTCCTTCACTTATTGACTTTGACTTGCAATTGTTTTCATTGTTGGTCGCTGCTTTTTTGTTGACTTTTGTATTTAAATAATGCCGTCGAGACAATAAACATCAATTTTAAATATTTACTCAGAGACAGACAGGCAATTAAGGATTGGTTGTTGTTGTTGCTCAAGGCTGGGTCCTTGCCGCGCTGCATTGCGTCATTTCACAGTGGCACAGAAGAACTGTTAATTTACAGTTATTGCTTAAAAGAACATAACCTAAATTACGCGCCTTTGCTAATAATTGTTGTTGTTTGTTTTGCTTGCTGCATATTTGGTTTTGTTTTCGTTTCCTTCTCTGCCTCCTTTTTCGCATCGAGTCCAACGAAATGCATGCGCTCAGCAAAATATGGAAGCTGCGCCTTGGCGCAGTCGCTGTCGACGTCGCCGCTTCCATAACTGCAGTCGCTGCGTCAACTTCAGCGCCGACGTTTACGTCGACGTCGTCACTCAGCTCCACATTTTCAAAGTCTCCGATTGCCGCCGAGTCTCAGTTTTAAATCTGTCGCGACAGCAAACGCGCGTTTCGCTTGAGCTTTTAATGCTAATTTTTCTTGACTGCAGTCGAGTCTGTGTGTGAGTGCGTGTATGTGTACGTGTGTTTATTTGTGTACGCCTGCGCAACGGTTTTAATCAAACGGTGCTTTAGTTTTGTCACGTTCGCTTTTGCTTTTGCTTTTCAATTATTGAGAACATACTTATTATTTTGGTGCAAACGGTAATTGGTCATTCAATTGTCTGTGACAGGTAAGTATCAACGGCGGGTGCCAGGCATTTTATTAGTCGCCTAATCGACCATTAAGTTGATAAATATGGGCAATTAGTAATCGAACTGCCGTCACATAGTGTGGCAGCGCTGTCAGTGCTTGACTGAAGGAACTAGTTCACTGGGTGTTGTTTGACAATAGAAGGAACTTCTCCGAAAAATCGTATTTCTTTTCTTAAACTTTGAATGTCTCCAATTTGCTAAAATCTCAACTGATTTGCCTTTAAGTGACCTTTTTGTTTATGATTGGGCCTAAGTAACATATAAATTTAAGTTAATAACTAAGTTTTAATTACTTACTACTTAAAATTCCGCAACACCCCAAAAGTTTGTCAAGAAGTATCTGTCCATACAATATTTCGTCTCAATTTTTATTTCAAGTAAAGCATTCTAGAATTCCTATTAAAACTCTAGACTCACAGCGCTACGAAACAAGAGTGTAAAGTGTTTTTTGTGTCGAATAACAAGTGTAAACTTATTTCCACACAATAAAAAGCGACAATTTTAGCGCAAATTGGGAATTCGATGCGTGACGGGAAATCAGTCGTCAAATATCAAATTTAATAAGACAAGTAGTGGAATTGATTGAGTTGCGGTTAGCACAGATCAACTACTGACTGTCTGTAGTTTATAAAAAAAATAGGTGTTTGGGTATTAAGTTTGTTTTTTTATGAGTTAACCACAATACAAGTGAACTAAGTGTGTGCACAGGTAAATAGTTTGTCTAAGCTTGTTTAGGCTTTTTATGTAGTTAATGTGCTTATGTTTTTACAGTCAGCTGACTGTTTGTCTAGCTATTTGCCTTTGGGATAAACATGGTTAGCCAGGGACTGGGAGCCACACTTTTGAAAGTTAACTTTCGGTTAGAGCCAACTACTTATTTGTTTATCCCGAAAATCTACTCGCATTTTTCATAGAGCACATGGAAGCGAGAAAGTAAATCGCGAAAAGCGATAGATTGTTTTTCTTTCCTGTACAAGTTGGTTGTGCTACTTTTTGGACTTGAAGCTGCTGCCGTTTGGGGCCATATCATGTTCCTGGTAAAAGCCAGTCTCAAATTGATGGCAACTGGAGCTGCAGTTTTTTTTTTGGGTAAGAAGATGAAAAGATCTGGTCTGGCATAAATGCTTCTGGCATTTCGTGGGTGTAGATACATTTAGCATGATAAAGTAGCTTGAAACTGAGACGAGTCACGGCAGCCAAAACTCTCAAACGCCAAAACCACTAAAACACTCAAAATGTGGGCTAATAATATCCACACAAATGTAGCTAAAGCTTAAAGTCTACGAGTGCAATCCATCAGATACATTTGTATTTATTTGTACAATCGTTTGGATTTCTATGTTGTTGTTTAGCTGCAGTGTTAGCACCTGTGGCATAAAATTAATAAATGTATTTGAAAATTAAGACACGAGTGCAATCTCCCAGATAAATTCTATTTCGAGATGTATTGATTGTTATTGTTTATACGCTTGTTCACACATTTCGTATCTCAAAGATACACACGCGTTGCAGTTTATTTGATTTGCCAGTTTGTACGGCTTCGCCAACGACCCTGAACTTGAGCAATTTCGGAATGTATATACAGTTCAATATATATGCCAATTATTGATTAATCAATTAAGAAAATTCTGCCATTTGGTTATACGATACGAAGCCTTACTGTGCTCCAGCAGACCAGGCTATAAAGATTCTTGGCTACTTTGTCTATCTGTTTTCTACTAAGCTCTTTATCACCCTCTGTTATCTTAATGAATCTTTGCAGATTTTGAAACAATTTGGTTTATGGAACATGATTAAAGTGTCAAGTAGTTGTGAAAATATTTCAATTACTTTTAATCTTTTTAATTAATGGCTACAGTTTATGGGTGTCTAGTATTCGCTTGGCTTCCAAAACGATTCCGGTTTTATTTGTGCATCATAATCAAAACAGTTTTGTCTTATTTATTATGGCAAAAGTTTAGCCAAAGTTAGCAAAAGTTTATTTATAATCGATTTCCGTATTTATCTAGCTGATTTTCACCTTTAATTTGTTTGTTATTATTTATTGTAATGCGATTTGAATGCAGTTCGATTGTCTAATCTGTTTAGACTGCGCAACATGTGGCAGTTAGACCCTGTAGTGCAAATTCAGCAGAAAGGTGGGCTTTGTGGGAGTTTAAAGGCAATTTAAACGATTTTTATATTAATTAAAATGTTATACCTACTTATATTTATAAGGCGCACTAACTGTAAGTAAGTATAACTTTTTAACTGGTCTCAATATCTTAAGATTCATTTCAAATTTCCATAGCTAGCTTACGTACAGAGTCTTAAACAGTTAAAATGTTTAACTGTATCTCAGTCTTGGCAGAATAATAATCAACAAACCAATTCACATGACAATAAACTGGCTACACACGTGGAAATGAGCTGAAAATTTAGACATTTTGTAAACATTTCGAATGTAAATATGAAAGACTCGTCTTTGTCTTTCTGTAAGGTTAACCAGATTCCGTTTTACACGTCACCCAAAATCAAACAGGAAAACCAATTTTTGAGCGCACAAATTGTAACAAATATTCAAAAATATCTGCATAATATGCCGAGTGCCTCTAATGCCCATTAATCCCATAAATTAGTGTTTGTTTTTTTGCTATTTTTAGTTTTACGTGTTTCTTGTTTTATTTTTTAAACTAAACACAACAAACACGCAATCATGTTGACAGCCCAGTTCCGGTAAATAAAATAAATAAAAACAAAACAAAAATTCCCATTCCATAGCGAAGGTGAGTCGCTTTGGACCCGTAAGCCCCATTTAAACCCAGTTCGGGAGCTACTGGTCTTTGGTTTAGCGCCGATCCGCTGATGTCATCTCAGCTCAGCTGAAAGTTTTGAACTTTTCGTCATTGTCATGACATTCGCAACAAACTCACTGGATAAACATAAAGTGAAGAAGAAGAGCAAGTAAATTTTTTTAATTAAACAAAGCACTTACCACATTAGTGCCGGATTAGTCGCCCTTTAAAACTCTCGGCTAACAGTTTTATTTGTGGCACAAAACTCCGGTGATTTTAATGACAAGCAGCAAGCAATAGGGGTATTCCTCAAAACTTAAAGATTTTAATAGTTTTTTGAGTGGATTTTGAAAGTCTGAAATATTTTTAAAGAGCACTAATTTATGCACTCAATTTAATATTAATATTTTAAGACTGCATTTATTTTATAGTTTTAAAGAAAATATTTTTAAATTTCCAACAAGTTTTTCCTAACTCTAAAAGTTAACAAATAATTTTATTTAAAATTGGCAACGAATTTTTAATATTTTTCTCAGCTTTGAAAAGCCTTAAACTATTTTTAAAAGTCTTCAATAATTTCTTTAAATAATTTTGAAAGCGCTACATTATTTTTTAGAAAGTTGTTACCTTTATTGGGCTTGTTTAAGCTTACTTTTAATATTAAAAATAAACTATCAAAATATCACTTTCTAGATTGCTTTCTAGATTTGTTTTTCCAAAACCCGGATTCTACAGTGCTTTATAAAATTAGTCACCGTGCTGAAACTTGCACTACGTTACCAGCAAACCAAACCCATTTTGATTGTTAGATTTGACAACGTTTTAAGTTTTGGCATAATCCTCGAAATGGGCTATATCAGGTTACCACAGTTGTCAGCCACTTTGATTGTGGTACTTGCATTTTTATGAGACGCTAGAGGGGGCGGGGTCTATGGGGGACTGTTGGGAGTTATAAAAAGCGTGACGACATCATCAGACAACAAAAAACGACATTTGAAATTGTGTTATTCAATATATGCGGCAATTAAAATGTAAATTGCACAAATTGCGATTCGTTTTCTGCCTGCGGCGTGTCAGTTGAAATATTGCAGCTCATAATCATAACATATAAACATACAGATATATAAAAGATATTCTGAATACCAAGAGTGCTTAACCAGGAGTGTTATTATAGCATTGCTCATACGCAATGTTGGCTTAAGGTTATTGTCAATCGTTTAGAACAGAAATTGACACGTTTTCGTAATTGATGCGAATTCTTAATGCTGATAATTGTTATTAATATTGAAAATTTATACATTTTATTTATTTAATTTGCATTTAAAGCGGTCGCCACGCAGCCAGTTACAATGTAAGAAATGTCACAACATAAAAATTAAATTTTAGTGCAAGAAAATTAATTTTAATTGAGGAATTCGCATTGTTAATGATGGCAACAAAGTACTTAAGACTTATCCAAGTCTTAATGGACTAGGCTTGTTAGCTTTTGGTTACTTTTGTTTGCCCTCTGGTCCCACTGTGCACTACGCCCCCAAATTGCATGTGACGTTTTTTTTGCACTGCTGATAAAAAACTGCATTTGTGCAATGGAAGTGCATGTAATGCTAAATACTTGTAGAAAATGCAATTAACTATCTCGTGTGCTGTCAACAAATCACTAAATTGACAAATGACGTCATAGCTCTTGTCTCACGGCCCATTGAAAGTGTAAATAAATACGAGTACGAGTGCGAGTACAAGTACTCACCGGCTGACTAGACACTCAGTTATTTTTTTGTGAGTACTCGTTTATTTATTTGCTTGTTCGCCATTGAGTGCATTATTTAGTGCTCTCTAATCGGACGTACAAACACGGATCTCCAAACGAGCTACTACCTTCGATTTAAGCCCAGTGACGTCAAAGTTCCCCCCGCTGCGTTGTTACAACACAAATGGAGCTTGAAAACTTTGAACCTGAGCCCGAAGTTGTTTTGAGCCAAGAGCAGCACCCTCCTAGGGTCTAATTGAGCGTTCACACCTTGATTTAACCGTTAAAGTGGCGCTTGAAGTGCGCAGAGCAGTGAGCTTTGCGTTGTCTCTGCAATTAGCTACACTACGCTAATTGATTAACCCAACGTTCGCGGGTGTAAAACGAGTCTATAAACTTGTTTAAATCTTTTGAATTGTAATCATTATTGGTTGAGTTAACTATAACATAACTTTGAGCAAATGTCAAGAACGCTTGTGGCATACAAGGCAGCTTCTGACAGCGTCTCACGAGCACTCGTTTCATATGCATGAATAATACTTTTTGTAGATGCAACAAAAGTGTTCTCAATTCAATAAATTCTTGTAAATATCGAATTAGTCAGCAGTGTCTAAATATAGATTATTTAACAATCTATCGTATAATGGGCTTTTGTTTCTTTAAATCACTCATATCCCCTTCTATCTGACAGCTTAAACAGCGATGAATTGTGTACTATACTTCATACACTGTAATTAATTAACGATGACACATGTTTGTTTAACTCGAGATGATGAGAAACGCCAAAAAATTCTGACAAATTATTTATTGTAGACAATTGAATAATTAATCTTTGCTTATAAACTGGCGCAGAGTGAATTATTTAAATACAAGTAATTATAAAAATGATCTAATTATCGTTAAAATGTTGCAAGTGGAGGTTATAGCTGTTGTCGCTTAGCAGACGCGCTGATCAGGGAGCTCTAGTGGCTCTAGTAGGTAGTAAAAATTTATGAAAAGCTAGCACAGTTATCTTAATTAATAAGAATGAGTAAATAAATGTTTTATCCCTTGACGCTTAGTAGCTGCGATGATCAGTGAGTACCAGAAGCGAAAAATGAAGTTATTATTCCATAAAAGTAGTTATAAACGTTTTTTTGGAACCAGCGACGATCAGTCTGCCTAACTGATTAGTTTAAATTAAATGTAAAAAGAATTTTAATAGATCTTTTTGCAGGGCTTTCCTCTGATCAGTTAGCTCTGTGAATATTGCCAAAAAAAATCGCTAATTGAAACTTAAATAATAATAAAAATGATCTAATTATTTGTATAACAAATGATGCCAAAGACTCCAAGACACACTCAGACAGAGGGAGGCTTGTCTGTATCATTATCTGGAATTTGAGTAGTCTGATCTATGTGTGTTTTGAAGCCACAGAGCATTTCCTATATCATTAACTCAGAAGGGATTCAGATACAGAATTGCTTGTCATGCACAGCACAGATATCGGCACTGGATGTCACTGACATCAGATGGGGACAGACACACACAAATATACATAAGTATATGTACATATTTAGATATGTGGACAACTACATTTGTAGTCATTTGTAGACGAAATGATTCGCATTTGGCATTGACAATGAGTTTTGGTCGAAATGCTCAAATAAATCGCCACAAAAAGAAAAGAAGCAAAAGAAAAGAATTGCGGGCAGAGCCAAGAGCATAGGAAATAAACAATAAAAACTCAGAAAGTATAAAAATTATACCAAATGTCGATAATTAAATACGCTTACAAAATTTGCTTATAGTAGAAAATATATTAATTTTTAAGGCTTAAGTATTTCATTCATAAATTTAGCAAGTTTACAGTAAAAAAGTCTTCCAAAAGGGGTACTATTTATAAAAATGATCTTTATATTTAATACTATATTTTTATTTATATTGATAGTTTTTCAAAATTACTTTAATCTTTTACAAACTTCTTTATACAATAAAAGTGCCCTCTTTTAGTACCCTCTTTGCCTGTTTGCTCGATGAAAGCGAAGTGTTCTAATTCTGTAAATTTGATTATAAATAAATCCGATTTCGTAAGCATAGTCAAGGTCTAATATATACTTAGTGTTAACTATAACTTTCACACAAACAGAATGCGTCGCAAAAATGCAAAGTGTTTGCAGATGTGTTTTTGTTGAAATTTAAAGAATTATTATACAGTTTAATTACCTGCAAGTGCAAATATTTGTGCTATTTATTAACAATTAAATGAATAAATAATGCACGTAGTATAATTCATAGGAATTTGGCACAGTGTAATTTTTATGGGGTTTTGCTTTTGGGTTTCTGTTGTTGTACCTTATTCTTCAAGGAAAGTTGAAGTTGAGTAAACTTTGACTTGATAAAGTCATTATCAGAGGTTAACAGACTTATTTTCAAAATGTGATAAATATTATATATATGATTACTGATCATTGCACAGACTAAACAGAGAGAGATGTGTCTATGAAATTGTAACGAAATTTTCTATAGAATTTGAAGCATTCTGTGATGAAAGATCAAATCGGTTTAGTTAGAAAATCTTTGCCATTTCAGAAGTTATTATTTTCTAGAAGACTACTGACTGAATATACCCGTTAACATAACATGAAACAGGTAGTAATTATTTTGCCATGCATATCAAAAAATCAGAGCACTTGGCTATTTATACGAGTCGAGTGTTATTTGTTTCGCAGACGGAATACGAGACTGAGTCCAAGACTGAGACTCAGACCGAGTGCGAAGTACATTCCAAATGATACGTAGGCCCATGTCGAGAGAGACATATACGAATGTAATAATAAATATAATAAATACAGGTATCCAGCCGGCACTGTCTGTCCCGCAAGCCGAGCGGATTTAAGCGGCTAAAACAGCAAAAATAAAGCTGGCCCAGTGGCCGATATAAAGGCGTTTAGGCCAGCCGAACTGTGGGCGTTACAAAATGGGACAGCACGGACCGCAATTTACATTGCTATCTAGCTTTTGTTTAAACCAAATTGTGAATACAATTAAAACATTTGTCATGCTCGTCGAGCATTATAATTAACAATAAATGTGCATAAATCAGTTATTCATTTCGTGGTTTGTTGTTGTGATGATTCAAAACAAAAAAAAAGTCAGCGGTGAATGGCCTGAATTGTTTATGGATTAACACACGAACGTCAAGCAGTTAGCAGCTAAGAAAACCTCAAACAATATTGCATAAACAAATATATATATTATTTTTTAGTCAAACGACTTAATAAAAGCATTTTTATGGCCTTTTTAACACTTAAGGGCGAGCAAAATAAACCGCTAAGCGCTAAGCAGACCACAGAGCAGCAGAGAGATAACATTAACAGTTTTTAGAGCTGTTAACAGCGCAGCTGACGACAGCTTCACGCTTAACAGTGCGCTGTTAGCTTAGCTGTCGCACTGTTGTTATCACTGCTATGCTGTTAAGCCCCAATAATTCTCAAACGGTTCTAGCGCTGTTAAGTAGCCAAGACGTAAAATGCCGCAAAACATCGCGAGAGGTGAGGATTGGGTTGATCTTGCGTTAAAAATGCTTGACGGTTTTGTTCGCCCAACTCAAACGTTACGACTTACGGAACAACCTTGAGAACATCTGATCTTGCCTTATTTTTTTACTTATTATATGATATCTGTTTTCTGTTTTATTTATATAAGTTTTTTCTAAAATGCACAAGTTTTGTTTTGGTCAGGTGTCAATCGTTTTGCATTTCAGCAAATTGTTATTAATTTTTTGTTTGATTGACAGCGCACCTAATTTGGTTTTGCCTGCTTAATTCTATCTCTCTGCTGCTTGTCAAGTTCTCAGATAATTACTACTAACTACAAGCCAAAAAATGCTGGCTTTATTTCCACCGGGGGCGTTGAGTGCATTCAAGACGTCAAACATTTCAAACATATACTACTAAGTACCTCTAGAGTGACCTGTTGGGCAAAAAAAGGTGCACTGCTAATACATGTCGAGTATAGGGTATATAAGTAGCTATAAATAGACACTTACGAATGACTTCGCAACTTGAAAATTGTTTTTAATAAACGCAAGTTATGAATTATCAACAATGGCCACTGAATCAACGTATATATCTCTCTATATCTATTTTTTGCGCTACTCAAGCGCTGCAGAATGATGAGGATATAGAATGGAAACATGCGTAAATAATTGTGTATACAAAAAATAGAATGAAAAAAAAACATAATGTTTATGACGGTATTATCCACCTACAAAAGGCCATGATCTTCCAGTGGCTTTATTTTTATGCAAATTATTATAAACAGAAGAATATTTTTGAAAAAATTTTTGAAAATTACTAAAGCGTTGCGAGACATGGTATTTTCATTCAAAAACAAGATAGCCATAAAGTGTTGTACCAGCGACTGCTCAACAGGCAGATACCCTACATCAAATAAAAGATGCTTTCAGGCATGCCCTTTGGGGTGACGCAGTTTACAGGGTACAACAAGCACACGTGACGAAGCGCCATAAAAATTTCTGCTGTTCCGTTGCAGTTAAAAGTTTTGCGGAATGTCTTGGATTATCTGCACAAAGCGAGTGTTTCTATGAAAACCATAAACTTCAACGTATTTATACTTAGAAATTGAGTAATTTTTCAATACTTTAGAGCTGTCAATACCTAGTTGGAGCTGGCTGCGTTTCCACTTAATTTGCTGGCGCTAATTTTTCAATTAACGTAGAAATTTCCTTTTGGGCCTGGCCAAAAATTTATGACGTCAAAAGCATTTGGCATTGTTTTAAATTTAGATCTCTTATCCGTAGGCATAAAGGCATTTGTTTTGACCAGACGTTTAGCTGGCTAAATCGTTTTTAATTATGAAATAATTGTACAAAACTAGTTTCGATTAGACTTATCTGATAATTGTTTATGTGTGCGATAAAGGTTTCTAAAATTTACATGACGTTTGATGCTAAATTGGTGAAAACTGTTATACGGTATTTTATTTTGGGGGTATTGGAGTGCCTGATAAAACCCGGAACTATTCCCAAAAGGCCAAAATGTCAAATTCCAATAAATTGTGAGCAGAAATTCCTTCAACTCATAAATGTCACAATAAAAAAATTACATACACAAATCAACAAATCAACAAATATCATAACTCTACTGTCTCTGCGCGTCTGTCATCAGTTGTGTTCATCATTTACTTATTTATTTTATTATTTATTTGCACAAGTTTTAATAAGCTTCAGTTCAATGTCAGTCGAATCGTGTTAGAAATTGCATAAAACTCAAAATAAAAGTGATGAAAATCGCATAGCGTGCAGAATTTTAAGCTGCGAATAAGTCGTTCTAAACGGGGAGTAAAGAGGGTACTCTAAAGGGTGGGGGGGTTAAGGGGATAGTGTCGATCTTGCACTTGAAACCGCAGAAATCGAAAATGGAAACAAATGAACAATTTAAACAGATATTAAACACAAATATGCCAAAAACAAATGAATATTAAAATATTTATTGCTCGGCCACGGTTTAAGCAGCTGACAGAGAGAAGCGTTTGTTGCTGCCGCCAAATTTAAATACCCAGCAAAGACAGCTAATGTGGGGTATGTTGAACCAAGTAAAGTAAAGAAACTTAAAAAATTAGTAAAATTCTATATAAGAAAATAATACTTTTAATAAAGTTATTGTTTCGGCCCAAACATGATAGATTAAAGCCTCTTTCTAAACTAAAATGAAGTATTAGAAGTTTCATATATATTTTATATTTAAACCATTTTTAAACATTTCTTTTGAAACCTTTTTAGTAGGGTAATAATTGGTCTATGTTAAGAAACTTTTAAATAGTTGAAAATGTAATAATTTAATCCCACTAAACACATTTAAAATACTTTATTCTGGGGTATTTGCTAGTCTACAACCCCTGTTCCTTCCATTGTTTATTGTTTTTGTTGAGTATCGTTAAATTGTCGTTGTCAAAATGAACTAGAATTTAATTCAATTGAATTTTTGGTCACACTTCCACCGACGACTGCGATCAAAAGCCAATTCGATTTCGTCATAACTTGACGTGAGTGTGTGTGGGGTGTGTTTTGCTGTCTGATACGAAGAAAGACCCTGAACACCCATTGGGGAGGTATGGGAGTTTTGACTTTAACTCGACTTGATGCGAATATCGCGTGCAATTGGGCAACAACCTTGAAGACATATTGACGCCACACACACACACATACATACAACGATTCTCCGATGCGATCCGATACGTTCTGGTTGCACTTGAAATTGAGTTTCAATCAATTGAAATTGGCAAGCGTGAAATTCAATTTTGCATACCAAACGCTTGAAATTTCCGTGTAACAAGTGCTCGGCAAAAATGTGTATGAGAAATTTTTTTTGGTTTCTCTGGAATGGCAAACAAATCGAGTAGATTTATCCAAGGTTAGTACGCGATTGACCTTAATATATTTTTGGAACAAAATTGTTGGAATTTCTCTTATCGATTTTCAATTTACAATTTTGTACAGTGGATACACGATAAAGTACCTCCAAAGTAAACATTGCGCGCCCATGGAATTGATTATCAACAAAATTGGAAATTTTAATGAGTCCGAGACCGAAGCATTAAGGTGTTAACATCTATTTTGCGTATTGCCCGACGATCCGACCAACTGATGTTTATTTACTTTTCCAATTGGGCCCAGCGTGTTGTTGTTAATGTCATTTGAGCATTTAATCAGCGGTTTTACAGCCAGCCGTAAAAAAGCTACATTTGTTTGCAAAAAAAAACCTCTATAAAATTTCTTTTGTTTAATCTGAAATAAAAGTGACATTTCTATGGCATAAATCAACACTTTGATGGCAATGACCAAAATGTAACGACTTTTTAGTCTAGATAAAATTGTATAGGACTAGTAGATACGCTGTAAATTTGTAGCATGAACGAATATAAACAGTTAATTAATTTACTTTTAGTCTTCCACATATTTCTTAATATTCCTCCACTTGTGCTACCCCATCAGCCCCCAAACCTAGGTTATTACTACTCTTTAAGATAAGCCCTGTCTCTATGCACTACACATAGTTTTTTCAAACAAACAGATTACTGTTCTAATGCGAATTAGGCACTCTCTGCTGATGCAATCGAACCCCAAGGCGGACGATAGTATTGATCATCTATAGTATTATGGCTGTCGATTAGTCGATATCACGTTGTTGGCATTCCATAGCCAACACAATCCACACAATCACAATACAATACCATTGACAAACTATGGAGGCACTCCGTTCGATCCGTTTGAGTGACTCGACTTGACGATGACGTCTTCAAGTGGACAGCATATGAACATTACGAAAAAGATACTAGTAAGGAAGTTGGCTAGCGAAGCGGCTGTAATAGACCCCGTACTTTATAGTTAGAACTTTTAATCGTGCTAAAAAAATATAAAACCCATCAAACCTATATTATATAGTTGTTCGATTCTAATTAAACTTGGTCAGCATATGGCTAATGATATATAACATATCTTAAGTTAGTTTGGTAGAGTTAGCTCAAGTCGTTGTCAAGTTATACAAATTTTAAATGTTTTATTTCATATAAGCATAACTTCTAGAAACTTCATTTGGTAATTCTACTTCTAACAGTCTCTGACAACTGTGAGTATATAAAGTCTCCATGGTTATACAAAAACTCATTCAGTTTAAAACCCCTCTATATTTTATTCAAACTTCAGGGCCTTTAGGAACAACACAGGTTAATCAATGTAATTGATTACATTTGTCCTTGAACTAGTTTCTTCAACGATGCAGAACTAATGATAACCGATTTGAAAGATTTCAAATTCTGCTTTCTCGACTAAAAACTTTGCTTGGGAGACAATTTAAAACTTGAATTCTGAAACCTGACTGAAGTGTTTGCTGTTGTTTATGTTGTTGTGGTTGTTATTGTTATTGTTTATAAAGATATTTTATCACATGACTTAAATACATTGGAATGTTTTGGCAGTCAATACGGTCTGACTATTGCCGGAATATCAATATGTCGTTCGGTGTGCACGGAATTGGTAATAATAATCAGTTAAGTACCGAATAGTGTAGAAATGTGTCTGCTAATTGAATGCCTAATCATGCCATCGGACCAATTAAACTGCCAATTTTGGACACTATTTGCTAGCCCGGCACGGCCAACGTCCATATGGCCAAAATCTATAGGAACCAAGAAGTGTGCCAGATGTTTGTTGGGTATACGTTTGGTTGGGTACCCAATTCATTCATAAATCATTATAGATGACGTCTCAATTACTTAGTTTCTAAAGACAATATGTCATCATCATATATATAATTTTATATATATTCTTAGCTCGCTGATATCTTTATCAGAAATCAGCAGCTGAATCAATTTCTGTTCGAGTTGTTTGATTTGAACTTGCGACAAATAAAAATTGATAATACTTCTATTCATTCATAATTTGGCACTTTCACAACTGGCAAATAACATTCCTGTGAGTCATCTTAACTGTTACCAGGTGGCATTTGTACCCTACAAGTGACTAATCTATCACTTGAATGTAATTTGTTTATTTATTTGTGGTTTACAGTCATCTTAAAAATTTAACAACTTTTGATTTGTTACTCATCCCTGTTGCAATGAATAAATAAGTATTTTACAGATAAGATTACAAATATTCAAATTAGTTAACTGAGTTTACTTCAAGGAAATGCAAACACTCAAATAAGTCAACTACTTCCTTAAAGTTCTGGAATCAATTAGAAATTTGTTAAGAAATCGATGGATTATTTTGCTTTATGGACTCTACTTTCTTCACTAGTCAATGAAACATTTGTTTGCCTACTTTTGTTTTATTTATTCCCCTGTTTAAACTTCATGTTTGCTCTCTATTAAGTCTATAAACTGCTTATCTGCACTGTCTGCTTTCGTCACTAGCTTTTACAGTGTTGTAAAAAAGTCCTCACATGCTAAAGAACTTGACACAACATTTTGTTTACTTTCTATTAGGGCATTGTTTTGTCTGTGTTTTCTATGACATCTCCGGTTTCTCCAGTTTCCTTTGTTTGTTTGTTTCTTGGTTTTGGTGTTTGCCCAAAAGCGATTTTCATAATTTGGCATTACTCAGACAGAAATCGGTCATAAAATTTAAGTTTAATGTCATGCAAATGGCGACACTTGGAATTAGCAATGTCGACGTCTCATGTCTGATGATGGCTTTATTTTCGGTCTCTTGATATGCTCTACGGCTAAAGTTATGGATATGAGCTTATGGATATGAGGGTTGTCTCTGCTCTAAGGTTTGAGGTCTTTCGTCTGAGCTTGCAACTTGTTTTTAATTAGCTTTCTTAATGTGACAGCTTATTTTTCTTCGGCTACTTTTATAGTCATTTTGTTTCGCTTTTTTCGTTATTTTGCTTTGTGCTCTCTGTTTATTATTATATACTCTTTGCCGCATAAACACTATCAAATTTATTTGCCCATTCGATTTGTTTACAAAATCAACTCAGTGACGAAGCGTTTCCAGAAACTTGGCATACCCAGAGTGTACCTAAATTTAGATGAAGTTAAATATAAAACGGTTTTCAACCAGTTCACCCAAAATGGATATTGCAGAAGCTATAGTCATTTATGGATCGTAGTAGATACATATATGCAAATTCCTGCAGTCGAATTATGTGGAAAACAGCAGCAAATTCGCAGAAATTTATGCCAAGCGAAATGACAGACAAAGTGACACAGCAACAAGTACTACGTAATACACTGAGAGAAAAACACGCTATGCCTAATAAATGCTTTCAAATTTAAAGAAGCTAAAGCAATAAATTAATCAGTTTTTACTTGTTAAACATTTTTTATAGTAATTTAAATAAAAGTTAATTGATTTCTCTCAGTGTACATATCATAGATTGTAGCTGAGATTTCGGAAGTGTGTTAAATTGAAACCCTAAAAGATATGAGCGTATTTGATTCAATTTCGCAATATTTTTTGTGCCAAAAATTTGCTAAATAAACTTTCCAATAAGTTTTCTAGCACACATGTATCTACAATGAGTCTATTGTTTGATTTGTTATAACCTTGAACTTAAATTGAGTGCAATTATGTACTCCGATACTGATATAATATCAGTTTCGGTTTCATCGTGCAAACAAACATTTTGTCGAAAAAAAAACAAGTAAATAAATATATTCATTCGTAAATTAACTGCGCAGAAGAAAGCTCACGCCTTTGCCCTCCAGCCAAAGGTCTTGGCAAACAATTTAAGGAATTTTAACCAAAAAACGAGTGTATTTCATATCACAGGTTCAAATCTGACCAGGCATACGTGATACTAACGAGGAACATACAAACACACACGCACACACACATATATTGAAGGTGTCTTTGCAGCTTCAGAGGAAAAACAATTGCCATATAAAGCAATTATCACATTGCTGGTGAGAGTTAACAGCAGCTGTTACGCAGCCACTGTAAAAGTGAGAGCGACGCCGTAACGCTCTCTTACACACCTACGCTGCTAGCTTGCAGCCGCTGTTACTGTTAACAGAGATCGCGCTCTCTCCCATACCGCTCTCGCTTACACTGTAAACGATAACAGCGCTTGTCTGCAGCCAGTGCTTATGTTAGAACACACTCTCACTCGCTCTCTCTCTCGCGCGCCGCCTACACACAACAATAGCCTTAACAGCGACGACGGCTTCGCTTTGGTGGTAGCCAATAACTTTTATTGAATTCAGTCAACGGCTGGCCGCGATCGCGAAAACAACGTGCTTAAAAAATTAGTGTGTGCAAAAAAAACGTAGTGTTTGGCTCAAGAACTTATTGGCTATAAAGTGTTAAATTTATATATACACACAGTACAACGTACCTACCATAAATTGTGCAAGTTCATAAAAGTTAGTATTTGCATAGAATTTATTACGGTATTTAATGCAAATTATTAACCATGAAGCATTTAATAAAATCAATTATAACTAACTAACAAAATTTATTTAAACAAGTGCAAAAAAGTGCAACAAGTTTTTAATTCTTCCAATTAACTAATTGCAATAAATTTAATTATTTTTATTGCTGTGCTAAACAAAAATTTTTGTCAATCAATTTAAAATAAAGCAAGCTTTGAGAATTCATTAATATCAAATGAGTTAGCAAAGTGCTTGGCTAGGCAATTAAAAAACTGAAAAACATTTTTGATTTGGCGCCAGTTTTGAATTCCATTTTGTTACAAACAATTTACTTTAGCTCATTAGTTTCAAAATTAATTAGCCAAGCAAAACTTACAAATAAATTAGCACACAATTATAAAACGGGTTCAGAAAACGTTAACAAAAAGTTTGACAAAAAACGATGCGGATTTAAAATTGCGAACCTTAGACAAATGTTTGAAGACCCCGCATGATTCAGATGCTATTTATGAATCGATTTGATAATTGAATACATTTCGTAGCACTCAATAAAATATTAATCACTTTTATAAAGCATAAAAAAAGCACAAAAAAATAAAAACAGGAAAATCTATTTGCCATTTGCATTTAAATAAATAATAAACCTTCTTTATTATTATATGCTCGCTTTGTTGTTATTTTTGGATAATCATTTGTTCTGCAAGTCAAACAAGTTTAATGCTCTGTCATAACTCTTGCACGTCCAAAACTCGAGTCCCAAGTTCGGAACCCCAAAGAAAAGGGGCGCTTCTAGCTGGCTTTATGCCTCCTTTTATTTTTTTATTTATTTTTTAAGCTTTTTTGCAGTCTTGGCGTTAATTTGAATTCGGTGCTGAATTGTAGCCAAAAACTTTCGTGATTAAAATGGTTTTAAAGCTGACGTCATCAGAATTTTTTGAAAATTTTTACTGTTATATGAGGGCTGGCGTCTTGGGCTCAGTTTATGGCGAATCGTAATGGAGTAGCCAGTGAGGTATGCCCAGTTAAAGGGCAGTCTAGAAGTTGTAGAAAATATTTCAAATTATATAAAAAAAACTGTCTCGAATTTTTAAGAAAGCTAAAAATATTTTAAATTAGTTTTAACTTTACTTGCTGCCCTCTTCACTCCTACAGGGTATCTAGTGATTTATCACCAGTTGGCTAATTAGTAAAAATTTTATTTGCAATGCATGAAGTGAATTTTGATGAGTATTCAAATTTCCAAAGGGTTGTTTTGTTGTGTGTTTAATTCTGGTGCGTGTCTTCTAAGAATGTCTGAAGTGTGTGTCATTTCTTCGCTAGTCTCTAAGCTCCAGTTAACAACAATCCAATCAAACAAAAATATAAATAAATAAATAAAAATTATAGACTTAAGTGCTACGCAGTAGCTGAAATTAGGAAGCTAACGAAACCAGTTTACAGCCGCTTCTAAACCGTTAATAAAACTAACTGCCAAACTTTTTTCGTTTGGCATGCATAATTGAAATTCATCGAGTCTTAATTAGAGTTTGATGTTCATAGTTATCGTTGCATGGCGCGTATGCGTAATACGCAAATTTTTTGTTTAATACGAGTAGCTTTCAAAAATACCTTAGATAACGTGTGCTCAATGCTAATTTGTTGACAAATTGCAAAAATAATTTCTAAAAAATAAATAATAAACTTTATCTAATCGCAGCATCAAAATATTTTTAAACATTTTTTTTTTTGCCAAAAGATGAGCTCACGAAATGCTAAATAACTCAGATAAGATAAAATATAATTGGAGATTCTATGAGAATTATTTATTTGCTATACATTAAAGTCGCCAGAAATTTCGATTGAATTATTAAGTTGTTTGAATACCAAATATTTTAGAATAGGAAATTTATTTTACTGTCCAAAGTTTATTCTCTGAGCTGGACTTGTTTCTGATTAAAAATTAACTATTAAAACATTCTATTAGTTTTTATTTAATCTTACTTTGTGTACTCGTTTAAAAGTTTAAGCATTGCCTTTTTATTGGTAGAAGTTTTTGATTGGAAAAGCAGTTTCTATTTTAAAATATATTTAGGATGATAAATAAATTTTGCAATCAAATTTTAAAGTTTTGTTTTTTTTTTTATTGAATAGAGCTTAATGATCTGTTCAATGTTAATTAAGTTTTAATAAAAAGTTATTATAATTATGTGTTAAAAGGAATTTTAATTTATTTTTGTTGGAGTATTTATTTTTCGCTTTATACGTTTTGTAACTTTTTCAGTTAATTAAACTCATTGGTATAGTCGATTAACATATAATTTAAAAATGAATTTATCATTTAAATAATTACCTTTAGTATTTGTATTTTGTTTTTTATACTTATAATTTATTTTTTTTTCTACCAACTCTTTCAGTCCTTTGCAGTTCCTCAAATCAGACATGGCCATGAAGTGCGCCCTGTTGGCGCTGCTGCTGGGCGTGGCACTGAACTTGCAGCTGGTGCAGGCCTATGATCACACACTCAAACTGGACTTTCCAGGTCCCTACTGTGCAAGACAGAATACTTGCTGCAAGGATCGGCGCGACGGCTGCTCGCTGCCCATTTCCAGTAAGTCTTACTCCCTCTCAATCCTTTCTCATTTTCTAACTAATCTTTCTAACCCAAACAGCTACTTTGTGCTACTGTGATGAGTTCTGCGATCGCGATGATGCCGGCGACTGTTGTCCGGATTATCGTTCCTTCTGCTTCAATGAGCCAGATCCGGTGCTGAGTTGTCAGCACAACGGCATCTATTTCCACAAGTACAACACCACGCGGGATAACTGCAATGAGTGCCGTTGCCTGGATGGTGGACACGTCCAGTGTGATACGGATCTGTGTCTCACCGACGATGAGCTCATCCACAGCGTGAATTCCATACATCAGTTGGGCTGGTCTGCTCGCAAGTATGAGGAGTGGTGGGGACACAAATACGCTGAGGGACTGCGACTGCGTCTGGGCACCAAGGAGCCCACTTATCGTGTCAAGGCCATGTCACGTCTAACCAATCCAGCCAACGATCTGCCCAGAAGATTCAGCGCCGTCGAGAAGTGGTCCAGCTATATTTCCGAGGTGCCCGATCAGGGCTGGTGCGGTTCCTCCTGGGTGCTGTCCACCACTTCAGTGGCCTCCGATCGCTATGCCATTCAGAGTCAGGGCAAGGAAGTCGTTCAGCTGTCGCCACAAAATATTCTTTCCTGCACACGTCGCCAGCAGGGCTGTGAGGGTGGTCATCTGGATGCCGCCTGGCGTTATCTGCACAAGAAGGGCGTGGTCGATGAGAACTGCTATCCATACACACAGCACAGAGACACCTGCAAGATTCAGCGTCACAACAGTCGCTCCCTCAAGGCCAACGGCTGCAGACCCGTTTCCGGTGTCAATCGCGATAACTTCTACACTGTCGGTCCCGCGTACAGTCTGAAAGGTGAGGCTGACATTATGGCGGAAATCTATCACTCCGGACCCGTTCAGGCCACCATGCGCATCTACAGGGACTTCTTTTCGTACTCGGGTGGTGTCTATCGCCAGACAGCCGCCAATCGTGGCGCACCTACTGGCTTCCATTCGGTGAAGCTTGTGGGCTGGGGAGAGGAGCACAACGGCGTCAAGTATTGGGTAAGCACCGATTTTAATCATACCCTAGTTTCGATTACTAATAACTCCAAATCTCCCTTCAGATTGCAGCCAACTCGTGGGGTCCCTGGTGGGGCGAGCACGGATATTTCCGCATAGAGCGCGGTAGCAACGAGTGCGGCATTGAGGATTACGTTTTGGCTTCTTGGCCATATGTGTATAACTATTTCAACACGAAGTCGGTATAAGTTGAGCCCAACTGGAAAAACTCTTGTAATCTCGAGCTTTGCAGTGACGAACAATTTATCTCATGTTTTTAAATTTTCCATTTTGCTCCGGCACTGAAAGTGAATTAGGCGCTTCTTTAATTGTAAATTTTATGCTAGAACTTAGGTACTAAACAAAAAATGATTAGCTTTAAATCGTGCCGAGGCGCTAAGCTGCCCAAAAAGAAGAAGAAATTATCCCACTAAAAACTCATGTCCCCAACGAATTTCATATAACTTTTGCCTGCCTCTTGAAAATTTCTATTATTTTTAATCAACTAATGAACTCGAAGTATGGAATTGCTACTATATCGATACGTAACACGATACTGCCTGCATTAACTGTACCGTCCTCCAAAATTTGAATACCTACAAACTGCCACAATCGAAAGAAATCAAGTGATCATGTGTAGGAACGATTAGGGGTATTCCCACATATACATACTTATGCTTAACTACTCATGTATTGTATTGTAAATGAACAACTGATTCTAAACCGATTTAACGTCTTCGGCTTATAATGTATGTACTATATATACTATATATTTTAAATAAAGCAATTGTATTTCATGTTAGTTATGAGTCACTGTGTTAATTGGGATTGATTTAAAGATTTTTCTAAAAACAATTTGATCTTAACTTTATTTATCCACAAATCAAAATCGGTCAAATTGCATATAGTTCTATATAATGATTAATTTTATATTGGTATGCATTATAATAAGTATTTCACTTTAGGGTTTTTCTCATTTTTCTTCACTTCGTTTAACAATATTTCACATGTGTGCGAATTAAATAAAATACAATGCTTTTAATTTTGGGAATAATTACTTGTTATTAAATAACTAAATACGGGAGAAATAAATCATCGAGAATGTTGATACTTTGCACTTAGAATTATACAATCGAATATAGGGTTAGGATGGGGGTAAATCAAAAGTCATTCTACACTAAACAAACTACAATTTATCATGGAATCGGTTTCTTGTAGAAACACACAGTTTGAACAGTTTTCATTCATGTTTTTGTTGTTTTTTGATCGTGTCGTGTGATCCAATTTCTCCAGCCTTTTGAAGAGTGGGAGCATTTTAGACTGATGATAAGTAGCATTACAAAAATATTCGTGATCGAGGCGAGGGGCGTATTTAATGGCTCTGCACTAATTCAGTGTGATGCCAGCAAAAGATACTGCCAGCGTAGTATCATTAGATTCCATGCGACTGCGTAAATGCGCCAATGTGTTCTTATAATGGCTCTCAATCTGTTTGGTCTCCTCACTGGGCTCCAGATTAGGCAGCTCTTCGTTAACCTTGGCAATAAGCTGTTGGAAAAAGAAAGCAGATTTAAATAGCTGCAAGTATTCCTAGATAATCGACTGTTTTACCTGATTCAGCATGGCCACGCTGATGAGTGAGTTGCCACGCTCAAAGTAAAAGAGATAATGATTTAATAGCTCCACATACAGTTGCACCTGCACACCAGTGTCTAGGCACTGGGATGCTATGCGTGCGCCCTTCTTCAGGCAATCCAGCGTGCGCTTCTCATCCCGCATTTCCTCACCGTTTTGCCTGTGGAAAATAGTTTAATACACTTTGTTTTAAACAGTCTTAAGCCCCCGCTTACTTGCCACTCCAGAAAAGCGCCGCACAGGCCACAACACCGCGACATTGATCGGGTTTCTTTAGCAACTTGGATGCAGCTAATGCACAATTGGTGCGCAGCGGTTCCGCATTCTCCTCGCCAAAGCACGACATTTGCTCAAACGTGGACATAATGAGTGTGATGGCCGCCAGTTGTGCCTTTGAATCGGATATTTCATCTTCGTACAGTGAAAACGCTTGTGTCATAAACTCATACGCCACAGTCTCGTGATTCGTATAACGTATCTCGCCAATTACCAACGCTCCCTGCAGATACAAACGTAGTGCCAAATCTGGCAAATCGGCTTTGGCCAAGGCGCTAATTGTGCTATGACAATATTGCACAATCTTCTGACACTTTTTATCCCAGTTCTCGTCCTGTTCGGCAATCGCTTTGTATTTGAAAGCCAACTGGTAGGCGGCAAATACCAACGGTGGCAGCACATGCTTCAATCTCTGTCCTCCGCCGGTGCCAAAGTGTTTGCGCGCCGTTTGCAGCATTTTATATTGCATGTCCGGCTCATCAGACTTCAGCAGGTGTATGAATCTGAGGGGTGGAATTGGGATAAGAAAGGAGATTAGACGCGATTAAACTTGGGAGTGCATCGACTACTTACCGTGCCACAACGCCCTGTTCTTCAGCAAACTCCTCCGCATCCGTGCTATTACTGCCCGCTGCTGTGTTTGTCTCGTCGTCCTTGATCAGCGGTGTGATGATCGTTAATATGCTGTCCGCCTGTTCTGCTGTGGTCACCTGTGTCTCGTTCTCCAGTATGTTCATGACCAGATACAAAGCCAACGATTTGCGTGATGTGTAATCAAACTTTTCCAACAGCGGACAAAAGTTATTCAACTGTATAATGGTCAGCGCATTGTTATAGAAATCGATGCAGATGCGCAACAGACGCGACAGTTCCTGATTCACAGACAAAAGATGTGAAATGCTATTGGAAAAGGTAGATAAAACCGTTAGCTAAAGTAAGAGCAAGGAAAGAAAGTCAGTCTTTACTTATTCATGTTCATGCGATCGAGTATCTGTGCCGTTGTGCCGAGCACTTTGTCCACATAGTCCACGCGATAGGCATAGACCTTCTGCGCCAGACTTAATAAGGCCACTTGCAGGGAAATTGTGTCCTCCAGCGGCATATCTGTGCGTGTCTGCACAATGTTTGCCACCTGAACGCTGAATACCTCAAACAGCTCCACCTCGGCGGGTATAATGGCATCTATGGCATTGCCACTTGTCTGTAAAGCAGATAATAACATATATTAGCTGGGGGTCTACTCGGAGATTAGCGTCAATACCTTGCCACTGCGCTGATTATAGGCCGCCAGACGTTCGATGAGCGATATTATAATATTTTTAACATTCACGCCCGTTTCCAGCTGGGCGCAGGACTTTAGGAACGGATCGAGTGTCTGCAGATGAAACTCATCGGGGAATACCTGTATTATGCACTCCATAAGATACTCCTGGGCAATGGCATCCCGACAGCTAACCACCTGCTCCAATATGCCCGGTAATATCAAACGTTTGTATGTCTCCAGTGTCGCCGATTCCAGTTGGGACAAACGCACCAGATTTGTGCCCACCAATATTTTAAGCTCCTCGCGTTCCTTCTCGCGACGTGTCTTCTCGCTGGAGTGTCCCTGATGCTGCATACGTACCCACAATTTATTCATTTCCGCGAAATTCGTTAAGACAAAATCGATGGCATCATAGACATTGCCCTCATGCTCATTTTCCGCTACCAGCACGTCAGGCAGAATGTTTCGGGTGCACTGCAGCAGATAGTTGCGTAGGAAAAGACCGCGTAACGGATGCTGGACACCACGACACATCTCCACTAGATCCTTGAGTATGCTGCGCTTCAGTGTCGAGTCGTTCTTTATGTACACAATGCCCACCGTGATCAGCAAGTAGAGACGTGGCGCTATCGTCTGCGAGTATTGGACGAGCTCATACAGATCCGTCTCCTTGTGGCTCTTCTCGCTGAGATACAGTTCCAGGTGGCACAGCTCATTTGTAACGGCCATGTCTGTAGATAGCGAAAGTTAATACTTTAATTGGATTAAACGCTTAGTCGTTGTTACTTACACAACTCATAGTAGCTTTTGGGTGAGAGCATCGAAGTGCGCAGCTCGCTAAGCATTGTGCTGGCACACTTGAGGGCATCCAGCATGCGTTCCTTGTCCAGAAAATGATTCATTTGGAATGCCTGTTTGCGTGCTGCACCGATTGCCTCGGCCAGCAGCTTCTCCTGGTCATCCAAACCATTGGGCATCGTCTGAAACGAAACATAGCACACAGTGTCGTTAGAAGTATGCGCATGCATGTGACTTTTGTTTAATGACAACGATATAATTTTTAAATACAGTTGCTCAAGTAATTGTATTGACAGCCAAATGATAATGAAATAAAATTCTATAAATTTAGTGCGTAGTCAAAACACTGACATGACTCACTGTATGCAGATGAGATAAGCGTCATATAAGCTTTATTTGGGAATGCATTCGGAAGTTTTTAATTCAATTCACTCACAACACAGCAAATTGCCGACTGCGCCCCCCAAACGGGGCGTGTTCGTTAGCGTTTAAGATAGTAAGTAATGTGTGTGAAGCAGAGATAGTGGTATGGTGGGCGTGGAGTAGTGTTTGGTTGTGGCGTGGCGTATTTACCCTGTTTGGGGCACCATTGGCCGCTAGACCGCTGTACGAGGACGAGCTCCAGGGATACATGGCTTGGATGTTGTTGGTTGTGGATGGATATAGGTGCTATGTGGTGTGGTATTGACAAGCGATAATTTCCTCTTATGCGGTTGCAACTTGCACTAGTTTTTTTGTCTTTTTTTTTGTGTTGCCGCTAGCAAAAAGTGGGCGGTCGGAGGGCGCAGTCAGCAGTATTTTCTTTAAGCTTAATATGGCACTAACGAACGTTGTAATCTCAAATTCCGGTTGCAGGCGTTTACGGTTGGGTTTGGGGCGCACTTACCATAACAGCAGAGTTAAGTGGGCGGAGCAAGGATGCAATAAAAACGGTCTTAAATTAATGTAATTTTTTTCAATAGTTTTTGTACTCAGTGTGACCAGAACCGCTTACCGACATAATACCCTTTTTATCATGCGACAGTATGCAAAGAAAAATACTAGAGCGCTGTTAAACAGCGCCTGGTCACACTGTTTTCTCTGCAGAATTTAAACTACAGTTACTTTGAAGAAAATTTTATTTTTGCAATGCACAAGTGTCTAAGTTTTCTTTTCTTGCTGCTTCTTGCGCAGCTCTTTGCACATGGTATCCTCATTGCTACCCTCTCCCGCGGAAGGATTCTGCTGTTTTGCCTTTTCCTGCGCCTCGCGATCCAGTTTTGCGATGCCATCGCGCACAACTTTCTCGATGTCACTCAGCAGCCCCGAAGCCCCAAAGCGAAAACGCTGCGGCGTTAGCCAACGACTGCCCAGTGTTTCATTGACCAGCGTCATCCAAGCAATGGCATCACGCACTGTGCGCACGCCACCCGCTGGCTTAAGGCCCACAATTTGACAGGTGCGTCGCTTGAACTCCTGTATGGCAAAGATCATGACCAGGCCCACGGGCAGCGTGGCATTCACCACCTCCATGCCAGTGGATGTTTTGATGAAGTCCGCACCCGCCATCATGCACACCATGGCCGCCTTGTAGACCTGTGATCGAAACAAGGTAGAGTAGATTTCCCTCGAGAATCAACAGTTTTACCCACATTCTCCATGGTGCCCAGTTCGCCTATGGCCAGTATGGTCTTGAGCAGCGCATGATCCCCGCAAGCACTACGCATGAGCACGATTTCATTGTACAGTGACTTCCAGTCGCCCACGAGAGCCAGCTGCCGATTGATCACTATATCTATCTCTGTGGCTCCAGCCAGTATGGCATGACTAATCTCCTGGAGACGAGTCTGCAGTCCATATTGGCCTGTGGGAAATCCCGTTGCCACAGCGGCAATGGCAACGCTCTCCAATTGATTGAACTGTTGGATTGTTGAATAAGCATCCTTGACTCGCGCCGGATACACACAAATGGCTGCACAGTGTATGTCCTGGAGGAGCGTGCGCTCAAAGTACTTGTCAAAGAACTGCGGCTCGAATGGATAACAGGCGCGCACACACAGTCGCCGCACATTGGCCTTGGTATCATCGCCTGATAAGGTGGTCAAATCAGTGAGCATAAGTGCTCTCAGTGCCCAGGCAATCTCGTTTACGCCAGAGACCACACAACGTTTGGACAAGGTGGCGGCAATCTCCTCCACCTGACGGAGGGAAATGTGTACAGACAGCAGCGAGGCATCTAAGCGAAGGAAGGCCAGGAATGGAAGGAGGCATACAAAGATAAGGTAGGACAACAATCTTCTTACCAAAGGGCAAAGTCTTGTTCACATCCAATGTCTTGAAATCCATTTCCAGTAACAAATTCTATAACCTACTATATACGCCAAATTCTAATGAGTAATCTTCTGGAGAAGATTTTGTGTAAAACTGACTTTTTTAAAATATGTGCTAAGATTTTTTGACAACTACTTTTAATAACTGATTTACTTGATTGAAATTTGATTAACTTGTGGAAAATAAGTCGACTGTAGAGCTCCCGAGGAAATCATTATAACATAGAGGAGAATCCAGATAATGATTAATCATATTTATCTGGTTTCGGTTTCGATTAATTTAAACCACATATTGCACATTTTCCTAAAATGTATTTAGTAAATTTCTATAAGTCTGCATGTTAAACGACGTAGACACACCCTCAAAAAGGCAAATATTTGCCTGATAAGGGTTTCCTGTCCATTGCCACTGATAAGAGTTTGGCTTGGTGATAACAGCTGAATCAATTAGCATCTAACTTAGTATTTAATTAATAACACGAGTGTCGTAAAGTTGCGTGACGACTAGCGTTTGTGGTGGGGAAAAATTTTAATAGCGCTAATAACAATATTGCTTTTAAGTACTGCTAAGTTAAGGAACACATTCCAACGCCAATCCCAATCGTGGTTCCACTCCTATACCTCCACTGCTCATCGATGTTTCGCCCATTGTTCCCAGTATTCACTCTTTTGCATTTCATACAAACGCGAGATTGTGCGCTCAAAAGCAAACAATTCCTCCTCTCCGGTAAAAACACTCGACTGAGACGCTTTCTGTAGGTTAAAAAGAAACTTTTAGAGAAAATTCTATAGCTTATATAACTTTTTGCTTACGGAGCCATGCGTGATTTTCAGGTCATCCATAAGCACGCGATCCGCATCGGATATTGATGATTCATCATCTGTTACGGAGAATAAATTATTCAGGGGTTGGTGGGCTGATATGACAACTCTCACACGATTGTCGTATAGGGTATCTATTAGTGTGATAAATCTTCGCATTTGTGACTTAACATTCAGTGTCAACTGAGGAACATCGCGTATGAGCACCGTGTGAAAGAACTGAGAGATTTGCAAATAGTCGCTGCCTGCCAGGGGCTGTAGAAAAGATATGTTAGGAGTAGTCTTTTAATCCTCTTAAGGAACTTCTTACCCGATCACACAGCTCATTGAAATTGCTGTCCAAAATCTGCCCGCAGGTGCGCTTAAAGGTCAAGTCGCGTCCAAAATGTGTGATAGTACGGGGTCTAATGATGTCGTTCTCCTCGGCGCACAAAATCTTAAACATGCGATCCATGTTGCTCTCCGCATCCGATTGTCCTATCACAAAGTAGTTCGTGTCTCCCGATTGCGCAATCCGCCGGTAATCAATCGAGTCCAGTTTGGCGAGAAGGCAGCGATTCTGCAGCAAACCAATGAAGGGCAGAAAGTTGACACGTTGCAGACCATTTTTATACAGATCCTCTGGATGTCGATTACTGGTGGCCACGACCACAACTCCCCGGCGAAACAGATGCGTAAAGAGTCGCTTCAAGATCATGGCATCCGCTATGTCCGTGACCTGAAACTCATCAAAGCAAATCAACCAGGATTTGCTTGCCAAGCTTTCAGCGACGGGTTTTGTAGGATCAAAGGGTTCGGGCTTCTCGGAATTGAAGGCACGATCCGCAGGACCCTGGCGCTCCTTGGCTTCGTGGATCTGAGCATGCACGTCCGTCATGAATGCTGTGAAGTGCACACGACGCTTATGATTGATCTGGAAAAGAAAGGCAAAGTTTGTTAGCCAAGTAGCTAAACTTTTCTCGTAGCTGGTTCACTCACCTCACAGCAGTCGTAGAACAAATCCATGAGCGTGGTCTTGCCCACACCCACACTGCCATAGAGGTAGAGTCCTTTGGGTGCATGACTGCCCGCATTCAGATCATCATCGGCATCACCATCACTGGATTTGCCGCCACCGAATATTTTACTAAAGAAACCGCCACCCGAGGAGGATTCCTGTGTACTGGGCTGATAGCCCTTGATGCGCTTGTAGAGCTCATCCAGTTGCTGCATGGTTTCCCGTTGCCTCTCATCCACCATTAGCTGTCCGGCACTCACACGCTTTTCGTACTCTGCCATCGGACAATGGTTACGGCATTGCTGGACTATTGCTGCTGTCACCTGTGAGCGCAGCAGCAATTTCACCTGTCTTGGCAGCGTGCCGCGTAACGCGACTACACCCACCTGGTAGGGCAACATTTCTATAGCCTAATTATATATATATTTATTTAATATATATACTGTTTATATCACACGAATTTTGTACGCTTAGGGATTAACGGTTGGTGGTCAGCTTAACATATTAGTATTACATAAAGCAGAAGCGCGTTTCCGCGTAGCCGAAACGATGACCGCGAATTTTGTACGTTTTGGCGTTGGCCCTGAAATTTACACACTACATGAGCCAAAATGTATAGAATGCCATTCACACTGCCTTGAGTGTGTGTGTGAACAGCTGTTTGTCAGGTTTTGCCGTTCTCATTGGGTGAACAGCTGTTGACAGCGGCTTGTTTCAGTTCATTGGAACTGGTAAGGGAACTAGTGTTCAGTTTGAAACGGTCGTCGTATAGTACACGCAAAGGTACATGCTTTTTAAGACCCTGTACTTAAGCAAATTTATTTAAGATATTTTTTGAACACTGTACCGGTTTTTCTCCTCTTTTTAATAAATTAAAACACTTTGTTAGTTTATTAAAGTTGAAAGTTTACACATTTATTATACACGCATTACACAAATAGTTTTTAGTTTTAATATTAGTAAATGGAGTATATTCGTCTGTCGGACTTAAACATTCTATGGGTCTGATACATACCTCATATAACAACTACAATTTATGGCTGACTTTTGCGATTCTACATAGCTTTATACACTCGAATTTTGTTGACCAGTTTCTAAACTGAATTTCTTGGCCATTTTTGTCTTTTTCTACGGCTCGAATTCATTTCGGTTTAAGTTGTCACCATTTTTCACCTTCTATTTTCAATGTTGGACAAAAAATACATATAAATATTTGTATCTAATAAATTCATAGACAAGTTTTATAAGTTTATCGAAACTTGTTTGAAATTTGCAAATTTTACATTTATGTGATACGCGATTTGAAAGAGAATAATTTGAGTATTTTAAGTTAAATCTTTTTAAATTCCATTGTGCTGCAATAGTTTTTTGATATACATACATACAATTTTCACATATAAATATAAATATAATAATGAAAATGTTCTCCTATAAATATTAAATTGTGACATTGATAATTTCAAAAATTTTTGTGCAGGACATTTGAAAATCTGATACAGACGGTTCGGTCCATGTTAATGTTTTCTATTATTACCGGTTAATTTATTTGTTTAAATTCCAATATATAATTTTTAAATGTAAATCGCATGTAAAAACAAGTTGCCCGATTTCCCCGATTCGCCCGATTGAGTATTGTGTGTGGTAGCTCTAGTTTAATTTCGAAAATGGTCCCGACTAATATGAGAAACCTATAAACTGTGCATAATGCTGTGCACAGGGTTTCTGCGAAAAAAAATAATTTTCTTTCCAAAAAAACCCTTAACAACTACATAATGCAAATTGAATTTGAATAATACATATATAGATATATGTTTTTGTTATTTAAATTGAAATTTCTTTTAGTTTTCTTTGATGAACATTGAATATTGAATAATCAATTTGAACAATACGAATATTAATGATTTTTAAAATGCAATTTAATTAGCATTGCTTATACATATATATATTTAATTAATAATAATATTCGGCAAGCCTTGGCCAAACATTCAAAAAATCAGTACAATTTATAAATATATCTCATTATCGGTTATAATTTAATTTAAATTTAATCCTTGTTAAAAATTACATAAAATTATTGCTTTTTGATTTGGTTTGCGTAATTTAATTATGTCATAATTAACTTCTCAAGCCCTGTAAACTAATTGTCTCATGACAGTGATGGATAGTACTGAAAAGTGTGTTGGAAGGGAGAAATGATAAGAAAACACAATTGTAAATTAAATTAAAAGTATTTAATATATTTGATGAATAATGTTGAATTATATACAAAAGTTTCGGTACACAATTTGTACAAATGAAATGTGAATAACTAGGTAATAGATAAGTTAAATGATACATATATACAGTAGAGTAGTAATCGTAATACACCTATGAGTAGTGAGTCTATTTTGTAGCTTGTACGTTTCAAAACTTAGGCAAATTATTCATTGGGGGAGCTAATCCTTGGGATTTTCTATATGCACCGAATTTGTTTTTGTTTTTTTTTATTTTACTTTGGGGGTAAACCAAAAACTCGAACGTAAATATTCGCTTGTCAATGCTCAGTCGTTGTTTAGAGATGATGTCTCTATTTAGAGCACGTGCAGATTTTCGCAGCTCTTCGACTTGGAATCGCGTGTCCAGACACGTCCGAGCAGGCCCTTGACCTTCAAGCTGGTTGATGTACGTGAGCCGCGATATTTACGGGGACTGAAAGAAGACCACATTTTATTGTAATTAACTGCAAAATATGCTGGTGTGTAGGACACTCACCTGCTGTGTGCGCTGCCTGGCGGTGTACCTGCCACATCACCCAGTGCTGTGCCGAGTGGTCCGAGCGGTGTGTTCGCATTGAGGCAACCGGCGCTAAGGGGAGAGCAGGCACGTCGCTTGGACTTGCGAATGGAACGCTTGCGAAACAGATCTCTGCAAATTGCATAAATGTAGTAGCTTTAGAAGAGGCCACTTCGTTGGCATTAGATTAATAAAATACCTGGATTTCTCTGGATTCTCCAGTTTGAGGCGTATCTGGGAGAGCAGGCCGACAAGCAGTTCATCAACATTATGATTGATGCCCACCGATGTCTCAATGAATTTGCAATCATAGGCGGTGGCCATGGCTTTACCCTCTGCAAGAAGAAGAAGTTGAGAATTTTAGTGGCGTGATGAATCTCGGTTATGCGACAAGTTAATCAAATCAAATTGCGTCGCTTAGTTAAACTCTTAGGTGTGTAATAAAAACCCAAACTTGGACAATTTATATCTAAACACGTTGCCCATTAACCTATACGCCCCTGTTTTAGCACCCCAGTCCTGTTACCCCTGCCACTCTTCGTCCCTGGCTTTGTTCTGCTGGCGCTTTTCCTGCTTTTCTCTGTAGATTTTGACACGTTTCCTGCGCCTGCTGTCGTTAAATCTGATGCTATGAGTACAATAAGTAGCCAAGTGGCTGTGTGTGTGCGCGTGTGTATGTTTTGTAGGCACTGTTCGCTTTTATGACAAACTCACACATACGTCTATACATTTTTATTAACGATGTGCGAAAAAGTTGGCGTCATTTTATTAGATTTTGATAGGATGTTCTCATTCTGTCCTAAACGCTGCTAGCTTATTATAGCCCCTTTTATTAAACATCCAGATGGCAACAGCAACTTTAAAGCTTTGCTAGCAAAATATTCGTTAAAGTCATGTACTCCCCGAAAGAGAAGAAAGTGGGGAAAGCAGGAGGGCATGTAGCTTAACAATAGTCCGCTGGGTTCTCGGACCGTCGCTTAATTAAAAGCAAACAAAGCACATAAACAATGCAAACTACTTGGCAGCCAAAACTGCACTTCAGCTACTTATAACTGACATAAATATATATACTATAGATAATTAAAACTATTAAGCTTATGATTCTTTTCTATATTTAAGCTGAGTGGTTTCTAAAAAAATCCATCTAAAGACTTTAATTTCTTTTACAAATTTGAGATTTAATGCCCTTAGGTTTACTGAAACTGGGGGACTTATAATTCTATAAATATTTTATGAAATTAGGGACTTGGCATCCATGGAGGCAGCCCTCGTTTTTTTTCTGCATTGACAACAATAGCAATGGGCTTATTTGAACATAAGCCGCAGGAATGAAATGTAATCAATTTTTCGCTTAAATAATTTTCCAGCATTAAGTGAGGTCCAAAATACACTTGTTGCCGCCAAACGTGCCCTCCACTTTTCCCTATACCTAGACTTAGTGCATACCTTTGTCATCCGACCTAATTTCGCTTCCGTGTAGCGACCATTAAAGACAAATGTAATTTGTGAAAATATTGAATGTCTAAGATGAAAGCCATGCTCCTGTAGGTAAGCGGTTTTTTTTAGATCATGCTAACGGTCTACAAATTTGTTGGGCATTTAAATTAAGATTTTAACCGGAGTAGGAAAAGCGACAGGTAAATACCCTACATGAAAACTGGCTTAGAAATTAAACCGAATTAGGATCGTATGTTAAGCGGGTTTAACAGTATGTTACTGTATGCTACCGCTGTTTAGACTGTTAATCTGCTGCTAACATTTATGACAGACATTAACAGCAGGCTGTCTGCTGTTAAAACACCACTGTTATTGCTAGTTTTCCTATGTTAACTGGTGCTGATTCTATCCTATGGACACTCCTTGCAGAGTATATTAAGTGGATGTTGTTGATAATACATAAAATGACAACAAGCGGGCAGCTCAGCAGGCGAGTGACCTTCAACTGTTTAAACATTTAACGACGGCTCGTTGCCTCATCAATGTGTATATTATTTCTATATACCAAGGAGTGTGTGTGCCTGTGTGTGTGTGTGTTGGTATTTGTGTGATAATCAACTTCCGCTTGATCAACTTTCATTGAAAAACCAAAATTAAAGCGACTGCAGCTGTCTGTGAACGAACACTTTTGTGCTGTCCTCAGCAGAGACACACACACACATATACCCATAAACTGCCTCATAAAAATAAACTCTGCCACGTTTTTATTTTTTTTTTCTGTAGATATTTTTACAGCGAAACTCAATCGAGCGCATTTTGAAGTGTTAATGAAAATTCTGAAATCGTTTAGTGATGTGCATGTCGGTCATTTATATAGGAATGAGATATATATATGTATGTATTTACTTACCTTCGGACGTAACGAGTCGACTCCTGGCAAGGTCGGCTTTATTGGATACTAGTATGACGGCTTTCTGTGCGATATTCTGATTGGTCCATAACACCTGAAGCACCTGTTCGGCAATGCTGAAGCTGCTGCGGTCTGCCGCTGAATAGATGACGCAGTAGCCATGTGGATCATAGTTGGTCAAGCATTCATCCGGCTGTGAATGACAAAGTGACACAAAAAATAAGTACAAAAAGGATGAAAAGTACAGGCGGTAGCACTAGACTATTAGATACTCTGTAGGAGGGCAATGAGTGATTACTTTTCAATACTTTTAACAAGCACAACAAACTTTTAGCACAGGGTATACACAACTGACATTGAGTAAGGTTCAAGAGGTGCCTCTCAGTAGAGTAACCGAGAGGTAGAGTGATTGCTAAGCTGTCTAAGTGTGTATCTGTGTGTGGGTTGATTGTGTATGCTAATGGCATTATGAAATGTCACAGATAAAGTATCTTTTAGGTTGAATGCTTGCCTGGTGGTAGCAAATTAAAGCTTGCATCCAATGCCATTTCGAGTGGGTTAAAATTGTGTATTAAATGTAGCACTTACCGTCATTTCAGTGTATCCATGATCTATGAATATTAGCTCGGATTCCTCACCGCTAAGTAATACTGATACGGCCTTTTCGCCCGATTCATCATCTGTGAATTGTTCAATTGATTAATTTTAAATCGCATTAAATTAAATGCTCGATAAATATGGAAATAAGTAATTACGCAATAAATTTAATTGAAAAAGAAAGAGGTAAAGCTACAAATAAAAGGTGCAAGAAACGTGAGTTCATTCAGTTTGAATTTATATACATTTAAAATACTTTTATATATACAATTTGGTCTTGGTTTTTGTGTGTGTTTACATAGCGTGCGATTCGGAGATACTGGGCAGTACTGGGGACTCTACAGAAGAATATAGAAAATGTTGAATCATATTGAATTCTTGATATTTTGATGGTTTCAATGAAATTTTCAAATTGACGCCCAAAGGTATGCAATGAATCGTCAATGTCGCAGTCTGTGTACATGTGTGTGTGTGTGTATGTGTTTGTGTGGATGTGTTTGTTTTAAGTACATAAATTTATTTACTTTTTGCTGCTTTATTAATTGCGCTGAAATAATTTATGGCTCTGAGCTCTCAAACTGAAAATTGATATTTGCATCTGATTGACACTGCCAGCCATTTGGCTGCGGCCAACGCATAATTTTCCACTGTAATTGACATGCTCATATATTTATGGCTTTTTATCACATGACACGCAATATAAATGTCCAAATAAATATATATAAATGCTGGCATTAAATCGAAATATTTTAATTGATTCAATGTTGTCCAAAATGTCACAGCAAAAGACCTTGCCTAACACTTAGGGACTTTGGGTCAATATCTACAAAAAGCATTTCCATTTCCAATTCCATTCACAATCCGATTCACGTTTATCCATTATAATAACTTGAGCATTATCATAAATCAGAACTCTTGAGCAAACAAAGCCGCATTCATTGGGACAATCAATTGATTAAGCAAGGTCACAGCGTGTGTCTCTGTGTGTGTGCTGTTGTGTGTAGCTGTGTGTGTTTGTGTGAAAGAAAACTACTTTGGGCTAAGCCAGTGCCCTAATAAGGAGAGGCGTGTGTTATGGTTTTTGGGGGGGCGTGTTCAGTGTATTTAGTTAAGACTTAAACTTAAGAGCTACTAAGTTAAGTTAATTGGAATTCAATTGGGAAACTCAACGCAAATGCAGCTCAAAACGTTAAACAAGTGACAAAAAACATAAAATATGAAAATTATTTAGGATATTTTTAAGTATTATTTTTTTTGGTTGTCGGCAAAGTTTACAATAAAATTTTGGAAAGCATTTTGAGTAGTAGTATTTAGTAGTATATGTAGGTTAGATAATGTATTGGAATAAATATTTTAATAATAGTATTTTTTTTTGTATTTATTTTTTAGTTTTTGAAGTTTGTTGCTATTACCGTCGGCGGCTTTTTCAATATGTATGCGGATATCACAGTTGCCTAGATCTGAGTTGAGGGTTAAAAGTTAAAGTTTATAAACAATTTAAGAATTGTCAATTTGTTGTTTTGGTTAGTTTTGGTTTCGTTTGTTTGTTGTTGTTGGTTTTGTTTTATGTTGAATGAACGGTTTTTTTTATACGATGTTTTATGGCCGAAAGACGAGAGAGAACAGAAAAAAAATTCATTTGTATGATGTTACAAAAACGTTAACAATTATTTCGTAAAAAACAAATTGATGACATTAATTTATTGGCAAATTTAATAACAGGAAATTGGAGCTGAAATCACGATAGCCTATGCCCATTACAAATAGTGTAAAGCAGGACGGGTATATTAACTTGTTGGAGGCTTAACTGCAACATTATGGGCACAGGGTATCTATAAGTCAATACAGCTACGTTTCAATTGCATAAATTATCGTTTTGCCATCAAATTTCTCCAAATTCCTGCATGTAAAAAGCGTTTTTCCGCACTGTACATCTGCAGCAAATATTTGTTTTCATTTTTTTTTTTTTTTTGGTATTTTCCATTTTGATTTGTACAAAATATTTATGGATACATTTTTTTTTCTGGTGATTCGTTTAATGCCAATTGTGTGCCCATATGTACAAGGCGGCGGGTCGTAAAAAGTCAACCAACATAAAAATGTAGATATATATATGTATATATTTATTATAAATATGTTTTTTGTGAGATGGTCGTAAATATTCGCTGTCAAGGGCAAAGCACAAACGACACACAAATTCAACAGATAAACAAGCAAAAACAAAATCAAAATCAAAGAAGAAGAAACAACGAAACAAAAACAATGACTAAAAAGAAAAGAAGAAATAAATATGCTTGTAAAATAAATTTGTGAAGGCAAATGCCAAGGAAACAAACAGAAAGAAAAAGAATATAAAAACAAAGGGCACAATAAAACTAGTCACACACATTTAAGGGTCAAGGGTTGAGGACCAGACTGACAAACACACACACACAAACACACACATACAATGACAAAGCACTAATGTTCAAACAACGCAAAACACACACTAAAGCAAAGTTTTAAGCTGCAGCAGCAAACGCTGTAGGAGTTTCAAGTGGCGACAGAGACAGAGGTAGTGGGAGAGACACACACAGGGAGTGCGGGAAGGGGCGGGATACTCACCAATACTTGTGTCATATGCATGCAAATACTCGGAGGTCATGAACTGTGAGACTAGCGAACTTTTGCCCACTGCTGGACCACCAAGCATCAAAACTCTGCAGAAATAAAAGAGGAGAAAAAAAAGGATTAGAGCGTAATTTTAGTTCAAGTGCTTGAGAGCTATTTTGGTAGTCGCGTTGGCAACTCTGGCGCATACCTGTAGGGTCCATTGCCCGGATTTGAAGTGCTACTCTCGCGACTGGACGCCAGCGAGGTGCGTGCCGAGGATGAAGTGGGCGCCGGCAGCTGTTGTTGCTGTCCATGTAGTTGCTGTTGTTGTTGCTGCTGCTGCTGTTGCTGTTGTTGTGCTGTCAAGTGCTCAGTGCTGGAGTTGGAGCTGGCCACACTGTTGTTGGAGCGACTGCGTCGACTCTTTAGCGAATCACCACGATTGACAACACCTTTGCCAGTGATGGAAAAGTGTCGCAGTCTGTAGTATTCCTCCTCAACGCCAGTGTTGGGCATCGAAGCCACGCTGTAAGAAATTTATCTCCTTAAAATTAACTGTTGAGGTCGTAAAACTTGTGTGCTTACCGTGATCTCTGCTGTGGCAGACACAGCTGATTGGGACGACCCGAGGCACGACTGCCGGGCATTTTAACTGACTGGGAGCGACTGTGATGTGGTGATCCATAGCTGGGAAAAGCATTACAAATTATCCACAACTCTAAAGTCCATTTTATTTATTAGCTTCCCTAACAAAAAGTTGCACAAATTTAATTGACGTACCAAATTTATTACCAATACATAAATTCAGTCGAAGTTCTAAACATCTGCCACAATTTGAGCAAAGTCTGTCTAAATTGCAGCCGAGTTAGCTGTACAGGTGTGCTGCAATGGTTAACTTATGTCTCTGTCAAGTTGACCACAAGTTCTACTACAACTTGGCCAACAATTTGTCCAACAAGTTGTTCGACAACAGACAGACAAACAATACAAAATACCATTTACTTTTGCACTTTAATTACAATAAAGTTGAGCAGGAATTTTGTTATTTAACCTGGCTTTAATTGGAATTCCTGTTAGCTGAAATAACAGTTATTTCTATTGGCAGCTCACAGCAAATGCTTGGAAATTGTTTAGCAATTTGTAGAATGTTTAAAATCTTTATTTTGAATAGTAAACAATTTGCTTAAACAACAGATGTAAGGTTGAGGAATTTATATCAAAATGCAGCCATAAATAAGCTAGAATGGCTGCACTACTATGCGTCTGCAAATGCAGCAATTTTATTTGCTTGCTTTTATTTTCTCATATGTGACTTTCAGCCATATTTAAGAGCATTTTTTATGTCCTTTGCGAGGGGGAAATGAACTTATCAACTGTATAACTGAAATCTGTAGCATTTTTTATTACGACTGTCCTATCAAATAATGCAATCTACAAATTTATGACTTACCGCATTTCAAAGTCGCGCAGTTCCTCAATGGTAAGAGTATTCGTTACATCCAATAATTGTCGCATGTTCTCATCTCGTCTGTTTTGCTGTTGTTGCTGTGGATTTTGCTGTTGCACCTGATGATGGCTGGTATGATGATGATGCAGCTGAGCTGTATGCGGCGGATGTGCCAGCTGCTGTGAATGTCGCTTTCTGGCATTCAATTCCTTTCCCTGTTCCACACTAATAAAATCCCCTTCATTTTTGATGAGCAGCGTTTCCACTGTGTTGTCCATGCTCAGTGAGGGCTGTAAAGGAATAAGCAAAGGGATTGATATAAGCAGATTGTCAATGGTTGAATGGTTGATTTACTACACAGGGAAAATTAATTTATTAACGAAATGTGACTTAAATTTAACTGGGAATTACTGTAACCGTTTCACTAGATTTCCATGCACATTTTCTTGCTCTGCAGTTTCTGTCTCTTCTTTTTTCTACAGAATCTTTCGCGACCAACTGCGCTTTCTATTCATAGACCTTCGTCTATGGCGATTTGAGTGGCACAAGGCTATGCTCCAGTTAACTGGAGTGGTTTATGCCAACAATAACTTTAAGCCTTATCTAGACCTTGAAGTCAGTTGCCATCGCGTGTTGAAGGCAGGAAAAAAAAAGAACTAAGGCCGCTTATATTTGCAATTGGTGTCGAGGCGAAATACTTTGGGAAAGCCCCCAGCAAAAAGTTAATAATCATGGCCACAAAACGGTTGCCAAATTGTATACTCTAATGAGTGTAAATCAAGTCTCGTTTCGTTAAGTATCTAAATCATTTTGAAATGTATCTGCAGCTGAGGTCGACTTGTAAGCACTTTGTTTTAATTCATGTGTCTGTTTTCCTTTTTATGAGGCAATACCTCTCACTGCCCAACTTGTAAGTAGCTGCGAATAAACAAGTGAAACGCATAAATTCCAACAAATTGAAATTTTTCAACAAATTTTAGGCAAACAACAAAAGTTTTGCCATAAATTACAGGCTGAATTAAACCGCTGCCTTCACTACACTCCATCTGAAAGACGAAGGACTAAACAACACACGCACACACACACACCTGTACAACAACACATCGTAAATAATTTGGTATTTATTCAGCAAATGCTGAAATTAATTTGTATATTTTATTGGCTGGCATGACAAAAAGTACAGGGAGATGAAGAAAACTTTTGCCAGCCTAATTAATAACACATATATTTCGTTGTAACTGTGTGTGTGTGTGCGTGTTACACCTTTGATGAGTTGCCACATGGAAAGTTAAGCAAAATGCTTCAAGTGGCCACAAATGTAACTTTAGCCAAATGCACACGGGGGAGTCATTTTTCTTGCGATCGCCCGCAGTGTGGAAATGTTGATGAAGACATCATGTTTTATGATTGACAATGCGGCGTATGAGTAATTGCGTGTATTGTGGTGTGTACGTTTGGAGTGTGTGCCTCATAAATGAAAGAGATAGCTGATAAACCAGCACCAACTGTGCGTTCTATGAGCTTTTTTCTTTCGCTTATTTTTTCAAACAACTTTTTTCATACGCCCCGTGGTACGCTGAACGGAAAATTGGCTTTTTTGATGACCTGTAAAACAGTTTGGTGGGGTATGTACACTTAAAGCTTAACTGACACTTAACAAAAAATTAAACTTTTCATAAAAACCCATTAAAAGGTGCAGCAAATACATTAAGTTTTAGTTTTGAACCTTTACAGGGTATTACTTGACATAAACTAAGCCTCTTTGATTAGTTTTTGCTTTGGTTTCGTCTGTTTCCCATCAATTTTCAATTGGCCATTAAACGAAATGTTTTGCCGAGTGTGAGAAAATTTGTATAGCGATTTTTAAATAGACAAATTAAGCCAAAAACTCAACCAAAAATGAACTAATCTAATTTGATCACCACTAGAGGTGCTAGAAATTGTGTTATCTTTTCGAATTTTGCTGTTTGTCAATTTAGAATTGCATTTAATTCAATGTTTATGCACTTTCGGGGTTGCTCTGTGTTATTTAAGTTTGCGTCTGCATTAAAAGGTTAAACTATGCGAAATATGTGCATAAATTTGCAGTTTTGTCTGGAAATCTGAAAGTCTGCCTCCATTCAGTTCACACCTCATTGTGTGCTGCTGCTTGGTTCGCCCTGCTCTTGGATCTATCTAACAGTTTGTATACTTTCTGCATGCATTACCGTAACGATGTTTAAAAATACATTTAGTTTTGCTTTCGTTATAAATAAGCTATTGAAAATCACTTGATTTTTTCTGCATTAAATGGAAAATATTTCTCTCTCTGTTAAATCGCCTGTAAAATTCGTTGCCAGCATTTAAATTACAAGCATTTGTTGCTGAGGGGAAGTTTGTACAGTCGCCATATGCTGATCGATATTCATGGCTGTAATTCTTTTTTAGTGTAGCCAAACGAGCTGTGGAGCTATGCTATGTAGTTTAAAAGCCATTGGCACGTCTTTCAAACGCATTAAAATTAATTGGAAAACCCCTGAGCTGACTATAAAATTGGTTTGGTATTTGTAGCTGTTACAAATCAGAATTAATCAATTTGTTTGCCAGCTTTAGAACTTTTAAACTGTGACCTTTTCTAGTATACTTCTTCATAACAACTTGTTTAAAGAAATTTATTAGACAGCAGGGACTTTTAATTAAATAGATTTACTGTGGAAAATTACTTGTAGCACTCATAATTCTATCAGCTGTCTGGCTGTTAACTTATTTCTAGCACTTTTGGCCATTTCGCATATGGAAACAATTCAATAAATCAACTAATTATTTAATCTGCAGTGTATTTCTTCTGCTGTGTAGTAATTAGCTTAATTGTTATTGGTTTTTCTTTTTGCTGCTGCCACTTGTAACTATCATTACATTCCCACTGCCCCCCTGTGGAGGGATGTCTCTTTTGGTTGATTACATTGGATCGTTAAGAGCGCTGTGGGGGATTCCTACATGTAGTGCTAGTGTTTGTTTGTAATTTCGGTTGGCCACACGCCAAACGCCTGACTACTAAGGGTGCAAAGTCTAGGTGGTATAAGGTGTGGGTTGCATGCCACACAATTCATCTCATCACATGTCTATCTTTATCCCACTCTTTCTATCTTTCTTGTTGCCATCTCCAGCTGAACTATGCGGTTTCGCGTTTCCGTGTGTTGCGGCTATTTACAGATGTTGAACAATGAACTGCAGGCATTGCAGATACATATGTATCTTGTATCTGTTAGCTTGCATCTATAGGTATATTTATTTATAGACTTGTTTGCCTCAGGCAGCTTATGAAGCTGCAACAAAAAGTGCAACTAATGGGGTCAATGGAATCTTAAGACGAGACAAGCGCCGTGTCGAGCTATTACTGTAGTATAAATCAGTTAATTAATGGCAATTAAATGGCACGCACAACACGTTAACACACTGCCCCCCTAAGGAGACCACAAAGAGAGCTCAGAGGCTGTATAAGAATTAACTGTATACACGTATTAATTGATTCTCAAAACTACAAACGAAGAAGTGTTTCCACATTCCCAAACTAAACGCCAGCTGACACAACGTATACGCAACGACATTAAGTATACGCCGAGTGAAACGAGAGAGGCCTGTGAACTTTTGCTTTTATACGTTTTTTTCTTCGTTTCTTTTTAGTTTTTTTGGCAATGTCTAGATCTATAATTAGCGGTAATTCGTGAGCGGCCTTGACAAACGCACAACATAAAAAGTAGAGGAATCGATTCAAGAAATAGAAGCCAAGTCAATAACCGCATTTAGCGTATGATTTGAAAAATATGCTGCCATTTGCTAATATTAATGGCTTTCAATTATATAATTATGTATATTGTGTGAACCCGTGAGATGAAAGTGTGACCCTTTTATTGTTAGATTGACCTTCACTTCATGCCGAATGCTTTAGTCTAATGAACCCAAATGGCACTTCCACTTTTCTTATGAATAATTGAACATCTCGCTCCTCTGAGACTTTCAAATATAAATTTTTACCCTTTAAATATGCAATGTGGAGTGAATCCCTAGAGATTCCGATTTAAATTTTGCTTTTTACGGCCATTAGGCTGTTGTCAAGAGTGGGAGAAATGGGAAAGCTATCAGCAAGTTGAGTTGCACTCATAATGGCCTTAAATGTTGTTTGCTTTTGACACCAAGGCCTAAACCAATGCATTTGTACGTTAATACTTTGAAGTCCTCCTTCAGTTCGCCTCCTTTGCCACCTTTGTTTCAATGTAAAATGTAAAATCAATAGACAAAAACAACAGCAGAAACTGCAGTCAAGCAAACATGTTATTTGCATGCCTGTTTTTGATATTTTCAACGTGTGTTTTTCATGGAAAAACCATGGAGGGAGGTAGGACAGGAAAACAATTGTTGTTTACACGCCATATGAACGGAGTGTGGGGCGTAGTGGGGCGGGGCAGGATGGCAGATAGTGCCCATCAAGGTTGCAATCGTAGCAGTTGCAGCTGCTCCTTGGCTAATGACTCGCCATCGACAGCCTTTGCGAAATGTGTGTGTGGAAATGGAGAACTATTAAATGCATTAAGGCAACGTACTGACTGATATTATATGTATAGGAAGTCTGCTCAAATTCAATATTTTTTTGTATTCTTAATACTGACGACATCTTTTATATGCTAGAATTCTACGAATTAAACACGCCGGATATAAAGAATACTTATTTATTTTGTGCTGTTGGCGTTGTTTTGGTTATTTTCTTGCACACATATTAAAGGAAATGAATTTGCTTTATAAACTCGAGAGGGCGTTGGTGTAAGGCAAAAAGGAAACATGTATGAAAAAATATAGCTGCTTATGACCCGTTTTTTGTTATTGTTACAAGGAAATGAGGTATTCTATACACTCGGGCTATATAAACAGAGCTCAGTCCAGTTATTAACTTGAATAAAGTGCTCCCCTGAGGTAGGGGATTTTAAGAACTGAACTACTAATTACGCCTTACAATGAAATCGTAAAAAGTTCATAAATCAAACGGTACGTGAGTCAGGGAAAAAGGTGGAAAACAGTCGTCTGGCTGGGACACAGTATTTTTCCATAGTGGAATGGATTACATATGCTTAATGTTTTTATTTTAAAAGTAAATAAATACAACGACTGAATGTATGTAAAATAGCTAGCAACCTGTGCCTTGGCATGATTTCGTATACATTTGTTTTTGTTGCTAGTTTATTTTGACAGCTTTCATCACCCGGCATCAGTTGTGAGATGTGGAAAACACAATAAAAATATATATATAAACAGTATACAGTAACTTGTTCGTCTGACAGTTGCAACATTTTACAATTAAAAAGAAATAAAAATGATTTATGTGCTCGCCGACTTTGGGGCTATAGGCGCCTATATATGTTTTAAGAAAACACTCTCAGTTCCAATCAATAATCCTATTTAAATTAATTTAAGCCTGCTCATGGCCACGGTTACAAGCGGTTCAAGTTTCGCCCTTCACCATTTAATCCCCGTCAAATTGACGTCAGCTAATAAATCGTCATATGGCTATTGATATTGTTGGCCATAAAAAACAACAGCAGACAATATGCATTGCCAGACAATGAACTGTGTCGATTGCTTGTAATCTTATCTGAAAAACTGGAAATCAATTCAATTCGGGGTTGCACCTACCTCCTTGTAACGCTTGGAGAGACTGCGGCAAATTCGCTTGTAGAAAGGCGCCATTTTTAATGAAGTTTTTCACTTGTTAACTTTTCAATATTCTAGCTCAAATAGTTTGTTTGGAAAGTTTGATTTTGTATCGATTTGGAATCGCACAGTTTACATGTCGCTCGGACTTTTGAAACGCGTCACACACACAACACAGATAATTTCAAATTTCAAAATAATTTCTAATTTGCACAATAATTTCTGGCTGTTTATAATTATTTTCGAATTATGTGTTTTTGATTTTCCAGTTAAGAACGTTCTTGTGATTTGCGCAGTGGTTTTTTTTTCGTCTATCTATGCGTATATGTATCTTATGGATTGCTGTGCCAAGTGTTGCTCTCTGGCGGATCGTAAACATTCGAATGAATCGATCCACAAGCGGTGCGAGGCTTTTTATGAGCTGCCACAAGGCACAACAAAAGCACGCACCGCACACAGAGAGAGAAAGAGACTAAAGAGACAGAGAGAATGTTTGTGAATGGTAGCAGGAATGGAGTTAAAGCTGACTGGCAAAGACCCTGTATGTCTACTTCACATCTTCAACATCTTAGTTTTTAGCGGGCAGACTTTGTTTAATTGTACAAAATAATGTTTACTAACTTCTTGCTAGGATTTTTGGCATTTACTAAACCTAAAATACCCTGTGTGCTTTAGTTGTACAGGGTCTAAAAGGCGCGCGCGCAGCTAGAAGCGGAAATGAGACACAAAGAGAGGCAGAGACAGAGAGCTAAATAAACAGAGACTGACAGTAGTAGTGACATGGAAGGTGTGGAGAAAGGAAAGGGAAACTGAATGAGAGGAATATATAGGGAGGCAGAAAAGTAGACAGATGGAAAGGCAGGAAACTAGAGGGGAGGAACCTAAGGGAGGCAGTAAAAGTGAGGTAGGAATAACTTAGAGAAAGGAGACCAGATTGTAGGACAAGGCAGGGCACTAAGAAGGTAGCGGACATAGGAGAGAGGAGAGGCAGGAAAATAGCAACACAGGAACCAAGAAAGAAGCTTACTCACCTGCTGGACTACAATGGTGGCCCTGGGTTGCTTGCAGACAGCAGCTGCCTCCAGGGGATTGGCGGTCACATTAATGGAACTGGAGCCGAGCAGAGTCTCCTCCTGTGGCAACTGTGGATGCTTTGCCTTTGATTTGCTTTTGAAGGAACGCTTGCGTGTGGCATCTGTGGGACTAAGTGACATGGATGCCATGGACTCACTGCCAGGACTATGCATGTGCAGCAGTTGCAGATTCAGCGTAGAATTCGAGCCGTGTTTGGGTGGAATCTGCTCGAATTTGCTGGCTATATCATCGAATTTATTCAACTCCGCGTAGGAGTGATCACTGGGCGAGGAGGAAGACTTGGTTTGGGGATAGAATGCATCCGATTGCGGTACATATTGTTGGTTCTCACGTATGGTCGTGTGTATAACGGAATCAGGGCGTATACGCTTGGAATTCTTGCGAGATGGTGGCCGATCCCTGTCGTGAGCCTGCTGCTGCTGCTGTTGCTCCTGCTGCGTGAGACGCGAGTACTGCTGAAAGATGTCCGTGCTCAGCTTACGTTCATAGACGGAGCAGTGCTCAGCCTCGTCCGAGTCAGAGCTGGTGCTCGCAGTTGCCGAGCTGGGAGCAAAGCATTCACGCTGTATGCGCTCATAGTCCAGCGCCTCACGATCGAAGGGGAACATGGTGCCGGCGGTACTTAAATCCCGCAGACATCGTTCGCTGCTGCCGCTAGAGGAGCTCGAGGAGTACTTACGCTGTGAGGAGGAGGAGGGAGACAACTGCTGTGGGGTCTGACGTTGTTTTTGGTTCTGGCTGCTGCCAAAGAAGTTGCCCTCCTTCATCGTAGGCGGTGCCGAATTGATCTTGGCTATGGCACCTGTTGAGGCCGAGGGAGTGGTGCGTTTACGCTCCCGTTTGGGACTCGTGCGATTGCTTGAAGAGGGTGAAACGCTGGGAGAGATGCGATTCCTTGTGCCATTCACATTAATTGTGTCCCGTTCTCTGGAACGCAGTTTCTTGCTGCGATTACCCGGTAGGCGTTCAGCCTCCTCACCATCGCTTGTTGCTGGCTTCCCGTTGCCGTCATTGTAATGGGAACTACTCGCCCTACGCCCCTGGGCCTGCTGTGGATCCTCCTTGAAGGTGAAGTGACTGCGTGCCTTCTCGCTGCTCCGTGCGGACTTTGGGGACAGCGGCGGATCGAAAGTGAAGTGGTCACGTCCTCGTGTCGGCGGTGGCGCCGTGCTGGGCTGACGTGACGACAGCAGCGGTGTTGTAGATGACGGTTCTCCCGCCAGTATGGACAAACAGGACTCCTGACTCTGCACGAGTATGCAAATAAGCCAAGGCCAAAGTGTATAGGTTTTGTTATGCTTACCTCGGTGCTATCCTGCAGATTCATGTCGTGTCGCTTCGAGGGGTAACGTGAACAACTAGTTAATTCCATCTCAGTGCCTCCAGCCTCGTGTTCCGAATCGATTTGTATGGCCGTGAGTAGCGGTTCCTCTAGCGAACTAAACAATGGCTCACTGGGACAGGAATTGTCGCCTATGTTGACAAATGCAAACCGATTTGATTAGTTCTTTTCTATTGATTAATTAAACTAGCAATCAATCAATTAATCAACTCACCCAGGTCTAGGGAATCACAGGTCTCCGATGTATCTGTGTGCGTCACATTTGTGATGAGGGTGCAGGCCGAATCTGTGGACGTGTTGATGTTGGTATCCGGTATAGAGGCCGAAGAAGCGCCCATCACCACCAGCTAGCAGAGGAGTGAACGGGGTGTACGTATTAGTGGAGTATACAAGTGTTAAGTGTCGGGAGCTTTGATTAGTTTCCTTTAAAGGCTAGGGCTTAAAGCAGCCCTTGATATCTCTGGGAATTTACTTTCCCTTTTCCCTACTCACCTTGGGCACTCCTCCAACTCCCATGGCATGCATTGTAGGCGCACCAGCCACCGAGTTGTGATACGCGCTGGACACGGGATTCATGGGCAAACTATTGGCTGGAGCCGCGGAAGTGGATGAATTGATCTTGTTCTTAATGCTGCGACCGCTTTTGAAGTACAGTCGCCTCAAAGCCGTTGCTGTTGAGCTACCGGAAGTGCTAAAGCCATCATTATCCGAGCCACTTGAGTTACTGCCACCCGATGGGATTCCCATGCCGTTTAGCTGGGCTGCAGCGCGTGCTGCTGTCGTGGGCGTTGTTGGCTTCGAATTGGACGTTGCTTTGGTTGTGGGCGTGGTGGGCTTAGAGTTGTTGGCCGTGGGCGTTGTTGTTATGGGCGTGGGCGTGGCGCGGCTTGCAGGTCGCGCTGTAGACACAGTGCGATGATGAGTGCGTGGCGAGGCATTAGAATTGGAATTGGAATTGGAGCTGGAATTGGAAGCGTTTGATGCCTTCTCATTGCTGGACTGTTGACCAAGTGCTAGTGCCATCATAGCCGCTGAGCGTGTGCTCATGTAGCAGGTGGGCAGTTGTTTGGATTTATTGCTATTGCTGTTGTTGTTGTTGTTATTGTTGTTGCTTTTGCTAGAGGTGCTAGTGGAAGTTGTTGCATTGCCGTGTGCTGCATGTGAGACGGATATTGTCATGGCTACTGAGAGGAAGTGAAAGAAAAGTTTTAGCACAGAATTTCCAAATAAAAAAGATAAACTTAGACTAAGTAGCGGAAGTGCAGAGCTAAAGGAAAGGATATGCTACTTAAATTCATATTAAAACGTTTAAAATAAGGGCAAATAGACTTTGAAAGCACATTTCTGCTAAAAGCTCATTAAAGCTAGTGTCATTGTGCCATAAATTGTCGAGCTAGATAACTGTGACAATCTCCCACTCCCTGGGGCAGTGACTAGCAGTGAAGAGCAGCTCGGCTGATCAATGTATTCACCTGTATCGGGTTGGGCAATCACACGTTCTAAATCAGCAAATAAAATCGATAAATACTAGCGTGACACACGCAGCTCATTCAGCCACACCAAAGAGAGAAAGTAAGAGAGAGAAATTGGGGAGGGGATAAAGAGTAAAAACCCGCACACCTACGCAACAAATGAGTCAAGCACTATATGGGTTATGAATGGAATTAGGAATGGGGGGGAAGAAGTCTCTAGACTCTCAGGGTACTTTACCGTAACGCGGCACGGAAGCGCCGGCCACGATGAATTTGGCACGTAAACAGAATTGAGATTTCGAGGAAAACAGCAAGGAAAAACAAACCAAAACAGAGCATAGAGAGAAGCATTGAGATAATAAATATAATAATACCGTAAACGTATTATTCCTATGCGAATTCCACAAATAATTGTGGCAAAAGCAATGTCTAACGAATGTCTGGTATCTGCTCGATAATACTCGACAATTGTTGTTGTTGTTGTTGTAGTTGTTTACCTGTAGCTCAATGAAATTTCCCAATAAGTTTTAAATACAGCACCAAAATAGCTGAACACAACAAAAGCAATCAATTATGCGAGAAATGGCAGCTCCTACACCACCGACAATCTCAACGCTCCAGGCTGCTGAAATATCTTGCACATCTTTGACCCAAAATATTCGCAAAATGACGAATATTTTCATATATATATATGTGTATAGCGCGCATACGCCCCGTGGAGCCAAAACATTACGAGCCAACTTTGTAGCATGTTTCCAGCTTTATTTACACAAATGTCACAGAAACTATGTCAACTTCTGAGCAAAAGCAGAAGCATGTGCAGCAGGGAGAGAGGGGAAAGCAGACTAGGGGACTCGGTAACGAGGGTTGTATCAAAACATTTATTATTCAGTTGCTCACCTTGACCACGACTCCTGGAGGTTGGAGAAGGGCACGTCGCTTTTGACGACGCTGCTGCTGCTGCAGTGGCTGCGGCTGCTGCTGCTGCTGCTACGGAGGGCGGTACTGTTATAGGTGCTGTGGGCGTGGCATTGCGCGTGGGGCTGCTATCGCGAAAGATGGGCGAACCAGGTACATAGCGCTCAGGCTGCAAATAAATGGAAGCAAAGCAAAATGGTTATAAAGCAAACAGTCATTAATTATAGTACAAATAAAATTGCGTGCTATGTAAATAATGTGAGCGTAGATCTTATCAATCAGTTGCTGCATGATAAGATTGCCGGAAGACGAAAGAGTTGAGTTTCAACGACTAAAAGGTACCCGTAAGATGGGTAAACTGTCTGTCTAGAAAATAGCTCTGATTTAATGCTAATTTTGGTACCAATTTAACTAAACTGCTTAGTAATCAGTTTGGAAATGTCACTTTTTTGTTATAAAGTTTTAACGGGTGTTTAGAAGTTGTTGCAACTCTTTGCAATCAATAAAAGACTCAATTACAGAGCAGAAATCTTAGCAACTATTACCTGTCAATATCAAATAGCAACGTGAGGCAACAAGTTGTAACTACAGAACACAACCAAAGATGCACAAACTGTCTGAAAGCTCAGCAAATGTGCGATTTTGTGTCACTTTGGCCGTCGTCTTAGCGTCTGTAGCTCAAACAATTGGTAAGTGTGGTATTATTAATGATACACAACACATATGCTTGCTCTAGCCCAAGGTGTATGTCTGTCAAAATCAACAAATCTATTATCAAAATCAGTGGACTTCATACATGAATGTACTTATGTATTACTTTGTGTGCTTTCCAACAAGCGTATTCAATTTCCACTTAAGTAAATTGGCTGTTTTATTTCGCAACTTGTCAAATCTGCAAAACAAATTTATGACAGTGAATAGAAAAAAAATCAAGAAAAGAAATTCAGGTAAATTTTGAAACGTTTTCGTTGCTTTTGTTGTTGTTTATTTAGTCTTCTTGGCACGCTCTTAGGCTAATTCAACATGAGACCTCCACGCGATTCCAAGAACTTTGCTCTGCTGACGTATTTCCCTTGTATCTGTATATATGTTTATTTAATGTATTAAATGAGTCTATTAAAGATATAATAACCCATCTTTGGTTCAGCTGTTGATGCCACTCTCCAATGACCGCATTTAATTTATTGATTGCTACACAAAAGATGATACAAATCATTTCTCAAACATTTCACACTGCATAATGGCATATTTTTAGAACGAGTCGGTACCGTGAGGCCAAATCAATCAATTTATTTGCATGAAAAATGATTTCAAGCAACGGAAGTAGACAACAAGGTGAATTTCAAAGAAGTTTGGTTCAAAAATAATAAATCGTTTAACTTAAATTATTAGAACTTTAAGTATGTGCGCTGATCAGTAACCTAAAATGATTAATTTTATCTAAAACTTACTATAATTGTCCCTAATTCAGTTCAGAAACTACAACAGTATGGGCTCTTTTTAAACTTTCACAATTTCTCATGAGACTTTCATCAGAAAATCTGATTAATTCAGGTCAGATTTTCCACACAATATCAGCGCTGCTCTGACCACTGTCTTTAAAGATAATTTTGATACTTTTGGGTGAATTTGTGGTGCTATAATTTCGCACGAATGAGTGACTGAGCGGTACTCTGACTGATGCCCAGTTTTCAGTCCTCTCGTTTTATGCAGAACTTGCAGTGTAAATGATTTAAAAATAAACACACATTATGTGCGTTAACTGTTAAATTTTCTATTCACTGATTTTACGATGAAATTGCCGATACGTAAATGACCTATTAAAAATAATGTTGATTGCAGGGAGGACGGCGTGGAGGAATGAAGGGGATTTTGCGTCAGTTGTGCCAGCTGTTGGACAATCGACAGTTTTACAGGGTCGTTTGGGGTCTGAGAACCGAGAACGTAACCAAAATATGAGTTCTGTTCTATACCCTGACAAAGGGCATTGTAAATTCAGCAAGTATTAGGCAAAATTAGAAACACCAAAGAGTATTACAAATTTTACCTATTTCCGAGCAAGTTTATGAGGCCGCCAAAGTCTCGTGTCATGAAGCTGCTAACAGTTTGTGCCTGTTGCTATTCTTGTGGCTGTCTATTGACGTCATTGTTATTACACAAAACGCATATAGAAAAATAGAAAGAAAAAAACTAAAAGAAAATATACATAGATACATGTCGAGGACGCTGTCGTGCCACTTGGCAAATAGACAGTTAGTCTGTTGCCAAAATTCTCACTTTAATGCAATTAATTTGAATAAAAATACATTAAATAGATAGAAATTGTGTTTTTATAGATTTTGATGTTGTCGCTCTGTTGCGCTTGTGGCTATAAATAAAATCTAAGAAAAGCACAACATCATCAACAGCAACATCAACATTATCATCATCAGCAAATGAAAATGAAAACGAAAATCAAAATGAAAATGAAAGGCAACGTCATGACCTCGTTCAATTATTGTGATATGCTATTTTCGTATTTACTTATTTTCGTTTTCTAGTATTTTAAGTAGTTTTCCACTCTATATAGAATTTTCATGTATCTTTCTGGACTTGCAGCTCTGCAGTGCTACGTCTGCAGCTACACGTTGAACCAGAGTGATGCCACCTGCATCACGAATGCCAGCGCGAATCGAGCCATTAACTGCAGCAAGAAGTATTGCCACACGGTGCGAGAAGAGTTGCTTGTGAGTGTTTACTGTATGTTAAGAAGTATTAAGGGGTATATGGGGTTTGCTGGGAAGATTAGCGGGGATAAGATATAGGTCATCTCCTTACAGTGCCGAAACTAGCATAGAACAAATAAAGAGTCTTTGGCAGTCGGCTATGTCAACGCCTGTTGCCAGCGCCCATCAAATGTTGCAAGTTAAAACCACCCACAGTTATAATCATGGCATGAAGTACTTATACTTATTCCCAGTTTAACTCCACACGTACTGCGACTGAGCCGCAGCTGCTTGATTGCGAGGGTAGCAACAAAGTTGCATTTAACACACGACTTTCTGTTTTCTCTTCCCCTTTCTCTACAAACAATGCACACACAGCAGATGTAGAAGTTTTTGTGTGGCAACTTTGTAGCCGAAAGTTGCGTTTTTGCTAGCAAATTAGCTGGTCTCACGTAGGCAACGAGTGGCTATAAAACTAAAGTCTTAACGTACAAAGTAATTGAATATATTTGGTGCCATGTGGCGTATGAGCAATGTGTAGCAGGAGCATGAAGCCTGTTTAAATGATTTGCTCTGATCGTGTTACTTAAATGGTTTGTGCTTAAGATAAGCCTTAAATTCACCCACAAGTCGAGCATACCTTTACCCAAAATTCGACTGTCTGTAGCGATAAACTTATGCAGCGACTGTCGAGCCAAAATGTGAAGTCGTTGCCCAAAGCACAGAGCTGCAATTTGCAATAAAAACTTGGCATACAAATGGCCAAAGTCAAGTGCTTGAAAGGACTTGAAGCGAAGGTCGTAGGAGAAGTCTTAGAAAAATCTCACAATTTAATCTATCAGTCGCGAATGTCGTAGAGAACTCTCTCTCCCTCTTCCTCTCTCTCTCTCGCTCTCTCCTCTAGTCTTTTTGGCATGTAATCAGCCGATTGTTCTTATGCAGAAATGTGAACAAGCAAAGGCAGCATGAAAGCACGTCTGTTGACATTGAAGCTTTTGTGTTTTAATTTCAAACCAGGCCAAATAGAAGTGCCACACACACACAGATGTAAAAAAAAAGTCCATTACCATAATTTAATGGAAAGCCAAAAAGGCGTATAAGACCACAAAAGCCGCTGAGATACAGCATACGCAGAATGTCACCGCCTTTTCCTGCTTCCCTCTGCCTCCCAAGTGAAAGTCATCACCAACTTTAACTTTATCATTCGCTTTTTTTCTCTCCTCTCATTGCGGATTTATTTTTTCTTACTCTGTATAAAGAGTTGGGTAAACATTTGCCAGTGCTTCATTAGTCATGAAGCCTTGAACTCTTTGTTATTGAATTTGGTCGGATCAAAGTAACTTTAAGCCTGCATGGAAATGAACAACAGAAAAGTATCTTCTCTGCTTATTCTCTGTATTTTCCAGCATAAGAGACACAAAGAGCTGCTGTACTGCAGCCTGGCCTGCTCGACATAATGCAATTAAAACTTTAGCTGCTCCTCAGTTGAGTAGACCTTGTGCAGAAATTCAATTCAAGCGGCAACAAGTAAAAAGCTTAATAAAAGATTACTTACATAAATAAATGACATTTAAGTTTTGTTCTTGGAAATGGCAGAAGCTGGAATTGTGCTACTTTTAGAAATGTTATGCTATGTAAAAACATAATTTGAAACTAAACAGGACTAGACTTTTAACTGCTTTATTTTTATTTTATATTTTAAACTCTTCAAGCATTTCTGATACGTCGTAGGAGTTAGGAATTATTGAAAGCAAATTTTTTGATCAAACTCAAAGGCGCTTGATTGAGGAAATCGATAGAAAAATGTGAAGAATTTTCATAAAGTTTAAAAAAAGCACATCCGTTATAAAAAATGTGAATTTTGCTGATGTATCTTTTGCTTACTCCTTACTCCCACGCACCACTTACTCTACCTCTTTCTCTATCTCTACTCTAACCATCTTTATCGCCTCTAGCACAATGCTAACAAAGTCCACTCCTTTCTACGTGACTGTTCGGATAAGCCAATTGTGAGTATGCCCAACCCCGCAGTTTAGTTAGACTGATTGGTTATGTATCAAAAGTGACTTAAATATTTGTTGCAGCTGCTGAACGGAGTCAGAACGGATGGCTCATATCGCACCTACTATCGCAGCTGCCAGGAGAATCTGTGCAACGGACACAACGGCAGAGTTTACAACACGAGTGGTGGGGCTGTGGCTGCGCCTGTGGGAGGGGCAGGAGCTGGTGTGGGGCTTGGTGCTGTGGCTGGCAATCACAATGCCATTATACCTGGTAAAAGTGGCTGCCGCAGGGCAAGGACAAGCATGCTTTGCCTGCTCGCCATGTTGGTAACTGTAATTAGCATCAAATGCATGCCATGAGACATGGCTAAAAGCACAAGGCTCCACTTGTAATATACGCTAAAAAAAACAACAGTGAAATAAAAACGCCGCCAGCAGCCAATTAAAAACACTTTTAGCGGGATTTGAAGCGGGTTGCAGTCTGTCTGTCTGGTCTGGTCTGGCTGAAAATTGACCCCGTTCATAGTGTTTTATACACTTGTGTGTCCAAGGAGCTCAGCGAGGTCAGTTTGGATGTTTTTAAGCTTCCGTTAACACGCCCACATGTTGGCCATAATCTTTGGTCTTCAATTGCCAGCTAATTAAAACAAATTAAATACGCGTTAAAAGCAAACATAAATTCCAGCAAATGCCACATTTAGTTCTATTTCTCTTTCACTCTTTGGCTATACAGCTATCGCTGTCTCTGTCTCTCACTGTCTGTCTGTCTGTCAAACGAGTTGATGACATTTTTATGTAGTATTTAAATTAGCTGGCAAGACCGAGGCAATGAAAACAGCAAAAACAACAACATTGCTGTCATAAAAGTGCTCGGAATAAAGAGCAAATAATTATGGTGCTCACTGTGAGGTGTGTGTCCTTTTAATTGTCCTAATCCGTCCTTATTAACAGCCTCTAGGCAAACTAAACTCACTGTCGATTAGGTTAAAGATAAACTCAACAATCAGCTGTGGTATTTACTTAAATGGGTGGGGTCCAAGGACTTCACCGCCTACTTAGCAGCCCAAGCAAATACTTTGTCCTTGTTTTCCCACTCCCCACTTAAGCACTTACTTAAGTGCGGCAATTGTATGTAGTTAGTCATGCCTCATTATGGCCCACACGCCAAGGGCCTAAATACTCCAATAGACTGTACTTCATTGGTATCGATTAGTTGGTAGGGTGTTACACTATCTCGTAGGGTGATTCACTGTAAAATGAATCATAACATTTGTAACTTTGGACTTACAGGCATTTGTAGTTGTTTGTGTGTGTATTTTTGCTAGTGTATGCATGTCTGTGCCTGTCGACTTTACGCATTAAACTAACAGCAGTTACAGCTACAACAACAGCAAACAAAAATACATTTGACAGTTGCCGTTGTCGCTGACATTTTGATGTTGCTTTTGCTTTTGCTTTCGCTCCCTTGACATGCTTTTTGGCACTTTGGAAAAACACGAAAAAATGTTTGCATGGCAAACACAACTCGCTGTCACCCGTCATTTTCCTCGCCCATCCTCGCTGACATCAAAAGCAGCAAAACGGCAATCGCGGCACGCCCCTTTTCTGTTTTTAGCCCACATTTTTTCTTGGGTCAGACAGCAAAATTGGCATTTGAGATTGCAAATCGTTGACATTTGGCGAAAATCTATCAATTCCATTATATGATATGTTCTTGTATCCATAAAGAGTTCAACAACTTGTTGAAATATAATCTATAAATCTATTAAATATTAGATCTGCTGATTGAATAACTTTTCGGTGTTGACAAACTGAGTGATTGCCAATCAACAAAGAGCTCTAACAAAAGCTTATTCAAATTAAGAGCGATTGCATTGAAAAGCTTATCGATCGATGCATTTACCCAGAAAATTCTTTTGAGTTTCACTTTGCTTTATTGTCTTGTTTTTCTCAATTTGGCTTAGCGGTAAAGAAAACGCTGAAAAGCTGCTTAAAAACTTTTGGGCAACAATTTTTTGGGTTGTTGTTAACATTATTTTTGTTGGCCTCATTACCTGATTGCGGTGCACCTCAATGCTTACCAGCATCAAGCAGATATACAATAAATTTAAACATTAACTTAAAAGTGCCTGCAAAGAATCTCTTTCATTTCATTGCGGAAATAAATTTACATTTAACATAATATAGTCTGTGTGCCCAATACGCCAGGAGACGTCAGAGATGTGAGCTGTGGAAATATCAGATGGCTGAGCTACAGGGAAATATATGTGAGATATTTACTTGACAGTAGCCACAGAAAGCTACAAGTGACAAAGACAATAAACAAATCGTATGAATTTAAAGGGAAAGTCGGTGCAAAGAGTCGACTATGGAATACCCGTGTTATTGGGGATTCATGGTACACCTTTTAGTAGAAAGAAGTAGGAGACAGTTTCCCCACCGTTTGCGGTGACAATTATTTCTGTGACGCTTTTATTATTGGCACTCAATGGCTGCTAACTACGACTCACTGCACAGCTGAGTGAGTAATCGAATTTAATTAACAAAAACCCCTAAATTACAATTGGAATACTATTGTCTTTACAGGTCCACTCGAGTGCTTATCTTTTATGTCAGCACACTGCGCACATCGGCGCTACTTTTATCAGTGGTTGTCCCCACGAAATTTGTGAAACATTCCAACTACAGCTATTGCCCCCTGACATAGCGACATAGCGCTGATTAATACACCTGTGTTGGCCTTCAATAAGCAGTATAATATTATCGAACAGACCGCCATATCGAGCAGTTATTCCCTTTTGTGGGCCATAAGGCTGGAATTACACTATTCAGTGGGTTAATGAAGCTTCAAATACCCTGCAATACGCAAAATTTAAGGAGTATGAGAGCATTTATGGCCATGAGATAGACACCTACAGTGGCGATTCGGGCAGCCATTTTTAGCTCCATCTTCAACTGTGAGTACGGAGAACATAATTGATTTAAACGGACTGATTTAGATCAAGCTAGTTATGGGTATTTACTATTAAACTTCATTTAATTGCAGTCTTTTTAGTTTCAAGTATATGTAAACAGGCTACACTTTTTGCTATAGAGTTAATAGGTACAAACGACTGCTTTATATACCCCTTAAACTCCCTGGGTTAGCGTATTAAAAAGTATACAAACAAAATATGGGACAGCAATTGTACAACTGATGTGCGAGTTATTTATTTTGGATACGGCCCAGCCCCCTTTAAACTCAGAAAGGGTCTTTCACTGACAGCCAGTGAGGTGTGTGTGTGTGTGTGTGCCACATTATAAATTTACTTCGTTTGTCTTGTAGCCGGGTATATAAATGACTGGGACTGACAGGTCTGTGTGCCAAGACATTACCCAAGAGGGGAGTAACAGAAGTTACGTGCAATGAGTGCGTCGACAATATTTCCATTACCATTTAGATGTCGCTGTCTGGAGGGAGGGTGACAGGCAAGGGCTGAACAGGAAACGGGGGCGTGTTGGGGTAGCCAGACTGACAATAGTTGGCTGTGTTTAATGCCCAGTTGGCATTACAATGACTGTCGCCAATGGAATTTGCTGCTTTGTGCAGTGCATTGAACTCTCGACAATTCGAATTCCTCGGCGTCTCAGTCTGGTCTGAAAGCTACACTCCCCCTCTGCCTTTTGCCACCCCGTCTGGCTGCACAAAGCGCCATTGCAACCGGAAACTATGCAGCCATTTTGTCCCTTCTTCGTTGGCTTTATGAAGTCATAGTCATTATGATGCCGCCAAAGACTTTATCAATAAACACAATCAGAGTTGCACCTGCTGCTCTTCACACCCCCTCTATCTACTGCTCTCTTCCTGCTGTTTGTTAAAAATAAATGCAATTTATTGTTGCCCATTTGCTGAATCAAAAAAAAAGGAACCGAAATAAAGGCAAGACAGGTCACAAATTGCACAATACTGCTGCATGTGTTAAGAACAACACAAAAAATGAATGAAAATAATAAAAATTGAGCATGTGAACGACAGCAATAATAACAAAAGAAAAAGGCAAACGAAAAAGTCAAAGAAGGCGGAACATTCGCCTAAAAGTCGCGTGATTTATGCCGCTGCGACCGAGCACAACAGACATAATGCCGCCTCCCTGCCAGCCCCTGCCCCCCTGCACACCTCCCCAACTCTGGGGAACTGGAACACAGCAATTGTGGGCGTGACTGTTACGCCCACGAGAGGCACGTCTGCAAATGTTGCCACAGAAAAGTCACGAAAGGTGAAATGGAAGCAATAAATATCAAAGTACTTTTAAATCTACTCAACAAACTGCCAAATTTCTCTATTGAAAAATGAACCAAAAGTTCCAAAATTGTAATACATCCTTGAAAGCAGTGCGAGTACTTGGAAAGTCTGTGAAGTCTGAAGGATTTGCTTTAATTGATTGCCTTTGCTTTATTTATAGACACACTGTCGACCTTTGTAAACTAATTAGGCAGCCAGCAATGTTGTGTGTTTTTAAATAAACATAAATTTGAGTGCTTGTTCACAGCTCGTTTTCGCACAGTGTAATAATTATTGATGAACACTTTGGCCTATTTCGTATAAGAAAATCAAAGTAGATGCGACAACGTCACTTCAGATGTTTGCCGCTTAAATTAAGCGTAAAATTTTGTTTGACAAAACGGGCAAATCGCCAACAGACATTAAATCTTACGAAAGATTTGCCACACCCCCTACCCCCATCTTAGCACACCTTTCGTACAGTGGCGTCGCCAGTGGGGCTGCTTTAGCTCTAGAACGCCTGAGGGCGCCACTGTGCACATTTGGCAGACGCAGCGATGACGTCAAACCTACAAAACACACACATATATATATATCGCACTTGGGCACACTTTTGCGCTATTTTAATGAACAGCGTTTTTGAATTGAGATTTGAAATCAGTGGAGGAGACAACAGTCCGTTGGTCTGTTAACGTAACCAAAGCCATTGTGGGGGCATTTCCAGGAAATCCCAATGAATCACTTGACAATACCGACAAGCCCGCTGTTCGTTAGGGATTTGTACGTCTCGTCCATTTGGGACGTCTGTGTAAACAAAAGTCACTCAAATTTTCATGAGCTTTAAAAACTGAATACCAAGTGACAATAACTGACTGGAGAAAATGCCAGGAATGCAAAATGGAAGGTATTTAAATATGTCTATAGAGTGTTAAAACCACAAACCGAAACGTGTTCAAATTGATAGCACTGAGTGTGTTTTGCGGATGTGAGCATGAGTTTAATGCATGATTTGTCAACAAAGATGCCTTACCCTATATGCCAGTGTATATATGAATAATATATACATAATTATTTGTTCACATTGTAGTACACAAAACTCAATATAGAATATATATATGTATATATCGTATTCTGCTGCTGTTGACAACCAATTAATTTCAGATTGCCCACAACAAAAGCTTGTGTCGCCTCTCTGTTAATTGTTTTTAATGCATGAATTGCGTAAAAAATACAAATAATTTATAAATAAAGCGCCACTCACTCGCATCAAATAAACAAAAATGGCTTAAAGTAGCCCAAGACATTTCATTTCAGTTTCAATTATGCCACAACTTCGATGTCCATGACGTCAGCAAACATATCTTTTTATTTACTATAGATTCCATTATTAAACCATGACTCGATCGAGTCCATTTCCACTGTTCTCTCGCTCTCTCGCTGTGTGTGGAAATCTGCACAGTGCATGCAGTTCATTGACATGACTATAAATTTTGTCGCCACGAAAATAGTTTTTCTTGTTTTTCTCACTTTTCCAACTGCGCTATTTTCCGAGCTGTTGCACAATTCTTTTCGCTGGTTTTCTTACGCAGCAGCCAAACTAATCAAATGGCAGAATAGAAGTAGACGACTAGCAGATACTCTATGTGCATAAATATATTAAATTTGATTTAATTTAAAGTCGTTTTCATTTCAGCCAAGTCTTTTGGGCTTTTAACAGTCGAGCATCGCTTCAATTGGATTTATTTCATTCTAAGCTCCTTAAATATGAAATATTAATGCTGAGCAAAGCCTTTAAATGCATTTTACAACAGTTTATTTATTACTATTCATAATATTATGAATATATTAATTATGCTGACCCAGTTTTGTTTTATGTTTTAGTTTTTACTGCATAGAAATCCCGTTTTAATTGCTTTCATATTTTTAAATTATAGCTGTGCTTTGTTTTCGCCTCTATGTTCGATATAGATATGGTATAACAGTGTTTACTTCTATAGTTTGGCACAAACAAAAGCTATTTATGTTTTGTGACAGACTCTGGCTGTTTGTATCACTACATTTCTGTATATATACTCCACTGACACTGGATATTACGACTGTTTTGTGGCTAAAAGTGCACTGCCTGCATATAGACGACTAGTTAATTAAAAACGGTACGCACAGTGGTGCAAAAAAGGGGAAAAAAAACCCAAAAGGCTGTCTACAAATTGCTCTTTACACAAAAAACAAAATACATGTAGCTGCGTTGACTGTTTACATGTGTTGGGGAGGTTATCCAATTTGTCTCGCATTCAAATGAATTTCCGTATTTCACTGCCACTCACACTGTGCATCGAACTTGTCCAAAAATGTCCCCCAACTGTCGCTGTATTAAATTTATTCCCACATTTCTTTTTAGACCCCGTACTCTTTAAAAAAGAGTAAAGGGGGTCTATTAAGTTTGTCAGAAGCGAGATGTGCGTAACAGGCAGAAGGAGGCGTGGCCGACCCCATAAAGTATATATATTCTTGATCAGCATCAACAGCCGAGTCGATATAGCCATGTCCGTCTGTCCGTCTGTCCGTCTGTCCGTATGAACACCTGGATCTTTTAAACTACAAAAGCTAGAACCATGAAATTCACAATGAAAGTCCGTTATTATGTCAAGCAGATCAAGTTTATTTCAAATTGTTGCCACGCCCCCTACCGCCCCCGCAATGAGCAAAAAACCAGACAAACCTCGAGAAAATTTTTGTTTTAGGCGAATATCTCAGTAACTGTAGCACTTAGGAGCACCAATTTTGGTATACAGGTTCCTAGAGACAGCCTTAATATAACGCCATTCAAAATTTTGAGCTGCCACGCCCCCTTTGCTCATCAGAAATAAAAGACTCTCCAGCTTCAATGCCTTGTTTCAGGCATTAAATCAAATAGTACAGTGTTGTAATTTAACATACGCTTAGAGAATTACTATTTCTAACTTTCCTGAAAGTGGCATCAAAATCCTATGTCAAACAACAGAGAAATTACGGTTCAAAGTTGAAGTTATTTTAAAGCAAAATCACTGCATGCGCGCAACACATACAAACAAACACAGAAACATACAAACATATGTTCGAACGTTTTCTCTACCTGCTGGCGGCAGCGCTGCCCGGAGCCGCTGGCCGCGCCGACCAATGCTATACATACACACATATGTATGTGTGCACATACATATATGCAAATAATCGGAAAAATGATAGAAGAGGGGTGTGGTGCAACTGATAGAGTTGCGGCGCAATGTGGAACCTTCGCATGGATCGCGGGTTCGAGTGCTGACGATGACAGTTGTCAATTTATTTATTTTTTAATTTTAATTCAAAATGTAAATATTTAATTTTAATTTTTTAAATTTCATTTGAAAATTTTAATTTAAATAAAATGCAATACTATGGGAGTACGGGGTCTTTTACAGTCGGCTCGATCGACTGTAGCCTTTCTTACTTGTTTTTTGCTGCTGCAGTTGGAATTTATTTTAAGATACTTTAAACTGAGTCAATGCAATGCGTGGGCCCCAACAACTTAAATTGCAAACGCAATTTTAATGAGCAGCGCAACTAAAAATATCAAATATTTTACATAAAAAAAAACTAATATATATTTAAAGTATATGTACTTGTTTTTTCTATGCTGACAACTGCAAACATGTGGAAAAGGAAAGCGCAAAATGTGTGCAAAATATTTATAAATGAATTGTGCGTGGGCCGATGGCCAAATGTTGCAAGGAGTCAATGCGCTCATTAGCCAGGCCAAAACACAATAAATCAACGGCAATAGAGACTTGTCAGAGCCGCTAAGGCACAAACTAACTCAATTCGACGACAATTGCAATTGGCCAAAACAAAAAAGTGGTAGAAAGGTTGCCAAACAGCAGGCAGACTGTTAAAGACCAGGTATTTTATACTAAGGCAAGTAATTAGATGTTTGGAACAAAGAGTTTTCAGTCTTTAAATTGATTTCTAGCCAGTTTTTCACAGGTTTTTATGTCTGAGCTCTGTGGCTTCTGTTGCCTTTGAGAGACTAGTAATATTTTTAGAGGTCTACTGCACTATAGTGTTGCTAGTACTACCCGCTGCTCTCTTTAACTACAGGGCCTTAGAATTATTGTGACAATTGTTAGACAATTTGTTGTTGTCGAAGTTCAAGGGGTTTCCAACCTCCCACAAAGTTAAATAAACAACTTGAAGGAGACTTATAAATTGTCGTCTTTGGCTAATTGACGTCTCCACTGCTCTCTCTCTACCTCTTTCTCTGTTTGTTCCCCTGTCTTGGCTAATTTCTATTGCACACTTTCGCTTGTCACGGAAGTGGGCCCAAAGCAAAGGAAGACCCTGTTCTCGGCCAATAACCATGAATACTCACTGCGTACTGCCAATTGAAGCAAATTTGTCAAATTTGGCAACACAACTGACGATGATGTAGATGAATTCGCCATGGGCAAGGCCGCTTTATGGCCAAGTCCATTAAACTCAAAAACTAGTAGCTGTTCTCCTTCGCTAATACCATAGCTTAAAAAGCACTTGCTGATAACTGAATAATAATATAGCACGGCCATAAAGCGGAATAAAGTGCTCTCAAAGTAGGTTAGTTTTATTTCCAGTGCTGATTTATAGCCAAAGAAATTCTATGACTTAGGAAAAAGACATTTGTGCAATCAATTGAATTAGCTTGTGAACTCTACGCTGAAACTTTTGACATTTAGCTGTCAATTTGAACAAATGTTAGTTCAAGTGTTGCAAAACACACGAATGTACAATTTAAGGCATAAAATAATGCAGTTTACTAGCATCTAAAACGCTTTTTAGTGGAATTTTCTACTAGTTGTTAACTTATTTAGTCAATGAAAGAGTTTACACTCCCCCACACAATGCTTGGCAAAAACTTTAAATAGTTAAGCGTTTTCCAACACTTTTGATATGCCAAGAAAAACATAGTAGGCCAAATGTAATGCCAAATTCAAGATGACTTGCTAAAGGACAGCAGCCGGTCAAATCATTCTTTCACAAATTTTCGCAGTGAGCAGAGCTCTTGAAAGTAGAAAATAAAAAAAAGTAAAAATTAAATTCCTCTCTTTGAGTCGTTGTGTCGAGCAATCTTTGGTTTTTCGCATTCCCATCTCCGCGCAAGTCGTTCCAAACAATACAGCAACAAGAACAACAATTAAATATATATATATATAAAAGATATAGTGTGAATAATCAGCAGCAAGTAACTGTTATTGTTAGCCACAAGAAGACACCAAAGAGACAAGAAAGATAGAATGGTTCCAGTTACCAAACCGAACACCAAGGAGGTGCAGTGCCAGCTCGCCACATGTGATGAATCAAAGCAACAACCCGATGTCATTGTCACACCCAAAAGTGGACGTGTGGGCATCTTTAATGCCGAGGACTTTCTGTCCCGTGCCCAAATGAACGACAAGATCAACAACATCTTGCGATCCCCCACTAAGGCTCCAAATGGGGTGCGCCAACGCTCCGTGTACACCAACAACAACCCATCCCCGGTGAGTCATACATCACATCTTTTTTCAGGCCTCCCTATTTTTTTTTTCGACCTCAGCTGACAGCTGTCAATCAGCTGTGCGTCATCTTTCATGCGTGAAAATTATTGCAACTTTATGCAATGTCTTCTTTAACATTATTTATTAATTATTTGTGTGTTGCTTGAGTTTTCTGGCCATTTTGCTATGCTTTGAGCCATTTTAATTTGTCTACGTTTGTTGCTTTAAGCCTTTTTTAAAGCACTTGCTAAACGTTGCTTGTTAATTATGCATTGAACTTTTCTTTTGCTGCAGTTTGCAGTCGTTTGGTTAGTTGACTCAGCTTTGGCCATGTTATATGTTTGTGAAAGGCGCTGCTAACTAGTGACAAATGTTGTGCATTTTTGGCAAGAGGCTTTTCTTGGCAAATGTCATAAATGGTACGGTCAAAGAAGGCCTTAGTCATCTGAGTTGCTTCTTTAAATGGGTTTTGGTAGCTGCTTTCGTAGCTAGCATGGCATGGTAGTATAGCTATATCCTCAAACGATGCTCGGGCTTTAATATGAACTGAATTTAATAAATCTTTGCTGCGGTCTTAAGTGTATCTGGACTATGCGACTCTTTTATGATGGTTAAGGATTCATTAACCTTAATATAATAAGCACCAAAAGTTAAATATATTATCTCAACTATAACTTAAGTGGAAGTTTAAGTTAGTACCCTTCAATAAAAATTCTTAGCCATTTCTTATATACCTTAATTTTAATATATATTATTCTTTTCTGCCACCTTCAGCAATCCTCGATGCGCTTGTCTGGAACAGCTGCTTCGCTATCATCGCGGATGAGCAGCATGTCGCTGAATAGCGGTAGTGCTAGTGTCGGCACAAACACCGCCGTGTTGGCCAAGGAGTGTTCCAGCCAAACTAATGCCAGTGGCGGAGGTGGGGCTGCATCGTATCGCGGCATCGGCATGGCCATGCATCACTCGCAGCCACTGCTGACAGCTATTGCACCCGATTTGGAGCCACTTGTTCATGGCACAAAGTCATTAACTGCTCGCTATGCCACGCCCTATGGCTATGAGAGTAGCGGCGCCTATTGTCCGGTAAATATACTTAACCAATATCAAAATTTCAATATAAATTATGATTGACATTTGTTTCTTGTAGCCACCACAACCGCAAATGCATCACACCCAGCAGTATCCGTCGCCAATGCCACCACCACCGCATGCACTGGGACGCGTCAGCTCGCGTACCTTTGAGTTTGAGAATAGTCCACCACCACCGCCGCCATGTCCCGGCTCTGGACCAATCGCCATGTCGAATGGCACCATCCAGCTGCGTCTACGCGAGGGCGTACGGTAAGTGACAGCGGAAATAACCGCAGTAAGATGTACTGTACTTAATTTCCTCCCCTCCACAGCATTGACATGACCTTGGACAAGGCGGTGCGTGTCTTGAACCAACGCAGCATGGTCGCGGTCTCGTTGTCCCGCAACGGCACCAACTCTGCACTGATTCATCCCAATGGCAGAATTCTGCAGAGCGGCTCGAAGGTGGAAATTGTCACCTATGACGGCATGAAGACCAACAATTTTGTGTAAGTTGTAAACCAAAGAAAGGGCTTTCTTTTGGCTACTTACTGTACTAAATTCTTTTCTATTCCTGCAGTCGCTATGCCAAGATGTGGTACAAGGGTGTGAGCTTCACCAGCGAATCGTGTGCTTTGATTTATCTGGTGGACACCGCTGGTACACGCACTACCACCGACACTTTCACTGACCTGACTAAGGACTATACTCTGGCAGTGTTTTATGAGTGAGTTACCTTTAAAAACCCTACACTTTTGGTTCACAAACTTAAGTCAAATACTTTTTACAGCGACTCACGTCACGGTCCCTCCTTTGTGCCGGATGCACAGGAGGTGATTGCCAAATCATCCTATAGTTGCGCCGATGATGGCACCGAGATGTACGACATTAATGGTTTTCGCATTATTCAGGCTGCTGATGGCCTTGTAAAGGTCACTCGTCAGCACAACAAGGGTCTGATTCGCACCAGCCCTGGAAATGGATCCGTTACGCTAACAACTCTGGGCATTCATTGCACCGCCTCGTTGGGCAAGACATCTCATCTGTTTTTGCGGTAAGTCAAGCTTACTAACTGATCCTCGCGCAGTCTAAACGGTGTTTTTTTTTGCTTGGAACAACTGTAGTCGCAATGAGAAACGCATGCACTTCGATGGATCCAATTTCATAGTGCGCAATGCCGGACACTCGGCTGGATTCAATGAGAACAATCTGCTAATTGTGTACTAACTTGGTTGTAACCAACAAACTTAACACAACCGCTCACACACACAGTAACTGTACACATACACATACAGACAGATTCAACGCAGGGTTTTTAGGGACCGTTACGCTGGCCTAGCTTGGAGAGGGATAACAAGTAAAAATTTGATAAACCACAGAAAAAAAAAGTAATAACAAAAAAAAACAATAACAAAGATAAAAGAAAGGCTCGCAAAAAGGCGCGAGTAACGGCAACGACATCCTCGATCATTGAATAGTATAGAGAAAAGCTCAATCAAAGTGATTGTTTGATTGATTGAAAGCAGCTGTGGATGTTTGTCGTACGTAACTCGACGTAAGCGCAACGCAACTAAAAAAGGAATTCGTTTTTAGTTAAATTTTCATACTCGAACTTTTTTGATATCAGTGAAAAAATAGTAAATAACTTTGGGGCGTGTGTCCACTGCCCTGCCTACTACTTGAAAACGCTGGTCAATTTTTGGCCTTATCAACTGCACTAGCGTTTTAATTTTTAAGGCTCATTTCAATTTTTTGAATCAATGAAAAAAGCAAAACCTCAAAAAAATGAAAAAAACCGATAAACGAATACAAAAAAAAATATGAAACAGCATAAAAAAAAAAGAAAATATGGAAATCGATACATAATAGCTAAAGGGAAAGCCTTAAAAATTTTTCACATGCTAACAAAATTTGTAAGACAAAGGAACGACAACGATGTGTGTGTATGTTCAACAATTAGTAGGCAGTGGTCTCAAAAAGGTGGCTGTCCCTCTGAGCGCTGCACTGTAACAGTACCACTAACAGTTGAGCGTAACAGTAACATTAACAGTTGAGCGTAACAGTGGCAGTGACAGCGCCAGTGATAATTCTAGTTAACAGTTAATGTTAAGATTAGTTTGTAGTTTTTGCAATCCTCCTAACTGTTCATCCACATCATCCGCACTTACACACTTACACTTATACACTTAAAGAACACACACAGACACACACAGACACACACATGCAACAAAGTGATAATTGTTACATTATGAATGGGAAATTCAAAGTGTACACAAAAATACACATTGAATATAGATAGAAAGAGAAAAGAGCAAAGAGCAAAAGGATATACAAAGCGAGAAAAGTGAGAACAATTAAAGTATTCATAAAAAACAGATCTAGTACATATTAAGTAGCTGACATGCACGTACACGCAAACACACACTTCACTCACACATACATAAATTTATACACACCCCCAAATGGGTTAAATTTAAAGAAAACTATCAACATCAAAGAAATATGTACACACATTTAAAATATATACATACATACACCTAAGACAAGACATCGTTGAAACGATTTCACTTGGATATGGAATGATTCAAGTTACATCCAAGTCTCCCGAGTTGTACAAGCCTTACGACAATCTCCAACACCCCAAATTTACAAGCATGTATAACGAAATTTATGTATGTATCTAAATCTATAAAAAAAATGTACCTTAAATAAACATGTAAGGAATATTGTGAATGTGTGGGGTTCGCTTAATAGAAAAATTATTTTAGTACCGCAAACAATCGGTGTAAAAATTGTATTAAATATGTAAGCACTTCCCTACTGAGTACTTGGTCTTTTACAGTCGAATATGCTTTAAGAAAAGTTAACAGCTTTGTAAAGACTGACCAAGAGTATGCTCATATTTTTAAGAGCGTATAAACTTTGCAGCTGAAAGCCATAATGTGCAAAGGTTTCCTCATGTGTAGCCAACAGGACGAAGGCTAGTAAATTTAGCAGCAAAATTGCCACACACATACAAGTGTACATTTATGTCGGTAGTACAGCAAAGCAGACCCCAAGGAAACGAACCTTTGGAAAAAAATCACAAAAGTTTCTCCGCCACACCAGAAAAAATGTAATAAGACTAAAGATATTTGGTTTTATAAGCCTCAGTCGCTTTGCTGCCAACGAGAGTATAATTACAGCACAACAAAAAAATGGCTAAGAATTTAATATAAAAGAAAGAAAGTCGCTAAAGAAAGTTGTGCTTAGTAAAGGCATTTAATTTGTAGAAAAATAACGGTGTGCACTTGGTGAGGCTTTAATTGTTTTTAAGCAGTCTCTGCCGATTGTGGTTTGTTGCAGACTTTTCATAGAAGCCAAGTGATTATTTTGTAGCTAGTTTTACCTGTAGACATATCCAAAAACATAGGGAGATGGGATCGGCAGTCATATAGACAAAAGCTGTTGAAATATCTGGCGTAGAAACTGAGTTTAGTTGAGGCTCCTGCACAGGATAGAGTTGTAGTTGTTGTTGTCTTTGTAGTTGCTGTAGATAAAGTTTATTTGGTAACGCTTAGGCAGCAAAGATCTGGTACGATTCTGTCATAGGAAGAGAGTTGAACCAAATGATAAAAAGTCAAGTCAATTAAGACGAAGCTACTGAATACTGAAAGCGACAAAAGCAGCAGGTGAAAGGTGCGAAAAAAAACGGCAGTCATTTAGCAATTTAGACTTAAATAATAACTACTAAAGCCTAAAATGTGTGACTGAGTGAATGAATATTAAATGTGTAAGTGTGTGTGTGTGTGTGTGCTGGCATGACAAAGAGTGTGTTATATAGAGACAGGGATAGATAGAGTTGAAAGGCAACGAAGCGAAACAAACCGAGGCACGAAGCGAGCAGAGTTGCAGCAACTTGTTGTAAGCCCAGTTGGTGGCATTCATATCACTTGCCACATCTCGTTAAGGTCTATATATACTTATATATATATGTGTAAGTGTGTGTGTGTGTGTGTAGAATATTCAATGCTCACGCTTGCGTGCCTTTGTACACACTGTGAGAAATGAACAGATAGAAAGGGAGTTCCAAGTAGGCAGTAGGAGCAGCAGAAGGATAAAGGGAGCACTGAATGTAACTCCCAGGCCTGCTGTGTTCAACATCAAACGCTTTTCACACTTAATTGGGCATAAAATTAAATCAGAATTGATTAAAACACTTGAATGACAACCAAAAGCAACATCATCATCAGCAGCAGCAGCCCGAACCACCACCATAAACAACAACAGCAACACCTCGTCCCTCTTACCCGCACCCCAGACGCCTTGCCTTTACCCAAACTATACGCAAAAAGTTTTAGGTTCTGCGTTTTTGGGTTTTTCCCCAGCTGACGCATCGATAGCGACCCCATTTCCGTTTCCGTTTTTCTAACTTGAGGCCAGAACAAGCCTTTTTGCTCAAGTTAGGGGCAGGGGGCGTGGCGTAGTACACACACTAATTGCACTGCTCGCTCTTGTGCTCGGCCAAAGTTTATGGAATTCAATTTCCGCTTTAAGTCACTGTACGACAGCAAATTATGCGGCTGCTTTCAAGCTCAAATCAATTTATACATTACACTTTAATGTGCTGGCAATTATCTAAGCTCTGCCAATTTTTAATTTATGATCAGTACTGTAGCTCTTTAGTTTCATTTCCGGCCAAGTAACTTATCTAGAGTACTAACTAAAGCTTGAAAAATCAGCAAAATCATAAGTAAAAGTTACAAGCACTTAATTTAAAAAGTATTACCGCATTGTAAAGAAATTCTGGATTGTGGCAGTACTAAGAATTCTATTTCCAAAGCTTTGGAATGCCACCCTGAGTAGAGTTCTACGAATTTGTTCCATAAAATTACAAAGCAGTTGAGAAAAACATTGTGCTTGGCATATATTTCTAACGTTTTACTAGCTATAAATGAGCTAAACTGACTAAACTGATACCGATGAATCAAGTGCTCTGTTCGTCGTTTAAATAAACTGCCACACAATGTGAAGCAGTAAAGTTTCTGCCCTTCCCCCTGTTAACTGAAAAGGGAATTTGTGAGCAAGTAAAGCTGTCGGCAGTTTGTGTTGCAACTGTCAATCAAATAAATCAAAGAGGTTCACGATTGTAGGTGACTCGACTGAAAAAGGTGAAAGCAGCAGCAGCCGGAACAGGAACAGGATCAATGCAAGCTGTCAACACAGAGACTCAAGTCTGCTTGGGTCTTTTATCCAGCCCCCAAAGAGGGCAATTTAAGTTTACGTCCTGTTTGACAGATAACTTGTTTATGTTATTCGATAAGTTTCGCTTCGTCTTGATTTAGTATGGGGCGCACTTGGCGTATGAGCAACAAATTTGCGCTTGCAACTCCAAGGGGATATGAAGCTGTGTTGTCCTGAGGGTAAAATGTGAGCAGTGAGACAAGTAAGCCGAACAGTTATTGGTGCTTATTGAAGGCTGCTGTCAAGGTTGATTCGCGTCGACGGCAGACAATCATAAATTATGCACTGACAGATTTACGAGGCAATCGATTGACAGTTTACACATATACTTATTGATATATTGATTCAATTAGCTGCATTAAATCACTTCCACTTCAACTCAATAGCTAATATGATTACATTTTGCCTGCTTTCAATAACTACGTGCAGCTGTAATTATAATCAGTGTTTGGCTTCCCATCCCCCTCAAATTTCTTCGGCATTCACAAATGCCAAAATCCAATTCCATTTGTGGCACTTGGCAACGCCTGACGACAATTTCCGTTGCAGTGGAAACGTGACACGAAATAACCATAAATTCCCCACAAAATATTCATGAATAATTTTTTGTTTGTGATGTTTTCCGACTGTGATTGTAAATGACTTTTCAAGTCTTAGGCTAGATTTATGTAAATTAAAAGAAGACTTGCTTTAAAAGTGTGTTTACAAGCAATTCCTTTCAGACTTCAATTTAGCCTGTTTTTAGACGGGTTTTAAAGTGCAGTTAGCCAAATAAATTTCAATTATTTTGCTGTCCATTTTTAATATAACTTTTTACACAATTCGCAGTATTTGAAATGTCCTTTTCAGCTCTTTTACCTGCTCGACATAATGGAATACTTGGAAGTACTTCAACAACACTGCTCGGCAGAAATGGCCCTCGTTTTGTGCATTGTAAGTCGCTCTAAATGTGCTAAATATTCAGAAAACTGTAGTTACCTTTGATTGGCAACAAACAACTCAAAACAGTAGTTAAATTTCTGCATAGAAAGTTTACTAGAACTTTAACTTTTATTTACAGAGCTCCAGCCGAGGACACAACTCTGTGTTTGTCCGAGCACAAAAGAGGTGGCAGATGCAGCACTAGATATGTATTTATACATTCGATTTGTGCATATATATATATTGTATTCGGTAAACAAGATTTCTTGGCTTGCCATTGTGCTTGGGAAAATCTTGAGAACTCTGCATATGACACATTTTGCATGAGAGCTTTACAAATGCCTAGCTCTGTGTCTGCGATTGAAGGCAGTATAACGGTAAGTTGTGGCAAGTGCCACCGCACTCTTAATTAAGTCGCAAATCCCACATGTCACTGCACAATTGTCTGCCCCTTTTTGCACCTGTTTGTTAACTGGTCTGTCTAATATGAGAGAGATTTGCTTGCTGGCAAAGCCAGCTAGCGTAATCTTCATTATTTCTCATTAAAATTCATTAACATGTTATGTCTGGCGTTTAATATTCCTGTGCCTGTACAACATTTTAGCTGCTTACCTCTAGTACTATTCATCCTCCCTGCCCTCGTCCTACTGCGCCTCCTACCACTTATTGTTATTATTTGACTCAGCGATTCAATTAAGTCTAATGGTAAAATGTTGTTAAGCAATTAAATTGCTTTTGTTTCTGCCACTTTTTTTTACTCTCAATTACCGCTACGCAATATTCGCGCTCCCAACACATACATTTATAGGTGTAAATATATTGTGTGGAAATCGTCGAAAATCAAATTACGGCAGCACTGAAAATCCATTTTGTAAAATCCAGCACAAGTTTTAATATCAATTATTTAATGGTTCCCTTAACAATCAGCTATCAAAACTGTTCGATCAGTTTAAAAACAAACTACTATAAATTAACAGTGACTCGGGTTTAATTTACAGTTAGTTGTGGGCGTTTGTGGTTTTGGTACAGGAAATGATACAAAAATTACTGTAGCATACTTTTTGGGGCCGCTTAAAATAGCATTTAAATTCGATTGTTGTTTTTGATAGCCAATTTATTGTATTTCTGCAGGCAGAAATTAACTGCCATCTATAAAAATAATTCAATTTACTTAATTTTATTAAATTTGTTTGAAATTCACACAGCTATAAATTGTTTGACTTCGGCAAATGAAAACTCAAAAACTTTCCAACACCAATGCCCATTAAAAGCTGTAGAGATTTATGGCTTAGCATTAGCCTTAAAAGTTTTGCTAATAACACTTTACTTAAAAACTATAAATTACTTTTGCTCAGGTGAATTTTGTTTAATAACAAAGAAGTGCTTAAAATTTGCAGATGATTATTAAGCCCTTAGCTTTGCTTTATTATAAGTTATTAGCATATATATAGGATATTATAGAGTAGTAGTTAGCGTGTAGTGCTCATAATTTTGTAGCAGGTGAAGCACTTTTCAGCTTTGAACTGGTTTTTAGCGATCAAGACAACAATTTGGAGGCAATTGCAGGTATTAAAATACATGCCACAAGACTTGCAGAGTTGCAGTGTGGCAGAGTGGCAGAGTTACAAAGTTGTGGTGATTAAATTGTACTCACATGGTGGGGCAAACCATTGATGTGGTTGCCATCAGCAGCAGGTGCAGCTCCGCCCCTCGCTCTGCCTTCCTTTGTGTGTGAATGTTGATGCTGTTGTGGTTGTTGTGGATGTGGATGCGGATTTGGGTGTGGGTGTGGGTGTGGACTTAGTGGGGGCAACTGGTGGCTGGTGTTGCCTCTACCGCTGGCGTTGGAGGGCGACGGCGAGGCAGGCGGAGTGGGTTGCGGTTGTGGTGGAATTGAGGGGCCCGTTCTGTTGCGTAAACGGGCCAATGCACTCCGTAATCCCTCCGTATTGTGTTTGTCGGGCAACTTTCCAAATGAAATGCATCCGCAGAGCACTTTGAGCCGCGCTCCTCACAACTGTTTGTGTGGCTAACAAGTGTCTCTCTCTCTCAATCAATTATCAAACTACAAACAGACACTTAATTATTCATGTAATTCGAAGCTCAAGCACATTATGGCCACTCCAATCATTAATCAACATAAACTTCCATTAAAGTTCAGTTTCACTTTAAGCATTTAAATGCAATTGTTTGTTCAACATTCATCATTTGAGCTGTAATGAAAAAAGTAATAAATTAAATTAGTTGGCAAAGCTTTTTATTATTTTAGCAAACAACTTTTGTTGCAATTTTTGTAATTAACTAAAATAAAACGAAATAAATGTATTTAAATAGTTTCAGGGCCACTTTCAGCAATTAAAAATAGAAAAACAAACAGCAAAACTCCAATTTATTGTGCTGCTGCCAAAAACTGCAATTTAAGACTTTAAGTATTTAAGAATTTAAGTAACAGAGAACAATGAATAAGCACAGGCAAAAAGGTAGAGAAAAAGAGGACAAAGTTTCCACTGAGCAATTAAAAGTCACAGATTTTCTTGTAGTTTTCAGTTGTGATTTTTGGTCTTAGACAGTGCTGACAGTTTAGCTAACTTGTAGCTAAATTTAGCAGCTATTTTTAGGTGTGTACAGAGAGAAAAGGAAGTCTTTAATTGAAAGCTGTTTACAGCTATAAGTCTTTAACCCTTTTTTAGTCCTTGAAAGTCTGCCTTCTCCAAAAACTTAGTGCAATAAAAGAACTGCAAAGAATACTATCTCAAAATGATATTAAAAATAAGTATTGTATTTGTTCTGTTGTTTCGAAAACTATTTAAACTAATTTGTATGCTGAATGAGTCAGCTGAGAATTGGCTACGACTCTGGCGTCGGCAGCTCTGCCTTGCTCAGAAGCTAAAGGGCATGAAATATGCAAAGTGACAGCTGTTGTCTATATGTGCAACCGCAGGCTGAAAGGCCCTGGAGCAGTGGGCGGGACGGGGCAGGGGCAGGCTGGCAAGTCAGAAAGGTGGCAAGTGACAAAGGGGGCGAGCACACAAACAAGGTTGACAAATGTCTCATATGCATACAAGATACACCTGTCATACACCCACACAAGCGTACACACACACCCACACACCAACACACACACAGCGCTCTTGGCTGCTCTACAACACGGTTTTTGTTTAGTCTGCCTGCGGCGGGGCAAGCTATAAAAACAGTGCCTGCCAAAAGGATGCTCTTATTACCGTCTCTACTGTCTGGGTTTAAACTGAGCATCCTGAGCATAACTATGCCACTTAATATTGCTGGAAAAGTTTTGGGTTTCGTGGAATTACAGTTGCCAGCTGCCAGTTGCCAATGTCAGCTTATACTCAACTGTTTGAACGTGATTTATGGCCAGTTTAAAGATGGCTCAAACTGGTAATTTGGCAATGACTTTGGTCATCTTCAAGTCTAGTCGTTTAATGTCAATTTTGTTGACCGCCATTGGCTACGCAGCGTAAAATGAAACAATGTTAAATGAAATCATTTTGCGGCCATTTTCAAAAATCTTTTTGCAAATTCATCATAGCTTTTGTCGGTGTGTTGGGTGGGTGTGTGTGTTGTTGGGAGGGGGGGTGTGTGTTTGGTCGTTTCAAAAGCAATTTACTCGCATTGTTGTCGCTGTTTTGCTACGCAGCAATTATTTTCTCATATTACGTATACGCAGCGCGTGCCCAATTCACTGTTTACAGATTTACGAGCCGCCCCGCCCCAGACACACACACACACACACACACAATTTTCTTTTACAATTTCGCTCTTTTCTTTCCATTTGAGCTTCGCTTTTGTGTTAAATGACTTTTTGTATTTAAGCCAAAAGAAGCCAAACAGTGCCTCAAAATTGTCGGCCACAGCGCTTGGCCAGCCAAATATTATCATTATTTTTGTGCTAAGCGTTTTGTTGCTGCAACAAACTGTGCGTCAAATGAACTTGGAAATCAAGTCCCGCAGACAGAGGGACTGACAGACAGACGCACAGACTCCCAAGTGATATGATGGCAAATTTGTAACGCCTTCGTTTTGCCAGCACTGAGAAAAGCCCCAAAGGCAGACGTCTCCCTGTCTCCTTCCGTTTTCTACATTATGCATAATTTTTCATTTTCATTTCGGTCTTCAAAGTGACTTTAATGTCAACAACAATCGCATATTTACCGACTTTATTGAAATAATATTTTGTACATATATAATTTACCGCTTACCGCGAGAGTGTGTAACAATCAATATGAATATAACTCATACGCCGCATTGCCAGCCACATGAGTTATGATAACAATAATAACAATCATCAGCAGCAGCAGCAGCTCGTCCACAGCATACCATAAATTATGTATTCATTTCATAGATACCAGATTATTATTATTATTTTTATTATTTACAGCTTATGACAATGAGGATTTGATTGATGTTTGACTCATTATGACATACCTAAAGCTTTACATACGTTCCTTCATCAGCTCAAAATTACAGTGCCAAAAAGGCTCATAAATCAAAAAAATAGAAACTTTTTTAGAAGCTATTTCGTTCTGCATCACCTGATATGCTCGATGCGACCGAGTGAAAGCGAGCTCGTTAGCAATCAAGGTTCAATCGGGTTTATGGCTAAAACATTTTGGCTTTACAGGATATGCGGCTAACGAGCAGCGTTTTTCTGACTAAATTTAATTACACAAATAAATGTAATTTTAATGAATGCTCGATGCGTTGGAATAATCCAAAAAGCATCGACTGCCAATTAGTGTAGCTTAATCGCGAATTCCAATTACAAATTCAAACTAGACGAAATAAGCAGCCAATTAATTAAAACACAATGGCAACACTCTGCGCTATATTTTGCCAATTATTGTTAAATTATTACATAGTAATTTGAAGCATTTAAATCATTTTTAGCGAGACACTTTTCTAACTTGTAGACTTAAATATTTTAGTGCTTTTGTGACACACTTTTAATGCAATCAAATGAACGACGACACTCCCTCGCAGCTGCAAGGCCATTTGATTTGTGGGCGTGGCATAGCAGACATTTGTAGGCGTAACCGCTTGGGCGCATTTCGTGCAAAATTGAGTTTGCACAATAATTCAATTTGGCAAGCACATAAATTTTAGATATGGCGTTAAAAGGATTTCAATACAATTTCAGATAGACGACGCTACAGGCTTCACTGCACACACACGTACTTACACACACACACACAGACATGCCTAAGTGCTTACGCAGTTTGAGGTCTATTGAAAATGAGTCTCATGCGAGTGGAAACAGAAAATTTGGGCTAAATTTTGGAAACGACTCCCCCGTAAAATTAACTTTACTATGAACAGACACTCAAAAGAGGGGCACAAACACGTATTTGCTTGCTTTACCTTATGGACCCTTAATAGACACTTAATTAAGCGCATATTACGTAGCCGACTCGTGTGGCCTCTGCCATGAACCCAGACTAAATCATTGCCGTTAATTTCGTTGGCTTGTTTGAAACACAAGTTAGTAGCGTAGGAAGCCAAGTAATTTTGGGGTCTGTTTACTTTTTGTGCCAGAGAATTCAGGGATCACATTCACATGCAGTGAAACATTCAGTTCCAGTTCAGTGAGTAGGTCATATCAATAACTAAATACGCAGTGTCATTGACACTGCAAACGACAACTGAACTGCCAGACACACAAGTCACAAGAAGTTGATACAACTGGCTGAGACGTGTATACCCTGTAGCTGTGGCTGGTGGGGTCTGTTAAACTTACAAACTTTAAATGAATTATTTTACTAGCTGCTCCAGTGATAGGTCTGCTGCAGTCTGGCACACTTTACCTTCTATTCTCAAGAATGCTTCTACAAAAACACAATTCTATTGCGACACGTTGCATAAATGCCTCTCGGCTCTTTTGGCTTTCATTGTGCGATTCCCATTTCCCCATTTTCTAAACGCTACAGCGAATGACTTTGCTGACTAGTTGCCAACAACAAGAGAATAAAAACAGAATGAAGCTAAAAGGGGATTCAAACAATTCCAATAAGCCACTGTAGCCACACGATGGTAAGCAAGAAGAGAAGAATGAAGAAAGCAGAAAGGAGATGAAAAGAAGCAGCAATACACGCTAGAAGCCACAAATTGAATGAGGCTGTCAATCAATGTTGGATGTTGGCCTTTCATGGCTAGATAAAAACATTTCGTGCTACCTTAACAGACTAAGGTTTAGTGCTGACCAAGCAGCAGTAGGAGCTAGTGTTGTTAGTATTTCTAAGGCTAATAATCGAAGACTGAATTTTAATTAATTTTACAAGTTAAATCAAACAAATTAAATATAGAAAAACCTTTTACAAATAGCCACATTTACTGCTAATGGAGTTTCATAAACTCGTCTGGCTTTTGCCATAAAAAAGCCAAACGAACAACACTGTTAGCTGGCAACCCCGACGACTCAATACAGACACTCCATTGGAGGTCAGTTTATGGGTTAAATGGCGCCATTAAGCAACATAGATGCACAGTTTATGGCTGTGATGCGAGGACACGAAAGGATAAATACAAATCCTCATGGCGAGTGTGTTAGCTTCAAAGCTCCAATGCTCCAATTTCCCGGCTTATTTGGCTGGGGAACAATGCTCTGTTGTGACCTCTAAAGTGGCATAAATTTCGAGTCAATCTATGCATATTTGCAGTGCCAAAAACTTTAAAATGTTTTGGCCCCCTGAGTTGAGTTGAATTGAGTTCAATGTCCCAATTGCAGTGCTGCTAAGAAGAGTGCATATAAAATGGTTATATTTCGGTCATATTTTTGAATGCTGAATTGGAGTCAATGATCCCATTATCCTTTTGTGCTCCTGCAGCGCCAAACTATCGAAGGAAAGGAGCCTGCGGCGTTGGGGGGTGTGGGTGGCATAACTTTTGAATGCTAATGGAATTTTAAATGAAATTCAGAGGGTAAAAACATTGTTAAGCAGCCTCACATATTCCTGATTAACTTACGTTCATTAATTAAATGCCACAGTGCCAGTGGACCCACAAGAAAAATACCAAGCTGGGAAAATGTGGAAAACCAAAGGGCAAATGAAGGAAAATAAAACAAGCAAACGCTTTGTGTGCTTTCTTTCTGCTTTGCTCTTTAGCGGTCAGCTGAAAAATCAGCATTTAAATGCAGAAATCGAGGGAACGGATCGAGGAGCAGAGAACTGCAACAAAGGATCTTTCGATGCAGACGCCTTGGCATTACGGGTTGCAATCAAAATGACGGCTTATTGCACATTACACAATTTTAATTAAAAAAGGAAAAAAAATGACTGGAATAATGGAAACAAACCCTTTAAAGCTCGCACATTAAAGCATTAAAGGCAGGCATCCAATCAGGCTAATCTTGTTTACTCGAATATGTTGAAAATGTTGCAGCAATTACTGTGGTAACTGATGCATGGCTAAAGCGGCTGATTGATGCTGCCGTTGTCTGCTAGAACGAAACACCTGAATGCCATGGGGTCATGGTGGGTGGAGCTGGAGCAGCTGCTCATAAATCACAGGCAAATCAGCGAATGCTCGACATGACTTCATTAAAAAGCAGAAATCCAGCCTTCTAAAAAACCCCAAACCCAAAATCACATATACACAGACACACATGAGGACCCAAGGCACCAAATTGTCTGTAGTACAGTGCGTATGCGTGATTCCAATGCCCGCTTTTGAGGACCAAGCAGAACAATGGCTGACACTCAAAATTCGACAGCTGCGTTGCCAAGCTGCCATTCACGCTGGCTGCTGACGCGTCTAATACCCTTACTTTCACTTGATTTCCTTCAGTCTCTTCAGAAAATATGCGTCACTTTAGCTATTTGAAAGCCGAGTTGAGTCTTTTTTAGGATTTTCTATTGCTTTGCCATTGCCAGTGCTAATTGAATGCCAAAGTAAACAAAAAGCGTTCAGTTAAACTCTCTTGAGTCTCTGCTTGTTTTGTCAGCAATAAAACAAACAGAAAAGAGGTAAATTAATATGCCTGAAACAATATTTAAAATTTGCCCACATTTGTTTGCTTTTGAGTTTGTTTTGTTGTTGTTCTGATTTTCTAATTTTACGTTGCTTTTTGTGTCAGAGTTTGGAATTGTAAGTGCGACATTTACACGAGCAAAGTTGTATTGTATTTCCGTGAGTTTTATTGTTCTCCGACTTTTATATCGCACGTCATCGTCATCGTCAACGTCTCTGCATCTGTCAGCCTATTTCGAACTTGGACTCTTGTGACGCATTCGATAACGTTTTTGACATATGGACATAAGCGCTGATAATGTGTTTTGGCCAACGACCTGCTTTTTGCCGGCTTTAGTTTAACCAGAACAGCAAATGGAATGCCAATAAAATTATTAAAGCAAACGAAAGCAGTCTGGTCTTGAATACCATTTTAAATGCGTAAATAAATTAGCATAAAACACGTTCTTCTTTCATCAAACGGCAATTTTAATCTACTTAGTTGGAAAGTCCACAAAAAAAAAGTATTGCACACATTTGTGCACATAATAGGATTGTATTTCAATATAAAATAAAGCCGTGGAATGTCATAACATGATTGTATGTCAAATAATTCCTGGCACTGATTGTTTGTGTCGCATAAATAGGTTGTAGAATGTGTGATTAGCTTGTTTCGTATCGTGTTCTGAAAGAAAACCAAAAAATAAATGAAATGAAAACACCGACGGAAGCGTTTGAAATATGAACAAAAGAAGAATTTAATAACAAACGAACGGCTTAGCTGAGACAACAACCATAACTCACATGCTTTAGCTGGCGCATAAAAGTATGCAATGCTTTTTGCCACTGCATGAGTTGTGGTTTGATTTATTTAAGTTTTCGTTTGTTTCTATTCGCTTCTCTGCGGTCTTTTTGTTAGTTTACAATTCACTTGCACAATTCTAATTAAATTCAAATCACACAACGTTTCTTAAATTATATAATTTTCTTGCTATTTCGATTTCTTTTTGTTGTTAGCTAGGCAGCAACATTCAATGCCCATGCTTTTGGCTTTGGCAATAAACAGAAACTAGCACAAGACCGAACACATACACATACACTCCACTCACACGCACACAGGCACGCAGAAACGCGCTCGTAGCTGCCTTACTTTCAAGTTGGTATGAGGTTTTTGCGATTCAGTAGCACATTTTTGAATATTTATCATGCGCTTGCCAGAACTTTTGCCAGAGGAGCTAACCAAACGAGACGACCAAAAGCAGCGACCGTTCAACTACGACTAACTGAAGCTCAACTGAAAATCAAATGGAAAAGCTAAGCTGTGTGGGTATGTGTGTGCGTGTGTGTGTGTGAGACAACGAGCGATGGCGAGGCATGCGACACACGGAAAAACAGCGCGAATTTGAGTGGAAAGCCCAGCAGGATAGGATAGGATAGGAATGTGAAAGGAAAAGCAAAGCAGCTGACACATATTTTGGCTTTGTTTTGGTTGTGCCAGTGGGAAAATTACGAGTAACCCGAGAGGAGTACGAGTGGCACACTAGGAGCCGGCGTTTTGCCGTACATATCTGCCTCTCCTTTGCACACTCGCCCTTTCTCGCTCTCGCTCTCTCTTGGGGAGAGGCAACGCCTGCGCTTTAAACCATTGCGTATTTTTGTTGGTAAGAACCTGTGTTTAAATAAGAAATTTTACTAGTAAATTTTAAGTATAAATATTTTTTTTATTAGTTAAAATTACGTAAAAATTAATCTTAAATTTTATTTGAGCTTTAAGTGTGGTTTAAGCCTACAATTTATTTAAGTGTTTGAGCTCTCGGGAATTCATTTTATCGATTTCGCTTTGACCAATATTCCGATGAACGTTTTGTTTACGAATTGTAGTGTGGCACACAAGACATGAATGAACGAACTCGTGAATACAGACAAACAAATGATGTAGTATGGCTACAACTAACTGTGTAACTGTGTGTGTGTGTGTCTGTGCATGCTGTCCTCTTCGCACTCAAGTTGAATGACACTGCCAAGTGGATTGGCATCCGTCTTCCCCTCATTTCCCCGTTTCCCTCATTTGTCGCTCGCTTATTTGCCGCTAAATGTCCTCAATTCCAAGCGGGACTCTTTCAGCATATGTCTGTGTGTGTGTTAACCTCTGGATATGTGTGTTAGGCCTCTGCGATGTATGTGCACAGTGACAACATCAGTTTGTATTTGCTCTGGGAGTTGGAAGGGCGTGACACAGTTCTGCCGATTGCAGGCAAATCGGAGCAACGTTTTTTTTATCGTGTGCGGATTCAAGAATGTTTATAAATATTCATAAATAAATATGTAACTTTTTTGACGTTTTAAAACATGCACATACTTTATTCATCATCATCAAAAAGAACATATTTGATTAGTTTAAAAATGTAAAAGTATGATTTAAAATCATGCCTTGAATATATAAGCTTGTTTTATATTTCTTTAATGTGAATGAAATCTTTTATTTACTTCAGTTGGTGACTCTTGAGTTTGATTTGATGCTTTGAGATCTACTGAAAGTTCTGTTCGCCTGGTATTACAGCTGGAATATTTAAATACCCAGTTGAATTCTCAGGTGAAAAGAAATCCTCAGTAGGATACAACATATTTGCTCAGGGCAGACATAGACATTACTGGCAGTTGTCTCTGCCCATGTTTAAGCAAATTAATTTTGTGCATAGCGACCAACTGTTATTGCTGTGTACCTGGTATTTCTGTTCATATATGTGCCGCGTTTAGGGTCTGTAGATCGCAGCGAAGCTTCTGTGAACAGCTGGAAATTAACATTATTCTAGCTGATTCACCAGGAACCGAACAGAATTAGCAGCAAGCAACAGAAATGTTAATGTTATGTTAAAGTTATGTTACTGTTTATGTTATGTAAATGTTTATGCTATGTTATGTAAATGTTGTGTTAATGTTATGTTAATGCTATGTTAATGCTATGTTAATGCTATGTTAATGCTATGTTAATCCTATGTTAGTGCTATGTTAATCCTATGTTAATGTTATGTTAAAGGTATGTTAATGCTATGTAAATGTTAAAGCAATGTTAATGGTATGTTACTGTTAATGGTATGTTAATGTTAAAGTTATGTTAATGTTATGTTAATGTTACTGCTATGTTACTGTTAATGCAAAATAATTTTAGCATTGCGACCTGCTGATCTTTCTGTTTGCCTGGTATTTCAGCAAGAAAAACTTATAATTTTGGGCCCTGTAGCGTCCAAGAAAAAGCAGCGAAAGGCCACGAACGAAGATTTGACTTTGCAAAACACCAGGCGAACATAATCAGCAGCAAGCGACAGAATTTTATTCAAATGAATTTTTCAGGGTATACTTTCGTGAGCAAACAGCGGGCTGTTTATATATAAATATTATTCACGGTCTAAAAGTATACAACATAGAAACCAGCCCAGGGGACAATAAAATACCAGCCTAAAAGTATGCTTCACGTGTCAGCTAAATTAACACCCAAATAATATAATTGCATACTTTTACGTACTTAGCTATAATTTGTAGTCAACGAAATCATTCGATAATCTCGATTGCTTTTCCCATTGATTCATCCATCAAATATTTAATAAATCTTATTATTTATTTAGGCATGCATTGCTATTTGAAGTCAACATAGCAAAACGGCTTATTAACGGCCAAGTTAAGTGAATAACAAAAAGCCGCCCTGTCATCTTGGCCATTAGCTAATGTTTGTGTTGTCGCACATCAAACAGCGACTCTAAAAGTGAGACTAAAGCCCAGTCAACGTCGCACTCTCGGTTTGAACGGCAACAAGAATCGAGCTTACAAACTAAAATGAGCAGTGAAACGGAGACAAAAGTTAACAAGGTACGACTACAAATTATAAACAATCAAAACTTTTGCTTTTGTAATCTCAGTGTACTCAGTGCTCAGCTCAGCTCAGTGCAGGACGTGCCACATCACAAGTTGCATGAATGCAGTTGGCTAAAAACTTTACTCAACTTTGACATGCTCTTTGGATTTATGTGATACGCTCCTGTTGCTGTGCGTGTGTGTGTGTTGGTGTATTTTCAGTTAGTGTTTCAAAGCGTCTTTCAGTTGGCCAACAAAACAAAATACAATTAAACTTACAGCATTTGACCTTTGCTTTGGTTTAAAAATATTGCACACAAGCTGCAAACTGCGTTGTCTTTAAATCTGTGCGGTTTCCAGCATTAAACGTGTCCAAATTTATATAGAAAATTATAAACAAATGTGAAAACACAGCTTGGAGTGTTACTTAAAAATATGTGATTTAGACATTATTTAAAATAATCTTAAACTAATCTTAAACTTATAAATATCATACAATAATGGCAAAGCTATTCTGTAAATTAAATTATTAATCACTTTAGGTACTTTTTAACAAAAACTTAAGTATTCCTCTAACAAGTACGGATGTAAATGCCCAGACAGACCTTGGACAACTTGTAAATCATAGTAGAACTAAGTTAGTTAAGTTATGGTATATGCCGTCCTTTGTAGAGTGCCAGCAGCAGAGCAGTGTTAAAATTTAGGAAACGGCGACTGAGAATAGATAAGATATCGAATATCGACAGGTGGTTTGGTAGTTTGGTTATTCAGTCACTTGGCTGCACCTTCCAGCTGCTTGATTCAGTCGAAGTCCAAACGTCGCGCTCTGCAGATCGTGACACACAGCTGAAACTGAACGAAACTAAATCAGCTGAGCGGGTTCATTTGAGTCAAACGAATTGATTCCAGTTCGTCGCGAGAGAGCGAGAGAGTGGGAGAGAGTAAATATTTTTGTTTTGAGAGCGCGTATACATAAAATCATTCACGCTGGATCCAAAAAGTGAACACCAAGTGGACTCGATGCGGCGTCGAGTTCTGCCGCCGCTCGAAGATTCACACAATACAGAGCCATTGTTGCGACATGGCACATTTAAAGTGGAGCAGGAGGAGGACAAGGTGAGCACTGGTAATCAGTGGATCTAGCCGCCGCTAAAAACTAAACATAGATACAATGTTATTTTTTGATAAGATTAGTTGAGTAATCGAGTGCAGCGGCATAGTGAATCGATTAGAATTTTTGCCATTATTTGTGGGTCTGGGACAACTACTGCCGGTAGCAACTGTTTTCCACAGTAGACACCTGGCTGTATTGAACCTTCAGATAAGATAAAGTCATGATGGATTAAATCGACGAGTAAAAACGTTTGAATTTGTTAACACAAGTTACTCGATCGATTCATTTCTATTTCGTTTAATTAAAATGTGATTCACTAGCCGAAATATCTGCAACTATCCTGTTTACGTAAAGTTAACCCATTGCTGCCGCTATCTTTTCTTCAACCCTCAGAAACCCAATGGCTGCGAACGCGTCTTTATCAGAGGCGAGAAGATCGAATGGTATTGGGCGCCAGTTTTCATTGGCTTCTGGCTGCTCATCTATGGCGTCATCTCCATACCCGCCTCGAATCACCTGCCGCGCCCACTGAATGCCAACGATGAAGCCAAGTACCCAGAGCGTTTCATTGCGGAGTATGCGGAGAAGAATCTGCAGAATTTAGCAGCCCTGGGGCCAAGAGTCGTCGGCAGTCGAGAGAACGAACTGGAAGCGGTCACTGTCATCAGCTCTAAAATGCGCAAACTGCGCTCGGAGCTGAGCTCAGTGCATGACATAGAGATCGATGTACAAGTCGCCTCCGGCAGCTACCTGCTCTGGGGTTCCATCAACATGTACCAGAGCATACAGAACATTGTGGTCAAGGTCAGTCCCAAGAACTCGACGAGCAACACTTGGGTGCTCGTCAACAGTCACTACGATACGGTACCTGCGGGTCCCGGTGCCGGCGATGATGGCGCCATGGTAGCCGTTATGATGGAAACAATTCGAGTGCTTATGAAATCCAAGAAAACTCTGAAGCATCCCGTTGTCTTTCTGTTCAATGGCGCCGAGGAGAATCCTCTACAGGCTTCCCATGCCTTCATCACCCAACACAAGTGGGCAAAGAACTGCAAGTAAGTTAAAGTTTGGGTAGATTTAATTTGATTTGATATTAACCTACCTTCTTTTCTTTAGAGCACTGATTAATCTAGACTCGGCTGGCAATGGTGGACGCGAGATTCTGTTTCAGTCTGGACCCAATCATCCCTGGTTGATGAAGAGCTATCGTCGTGCCATTAAGCATCCCTATGCCTCGACTATGGCAGAGGAAATGTTCCAGCACAATTTCATTCCCTCTGACACAGACTTCCGAATCTTTCGAGACCACGGCGCTGTGCCCGGCCTGGACATGGCTTACCAGTACAATGGTTATGTGTATCACACCAAGTTCGATCGTGCCGAGATCTTTCCACGCGGCAGTTTGCAAAACACTGGCGATAATCTGCTGTCACTTATTAGGGAGGTTTCGGGAGCACCTGAACTGGAAGACACTTCGGTAAGCAGACAGCTCAGAGACTGAATCAAAGATATTCCTTACCTAACCAATTTCTTTCCCATAGAAACACGCTGAAGGCCACACGGTTTACTACGATGTGATGGGCTGGTTCCTGGTCTTCTACACCGAAACGGAGGGCATCATCCTCAACGTGGTTGTGTCCATTGCTGCCATTGTTGCCTGTGGTCTGGCCATTAAGTTCATGTCCAACAACACGGGTGTTGAACTCCCCAAGATGATGAAGCACACACTGCACACATTTGTGGCTCTACTCCTGGGCATTGTAGCAGGTGCTCTGATAGCCATTTTCTTAGCCTTCCTCATGGACGTCATGCACATGCCACTGTCCTGGTTCTCACACAACTGGCTCATGCTGGGACTCTACTTCTGTCCCTTCTTCTTTGGCCTGGCCATTGTGCCCGCCATGTACTTCCACTACATCAAGACTGTAGGTATTTCGGGAGTTACGAGTTTCAGTGATTAATTGGTTTCTTGTTTTCCAGACTCGCTTTACCATTGGCCAACGCGTCCAGCTTTTGATGCACTGCCACTGCCTGTTTCTGGCCCTGCTCACCATCATCTTGACCATTTGCAGCATTCGCTCGGTGTTTGTGCTTATGCTTACTTGCCTCTTCTACACAGTGGGCGTGGTCTTCAACATATCCACCAGTCTGCATACTCGCAGTGAGTAATCCTCTCAGTACTCTCCTTGAATCCTTCTCACTTGAGTCTTCTCTTTCAGACGTTGCCTGGATGATTCCTCACGTTGTTTGCTTTATCTTTCCGTTTCTCTTCTTTGCCTACTTCTGTCACAGCTTCCTGGTCACCTTTATACCCATGCTGGGACGCTTTGGCGACACTGCAAATCCTGAAATGATTATAGCCTTGTTTAGCATAGCTATTGGCCTGCTTACTTCTGGCTTTGTGGTGCCTTTGCTGCACATGTTCCGCAAATCCAAGACGATTATCTGCTCCCTTATGGCCGTCACGCTGATCTGCATCATTATTGCAGCCACGCCCATGGGTTTCCCCTACAGACCCGAGACGAGTGTGCAGCGCTTCAACATTTTGGTCAGTCTGGAAAGATTTTAGCTTTGAATTTAAATGATTTCAGTTCTAATATAAATTGTAGCACGCCAAACGCACTTTCCACGATGCCAGCAACAATGTACGCCGCTCGGATTCTGGTTACCTCATCATGCCACTGGACAGACGCACCTATTCCGTCAAAAGTGAGTTCAAACAACTGGCAAACACCCTGTATTCTTTACAAACTCTTGATCTACAGATAAGGTTATCAACATGACTTTGGCCCGGGATGTCAAGGAGGACTGCAGAAAGGAAACCTACTGTGGTTTGCCGCTCTACAACATGCGCTGGCTCAAGACCAGGTGAGATAAGCAAAAACTCTTAATAGAGCACTCAAAGTAATGCTGAGTTTTCTTTAGGGAACGCGACTTGTGGATTCCCGCCTCCACGCCCGTTATAGGAACCGTTCCCGTGCTCAAGATGATCTCCAAGAAGCAGCTCTCAACCACCAAAATGCGTTTTGAAATGCAGCTTGTTGGTCCTGATCACATGGGCATCTACATACAGCCACTGAACAACACTAAAGTGGACGCTTGGTCCTTTGATCCCACGCCCCTGCGCATGGGCCTTCAGCCTCCATACTATATTTACTTCTCTTACGGCGTCAATTCAGCTCCTTTGAATTTCTGGATAGAGGTGCAGAAACCCAAAGGAGATTGGAATAATCCCACAGTGGAGCTGGGCATCAGCGGCTTTTGGATACATCACAAGGAGCTGCTTACACACGACTTCAGGCAGTTCATCAACAGTTTCCCCAACTATGTGGACACTGTGCCCTGGCCAGCATCCTATGAAACCTGGTTATACTAAGAATTTGTAAAACATTTAAGTAATTAAACTACAATTTTTTGTAATAAAACCAATAGAGGGCGATAGTAGCCCTCAAGGTAAACTAAAAGACCTTTAGATTAGTAACTAATAATCAACAAAGATTATTTTCTTAAGAGTACAACTTAAGAGAATATTTATTTTTCACACAAGACTGCTTTTAATCAGCTAACAGAAAGTCAAGTACTTTTAGCTTGAAATGTTTATTTAGATTTCCGCTTTGACTTTGGCTAGCTGATTGTTTAGAATGGCAGGTACTCGAGCCAACAATTGATTAACAAAGGTAAATGAACATTAGTTTCGATGCTTTTGCTTTGAGATTTTCTTATCATGTTTAGCTTTTTCTATTAAATCGTCCATGTTTTGAGTGAGACGATAGTAAATGTCTTCAATGAGATTTAATCGCAAGAGTAAACTGCAAATACCTCAACTTAAAATAGGTTTGGTAATACATGGCATACGTACATGTCCAAATCCTGCTCTGTTTCTCTATAGTAGCGCAGCAAACGTCTGTAAAATATAAATATAATTTAAATGGCTTTTAAAACTAGGTAAAATTTAATTAAAAACTTACAATTCGCTTAGTTTTTTGGCATCTAGTGACTGATTTGGCTGGATTCCTTCTTCGAACTGAGGATGTTTGGGTGCCTTGAGCAAGCCTCTGCTGATTCTAGAAAGCTGCTGTCTAACATAATACCATAAGTAGTTTGGTTTGTAGGATATAGACATGGTGGCAATTCTGTAGGACAGTATAAGCACAGCAAGAAACAAATGCTGCAAAAGATTTTAAAATATTATATTAAACTCAACAAATACTCCATCAAAATGACTTACCAAAAGCACAAAGTAAATTAACACTATGTAAAATAGAAAATAAATAGGAGCCAGTGTCTGAGAATCCGTTTCCAATTCAAAGTAGTCAAAATCTGTAACGATTATGCGCCACATAGTCAGAAAAGCAGTGGAAAAGTCCTTAAAGTTTTCATTTGAGCCACCGAAAAGAAAAACTCCAAAATTTCCAAAAGCCAGCAAAGTGATGAAAACCAAAATGGTTACAGCAAACAAATCTTTTGAGGCCTAAAAGATGAGACAATAAATTAGGTATTTAAAAAGAAAATTGTATGGGGTTTCTTACCAATTTCATAGCCAAACCAATTGTACGCAGCGCTGGAATGAAAGCTAAATATTTCAGCAGAGTAATCCAAGAAAAGAACACCAGAAAAGCCAATATATTTCGATGTATATCTTGTATAACAATATCATGATCCAATGAAATAAAGCTGCCTTTGGAATTATTAATAACACTAGATATGTCTTGCTTGAAAATGTCATAAATTGTTAAGCCCAGGGATGAATGGAGTAGCTAAAGGAATTTCAGTTAAAGAATGAAAACTACTTCTTACTTAACTCACAAGTAAAATGGCTACATGCAATACCATGAAGTAACTCAAAAAGTAACTTTTGCAGCCAACAAAATAAAGTTTCTGGAGCTCAATGAATGTGTAGTAGAAATTAATGGAGTACATAACTAGGGAGCTAAGTAATGTAGTCCAATCAGCGGAAAATAAAGGTGAATTTGCATAGATTATATCAGATTTGTAAAGCAAGTTCAACAGACCATTTGGCATAACTTCAAAGATTAACCTGTAAATAGGTTTACTATAGAAATTATAAATATTTAGTCTATAAATTAGTTACTTAACACTCTGCAGCACATTCAAGTTGAGATTAATCATATTAAACTCAAATAAAACCAGACGGGAGTTACGATCCAACCATTTAGTATTTCTTAAACGCTCTATAATTTCGCTATTTCTGTTCCTGTCAAAAGTGAAACTTTGGACATAGCCCGCGCTTTGATATGTATGGAATCTGCCCTTTATAGACGTCACTCCCAGTTCCCGCAAAGTTCTATATTTAGTGCTGCAGTTAACGGTAGTTTTATAACTCGTTTTTATCTTTATAGTCTGATTAGAGACTTACCCCTTATAAACGGGTTCATTGAATTCCACTTGCATTGAATAAGCAGCCACACAGTTATTACTGTAGGTAGCGAACAAAGGGTTTACTGTACAGGTGTTATTCCTGACACGCAGCTGTCGCAGCCTGGGAGGCCCAAGTAGCAAACTTTCATTTAGAAATAGTTTTTTGTGGAATAAGTTGGTTACTACAGATTCCAGGTACTGCCAAAAGTCTTCTACAGTTAGCACTGCCTTTAGCAAAATCTCCTCATTATCCGCTACATGCTGAGGCCTCTCGAGTAGCGTCCTTACTCCCTGCGTAAAGTGATGAGTGTATCCAGCTGTCAGATTATTGCAAACGATGCTCAAAGAAATCAGATACAAAAGGAATATCAGTATTTCGATTAAATCCCTCTTGGTCTTCTGCTCCACCGAGTACTGACTAGTAAAAAATCTTGACCTTGTCATTTTAAAGTCTAAATTTCTACTGGAATAACGCAGCCTATTTGGGTGTTATTTTTAGACTTAGTTTCTGCAGTTGACTTCAGTTTATGCAAGTTATAAACATTTATTTGACTTGTTTTGGGCTGACATAAAGCTTAATCTGACCATTAGCCATCATCAAGCCATAAAGCAATACCACCCAAGTCGCCGCAATCTAACGCCCAAATCGTAATCTCCAAGGCATTATTATTATTATTTGTTGATAAGTCGAAAAGTTGGGAGCATACACCCTTATTGATAGCTCGATTTCAAGTTCTTAAATTCTAGTGTTAGTTTTTCAAGAAACGTGTCGTGAAACGGTCGAGTTTCTGCCGTGGGAAAACCTCGCACCTGAAGGTAATTTGATTACATAATTTGCGGTTTTTCGCCCTGCTCCTCTCTCTGTCTCTTTCTGAAGTGAGACATGTGTGAACAAGTGTAAAACGAGTGCAATAAAGTGTAATTTCTTTTATAATACTTTATGCAAGCATTGTAAACTAATTAATCAGTTCATAAACCAGACCATAAAATTGGTTTAAGTGGTTTACTTACAAAGTATTTTCGCTTTCGCAGATGTCCTTCGAAAGTTTTGATCTCGAAAAGAAGCAGCCGCGTAGAGGCAACAAAAAGTGGCCCTGGTATGGAGCACCCATATTTTGTGTCATCTGGTTCACACTCTACTATGTGGCGGTGATTCCCAGTTTCTATTCCTATCCAAAAATGTTGTACGTACGCGATGAGGCCAATCATCCCGATGAGTTTATTGGCGAACGTGCCAAAATCCAACTGGCTGAATACTCCTCTATTGGCAACAAAATGGTGGGATCTGTGAATAACGAGGAGCACACGGTTAACTTTATTAAGCGAGAGATTGAAAAAATTGTGGCTGAGTCGCGTAAAGATCTCTATGACATCGAATCGGAGGTGCAGTACGTTTCCGGTGCCTTCTACTTGTGGGAGGCAGCCACCAGCTACGACAACATATCCAATGTTGTGGTAAAGATCAGCAGAAAGGATTCGCCTAATAATAATTACCTGTTGGTCAATTGTCACTACGATTCCGAGGTGAAAACCCCTGCAGCGGGTGACGACGGTATTATGGTTGTCGTTATGTTGGAGGCACTGCGTGTTATAGCTAGATCCGATCATGCTTTGGATCATCCTGTAGTCTTTCTCTTCAACGGTGCGGAGGAGGCCAACATGCTGGGTTCTCACGGGTTTATAACAAAACACAAATGGGCCAGCAACTGCAAGTGAGTAGAGCGATAAATAAATTTTTATTATTTTTAATCTCTGACTTTTAATCACTTTGCAAGAGCACTGATTAATCTGGATTCCACTGGCTCTGGAGGACGCGAGGTGCTGTTTCAAACTGGTCCTAATCATCCCTGGCTCATGGATTACTATCAGAAGCACGCCAAACATCCTTGGTGCGTCACTCTAGCGGAGGAATTGTTCCAGAATAATTTCATACCCTCCGACACGGACTTCCGCATCTTCCGGGACTTTGGAAACGTGCCCGGCCTGGACATGGCCCACGCGCTCAATGGCTATGTCTACCACACGAAATACGACAACTTTAAGAATTTGGCCAGAGGCACATATCAGTCCACTGGTGAGAATGTCTTGGCTCTGACTTGGGCACTGGCCAATGCACCTGAGTTGGATGACGTTAAAGCCCACGAGGTGGGACACGCCGTGTTCTTTGATTATCTCGGCTGGTTCATGGTTGTCTACACCGAGTCCGCCAGTATTGCCATCAATACGGTGGTGTCTGTAGCTGCTTTGATCTCTATTGCCATCTCAGTCTATATGATGAGCCGGGACAAAGAAGCGGATAGTCTCTGTATAACTGTGAAGCGCTTCGCTATCATCTTTGTGGTCCAGTTGGGTGCTGTGATCATTGGCTGGGCGTTGACAATCATTGTGGCTCTCTTCATGCACGGCGTGGGTCTCAGCGAATCCTGGTACTACGGCATTTGGATGACTTTCGGCTTGTACTTCTGCCCCATGTTCCTGGGACTGGGTCTGCTGCCTGCCTTCTACATTGGCTGGACCAAGCACAAGACAAACATGACACTCAATCAGACTATTATCTGTTTTATGCACGCCCACTGCATTCTGATTGTTCTGATCTGCATTACTCTCATGGGCATGGGTATACGCTCGGCTTTCTTCCCCATGTTCGGCATCTTCTTCTACACCATCTCGGTTATTCTGCAGCTGATCTTCAAGGCGATCTTTAAGAGTGAGTAATGGGTTGATTAAAGAAAAGTATTGAGACGTTTCTTGGGGATTACTTACTTAGTTACTTTATCTCTTTCAGAAAGCTTCTTTGTGCCTGTTCACCTTATATTGCAGGTGGCGCCCTTCCTTTTCTATACATTCCTGAACTTTGAGTTTCTGCTGGTCTTTGTGCCGATGCAGGGACGCGATGGTCCCGATAGCCAACCCGATATGCTCCTGGCTTTATTCATTGCTTTGATGGCCATGCATTTTGCTGGTTTTATTGTAAGCCCCAAACAAATACGAGTCTTTAAATTTATTTATAATAGCTTCTTATTTCCAACAGATTCCCATGTTGTTCAAGTTCCGCAAATCGAAGACTTTTATCTCCATGTTTGGTGCCGTTATAATTCTATTTATTATATTCGCCGCAACTCCCGTGGGTTTCCCCTTCAAGCCCGAGGCTGCCGCTCAGCGTTACTATGTTCTGGTAAGATTTCTGAAATTATATATAGATAAAAAGTTGATTTAAATACTTTCCATAGCATACCGAGCGCATACTCCACAACGAGGACGGCACGACGACTACGGATACAGGTTTCTATGTACAACCCGTGGACACTCGGTACTCGGAGCTCTATGACACGACACTCAAGAATGTGGAGCCCGAGAGTTGGCTCAAAAATAACTGTGATGCGGAGCCTTATTGTGGTCTACCACTGTACAGTGGCAGATGGTTGAACTGGAAGTAAGTTTATCTGCTACAATCCAAGTATTCCAGTCTCCTTATTGTATTCGCTACTCTTCCAGGGACTCTGCGCGTTGGATCTACAGCACGCCGCCAGTAATACCCATTAGGACGGAGCTGGAGGAAGTTTCCAGACAATCCATTGGTATAAACAAGAAGCGCTATGAGTACAGCATGAAGACCGGTGATCGCATTGTGATCTACATTGATCCCAAAGCAAATGTGACTATTACCAACTGGTCCGTGGATGAAACAATCCTAAGGGATGGTCGTAAGCCTCCGTACTTTATATACCACGTTTACTCCATGGTCAAGGAACGCTTTAACTTCTGGCTAGAGTTTGAGCACGATGCGGCCAATACCAATGGGCCATACTTTAAAATGGCCGTAAGCGTTCACTTTTTGTATCACCCGGAGTACTATACGTCGGACTATCGGGAGTTCCTGAGCACTTTCCCGGACTGGACTTACACAACTGATTGGATTGCCTCCTACGAGAGTTGGGTGTTTTAAAGAAGTAACAGAGCAGCTGTGTAAATTAATAAATTATTTAAAATACATATATTTTAATACAAATACAAATACATATTAAACATAATTTAGTTTTGGATTTGCGCAATAGTTCAAAGTTAAATTCTAGTCATTAAATGTAAATACAATACGTGTCTTTGTATTTAACACTTTGTTCGTTGGATATTAACTGCTGATCTGGAGTATGATGCATACAAAAACTTAACAACACTTCAGATCAGTTTTAATCATGGCAATCACTTGTAATTTGAGTACTGGGTAGTGAGTAATATGAGACTGGGAACTGAGTAGTAATATCAAATGTCAAACATTTCAGCAAACTCTTAGAGCTGCCAGCTGGTATAGGAACCAATCCAGGAATTCACATGGGCCCACGGCGGGAATTTGGCCAAGAATTTCCTGTAATCCTCCTCTATAAACATATCGTCGTGTATTCTGTGGCCCATTAAAGCGATTTTAAACGTGGAGCCCGTCCATTCTGGATTGTCGTGCTGCAAAAACCACATAATTAATCAAAGAACTTAAAAAAGAGCTGAAAACTCACCTCAAATTCCAAATTAAAACGCAGCGGCGTAGGATCCAGTGCATAGGACCAGTAAATATAGTGTGGTGGAGGCAGTGCCTTCTCTAGCGGCTCCTTGGTGAACGTCCAGTCTACCAGTTTAACATCCTCCATGGGTTCAATAAACATGCTTATGTGATTGGGTCCGGCAACCTCTAAAGTAAACATAATATTCGTGGCCGAAGTGCTCTCCTTGCTTATAATCCTCATCGTGGGCAGAAAGTCTGTGTTTGGCTCGGGACCAGGCACCCAATAGGCATTTGATCTGTAACCATTAAATAATTAATATAGGAACAAAGCTCTTTAGTTAAAACTTTATACAAACTTTGCTTTAATCCAACGCGTGCTGAAAATGGGGAAACCACACATGATTTCTGTCTCACAGTCACTGTGATTTGCTTTGGCATAATCTGTATTCTCAAAGAGAAGGCTGTCTAGAGAATCTGGATGACGATCCACGGGCATTACGTAGTAGCCCGAGTCGGTACGATTAATCGAGTTGATGGCATCGCCATTGTGGAAAGTGCGTGTGGTGTGCTAAAAAGAAAAGAGGAGCTTTAATAGAAGGAAATACCAAAACATTAGTTGAAAACTTACCACTGAGAAGAAGCGCTGGACTGCAGTCTTCTCCACATAAGGAAAACCAACGGGTGTAGCAGCCAATATAATAAATATCAGGGAGCAGATGCCAAAGAGTGAGATTATGGTCTTTGATTTGCGGAAAAGACACAGCAAAGGTACCAGAAAAGGTGACAAGAGGAGACAGAAGACAGCTGTGTAGCCTCCGATCAGCAACTCCGGATTTGAGGCACTCTCGCGTCCCTGCATCGGAGCGAATACTATGTAGAAGGCATAGCAACAGTAGGCGTAGAACATGAAGGGCAGAATCTGGCAAATGCAGTGAGGAATAAGCCACAGGAAGTCTACAAAAAAATAAATTAATTAAAAAACAATCAGAACAAATATAAGATAGTAAGCTCACTAGTTTTGTGGGCACAAGTGGCCATGTTAAAGAGAACCGACAACGTGTAGAAACCAATGCAGATGAGCAGTATAAAAGCTGATCTTATATTAAAACATATCATCACAATGGTGATCACAGTTAGTATCAGACAATGTGAGTGCATCAACAGCTGAATGCCATAGCCAAGTGGTAGTCCATGCTAAAAGAAGAGACTTGCTATTAAAAATGTTGCAAAAATGGGGTAGACAAACTCACCTCCTTGGTGCGACTGAAGTAAATGGCCGGCAGTATGCCTAGGCCAAAGAACATGGGGCAAAAGTACAAGCCAAATATCAACCAGGTCTGTGAGAACCAGGACATGGACAAGCCAACCGCATCCAGAAAGAAAGCTATCGAAATAACCAGGCCAAGACTTAGACAAACGCCGCAAAACTGCAGAGCTGCCAAAATTCCAAACTTGGCAAAGATGCGACGTCTAAACATGCCCGTGCTGCTGGCCATGCTCCAGATATAGGCAACGATGGTGATCAACACCAAAACGCAGACACAGATGTTGATAATAATGCCCACGTGCTCCGGATAGTAGATGAAGAACCAGCCCAGCACATCGAAGAAGATCATGTGACCCTCGGCGTGTTTCTGGAAGAAGAGAAAAGCGTTTTAGAATCTGGCATTTACTCTAAACTCTACCTATAAATAGTTATATGACTTACAGCGGGATCTTCCAGCTCAGGCGCATTGCCCAAAGCCTTGATCAGAGCCAGCAGATTGTCTCCAGTGAGTTGATAGGTGCGTCTTGGTATTATATTAAAACGATCGTACTTTGTGTGATAGACATAGCCATTATAGACATGAGCCATATCGAGACCTAAAAGAAGAAGAAACTGAATTATACCGCTAATTATAAGTATTGTAACTTAGGTGAGACTAACCAGGAATGTGACCAAAGTCACGAAAGATGCGATAATCGGTTTCAGAGGGTGCAAAGCCGTTTTGGAACAGTTCTTCACCAATTGTGGAGGCAAAGGGATGAGCAACGTGTTTGCCATAGTACTAAGTGTATAAAAGAAAGCAAAAGTTTAATAAAAATAATTAAAAGAAATCAGTTTACTTACCTTCATTAGCCAGGGATGATCGGGGCCAGACTGAAAGAGAATCTCACGTCCACCGCTGCCAGCTGAATCCAAATTCACTACAGCTCTACAAGGGAAATAATTAAATAAAAAAGTTAATAGATTGATAGACTAACTTACCGCACATTGTGTGCCCAGGGGTGCTGAGTTATGAAGGCGTGTGAGCCCTGTAGCGGATTCTCCTCGGCGCCGTTGAAGAGAAAGATCAGTGTGTAGGTCAGAGGAGTCTCGTTCTTGGTAATCACACGCAGCACCTCCATCATAATGGCACACATCATGCCGGAGTCTCCGGCTCCAGAGCTACCAGGCACTGTGTCGAAGTGACTGTTGATTAGCAGAGCTGCTTCAGAGGTGGCATTTCGTGGCGAGACTTTGACAATGACATTCTGCACAGTCTGGTAGACATTCACCATAGACCACAACAGATAATTCCCCGAGGCAATCTGCACATCCTTTCTTATGTCAAAGATATCCAAGCGAGCTCCTTCAGTGATCTCGCTAATCTCCCCGAGTAACGCTTGAATTGCAGACTGCTCATTTGCCGAGCTGCCCACCACTTTGGGTCCGATCTTGGTGAGTTTGAGGAGCGTGCTCTCGGCACGCTCTCCAATAAATTGTCCTGGCTCCTGCAGTTCATCCTGCAGCGTCTTTAGTGGTGGCATGCGGTGGAAACTGGGCATGACCACCAGATAGAAGAGCACGAACCAGAAGGCAATGAAGAGCGGTGCCCAATACCAACCGATCTTACTGCGATTGTAGATGATCTTCATGCTCTCGTATTTGGAGTTCATTGTGATGCTGAAATGGCAATGAACGATTATTGAATAAAGCGAATCATTTCCCTACTCCACTGCTTCATTAATTGAACTGATTCACTGGCTGATCTCTCAGTCATCGAGGGCATTAAAACTTGTTGGATATCAAGGGTTAAAGCCGGAAGTAAAGCACATTGCCCAATATAATTGAGCACTCCGATAAGAGATAAGAGAAATCCATTCAAAATTGTGTGCCTAAAGAGCTGACAAAGTGTTAGATTATTGCATCAATCAGAAGTGGGCTTTAAGTATGTGTTTGATTGGCTAATCGAGTCTTAACTGATCGATGGAAATGTGATTTGATTGATCAGTTTTTCTATTCAAATTTAAACATATTTTTACTTTGGTGAACTCATCAGTTTGTCATAGTTTATTTCGTCACCAGCGTAAACTGCTGATCTCAGGAAAAACATGTGTGAAAACATCAAGTTATTTCGACTTTCCAAATAGATATCTAACGAATTAGCTCATAAACGGCTAAATAAAACATTGCAAACAATGCAGAATAACAAATTAAATTTGCCAAAAAGATTGTTCGTTCATTCATTCATTTCTAAAATAATTCTACATGTGAGCTGATGAGAATCGGCCGTAAATAAATCGGGACACATTTGTAAATTTTGATGCAATATTTGTTTGTGTATTTATAGCAAAATTTGGCCCATAACATTTTAGTTTAATGATCTGATACACATCTGTATGAATAATGTGTGTGGGAAATGTTTGTTAAAGGTATGAACCAGCAAGATACCCTGTAGATTCTCATGGGGTAAAAGATGAAAGTTCAGCCATAAAGACTAGACTAGTTTATGTGTAGAAAAGCCCCTCAAGTGCGGTGAAACTACAAATAGAATACAAATATGTTTACGCTTAAAAATTTTAATGAGACGCGGCGTAAAGAAAAGTAGTACAAAGGGGGTGAATTGACTTTAAAAGTCCCTGTACTTACTTTAAAACCACCACACAGAATAGAATTCATTTTTAGGCTTATGGGTTACATTAAATACCAAAAAATGTATAAAAAATATCAGATTCCAATATAATAATTCACACAGTGTATACATTTGGATACGATATCTGAAGTATTTCTCGAGTTATGATATTTTAAAAACTATTAGGAATGCATTGGTATAAGTGCTTCTGCCTCATATGCAAACATTTGCAAATCTAGTAAACTCCTCTACATTTTGTAAGTACTGGGTGTAAAAACTTATTCCCAAATGGTTACAGACGGCTACAGAAAAACAACAAGCGAGAGAGAGAGTGAAAGAAAGAGAGGGGTAGGGAGCGAGCGAAGTGCTCGAGTGATATACAAACAAATGAAATGAAATTTCGCACTGTTGGCTGGCTAATGATTAAAGTGCATGCGGAATGCAATTGGGGTCCCTGCGACATCGACCCATTTGTAGCGCTACGACGTCTGGTAACCTCCAGGGGCCAACTTCGATGTCGCGATTAAAAGAGGCCTTCAAAACCAACGTGGAGAGACGCAAAATCGCACAAACTGATGTGAGTGTAACTGGAGCAAATTTAATATATGAATGGGTGTGTGTGTGAATTTATACATAATTGTTAAGAACCGACGCGTCGTTAATCGATTTAAGAGGCAAGTGCCTTAATCAGTTGCGCCTTCGGCGATTATAATTGTTTTTATTTTTATATACATTTCATGAATACACTTAACTGAGTGCGTGAGTGTGAGAGTGTGTGTGTGGGGCTGTGGACACGCCCACACCAACAAACAAATAAACAAAAAAAAAGATATATTGGTAATCTGTGTGTAAGTGTGTGTGTGGGGAGAGAGCATAAAAAGAAAATGAGCTATTTAAAGAGTGTCTAAATGAGAAGAAGACGCAAGGCAATCAACTGTGACAACAGCAACATTTGTTTTGGTTCAGTTCGGTTTGGTTTGGTTTCGTTTTGGTTTCGAAAAGCGGAAAGCGCAGCCCAATCAAAGTATCTGTCAGATGCAGCGACAGCAAGAGCAACAGCTAAAGATACAGCTAGAGCTGGTGCTGCTGCTGGAGCTACAGATGCGACACGCTGCACAATAGAAAGTCAATAACCTGCCTTTTGACGCCAACAACTTGCCACACACAAAAACAACAACTACAACAGTCAACGCACAGCAACAGCAGATGGAGAAGAAGAAGCAACAACTGGAGAAAGGAAGTTGCGGTTGTTTTTGTTGCAAGCAAGCAAAGAACTTGCAACGCGACCTCGACGCTCAGAAGCCAAACAAAATGTTATGAATAGAAAGAAGTAAGGCATTCACTGTACAGTGTGCACAGTGTACAAGATATACTCTTGGTATCTTAGTGCTTCACTCACAATTAAAATGCTTCACAGAACTACACAGTTGCCGAAAATAAACACTATAAAGTTTTTGGTGCTTTGCTTATATAAAACAGCGATGACAAAATGATCGAACGCGGTCAACAGCGGCAGAGGCAACATGTGCCATCAGCTGACACGGGCAAAGACACGAACTGCACGAGACACGAAGAGCACGCGACACGATCGGCACTAAGAAAACAACAAAACACAACTGTCGCCTTCAACGGTTGGCGCACGTCTGGCTGCGGGATCAAAACATCACAGCAGGAGACGTCAAAGCGCAGAAGAGAACCATCGAAGAGCAAGAGATCAGCATGCACACTCACACACACAAATACTCTCACTTGGGCCCTCATACGCGTGGAGAGAGCGCAAGAACTTGCTGTAAGCAGTGAACTCACTCTGCCTTCTCTACACCGCTTTTCATGTTGGCGTCGGCGTGTTAACAGCTGCACTTGATTCTTGTGTGAGCTAATCTACAATCCTGTTAATCCACTGCAACTGACAGTGGGTTCTTAAACGTGCTCGATGCAAACGTTTACTAATTTGTTGGCCAACTTGTATTACAATTTTATACCCAACTCTCGATTGGATGGATTTGCACTAGTTAAGCCTTTGGCACAGACAGGCTGGCTGGTTATCAGTCGCCTACAGCATTGTACCCACTATCAGTAGTCTAGGGAAACTAAACTACTCGACTACATGAGGGCAGTTTCAATACTCATAATCAGATTAGAAATATTCAGTTTAATTCAATTTAAATGCATTCCTGATAAAACTAATGGGTTCGTGTGAAACAATTTGACCTAAAAGAAATATCAAAAGCCCATTGAAGTATTATTAGAAATTCTAATTATCAAAATCATGACTCACAAAAATACAAAAAATTTCATTATTGGGTATCAAACCGTTCAAAGTCTTAAGACCACCCTCGTTCCAAAGCAGTTCCCGGGTCCTGGCTCAAAGGTATGTATGCGGCTATAGGGTTATCTATCGGTTTAAAGGGTCGTGCAAATCCATATCAATATAACAGAGATAACAGTGTTCAACGACTGATTACATTGTGACTTCATCAATAATTAGCCATAATTGCCAATATAATTGATAAGTGCTTAGATTAAGTCTCGAATGTTTTGGATTAAGGTGCAAGTCTTAGTCTTAGCTATGCATCATTCTATGAAGACATTGTCAGGCACTGATTTCGCACTACACTGCCCAACATAACATAGAAATTATAGCCATACACGTGTTTTTGGTAGAGGAAATTGTTTGACGCATTCAAAATTTAAATTCAAATATTGTTTACTTTTTAGCCACGAAATTTAAATTTTCACATGTTTGCTTTTGTTTAATCGTGCGCTACCCTGTACATTTTAGTAGCAGTTTAATGGGTATGCTAAAGTTGGGCATACGAATTAAAATCGCTAGTTTAGGATAATAATTAGCTAAATTTATATTATACTTTCTTTCTGTACAGGGTAACGCTCTGTCTAGCACACAGTTCCCAAGCATTCCTACAATTATGCATCATATCTATAAGTATATTAATACCTTTATATCTATATGGTTTTTAAGAGCTATACTATATGGACTCAAGAGCCATTGAGATTGTGGCAATCTCAAAGATGCGAATTTGCTGACATGCAGATTGTTTCGTTTCTTGTTCCTCTATATCCAACAACAAGTACTCTCAAGTAGCCAATAATGATTATTATTTATGGGCCAGTTCAAGCCGATAGCTCGTTAAGTACTTAAGTACGTGTATTAAATCGAAAAAGCTTCAGATATTTCACAGAAAAACTATGTTTATTTGGAAATCAATGCGCTGAAATTTGATTGTCGCACTTTTAATGTTTCATTGCATATTTTCTACCAAATATGGAAAGTTTTGGGGCATTCGAAAAAAAAAAGGTTTCACAGTTTCGTATGTCGTGCAGTCGAGCGCGAAAAGACCGTGTAAGAGTTGACATAATTTTGGGATGAACGAGACAAACGAGACAATTTCCCAGCACTGAGTGCATTCAAGCGGCACCAAACAACAAGTGTATGTACACAACACTACACCACACACACATAGACACTACACACACATTAACACACCAACAAAATGTTATTTAAATAATGCAAACAATTTGTTAATCAAGTGAAATCAAAGTAACTTGATGCGCACTCGAATCGAGAATTTGCGAAAAAAAGAGGAGAGACAGTAGAGTAGAGATAGAGCGAGAGAGACAAGAGATAAAGGGTAAACAAAAGAATGCAATGACACATAAACTGAAATGGAATTGGAATCAACAAAACGACGCAAAAATTAATTAGTAAACTCTGTAGAGGAACATGCATTACAAAACCAGAGAAAACAGACAGACAGACAGACAAGTGACATAGGCAACCAGGCACAACCGTCAGCCAGTTAATAGGTATCTCTGTTTGGGCTGGGGCCCGTGGCTGGATGCTATGAACACTCAGACAGTTAGTCAGTCAGTCGGTGATCGGTGCAGGTATCGGGCATATCGCGAACCTAGAGACATCTAGAGATATGTGCTCACAACTCGCTTATTAGACACTGATAACTTTTAAAGGTTCAGTGCCGACTTTAACCTGGTGATAAATGTGTGCGTTTCCCAAAAAATAAAAAACGCATATCACATTTCTTTGCCAATAAAGATAAAACCTGCTGAGAAAACACAATAACCAGAGCAACTACCAACCAGTTGCTGCAATACTACCGTATCTACTGCTCGCGATACTACCAAACGAGTATACAACATCCAATAAGACAAAAATCAAGCTACAAAATTTCCCACCTCGCGGCTACAATAATTGCCCTAGTTTATCGCCTGAATATTAGATATTGAATTCCTGCGATAACTCTGACGTTCGCGCAAAATTCGTAGTACTATTTATGGTATCAAGACCCCCAGTTGTTATATATTTTAGCCGCGATCCGCGAATCGGGTCCTCAATTGCAGACTTTAAGTGGCGGCAAGCGGTCGTGATCGATCTTAACGGGGTTTTTAGCCCTAAATAACTGTTGGTGCTAGTGTTGTGAAGTGGTATATATTTTTAAGCAGTGAAGGAAGCATTAAAAAATGGGTGTAGGTATTTCAAATAATGAAAAGTTTAAAACTTTTAACAAATTTACTATATAATATAAGAGAAAGCGCCTTTTAAAATTTTAACGGTAACGAATTGTGCATAATTGTGTGATTTAACTATTTAAATAAACATCCAAAATATTATAATTAAAATTTTTCAGTCCTTAAAACAAAAAATAAAGTAAAAATTACTAAATTTTAAGTAATTAATAGCAAATTAATTACTAGCCAAGAAAATGTACCAAGGTCAAGATTATGGCTTTCATTTTGGTTTCTTATCAAAATTTCAATCTTTAATCTAAAATCTTCCGATCAAAAATTCGTTTAATGGGCGCAGACTCAAGTGCTCAGCACGTTTCGAACGTGTGCAAGGAGCAGAAATGGACTTATCGCTTTAATCAAAATAAGAAATCGATTAATTAAAGAAAATGCGCTAATCATTGTTTTCTTAGATAGCACAGAACAATGCGAATAACTTTGTCAGGTTCAGTAGATCAAAGACATTGAACCGACATCAAATAATTTGCTAATTTGCTTTTAGCCAAGACTGTTACCAATGTGAGTTGACTGATTGATTTCCAAGTTTATTATCGATTTATTGCCAGAATTACTATTTACGTACTTGTTCAGATAGTTAGTACACACGACTACCGAGTGAATCATATATTAGAATCCAAACACACGCGACAGAGGAGCTCAATGTCGGGCATTGTTCTATGTTCTATGAAATTTGGAAAGAATAAACTCAATGTGTGTTTTGCAAACAAAGCTCTTATCGTTAGGGGGTGTCCATAAAGTAATATATAGCAATGGCATAACCATGCTTGTGCCTTTGTGTAAACAAAATGTATCGTAATACTTGTAAGTACGTAATAGTCCATAATTAGTCCGGTCAATTCTCTAATTAGCCATGACATTAACTCATACACAGAAAGAAATTTATTTAGATCAAAAAATTCTGAACTTTAACGGTCATAAACCTTGCTATAATTATAGCTAATTACCCACTTGGAATTTTTTATTAAGCCATAAATAGTAAAATACTTTCCACACTTACAAAAGTCGCTACTTTCTTTTACCTTCCCTCAGTTCAACTCCAAATATCACATTGATGTGGACTTTGAGGTGCCCAAGAAGCTGCAATGGTATTATGCACCCGCCTTCTTTGGCTTCTGGTTCATCATCTACGTTACGCTAGTCAATACCCAGATCAATCACATACCCAAAGCACTTACCCGCAACGATGAGGCTTCACATCCCAATCAGTTCATTGCCCAGCGAGCGGAGGAAACGCTGATTGAGCTGACTCGCATTGGTCCTCGTGTAGTGGGCAGTGTGGCCAATGAAGAGACCACTGTGAAGTTCCTGCAGGATGAGGTGGCCAAGGTGCAGGCCGAAGCCAGCGATCGCTTCGAGTTTGAGATCGATGTGCAGCAGGCATCTGGTGCCTATATGCATTGGTTGATGATCAACATGTACCAGGGCATTCAGAACGTGGTCGTCAAGCTGAGCGAGAAGGGCAACACGAATGAGAACTATTTGCTGATCAACAGTCACTACGATTCTGTGCCAGCTAGTCCTGGTGCGGGAGATGATGGCTCCATGGTGGCCACCATGTTGGAGGTGATGCGTGTGATTGCCAAGTCCAATGATTCCCTGGCTCATCCCATTGTCTTTTTGTTCAATGGCGCAGAGGAGAATCCCCTGCAGGCTTCGCATGCCTTCATCACCCAGCACAAGTGGGCAAAGAACTGCAAGTGAGTACAAAGAAAGAATTAGTTTTCAAATTTGTATAAGATTAATTTAAAATATTTATTTACATGTCTTCTGTCTAGAGCGCTGATCAATCTGGACGCGGCTGGCAGCGGTGGTCGTGAAATTCTCTTTCAATCGGGTCCCAATCATCCCTGGCTCATGAAATATTACCGAGATGTTCCGCATCCCTTTGCCAACACATTGGCCGAGGAAATCTTCCAGGCTGGCTATATTCCATCCGACACCGATTTCCGCATCTTTCGGGACTATGGCGGTGTTCCCGGCCTTGATATGGCCTACATATTCAATGGCTACGTCTATCACACCAAATTCGATCGTGTAAACGTCTTTCCGCGTTCCTCTTTCCAGCATACGGGTGACAACGTTCTCTCCCTAGCCAGATCTCTGGCAAATGCACCTGAACTTGATGACACTGCCGTAAGTAATACGAAAAGGACTCGCCGATCATCTTTACCTCTTTCCATTTGACTTTCTTTACAGGCCCATGCCGAGGGTCACAATGTCTTCTACGACTTCCTAGGCTGGTTCATTATTTTCTACACGGCAACCACGAGTACTATTATAAACGTGGTCGTCAGTGTGTGTGCTCTTTTGGCCATAGGACTCTCCGTCTACTTTATGTCCGTGCGCTCGGGTTGCAGTCTTTCTGGTGTTCTTATACGATTCTCCATTATTCTGGGCATACAACTTGTCTCCATACTCCTAGCTTTGGGTCTGGCTTTACTTGTGGCTGTCTTCATGGATGGCGTGGATCGTTCACTGAGCTGGTTCACTCAGTCGTGGCTCATCATTGGTCTGTATGTGTTCCCCATCATCTTTGGCTTGAGCATTTTGCCGGCTTTGTATCTGGAAAAGACCAAGAAGGATTTGCTTAGTTTGGGCTTTCGGGTACAACTGTTTATGCACACCCACTGCGTGTGTCTAATAATTCTGTTGATTACTCTGACGGCCATGCAAATACGATCGGCTTGTTTCCTTATGATCTGCGTGTTCTTCGATATTATAGCACTTTTAATCAATTTGGTTACCAAATGGCATCGCAAAGGTATAAACTATATAGTCTTCTGCTTCCATGTCTACATAAATTCTATACTTTTAGCCTACTGGTTTGCCATTGCTGTCATGATTTGCCAGATACTGCCCTTCACCTACTTCACCTATATACTCACTGCCTTTTACATGACGATTATACCCATGCAGGGACGAGGAGGCGCCAATTCCAATCCTGACATGGGCGTGGCTATGGCGGCCTGGCTGTTTTCGCTCCTCTTCTTGGGCTTTATTGTGAGTAGACTTGTCGTATCTTCAGGCTTATATCATTATATTTTATAAACTTTTCTTTTAGGTGCCTCTCATCATGTTTTTCCGCAAGACAAGAACCATCGTCCTTTGTTTCTTGGCAGGCACAATCATATTTATTATCATAGCGGTAACCGACGCTGGTTTTCCCTATCAGCCAAAAACCTCTGCACAACGCTATGCACTGATTGTAAGTAGATCTTAAACCTGTACTAAATCAATTAAAGTTTTAATAACTTCTTTCTTTAGCACGCTCACAGGGTGCTCCATAATGCCGATGGCACAGCTCGCACTGATGAGAGCGGTATTTATATATATCCACAGGATCGACGCATTAACATTGCTAAGGGTGCGTAGTCATTTATTAAATGGAATCATTATTTACTCAATTTCTTTACTACTCACAGATGAGATCAACACTTTGGGCACCACCCACAAGGTCAGTGAATACTGCACTGAGGAAATGTTTTGTGGCATGCCACTGTACAATCATCGTTGGCACAAGGCACGAGAGTACAGCCTGTGGATACCCATTAATCAGAAGCCACAGATACCCTCTGAATATCCCAGTCTAACGCTACAAGAGACCACAGAGCTGGAGAACTCAAATCAGCGGCGTTTTAACTTTTCTCTCAGCGGCCCCGATCACATGACCATCTTTGTGAATGTCAAGAATGAGGCAAAGCTGCTGGATTGGTCCTTCAATGAGACGCTCATAAAGGACAAAATTGAACCACCGCATTTTATCTACTTCTCATACGGCCTGGACAGCAGTGCTCTGGAGTTTACCATAGACGTGGAGGTTGGTTTAATAGTATTACTATGGAGTGGTCTTGTAACTCATATTTTAAATATTTTACAGAAGACTAGCTCGTCCTTTGACACGCCCACACTGGAGATTGGTATAGGTGGACATTGGGTGCATCAGGAAAACACCAGATCAGAAGGTCTGAGTTCACACATCGATAATTTTCCAGACTACGCCTATGTCCAGGCCTGGGTAGGCACCTACGAGAGCTGGTACTTCTGATCGATGAATGGAGTTTAGCACTTAAGAGCGATATTGATATTTGTTCACTAATCGTAGTTCTTAAGACGTTATGTGCTAGTAGTACCAATTCCCAATTAACTGTAAAATACTTTCATAGAATCTGAAACAAGTTTTTGTATTAATGTATTGTATAATAATTAATTTAGTAACTGCAAACAAAATAAATATTTAAAATTAACTATGGCTGCCTTTAACTACAGTTTAAATGACTCCTGTTAGCGAATTTAATTTATCATGCTTACGATCCTCATTGCCTAACAGATTGATCGATTGATAAGGCTACTGATTAGAAATGTCTGCGTCACAGTTTAAAATTGTTTATGAAAAGCGTGATCGCTTTTAATATATCAAAGCTACCGCAGATTCCTTTGTCGCGCGATATTTTCAAGTTTTATAACTTTGCCAAAACTTAACTGATTTTCAATTTGGCTTGAACTCTATGTTGCTTTCGCCTTTTCTTTATTAAACAAACTATTTTGGCACATGGAATTCTAGCAGGGGCTAGGCATTCCAACCCATTAACTCTCGCCACGCTTGATTGATTGGGTTAACGAATTATACTGAACATTCCCAATAAATACAGTAAACCGTAATAAGACACAATTAGATATGCAATCGGCTTTTAAAAAGCAATAAAGCCAAAAGGTAAACCCTTTTTGAAATTGAATTCCCTGGACTAATAAAAACGTGTATTTTTTCTGCATAATCGTTCGTGGAGGTGATAAGAATAAAGACACATCATTCGCTTGACAACGACTACTAAACAAATGTAGCGATTAAACAATCGGTTACTAGTTTATGGACATGTACTAGCCACGTAAAAGCGTGTGTCTAATTAATAAAATAATAAATCGTAGCGTAGTCCAAAAAAACAAGATACATTCAAAGTAATTTTACTTTTTTTTTTGCACAAAGTAGCTCGTCAGCGGTAAAATAATGACTGATATTTGATAACGCCAATTTATATCGGAGTATTATCAATATAAACAGAATGCCGCCTATAATAAGAGAGCTCCCGATAAATGCTGTCCATAAAATGGTCTTTTTAAAGCAAGTGGGTTGTTACAAAAGTTTAAGAAACTTGTATATAAAATTTAAAATAAATAAGTATGAAGCAGAGATTCATTTGCTAAGTTATAAGATTTTATGGCACAAGCGTTCTAGGAAACCCCATTTGTTATTAGAAATTTGGTAGACTTCTTTTATACCCATAATATCTTAGACTTTTTATGTTAGCCGCCCTCGCAAATATTTATAATCGAAATGTCTACATTATATGATTATTGTTACCCAATTTCGACCATTTTACACATGAACTTTAGTTTACTATTGTATTTAGATGCTATAAAAAACCTTAACATTCGAATAGAACAAGTAGTTCCCATTTACCGAGCATCGGACTCACAACGTCAGGAATCGCCTCCAATTACCAACATGAGTGACAAGGAGAGACTTGTAAAGATTAAATAATGAAATCACCATTTGGGAAATTACTAATCATTGTGTTCTACATAATAGATCACACAGGAATGCGGCTCTACAATTGTGCAATCCGATGAGTGCTCATCCAAAAAGGATAATAAAGCAAAGTTGCCCTGGTACTTTGCGAGTGGTTTCCTGCTCTTCTGGGTGCTCCTCTTCTTTGCCGTGGTAATCCCCTTCCTCTATCGCTTGCCTACTGCCATGACCATGGAGGATGCGGATCAAAATGTTTTCATTGCGGAACGCGCCTATAAGGATCTTTACGGTCTCTCGAATATTGGTACCAAAATGGTCGGCAGCAAGGAAAATGAGGTCGAAGCTGTTGAGTTTCTGCTGCAGAAAATTAATCAAATCAAGGAGGACTCCCTCAAGGATTACTTTGACATAGAAGTCGATTTATCACAGGCCTCGGGTGCATTTATTTACTCGGGTCTGCTGAACATGTATCAGGGCGTACAAAATATTGCTGTCAAACTGAGTCCCAAGAACAGTACGAATCAGAATTATCTGCTGGTTAACAGTCACTTTGATTCCAAGCCGGTTACTCCGTCGGCTGGAGATGCTGGCTTCATGATTGTCGTTATGATGGAAGTTCTGCGCGTGATGGCGACCACAAAGCAAACCTTTGAGAATCCCATTGTGTTTCTCTTTAATGGAGCTGAGGAAAGCTTCTTGCTGGCGTCTCACGGCTTCATGACTCAACACAAATGGGCACCCAATTTAAAGTGAGAATTATCTACATTTTTGTTGACTTAGTAACTCAATACTTAATTTAACTGCAGGGCCTTTGTCAATCTCGATGCTGCTGGCAGCGGCGGACGCGAACTTCTGTTTCAGAGTGGACCCAATCATCCCTGGCTCGTGGATGTAAGTTTAACTATCAAAATAGCCTTTAGATAAAATATATTTAGTACATTTTTCTTTACAGTACTACAGCAAATATGCCAAACATCCATTTGGTTCCACTTTGGCTGAGGAAATTTTCCAATCCGATGTGCTGCCCTCTGATTCCGATTTCAGAACTTTCAAACGCTTCATGCCAGGTAAGTTTAGTTAATATTTAGTATACGAAACAGCGTAAAATATCTTTCTCTAGGTTTGGATATGGGCCAGGTCATGAATGGCTACATATATCACACCAAATACGATACCATCGATGTGATTCCCCGTGAATCATTTCAAAATACGGGCGATAACGTGCTCAGTTTACTCCGTGGACTATCGAATGCAACGGAATTGCGCAATATAGAGGTATAAAATGATTATCATAAAGCAGTTCTTGATAAATCATATAACCATTATGATTTATAGGCACACAAGACCGGAAACGCGGTATACTTTGACTTCCTTGGACTCTACTTCTTCCACTACTCGGACTCTACTGGAAGATCCTTAAACATTGGATTTGCTGTAACTGCCCTCGTTCTAGTTCTGATTTCCATGTGGCGCATGTCTGCTGTTTCCCAAGTCTCAATTTGCAGTGTGATCTGCACTTTTATTATAGTGTTGATTGTCCAGTTTATAAGCTTCGCGCTGGCACTTGTGCTGCCAGTTGTAGTGGCCAATTGGATGGACTCCTTTGGACTGTCCTTGACCCACTTTAGCAATTTGTTAATGGTAATCGGCTTGTATGTGTGCCCCTCACTCATTGGTCTCAGTCTGCCCTTGACCATGTACTACAGTCTTCATCGCACTGTAAGTTTCTTCTTCTTGTCCATAAATTGGGTTTTTCCTAAAAAATACTTTTATTAATATTTATTTACAGACTAAAATCTCAGCCGCTTACCACGTTCAAATGGCTTTGCATGGCCAGGCCGTTATTCTGGCTATAATAATTCTTCTGCTGACTTCAATGGGTATCCGTTCGTCGTATATTTTCCTCATACCTCTTGTGTTCTACGTACTCGCCTTGGCCTTTAATCTGATGACCATTTTGCATGATCTGGGCTACGCCTGGACTGGTTTAATTAAAGTGACCCAGATCATTCCTTTCCTTTCAAGCAGCTATCTCTTCTGCATGTTCATTGTGGTGCTGACACCGATGACGGGACGTTCAGGCAGTGCCGTGAATCAGGACATTTACATTGCAGTCCTGTCAGCTCTGGGCACAGTTTTATCGTTTGGTTTCTTGGTAAGTTTATTCATAGTTTTCCCAACGAAATGATTATTAGATTTCTCCTTTTTAAAGGTACCGCTGATCAACACTTTCCGCAGACCAAGTCTGGTGATTTTCTCCCTGTTGATCACAACTGCTCTCGCTATTTACCTGGCCAGCAGCACACAGATCGGCTTTCCATACAGAGCAAAGACAAGTGGCCACAGAGTTTCATACTTGGTGGGTGTGAAAATAGTTTCTTCCGAAGAAAATCTTTAATATCTAAAAACCTTTCAGCACGTGCGTAATAAGTTCTACGAGTACGACGGTTCTCTAAGCAAGGACGAGTCTGGTTACATGTTTAGTTATCAGGATCGGCGAGAAGAGCAAGCACTCAAGGGCACCAATGTAGATCTCACAGGTTTGTATAGCATAAAAGAGCAGTGCTATACCCGTATGATGTGCGGCATGCCCCTGTTTGATTTCCGCTTTGTGGACAATCGATATCAGAGCAAATTTCTACCACGAGAGGAACCTATTATACCGCCAGGTGTTACTGAATTGGATTTGATAAGCAGAAATGTGATAAACACTACAACAATACGCTTTGAGTTCAAAATGACGGGACCTGCCCAAATGAACTTGTTTATTCAACCCTATGAAGATGTGAAGATTACCAACTGGTCGTTTCTGCTGGAATACCTGGAGAAACCCCCAGCTTATCCACTGTCCTATCACATTTGCTTCAACTACGGTGTTGATAGCACACCGCTGAGCTTTTTCCTAGAACTTACGGTAAGAATTTTCAGAATTCCCTTTATCTTTATTTAATAATAACTCTTGATTTACTTTCCAGAAATCAAATGGCAACTTTAAGGTTCCCCTCTTCCAGTTGGGCGTCTCTGGGCATTACATTGGCTACAAACATGATGAGGAAAGTGAAAAATTCGCCTCCACATTCCCCTCCTACGTCATTCTGGCCGACTGGCCATCCTCATATGAAAGATATATATTTTAAGTACTAGTATAGCAATAAAGAAATTATTTTTAGTTAGTAAAAAAAAGTCCAGCAATATTTCACTTGAATTGGTTTATGGGTTGTGGTCAAGAATTCGGGAATTAACGCGTTGGTTCCGCTACTAACAATGATTAATATTAATTTCCTATTTTATAACAGTCTGAATCACAAATGTTATTATGCGCTGATTATCGAAAATATATGAAATTAGTTTTTATGAGCAGATTGTTAAGTTTTATGCCTACTTTTACGTATGTACAATCTGCGTAGTTATTGATAAAGATAATATCATTTCGTAAAGTGCTTTGAACTATGGTCAAGATATTGTTTTCGATTTCTTTTGGAAAAAACCCTTTTTGGCTATTTTGCTTTGATTATGTAATTGATAATGACCGATTCTTAGAAACCGTTTATAGTGTTTAGAAGCTTCTAGTTTGTAATTCTGAAAGTCTATAGTAAAATGATTTTTGTCTACAAATTCCGAATGAAGTTCTGTTGAAGGGGAAGTACAACTTTTTAGAATTATGGCTATTACCTTATTTTTTATAGCACAGTAAAGCGCCACACTTCATTTAAATTAACTAAATTACACTATTTATTTCCAACGTAATTTAATTGTGTTTACAACTGTTTTTCTAGTATTTTATTTTATTTGTAATGCGTCACAAGATGCTTGTTTATTGGCCACGAACTACCCTCGGTTTTTCAATTATCAGCCAAAATTATTATATGACCCGTGTTCGAATTTATTTGTATCGATAACTAAATTGGTATCATAATTTTCTTTATCCAAAAAATTTATGATTTAGTTTCCTTACAACTATAAAAGCAGTCTCCAGTTGCTTTGATCAGCAGTTCGCATTTGGAAAACCTCGGATTCACTTCTAAAATGGATGATACGGAGAAGCTTGTAAGGATACAAAATAAAATATATCCAAATTTAGTTAATTTAGATATATACTATTCAGATTACGGCTGGCTATTGCCAAGTGTCCAGATGTGAACCCGGAAAGAAGCAGGAGAAGAAAGTCCCTTGGTTTTTGGCAACCGGATACATGCTATTCTGGGGACTTCTCTTCTTCGCCGTGGTGGTACCCCTCTTGTATCGTCTACCCAAGGCAATGACCATGGAGGATGCCGACAAAAATATATTTATTGCGGAACGTGCCTATAAAGATCTAAATACCTTATCGAATATTGGCACCAAATTGGTCGGCAGCAAGGAAAACGAGGTCGAAGCTGTTGAGTTTCTGCTAAAAGAACTCAATAAAATCAAGGAGAACTCGCTCAAGGATTATTTTGATATAGAAATCGATTTATCTCAATCCTCAGGAGAGTTTACATACGCTCATCTGGTTCTCTTTTACCAAGGAGTGCAAAATATAGCTGTGAAATTAACCCCTAAGAATTGCACCAGTGAGAATTATTTGCTGGTTAACAGTCACTTTGATTCGAAGCCGTTTACTCCATCGGCTGGAGATGCCGGATCCATGATTGTCGTTATGTTGGAAGTTCTGCGTGTTATGTCAACCACGAAGCAAACCTTTGAACATCCTATAGTGTTCCTGTTTAATGGAGCAGAGGAAATCTATTTGCTAGCCGCTCATGGCTTTATGAAGGACCACAGATGGGCGCCCCATTTAAAGTGAGTTTCATTAAAATTACTGTCTAAATAACATTATTTTATTGCTAATTAAATTTTAGGGCCTTCGTCAACCTCGATTCCGGTGGTACCAACAGCCGAGAAGTATTAGTTCAAAGTGGACCTGGTCATGCCTGGCTGCTTGATGTAAGACCTCTCTATAACTTTCCTTAGCAGTATTTAAAACTTATACCCTTCTTTAAAGTACTATAACAAATATGCAAAGAATCCCTTTGCAACCATTTTGGCTACAGAAGTATTTGAATCTGGTCTTATTCCATCGGATTCGGACTTTACAATCTTCGAAAATTATATGCCAGGCTTGGGTATGGCTGAGATGCTTAACGGTTACATTTACCACACAAAGTATGATACCATTGACTTAATCTCCCACGAATCCCTACAAAGCACTGGCGATAATGTCCTGAGTCTGGTTAGAGGTTTGGCTAATGCCACTGAGCTGCGAGATCCAGAGGTAAAAAAGCTTAACAAACTAATTGAAATTTTATTAAGCAAATCTTTTTGTAGGCTTATAACAATGGCAACGCTGTGTTCTTTGATTTCCTGGGCCTCTACTTCATTTATTATTCGGAATCCACTGGAGAATCCCTGAATTTGGGGATTGCTAGCACTGCTCTTCTGCTAGTTCTGATTTCTATGTGGAGAATGTCAGCGGTGTCCCACGTTTCAGTGTGTCAAGTGATACTACGTTTTATCCTGGTCATAATGATTCAGCTAACAGCAGTCGTGCTCGCAGTTTTGCTTCCTTTGGCCGTGTCCTCTGTAATGGACTCATTTGGACTATCATTGACCTATTACAGCACCCCACTGCTAATAATCGGTTTATATGTGTGTCCCTCACTTATTGGCCTCAGTTTGCCCATAATTATGTACTACAATCTTCAACGCTACGTAAGCTGCAACGCAATACAAATTTTCATCCTTAATAATTCCTTTCTTCCTTCTTTCCAGAATAAAATTTCCAGCTCTTACCATTTGCAATTGTCGCTGCACAGTCAGTCCGTCATTCTGGCCTCCATTGTCATCGCCCTAACTTCTTTGAGCATTCGCTCTACTTATATCTTTGTTGTTCCTCTGCTTTTCTACGTTCTTTCGCTGGCTTTTAATCTGCTGACTCCTCTGCATGATCGTGGCTATGCATGGACAGCTCTGCTGAAGCTGTGCCAGATTATTCCTATGCTGTATAGTAGCTATATAATGTATTTCTTTATTGTGGTGCTGACTCCCATGGGAGCAAGAGCAGGAAGTGCCTTCAATCGGGATCTCATTATAGCTGGCCTAGCAGCTTTGGGCACGATTCTCTCCTTTGGGTTTTTGGTAAGAATAAAAGAATACTATTCTCTTTTTAACTTGATTCAAGATCATTCCTTTTCTGCCATATCTTTAGGTTCCGCTGATCAACACTTTCCGCAGACCTAGCCTTGTGATATTCTTCCTTTTGAGTACTACAGTGCTCTCTTTGTTCCTGGCCAGCAGCACACAAATGGGATTCCCGTTCCGTCCGAAGACAAGTGGTCAAAGAGTTGCCTACTTGGTGAGTATACATCACCAGCTATATCTACCCAAAATTTTATTAATATATATCTTACAGCACGCCAGAAATCGGTTCTACGAGTACGATGGTTCACTCAGCAAGGACGAGTCTGGTTATCTGTTTCTATATCAGGATCGCCGTAAGGAAACCGTATTAAAGGGCACTAATGTCGACTTAACCGGCCTCGTTAACATAAAACCGAGATGTGAGAAGCATATGATGTGCGGTGCGCCGCTATATGATTACCGTTATGTGGAGCAACGTGAGGAGAGCAGTTGGATGCCTCGATCGATTCCCGTTGTGCCGCCAGGAGTCACTACCTTGGAGTTATTAAGCAAAACTGTAGTAAATTCCACTCACTGTCGATTTGAGTTCAGTTTGTCAGGTCCTGCGCAAATGAGTCTATTCATGCAGACCTACGAGGACGCGGAGATTACCAACTGGTCGTTCTTGATGTCCTACCTCAAGAATCCTCCACCGCATCCTCTATCCTATCACATATACATAAATTACGGCATAGACAGTTCGCCTATAAAGTTCTTCGTAGAGATTACGGTGAGTTTAGCTTAAACTTTTTTAATATTCTATAAATTTTAAATATTTTCCATTTACAGAAAGCTAATGGCGACTTTAAAGTGCCTCTGTTTCAATTGGGAGTTTCTGGGCACTATATAGGCTACAAGACTGACGCGGAAACCGAAAAGTTTTCTAAAACTTTTCCCTCCTTTGCTATACAAGCCGATTGGCCAGCCTCATACGAAAGATATATCTATTAAGCATGTTCACACAAATAAAGAAAGAATTTATAGCCTATCCGTATCAAAAAATTGTTTCAACCCTCGCTATTATAATCATCAACGAGACTTATTATATGATCTTGGTTTTGCCATATCAAAATTTATGATTATATTTATTTTTGAGGCAATTAATGAAATAGCACCATAATTTAAACTCAGACAAACTATATTAAAAAGCTATCGACAGCTCCTTTGTTAAGGTAGTTATCAATTGGCAAAGCTGCTTTGTACCAACGATATATCTTTTAACTCTAAGATAAGTAATCGTTAATTTATAAATAAATAAAAATTGTCTAACAAATAACTCAGTCGACTTTCCTCCGTGTTTATTTTGGATACTAGAAGCTCGATTATTTTTTAATTGTTTCCAAAGGCGGCAAATCAATCAAAATAAATGATTGACCATAATTCTTATCAGTTGATAACTGGTTTGCCAAATGCTGACGCTATCAGTAACTAGTACAAGTGTTAGATAACGACGTGATTACAATTTAATTGATGTTGTTAAATTAATAAATTCTTTTACACGTGCTGCTTGTATATCACATAAAAAGATTTACTTTAACTCAGATGCATCTCCAAAGAAATCCAGATTATAGAAATACTTCAAAATTTATGTTTTTAGCAAACTTACAGTCTAATTTCATTAAATACGGAACTTGATTTCAGTACTATACGTTTGGTTATTTGTTTTATCAAAGAATTTATCATTGCCTTGTTTTATCACATTTATCTTCATTGTCCAATTAAGTTGTTTTTACCGTTTTTATAACTCCACCTTTGACTGGAACAAATAGTGTTCTATTCGTTGTCAGACATTAGTTGATGTTTGGAAAGCCCTAATGTCACTTCGCTTATAGAAAAAATAATGGATATCAAGGAAAAACTGGTAAGGACTCCTGCTAAGATATAGGAAGTTACAGTTCTGTAAGTTTATATATACGTTACAGTTACGCGATGAATCGGTTGAAGCTCCTCGTAGTGCTCCCGCTAAGGAGCCCCAAGCAAAGTTTCCCTGCTTCCTGGCTGGAGGATTCCTGCTGTTTTGGGTACTCCTCTTTTTCGCTGTAGTAATACCCTTATTCTATCGACTACCCACGGCTGTTACAATGGAGGATGCAAATAAAAACGTATTCATTGCGGAACGTGCCTACAAAAATTTATATACTTTATCCAATATTGGCACCAAATTAGCTGGAAGTCCACAAAATGAAATTGAGGCTGTTAATTTTATTATGAATGAAGTGACGCAAATTCAAAAAGACCGACTTGAGGAGTATTTCGATTTAGAAATTGATTTATCACGTCACTCTGGTGAATTTGAGTCATTCACAAAAATTGCCAAGTATCAAGGAATTCAAAATGTCGTCGTTAAATTGTCTCCCAAGAACAGCAGCAGTGAAACATATCTCCTAGTTAACAGTCACTTTGACTCCAAACCAGCAACTCCATCGGCTGGTGATGCAGGATTCATGATAGTTACAATGCTGGAAGTATTACGAGTTATTGCCACAACAAAACAACCAATCGAACATCCGATCGTCTTCCTGTTCAATGGCGAGGAAGAAGGAGAACTGTTAGCTACTCATGGCTTTATCACTCAACATAAATGGGCGCCTTTCTGCAAGTTGGTAACTATCACACCTTAACACGCTCTCCGACTGATCAAGTTTCATTATAGAGCACTCGTTAACCTCGATGCAGCAGGCAGTGGAGGACGGGATGTTCTGTTTCAAACTGGTCCCAATCATCCATGGCTTGTTGAAGTAAGTATCGAAAGGGAATTTATTTAAAACAAATCTACATCAATTTAATTCAACAGTACTACAAGAAGTACATAAAACACCCCTTCGCTGCAACCTTAGCTGAGGAGGTTTTTCAAGCGGGTATAATTCCATCGGACACAGATTTTAGACAGTTCAGGGATTACGGAAATATTCCAGGTAATTTATAGGATTTGATAAATTTCATAATACACTTACTGGAATATCTTATTTCAGGCTTGGACATGGCCCAGTGTATTAACGGTTTCGTTTATCACACCAAGTACGACACCATCGATGTCATTCCCCGAGAATCCCTGCAGAACACAGGAGAAAATGTTCTCAGCCTGGTTAGAGGTTTGGCCAACGCAACAGAATTGCGTGATACAGAGGTAAGAGCAGAATTTCAAATTGTAAATCCTTTATATCTGTTGTTATATGAAATTATAGGCTCACAAGACCGGACACGCTGTCTACTTTGACTTCCTGGGACTCTACTTTATTCACTATTCAGAGGAAACAGGAAAATCCTTGAACTTTGGCGTTTCTGTAGCTGCTCTTCTTTTAGTTATTATTTCAATGTGGAGAATGGCTGCTTTTTCCCACGTATCAATTTGTTATGTGATCAGTTGGTTTAGTATGGTGTTTGTGATCCAAATTATTTCATTTGTTCTTGGATTAGTTCTACCAGCAGTCGTGTCTTACGTAATGGATTCCATCGGACTCTCTATGACTTACTATAGTACTCCGTTGCTAATAGTCGGGTTGTATGTGTGTCCTTCACTTATCGGACTCAGTTTACCTATAACTATCTACTACAGTCTTCAGTGCAATGTAAGTTCATTCCAATCCTTAGTTATCTTTACTTTTATAATTTTCCTTTACATTATTAGCATAAATTCTCAGCTTCATACCATCTTCAGTTGGCCTTGCACAGCCAGGCGATAATCTTGGCTCTAATAACCATTGCTGGCACTAGTTCAGGCTACCGATCTTCCTATGTTTTTATGATTCCACTTATTTTCTACGTCGCTTTTCTGGCTCTAAGCCTCATGACTCCTCTACACGATCAAGGCTTAGCTTGGATAGGATTATTAACAGCGAGTCAGATTATTCCATTCCTGTGCAGTAGCAACGTCGTCTATAATTTCATTGTGGTACTGACTCCAATGGGAGGACGTGCTGGCAGTAGTGCCAATCGGGATTTGTATATTGCAGCCTTGGCAGCTGTAGGCACTGTGCTTTCCTTTGGGTTCTTGGTAGGAGATCATTCCTTTAGATCAACTCAGTTATTGATTTATCTCTTCTACATTAGGTGCCACTGATCAACACTTTCCGTAGACCTAGCCTAGTAATACTCGCTCTACTGGGAACCACAGTGCTCTCTATCTTTTTGGCTAGTAGCACACAGCTGGGATTCCCATATAGACCCAAAACCAGTGGACAGCGAGTTGCATACCTGGTAGGTACAAGTTTCAGTTACCTTTTCCATCTTTTAAATGTTTAACGTTTCAGCACGTTAGGAACAAGTTCTACGAATACGACGGGACTCTCAGCAAGGATGAGTCTGGTTACCTATTCAACTTTCAAGACCGACGTGAGGAGACTCCCCTTTTAGGTACAGAGTTAAACTTGACTGGGCTGACCAGCATGAAGTCTAGATGTGAAAAGTACATGGTATGCGGAATGCCATTGTACGAATATGGCTATTTCGATAACCGTTTCTATACAAAATGGCTGCCTCGATTGGAACCTATTGAACTACCAGAAACTGCAAAGTTGGAATTACTTAGCAAGAAGATTATTAATTCCACCACTTGTCGTTTTGAGTTCAATTTAACTGGACCCTCACACAAGAATCTGTTCATTGAACCCTACGAAGATGTTAAAATAAGTGACTGGTCCTTCCTAAGGAGCTACTTAGAACACCATCAAATGCCAACATTTCGCATTTCAATAACTTCTGGCATTGATAACTCACCAGTCAACTTTTTTATAGAGATTTCGGTATGAAGACTTCATTTTTGCGTAGTTATATAGTAAAACTAAACACGTTCCTCTTTATCCACAACTAGAAACCAAACGGGGATTTTGAAGTGCCTCTTTTCCAGCTGGGAGTCGCTGCACATTACATTATGACTGAGGGAGATGCTCTAAGTAAGGAATTAGCCTCCAAGTTTCCCTCATATTCTATTCTGATTGAATGGCCTGCTTTATACCAAAGATTTATATATTAACAAGAATGAAAGTGTACTAAATAATTTTTTTAAAAAAAATAACAAATAAAGTTTCTAATATAAATATAAAATTTTTGTACTTTTGACATTTGTAATAAATATTTTCTATTATAAGACCTTTCAAACCTTTGTCTATCTATAATTAAAGTCTATTTTAGATTATTTTTTATGCCTTAATTATTTCATAAAACACTTAAATACTTCAATCAAACGTAACTTTTTATCCAATTCACGTCTTTATGATAGAATTTTGATTACTTCGCCATTTGAGTGGTAAGAAATTCGACATCAAAGACCAAAAGAAATCAGTTGTAGTTTGGAGCGCCCTGATAATAGATCGTTAAAAGTTATTACCAAAAAGACAGAATGGGCGTCAAGGAGCAACTTGTAAGGAGCTCAAATCAATTAAATAATTGTATAACAAAATATTTAATACAATATTTTAGTTAACGGACGAGTCTGTTGAAGCTTCCAAGGGAGCTTCGAAGGAAAGCCATGGAAAGTTACCCTGGTACTTGGCCGGTGGATTCCTGTTGTTCTGGGGAATTCTCTTCTTTGCGGTGGTTATACCATATTTCTATCGGCTACCAACGGCACTTACAATGGACGATGCAGGGAAAAATGTTTTTATTGCGGAACGTGCCTATAAAAATCTAAACACTTTATCAAATATTGGCACCAAATTAACGGGAAGTCCAGAAAATGAAATTGAGGCTGTTAATTTTATTATGAATGAAGTGACACAAATTCAGCAGGATCGCATTGAGGAGTATTTCGATTTGGAAATTGATTTGGCACGACACTCTGGAGGATACCGAGCAGGTTCAAGACTATCCGTGTATCAAGGAATTCAAAATGTTGTGGTTAAATTGTCACCCAAAAACAGCACAAGTGAAACCTATCTCCTAGTTAACAGTCACTTTGATTCCAAACCTGCTACTCCATCTGCTGGTGATGCAGGATTCATGATTGTTACAATGCTGGAAGTGTTACGGGTTATTGCAACCTCGAAGCAACCTATCGAACACCCAATTGTATTTCTGTTTAACGGAGATGAGGAAGGAGGTCTGATAGGATCTCATGCATTCGTTACACAACACAAATGGGCTCCTTTCTGCAAGTAAGCGTTTATCTAAAAACTAACTAATAAATTTGCAATAAGGACTACCTATTTAATTATTGCCATAACAGAGCTCTTGTCAATCTCGATGCTGCTGGCAGTGGAGGTCGTGATATCCTATTTCAAACTGGTCCAAATCATCCATGGCTAGTGAATGTAAGTAATTTGGCAATAATAATCGAACTTCATTAAATTAATCAATTTTCCAGTACTACAAAAAATACAACAAACATCCCTTTGGCACAACCCTGGCTGAGGAAATATTCCAAGCGGGCATTATTCCATCGGACACAGATTTCAGACAGTTTAGGGATTATGGAAATATTCCAGGTATTTAAGAAAAGTGTTCAGGAAATCTGCTCATTTTATAATGACATTAACTAAAGGTTTGGACATGGCTCAGTGTTTCAATGGGTTCGTATATCACACCAAGTACGACACCATCGATGTCATTCCCCAAGAATCCCTGCAGAACACAGGAGACAATGTTCTCAGCCTGGTTAGAGGATTGGCCAACGCCACAGAATTGCGCAATACTGAGGTAAGAGCAGAATTTTAAATTGTTAACCATTTTAATCTAATGTTAAATTAAATTATAGGCTCACAAGACTGGACACGCTGTCTACTTTGACTTCCTGGGACTCTACTTCTTCCACTATTCTGAGGAAACCGGAAAATCCTTGAACTTTGGCGTTGCTGGAGCTGCTCTTCTTTTAGTTCTAGTTTCAATGTGGAGAATGGCTGCTATTTCCCACGTATCAATTTGTTATGTGATCAGTTGGTTTAGTTTAGTGTTCGTGATCCAAATTATTTCATTTTTGCTCGGACTTGCTCTTCCAGCAGTGGTATCTTATGGAATGGACTCCATTGGTCTATCAATGCCTTTCTTTAGTACTCCTTTGCTAATAGTCGGGTTGTATGTGTGTCCCTCACTTATCGGACTCAGTTTACCTATAACTATCTACTACAGTCTTCAACAGAACGTAAGTTTATCATATTCGATGGTTGTTTCTAGAATTTTCCAACTTTTCTCTCTTTCTAGAAAAAAATCTCAGCTTCATACCATCTCCAGTTGGCCTTGCATAGCCAGGCTGTAATCTTAGCTGCTCTAGCCATTGCTGGCACCGTGTTAGGCTTTCGATCTTCGTATATTTTTGTGATTCCACTTCTTTTCTATGTCATTTCTTTGGCACTTAACATGATGACTCCTCTACACGATCAAGGCTTAGCTTGGATGGGATTATTGAAAGCGAGTCAGATTATTCCTTTCTTGTGCAGTAGCTATGTCGTCTATATATTCATTGTGGTGCTGACTCCAATGGGAGGACGTGCTGGCAGTAGTGCCAATCGGGATTTGTATATCGCTGCCTTGGCAGCAGTAGGAACTGTGCTTTCCTTTGGGTTCTTAGTAAGTAATCATTTAACTTGATCATTTTAGGTATTATTTAATCAGTTTTATTTTTAGGTGCCACTGATCAACACTTTCCGTAGACCTAGCCTAGTAATACTCGCTCTACTGGGAACCACTGTGCTCTCTATCTTTTTGGCTAGTAACACACAGCTGGGATTTCCATATAGACCCAAAACCAATGGCCAGCGAGTTGCCTACTTGGTAGGTACAAGTTTTATTAACACTATTCTTCCTTTTTAAAGTTTTAAATTTCAGCATGTTCGGAACAAGTTCTACGAATACGACGGGACTCTCAGTAAGGACGAGTCTGGTTATCTATTCAACTTTCAAGACCGACGTGAGGATAAAGATTTAAAATTGACTGGTTTAACCAGCATGCAGTCTAGATGTGAAAAGTACATGGTGTGCGGAATGCCATTGTACGAATATGGCTTTTTCCAAAACCGTCTTAATACAAAATGGTTGCCACGTTTGGAACCCATTGAACCTCCAAAAACAACCAAGTTGGAGTTAATCAGCAAAAAGATAATTGATTCTACCACATGCCGTTTTGAATTTAACTTAACTGGTCCCTCACACATGGGCTTATTCATTGAACCCTACGAAGATGTGATTATAAGTGACTGGTCCTTTGTAAAAAGCTACCTAGAGGATCCTCCAACACATGCATTTACTATATCAATCACATACGGCATCGATGACTCACCCGTGAACTTCTTCCTGGAATTTTCGGTATGAAATACACGAGTTCTATATCCTTAGTTCTCTTGTAAACTAATTGAATAATCATTTCTTCCAAAACTAGAAACCAAATGGGGATTTCGAAGTGCCTGTATTCCAACTGGGAGTTGCGGGGCACTACATTATGAGTGAGGGAGACGCCCTAAGTAAGGAATTCGCTGCCACATTCCCTGCTTACTCCATTCTGGTTGAATGGCCTGCTTTATACCAAAGATTTATATATTAACTTGGCTTATATAATAAGATTTAATTGTCAGTTCATATCAAATAAATAAATAACGGTTGCACACATGTAATGCAAACTACGTACTTCATACTCACTAACTCACTCGCTAAGTAATTCAAATAATAAAACTTTGTATTCATTCGGATTCCAAATGCTCAAACGAATTCAATTTTCTAATGTTTACTTATTTACACATGTGACATTTGCCATAAATCTTTTAATAAATCGGTGAGTAACGTTTGGATATCAGAAACCAAATTGATTTCTGATTGTTTCTAACAGCGATTGCATGTCAAACTAAATAATAAACCATAATTCTTATCAAGCGATAGCTGGAAGTAAATAAATGCAAACGTGGTCAACTGTAAAACACTCGAGTTATCACCAGATAGTACTTGTGACTATGATTATAAATTGGTGGAGATATTTCGATTAATGATCAGCAGAAGTCTTGAATTCTATTGAGCTGTATCGCTTTAAAAATGTTTATAAGTTCATCGTTTTATTCCTTCGAACTCGTGTCGTTTAAAAGTTATTATTTTATTTCATATAAATTTTTATATCTAAATCATTTTATTGTCCAATTAAATACTTCCATAAAACGTACACTTTTATCCAACTAGCCTTCTAACGGCACAGTTTTTACTACTCTGGTGAAAAATTCGCTACACAATGGAATCAGTTGTTATTTGGAGGGCCATGAGAGCCACTCGCTAATAAGTGACACAGAATGAGTAAAATGGGCTTCAAGGAGCAGCATGTAAGGAACTCAAAGCAGTTAAATTACTCTATCATTTTTAATTAATAATTTTTAGTTAACGGATGAATCCGTGGAAGCTTCTAAAAACATAACTACAAAGAAAGTCGAGGCTAAGTTACCCTGGTACTTTGCTGGAGGATTCCTGCTTTTCTGGGGACTCTTGTTCTTTGCCGTAGTTATCCCCTTGTTTTATCGCCTACCAACGGCTCTGACAACAGAGGACGCAAATAAAAACGTTTTTCTGTCGGAGCGAGCCTACAAAAATCTATATACTCTTTCTAACATTGGAGTTAAATTAACTGGCTCTGAGAACAATGAAGTTCAGGCTGTAAACTTTATACTAAGTGAACTAGAAAAGATTAAGGAAGATCTTCAGGATGAGTTGTTTGATTTGGAAACGGATCGTTGGCAAACATCTGGTACATTCATCCTGAACACACTCAGAATTTATCAAAACGTTCAGAACGTTGTCGTTAAACTGTCCCCCAAAAACAGTAGCAGTGAAACTTACCTTCTGGTCAATAGTCACTTCGATTCAGTCTCCGGTCCGGGTGCCGGTGATGCCGGTTTTATGGTAGTTGCTATGCTGGAAGTCCTACGAGTTATTGCAACATCAAAACAGCCAATTGAACATCCAAGCGTCTTCCTTTTCAATGGAGCTGAGGAAGGCGGACTCTTGGCCTCTCATGCATTTATTACACAACACAAATGGGCGCCTTTCTGCAAGTAAGTTTGAACTTGACTTAACAACGTAAAATAAAATCTTATCTTACTAAACTTACCGTAGAGCCGTGGTCAATCTGGATGCAGCTGGCAGTGGAGGTCGCGATATCCTCTTTCAAACTGGTCCGAATCATCCATGGTTAGTGAATGTGAGTATCCTGGAATGTATTAAAAAAATGCTTTTTATTATTTAATCTCCATTTAACAGTACTACAAGAAATATATTAAACATCCCTTTGGTACATCGATTGCTGAGGAAATATTCCAAGCTGGCCTTATTCCATCGGACACAGATTTCAGACAGTTTAGGGATTACGGAAAAATACCAGGTATAATAGTAAACATGTCCACGAATTTTTCTAATATTATAATTATAACGAACTATAGGTTTGGACATGGCCCAGTGTATAAATGGATTCGTGTATCACACCAAGTATGACACCATCGATGTGATTCCCCGAGAATCCCTGCAGAATACAGGAGACAATCTTCTAGGCTTAGTACGAGGATTGGCAAATGCCACGGAATTGCGTGATACTGAGGTAAGAGCAGAATTGCAAATTGTGATTCATTTTAAACTGGTATTTAATTAAATTATAGGCTCACAAGACTGGACATGCTGTCTACTTCGACTTCCTGGGACTCTACTTCTTCCACTATTCTGAGGAAACCGGAAAATCCTTGAACTTTGGCGTTGCTGTAGCTGCTCTTCTTTTAGTTCTAATTTCAATGTGGAGAATGGCAACAATATCCCGAGTTTCAATTTGCTATGTGATCAGTTGGTTTATTCTAGCAATCGTGATGCAAATCATTTCCATCGCTTTTGGCCTTTGCCTACCCTTATTGGTTGCGAATGGAATGGATTCCATGGGACTATCATTGACTTACTATAGCACTCCTTTGTTGATTATTGGGTTATACGTGTGTCCCACTCTTATTGGACTCTGCTTACCTATGACTATCTACTATTGCCTTCAGCGTAACGTAAGTTCTTTATAATTCTTTGGAAGGTTTCCAATATTTTCTAACTTCTATTTCTATATAGGACAAAATTTCAGCTTCATACCATCTCCAGTTGACCCTACACAGTCAGGCTGTAATCTTGGCACTTCTAGCAATAGCAGGCACCGTCTTAGGCTTTCGATCTTCATTTATTTTTGTGATTCCACTTGCTTGCTATGTTATTTCCTTGGCTCTAAACCTCATGACTATTATGCACGATTTGGGTTATGCTTGGACAGGTCTATTGAAAATAAGTCAGATCATTCCTTTTCTGTACAGCAGTTATGTCTCCTACATCTTCATTGTGGTGCTAACTCCAATGGGAGGTCGTACAGGAACTATTGCAAATCGGGACACTTATATTGCCGGGTTGGCGGCTGTTGGAACAATTCTATCCTTTGGTTTCCTGGTAAGTTGTCTGTGTGTTAAACCTAACTAACCAATAATCGATGTCTCATATGTCAAGGTTCCACTGATCAACACTTTACGTAGGCCAAGTTTACTGATACTTGCTCTATTGTCAAGCACAGTCCTGACTTTCTTCTTGGCTAGTAACACACAGCTGGGATTCCCATATAGACCAAAAACCAATGGACAACGAGTTACTTTCCTGGTAAGTGCAATGCTCATCTCTTTATAATTTCGGACTTTGTAGAAGGTTTATATTTTAGCACGCTAGGAATAAGTTCTACGAATACGATGGTAACCTCAGCAAGGACGAGTCTGGTTACCTGTTCAGTTTTCAAGACCGACGTGACGAAGCCCCGCTACAGGGCACAAAGGTTAATTTGACTGGATTGGTCAGTATTGTATCAAATTGCCAACAGCATATGATGTGCGGCATGCCCTTGTTCACTTCAATGAGTGGATTAACTGCTAAATGGTTGGAACGATCGGAGCCCATTGAACCTCCAGGAGTATCCAAGTTGGAGTTGCTCAGCAAGACGATTATTAATTCCACCACTTGTCGCTTTGAGTTCAATTTAACTGGACCTTCCCATATGCATTTATTTATTCAACCTTATGAAGATGTGATAGTGAGTGACTGGTCCTTTATGAGGAGTTATCTTGACAATCTATCTACAAATCTAATTCGTGTTGTCGTCTCATACGGCAACGATATCAAACCTTTAAACTTCTTTATAGACTTTACGGTAAGGAAATCAAATTTTAAGTTATTCTGTATATTAACTGAAAACTTTTCTTAGAAACCAAATGGAGACTTCGATGTGCCATTATTCCAATTTGGAGTCTCAGCACATTACATTACAAACAAGGGAGATGCTCAAAGTCAGGAATTAGCTTCAACCTTTCCCTCTTTTACCAATTTGGAGAATTGGCCTGCTTTCTATCAGAGATTTATATATTAGCCTGGCTAAAATAGTTAGATTTATATGTGCTCAATATGGAAATATCTCTATAAAAATTAAATAAATCGTCTTGTGTCAGAGTAACAACTCGAGCCTTTTAAAAATTATTATTTTATGTCTGGAAATTTGTGAATATCTTAATTACTTTATTGCCTACTAAAATACTTCCATCAAACGTACATTTTTTATCCAATTAGCCGCTTTATGGAATAATTTCGGTTACTTCACCTCTCGACTGTTAAGAAATTCGATATCAATTAGCTAACGAAATCAGTTATTATTTGGAGGGCCATGATATCAGTTCGTTAAAAAGTTATAACCAAAAACAGAGAATGGGCTTCAAGGAGCAACTAGTAAGCAGTTAAAATTAATTAAATAACTTCATTAAATAATAAAACATTATTTAACAATAAATTGTAGTTGTCGGATGGCTCCGTCGAAGCTCCTAGAAATATGACTACCAAGAACAGCCATGCAAAGTTACCCTGTTACTTTGCTGGAGGATTTCTGGTGTTCTGGGGACTACTGTTCTTTGCCGTAGTAATCCCCTTGTTTTATAGACTACCAACGGCTCTCACAATGGAGGATGCTAATAAAAACGTGTTTATAACGGAACGAGCTTACAAAAATCTTTATACTCTATCCAATATTGGAGTCAAATTAACAGGCACTAAGGAAAACGAAGTACAAGCAGTAAACTTCATACTTAGTGAATTAGAAAAGATTAGGAATGATCTTCAGGATGAGTTATTTGATTTAGAAATTGACGTATCGAAAGCCTCTGGATCCTTTGCAATTAAAACATGGTTCAGAGTTTATCAAGGCATTCAAAACATTGCAGTTAAGCTGTCACCCAAAAACAGTAGCAGTGAAACTTACCTTCTTGTCAATAGTCACTTTGATTCAGTCTCCGGTCCGGGTGCCGGTGATGCCGGATTTATGATAGTCACGATGCTGGAAGTTCTGCGTGTTATTGCAACATCAAAACAACAAATCGAACATCCAATTGTCTTTCTTTTTAATGGAGCTGAGGAAGGCGGACTACAAGCATCTCATGCGTTCATTATGCAACATAAATGGGCACCTTTCTGCAAGTAAAATTTAAAAACATTAGCTTAATTTAAATTAAATGCTAAAAAACTAAAGTTTACTGTAGGGCCGTCATCAACCTTGATGCAGCTGGTACTGGAGGTCGCGACGTGCTATTTCAAACGGGTCCCAATCATCCATGGCTCGTAAATGTGGGTAATCTGAAATAAATTAAAGAATATCTTACATTACCGAACCTTTGTTCAACAGCACTACAAGAAATATATCAAACATCCCTTTGGTACATCGATTGCCGAAGAAATATTTCAATCGGGCATTATAACATCGGACACAGATTTTAGACAGTTTAGGGATTACGGAAAAATTCCAGGTAAATCAACTAAAATGCTGTTTGTTTCTTTTTGTAATTTAAACAATCTGTAGGCTTGGACTTGGCTCAGTGTATTAATGGGTTCGTTTACCACACCAAGTACGACACCATCGATATCATTCCCCGAGAATCTCTACAGAACACAGGAGACAATGTTCTTAGTCTAGTTCGAGGTTTGGCAAATGCTACTGAACTGTTTGATACGGAGGTAAGAACAGCATTATTTATACCACTTGATCTTATTAAAGCTATTTATTTAAAGGCTCACAAGACTGGACACGCTGTCTACTTTGACTTCCTAGGACTATACTTCTTTCACTACTCAGTGGCCACTGCCAAATTCTTAAACTTTGGCGTTTCTGTAACTGCTCTTGTTCTGGTTCTTGTTTCGATGTGGAGAATGTCTGCTGTTTCTCAGGTGTCAATTTGTTATGTGATCAGTTGGCTTATTCTAGTGATTGTGGTACAAATAATCTCCCTTGTGCTCGGACTTCTCCTTCCATTATTAGTTGCGACTGGAATGGACTCCAAGGGATTATCATTGACTTACTATAGCACTCCTTTGCTGATTATTGGGTTATATGTTTGCCCCTCACTTATTGGACTTAGCCTACCTATCACTTTGTATAACAGTGCTCAACAAAATGTAAGTTCATCTTAGATACATCTCTAAGTTGCTTTTTCTAACTTATCTTTCTTCTTAGGAAAAAATCTCAGCTCCTTACCATCTTCAGTTGGTTCTACACAGTCAGGCTGTGATCCTAGCTCTTCTAGCCATTGCTGGTACCACTTTAGGCTACCGATCTTCATACATTTTAGTTATTCCACTTGCTTGCTATGTCATTTCCTTGGCTCTCAACCTTATGACTGTACTGCACGATCTTGGCTATGGTTGGACAGGTCTCTTGAAAATAAGTCAGGTTATTCCCTTCCTATATAGCAGCTATATTGTGTATGTTTTAATTGTGGTGCTCACACCAATGGGAGGTCACAGTGGAAGTACCTCAAATCGAGACGTGTATATTGCAGTCTTGGCAGCTGTGGGAACCATTCTATCCTTTGGTTTCTTGGTACCACTGATCAACACGTTTCGCCGACCCAGTCTAGTGATTTTGGCTCTGATTGCCACTGCAGCTCTCTCCTTTTACTTGGCCAGCAGCACACAGCTGGGATTCCCCTACCGTCCAAAGACAAGTGGCCAGCGAGTTTCTTATTTAGTAAGTGTTTCTTTAAGCTTTTGGAACTCTCTTTTATAGTAATTACTCTTTAAACTTTCAGCATGTTCGCAATAAGTTCTACGAATACGACGGAGCTCTTAGCAAGGACGAATCTGGATACCTATTTAGTTTTCAGGATCGACGTTACGACACTCCATTGATGAACACAAAGTTTAATCTGACTGGTTTGGTCAATATAAAGTCAAATTGTGAAAAGCACATGATGTGCGGTATGCCAATGTACAAATACTTCAACGGCGACACGGTGAAATGGTTGCCCCGTTTGGAACCAATTGAACCCCCAGAAATAGCCAAGTTGGAGTTACTAAGCAAAACAATTGTTAACGCTACCACGTGTCGTTTTGAGTTCAACTTAACTGGCCCTCCCCATATGATTTTGTTCTTACAATCCTACGAAGATGTGGTGTTCAGTAACTGGTCCTTCTTGAAGAGCTATCTGGAAAATCCGCCCACAAATCCAATGCAAATTACTGTTGCTCATGGTGCCGACGATTCGCCTGTGAACTTCTTTTTAGAATGCTCGGTATGATTTACAAGACTTTCAAGTTATCTAATAGATTAACAAAAAATGATTTTCTTTTACACAAAACTAGAAACCAAATGGAGACTTTGAAGTGCCTCTATTCCAACTGGGAGTCTCTGCACATTACATTGCAAGTGAGGGAGACGCTCAAAGTAAGGAATTAGCTGCGACCTTTCCCTCTTATTCGATTTTGGACGAGTGGCCGGCGTTTTACCAAAGATTTATATTTTAACTTTTTGAAAATAAAGAATAACTATATATTTAAATGCTTAACTAACGAGTGTATCAGTCTGCTAGTTTTTTTTATATTGAGAGACATTTAAGTCAATTTCACACAATTTATTACAATTAGTCAAAGTAAATGGAAACCTTGTTAAATTGTACACGCAAAACCTTTCCCTAGTCGATTAAGTGACGTGATGCGATTCATTAGGACTTTCTCGGTACACGTAACATTGGTAATGACATTTAATTTGTTAACTGACCAGTTGCAAGCACTGCCCAGGAGAGCGCTGAACTCTGAGTACGCTGCTTTAGAGACTAGAAAATATTACGCAAAAGAGACACAAATTTCGACTTCTCGCGTTTAGAAAAGAGCGAAGAATATGTGTGTAATCTTAAAGAAATGGAATGCGGAGGCTGTTTTAATAAAATTAAGCAGTCTGCGAGATCAGTTGGATTGTTCTCGTTACGCAGAGATGTTTCGCACTATTCGAAGTCGCTTTGATGCTTGGCACAACAAGGTGTGGAAATATCAACGATGATAACGTCTTCAATTCCCCGAAAAGCACACACACCCCTCCATAAAGTGATAACTAATTTTGAATAGAACTTTAACCAAAGCACTGATAAATCGCCAAAATTTTCTTATCTACTTTAATTAGTGTTAAGTGTGCGGTTAAACGTGTTTCCAATTATAAAAACTAAATCATTATACGGCTGTGAAATTTATAAATATAAATTTGTTCAATAAAAGATTGAACTGGAAGAGTGTCGGGTATGCACGGCAAGAAAGTACCCAATGAGCACAAAAAGTTATAAAGCAGTTAAAGTATAATTAAAGCGTTAAACACTTTCAACTATTTGTTGTCTAACTGAAAGTGAAACTTGAAACACTTGGGTACAATCGTTTTATCACCGCGTGTTTGATTTTGTTTATACACACACACAAGCACTTTAATCAAAACATTTATTTTATTTACAAATACCATTTGGCTGTATAAAGAACGCCCCTGAACTGTCAATTTTAAGATCTAACATATGCTCCCAGTGTGGTATAATAAAAATTAGTTAAAAATCAATTTCGGAACAGGTGAAATTATCTAAGTGCTTGATTGGAAAAATCGGCTTCAATGGGTTAAACCCCAAAAGTTTTTGCAGACATAATAAATGGCGATAAGAGTGAAAAACGATGCTAGCAACAACGATTTCAAAGTTGGGGTGGGACCAGACTTATAAAAATATAACAAGAAATGATCTCATAAAAGTATTAAATATAAAAATATATTTTCAAAACTCATAAGTGTGTCTAATACAAATCAACTACAACTAATTGTGCCATAAACAAAAAGTTTTAGTATTAAAATCATAAAGTGTCGGTGATTATCAATAATTTGAATATGCAATGCAAATCTTATCTTTTATGTGATATGAATTTATATCGACAATTTTCGATATCATTTTATTTAGGCTCATTTTAAATTTATGTGCTCACACACACGCCACTTAACATCTGTCGTGGATCATAAAAAATATAACCTATAAAAGAAATCAACGATAATTCTACTCGTGTGGGGCATAAAGATTTTAATAAAATAATTGTCTCTAGGGACAATTAGGACTATTTTATATATTACCAATCATAATTTTCATATCAATACATATACTCCAAATTATGCTGTACAATCTGTACTTTATAATCTTATAACTTAATCTACTTGATCTGACGATTGACTTTGAGGGAAATAATGAAACTTTTTGAAACATAAATAAATTTTCATCGAAAACTTTCGTTATATGAATCAGATTTATATTTCTCTGTATCTAAAATGTGCCAATTTGGCACAATTATGCTTATATTCTTGCCTAGTGTAATCAGTCTGGAACATTATATGGCAGATTGAACTGAACTGAACTGAATTATTGATTGTCACCGCATGGAACAAATCTAAATTATGTTGCAAATGAAATTTAGGCAATTGGTTAATTAGTGTCATATTATTCTTTACAATTATGATAAATATTGGGTCTCTTTTTGATAACGCTTGCGATTTTTGAATAAAAGCGGATCACACTGGCTGAAGAGTCGTAGTTCTGATTTGGAATACCTTTCTTTCACTTCGGGACACAAACAATAGTTTAGAATAAGACCAAAAATGGGTGATAAGGATAAACTTGTAAGACTCACACACAAGTGGAATTTATCAAGCAAATAACTAAAATTTCTCTGCAATTTTTGAATTAGATCTCGGACGAGAGCATAGAAGCTACTCGAGATGCGCCCGCCAAGAAGGTCCATGCCAAGTTGCCTTGGTACTTTGGAGGTGGATTCCTGGTCTTTTGGGGACTCCTCTTCTTTGCCGTGGTAATTCCCTTGTTCTATCGCCTACCCACACCACTGACCATGGAGGATGCCAGCAAGAACGTGTTCATTACCGAACGTGCATACAAAAATCTGTATACTCTGTCGAACATTGGCGTCAAATTGGCAGGAAGTCCCGAGAATGAAATTCAGGCCGTTAACTTTATTGTTAACGAACTGGAAAGCATTAAAAGTGTTATGCTAACGGACTATTTTGACATGGAAATCGACGTGTCCAACGTCTCCGGTGCCTTCCCCTACAGCACCATTCTCAACATGTACCAATCAGTCCAGAACATTGCCGTCAAAGTGACGCCCAAGAACAGTGCCAGCGAAACCTATCTACTAGTCAACAGCCATTTCGACTCTAAGCCAGCTACCAATTCGGCGGGTGATGCCGGTTTCATGATTGTCACCATGTTGGAAACTCTGCGCGTGATTGTCACCACAAAACAAAACATCGAACATCCCATTGTCTTTCTGTTTAACGGAGCTGAGGAAGGAGCACTGCAGGCTTCCCATGGTTTTATCACCCAACACAGATGGGTACCCTTCATCAAGTAAGTTTTTTGGATGCAAAATACATTTTTCAGTTTTCTAACCTGTATTTTAACAGGGCCGTCGTCAATCTGGATGCAGGTGGTAGCGGAGGACGTGATGTCCTCTTCCAGAGTGGTCCCAAGCATCCTTGGCTGGTGAATGTGAGTAGTTTGTCGAGTTCAACCCAATCCTTTTGCTAATTTCTACTCAATTATACAGTACTACAAAAAATACATCAAACATCCCTTCGCCACAACTCTGGCAGAGGAAATCTTCCAGTCCGGCATTATTCCTTCCGACACTGATTTTAGACAGTTCAACATTTATGGCAACATTCCTGGCTTGGACATGGCTCAGTGCATTAACGGCTTCGTTTATCACACCAAGTACGATCTGATCGATGTGATTCCCCGCGGATCCCTGCAAAACACCGGTGACAATGTGCTCAGCCTTGTGCGCGGTTTGGCAAACGCCACAGAACTGCACGACACTGCGGTAAGAACTTGAATTCTGCTCAGTATTTGGTTGGATTTAACTGGATTTCACTTTATTGCAGGCCTACAAATCCGGAAATGTTGTCTTCTTTGATTTCCTGGGCATGTACTTCTTCCACTACACTGAGGACACTGGCAAATCCTTGAACTTTGGCGTTGCTGGAGCTGCTCTTATTCTGGTCTTTGTGTCCATGTGGAGAATGGCCGCCGTTTCTGGGGTTTCCACCTGTCACGTTATCCGTTGGTTCATTCTGGTGCTCGTGATTCAAATCATTTCGTTTGTGCTCGGTCTGGCTCTTCCGGCTTTGGTTGCTTATGGCATGGACGCCATTGGACTCTCGCTGACCTATTACAGTGTGCCATTGCTGATCATTGGCCTGTACGTGTGCCCCTCTTTGATTGGCCTCAGTCTGCCCACCGCCATCTACTATTTCTTCCAGCGCAATGTAAGTTTCTTCTCAAATTCATATCATTCCTCATATTTAATTTATTGTATTCTTTTTAGGACAAAATTTCCACGCCCTACCACGTTCAGCTGTCTCTGCACGCTCAGGCTGTCATCGTTTCCGTTCTGGTTATTGGAGTTCAATATTTGGGCTTCCGTTCCGCATACATCTTTATGATTCCATTGGCCTTCTACGTGCTCTCGCTGGCCTTCAATCTGTTGACCACTTTGCATGACCGCGGCTATTCCTTCTCTGGTCTGGTGAAACTGAGTCAGGTCATTCCCTTCCTGTACAGCAGCTATGTCATCTACATCTTCATAGTTGTGCTGACTCCAATGGGAGGCCGTGCTGGCAGTGGTTCCAATCGGGACTTGTTCATTGCCGGCTTGGCTGGCCTTGCATCTGTGCTCTGCTTTGGTTTCTTGGTAAGCTTAATCGCGGGTTCTCTTTATCGATTCTTTAATTGTTTTCTCTTTTGTGTAGATTCCTCTGATCAACACTTTCCGTCGTCCCAGCATGGTGATATTTGCTCTGCTTGCCACCGCAGCTCTCTCCTTCTATTTGGCCAGCAGCACACAGCTGGGATTCCCCTACCGGCCAAAGACAAGTGGCCAACGTGTTGCCTACTTGGTAAGAAACACACTAGCTATAGTTAGTTATACATACTAATATATTATTCCATAACATTTCAGCAAGTGCGCAGCATGTTCTACGAGTTCGATGGCACCCTAAGCAAGAACGAATCTGGTTACCTGTTCAGCTACCAGGACCGACGTGTCGAGCGACCATTTGTGGGCACTCGAGTTAACCAGACTGGACTGGTCAGCATTCAGAGCGACTGTGAGAAGTATATGATGTGCGGCAAGCCACTGTACGACTACCGTTATGTTGCAAACAGAATGAGCAGCAAGTGGTTGCCACGTGATGAGCCCATTGTGCCACCAAGCTTGACAACCCTGGAGCTTTTGAACAAAACCGATGTAAATGCCACGACTTGTCGCTTTGAGTTCCAGCTGAGTGGACCCTCCCACATGAGTATCTTCATTCAAACCGAGGAGGATGTTGTTGTCAGCGACTGGTCCTTCTTGAAGAGTCATCTCACTACTGCACAGCCCTATCACATTTGGTTCACTTATGGCATTGACCCAGCACCATTGAAATTCCACTTGGATATTACGGTAAGATAGACTTTTATTGGGAGCTATCTAACTATAACATTTACTTAAATTGTTTTATTTTTAAACCTGCAGAAAGACGATGGTGACTTCGATGTTCCATCATTCCAACTTGGAATCTCTGGACACTACATTGGCGAACCTGGCGATGCTGAAGCTGTGAAGTTTGCATCTTCATTCCCCTCCTATTCAATTCTGGCTCAATGGCCTGCTCTTTACCTGAGATACATTTTCTAAATGTGCTCAAAGCCATAAATGTTTAATACATTTTTAAGCAAAACAAAAATAAATAAAGAATTCAATATACTTATGTCAATTAAAATCTATTTGGTGTGTCCATTATGACTGGTAAAAGGGATTACACAGTTCGAGGTTGTCGAGAAACTAAATTCGAGAGTAGCTATAACAAACCGAATACCTATAAAGCTATAAAATGGATTTATGTAAAAAAAACAAGAAATAAAAGTACAGCCGACCGTATAATACTCTCTGTATGCACATACACACGCTCTTGACATTATATGTATGCATATGTATTCGACGGATCAGTACGGTCGTCGGTAGGCAACGCTGGCAGAGCTTTCTTAGAGCTTTCGTACCAAAATTGGAATTACCAAGTGCCATATTAACTGAGATATTTACTTTGTAGTCAACAATGACTAAGCTTGAACTTGTAGCTCAGAAATCTATTTGCTCATACGGACATGGCTATATCGACTCGACTTGTGATGCTGATCATGCAGACCCTACCATGCCTCCTCCTGCCTGTTAAATACTATGCACAAACTCAATATACTCTTGCAGAGAGCATAAAAAAGCGTTTAAAGTTGTCAAAAACCACGAAGGTTCAAAGCTTATGGGAAACCTATAAGCTATAGCTAAAGCTACGTCAATCAACTAAATTTTAATACTCCACCAATTAAGTTCGTATACTTTTAGTATACATACGATAGGACCGATTTTAAAAAAGTCCCGGGTGATCGAATAACAATAAAATGAAATTATCACCAAATTTTAAAAAGAAGTTCTTGATAGTGAACAAAATCTAGACACAGAAAAGTCGAACAAAAAGTTATAAATTTCCATTTGCTTATCTCTCAGATGTTTTAAAATATTAATTTATAGCTATAACTTACGATATCAAAAGTATTTCACTTTTAGATGTGCAAGTTTCGTAGAACATAATCAGTTTTTAACTAGACTCATTGAAACGATTTGATTATCATTGATTATTTCTCATAATTTGGCAAATCTAAATTATATCCAAAGTTTATATTGTGCAATTAATATAATTACACCATAAATATTTTATGTCCATTGCCATTTTAAAGCATTATATCAATGCTAAAACAGTTATTAAAGCAGTGTACATTAGTTGGACGACGTAGTTCTCGCTTGGAGTACCGGGCTCACACATCAGCAAAATTATGAGCGATAAGCAGAAACTTGTAAGAAAAATTGAATTATTTAATGATTAAATAATATTTGCGACTCCTTACTTCTCAGATTTCAGGGGATTGCGTTGAAGATGCTAGAAAGGTGGAGTCTAAGGAGGCCCAGGCGAAAGTTCCCTGGTACTTTGCTGGGGGATTTCTTATTTTCTGGGGACTACTCTTCTTTGCCGTGGTAATCCCCTTATTCTATCGCCTTCCAACTCCTCTGACAATGGAGGACGCCAACAAAAACTTGTTTGTTGCGGAGCGAGCGTACAATAATTTAAATACATTAACCAACATTGGAACCAAGTTGACTGGAACACCGCAGAACGAGATTGAGGCAGTGAATTTTATAATGAAAGAAGTGAAACAGATTCAGGAAGATTGTCTCGACGAGTACTTTGATTTTGAAATTGATTTATCACAAGTTTCTGGTGGATTCCCATACAAAACTGTGCTTAATACCTACCAAGGAGCACAGAATATAGCAGTGAAGTTAACTCCCAAGAACTCTACCAGCCAAAATTATCTACTAGTCAATAGTCACTTTGACTCCAAGCCCGCAACTCCATCCGCTGGGGATGCCGGTTTTATGATTGCCACAATGTTGGAAGTTCTACGTGTGATTGCCACAACAAAACAATCTTTCGATCATCCAATTGTGTTTCTTTTCAATGGACTTGAAGAGGGTTCCATGCAAGCATCCCATGGTTTCATCACCCAACACAGATGGGCGCCATTCTGCAAGTAAGTGCCATAAGTGTCCCTTTTAGATATACTCAATCTTTTTTTTGTACAGGGCCGTAGTTAATTTGGATGCTGGTGGCAGTGGAGGCCGTGAAATTCTGTTCCAAACTGGTCCCAATCATCCCTGGCTTGTAAACGTGAGTAATCTGGAAACAATATCAGTGTGTTCATTTTAATGAGCTCCTTTTTATAGTACTACAGGAAGTACGTCAAACATCCCTTTGGCACCACCTTGGCTGAGGAGATCTTCCAATTGGGCATTGTTCCATCGGACACGGATTTCAGACAGTTTAATATTTATGGCAAAGTTCCAGGTAATTTACTGAACTTCTGATCTTAAAGACATGTTACTTTAATAAATCATTTCAAGGCTTGGATTTGGGCCAGTGTATAAATGGTTTCGTATACCATACCAAATATGATCTAATCGATGTGATTCCCCGAGGATCTATACAGAACACTGGTGATAACGTTCTTAACTTAGTGCGAGGTTTGGCAAATGCAACTGAACTTTATGATACTGCGGTAAATACTGAATCTGTTTTAAGTTTTAAAGTGATTAATAGTCACACTAATCAATTTATAGGCTCACAAGACTGGTCATGCCGTCTACTCCGATTTCCTGGGCCTCTACTTCTTCCATTATTCAGAGGCCACTGGCAAGACGCTAAATTTTGGCGTGGCTGGAGCTGCTCTTGTTCTGGTCTTTCTTTCCATATGGAGAATGGCAACTGGTTCTGAGGTTTCGATCTGCAACGTTTTCTGTTGGTTTATTCTTGTGCTCGTGATTCAAATCATTTCGTTTGTGCTCGGTCTGGCTCTTCCGGCTTTAGTTGCTTATGTAATGGACTCCATGGGACTATCATTGACTTACTATAGCACTCCTTTGCTAATAGTCGGTTTATATGTGTGTCCCTCTCTTATTGGACTCAGTTTACCTACAACTATCTACTACAGTCTTCAGCGCAACGTAAGTTCTTCATATTTCTAAGGAAGTCTTTCTATATTTTCTAACTTCTTTCTCTTTCTAGAACAAAATCTCAGCTTCTTACCATCTCCAGTTGGCCCTACATAGTCAGGCTGTAATCTTGGCTCTTCTAGCCATTGCTGGCACCGCGTTAGGCTTTCGATCTTCGTATATTTTTGTGATTCCAATTGTTTGCTACGTTATTTCCTTGGCTCTGAACCTTATGACTACTCTGCACGATTTGAGTTATGCTTGGACAGGTCTCTTGAAAATAAGTCAGGTTATTCCATTCCTATACAGTAGCTATCTAATGTATATATTCATTGTGATCCTGACTCCAATGGGAGCACGTTCTGGCAGTAGTTCCAATCGGGACTTGATTATTGCAATATTGGCAGCTGTAGGAACGGTACTTTCGTTTGGATTCTTGGTAGGTCATCAGTTTACTTGATCAACTCAGTTACAAATTTATCTCTGTTTAGGTGCCACTGATCAACACTTTCCGTCGTCCCAGCATGGTGATCTTTGCTCTGTTTGCCACCGCAGCTCTCTCCTTCTACTTGGCCAGCAGCACACAGCTGGGTTTCCCTTACCGCCCAAAGACAAATGGCCAACGAGTTGCCTACTTGGTAAGCTATTTCTGTTTCCCGGGGTATTTATTTCAAATCATTTAAATTTTATTTCTAGCACGTGCGCAACATGTTCTACGAATACGATGGGAAGCTTAGCAAGGACGAGTCCGGTTACCTATTTAATTTTCAAGATCGACGTGAAGAATCAACTTTGCTGGGTACAAAAGTTAACCTAACGGGACTAATTAGCATAAAAAAAAGATGTGATGAGCACATGATGTGTGGTATGCCACTGTATGACTACCGTTATGTGACGAATCGTCAGCAAAGCAAATGGTTGCCACGATCCGATCCCATTATACCCCCACGAGCAACTACACTGGAGCTTTTAAACAAAACTATTGTGAACGACAAGACTTGTCGATTTGAGTACAAGCTAACTGGGCCGCATCACATGAGTTTGTTTTTCCAACCCTACGAAGATGTGGAGATAAGTAACTGGTCTTTTGAACGCACTTATCTGGAGAATCCTCCACAGTCTCCACTCTCGTACCACATTTACTTTACGTACGGCATTGATGATTCGCCATTATATTTTTTCATAGAATGTTCGGTAAGTATTGACAATTCGTTTGCGAACATTTATTAAAATTTTCTGCTTCTAGAAACAAAATGGTGATTTCAACGTACCGTTGTTCCAATTGGGAGTCTCAGGCCACTACATTGGAGATGAGGGCGACAGCCAAAGTAAAAGTTTCAAATCCTCTTTTCCTTCTTATTCAATTGTCGCAGACTGGCCTGTTTTGTACCAAAGATTCATTTTTTGAATAGCCGCGAGTTGTTGGTATTCAATGGTATATACACAATAAATTTACTTTGCCATCGTTTAATTTTAGGAGCTCATTTATAAAGTTAAATTTGTAAGCGCGAAAATTCCCACTTCTGAAGCCACGAGCGCAAAGTGCGTAACTGAACGCAAAATGCGTAAGGGCAATATTAACAGCGATGCTAAACTCAAAATGGCACATGTGCACAGAAAGCGCAATGTTAAAATTAACAGCGCTGTTAAACTCCAAACTTCTCTGAGCGCAAAGTGCCTAGCATTAACGCAAAATGCTCTATGTAAAGAGCCTAACGTGAACGCAATATGCGCCATGTTAAACTCAAAATGGCATGGTTAGCTTAAAACACGGCGTCAAGAAAGTTAAATAGTGGCTTCAAAGGCGCGAAACAGTTATGATTAAAGTTGTCTATTGGAAAATGGGCAATGTTAATATAATTGAAACAATTTGTGCCAACTAAATGTTATAATCAATACAGTTTTCCAATGTGATTATATTTGTACATATACCAAACCGGATTTATGATGCCAAGCTTATCGCTGATTTCTAATGTGATAAAAGCGAGTCAATCAATTTTAATGACTCCAGGCCATAAAGCAATTCGGTACTTGAGAACGACTCATGGTTTGTTTGGATTTCTGAATGGAGAAAAGATATATATGAAAAAGAATTCGGTTCTACCCGGAAAGTGGTTTATAACTTTATACCAACTGTAAGTTTGTGTGTAATACCAATAATTTAGATACCATTACCACCTTGGATATTAAATTTACTTCTTGACCAAGGCATTACATCATTGCATTTACCTTTATGTTTATGGACTGCAAAATGCGAATCACTGTCGATAAAGCTCATGGCAAAAATAAACTTTTCATGGGACACCCAATTTAGTTGTCAAATGTGCGGCAAGCAGGTAAAACCCTATGGTTTCCAGGAGCACTACCATGGAAAGCAATATAACAGTAAGTAAACTAGTTTAAAAATATTTACGGTAAGAATATATATTTGTCCACCTTTTAACAGACGAACATAGCGCTGATCAATGTTTTAAAGGCACCCAAAAATCGGAGGGCCAAGGTGCCGTGGTTTTATGCACCTGCTTTTCTGCTCTTCTGGGTGGCACTGTTTTTCGCTGTGGTAATTCCGCTGTTTTATCGACTTCCGGATAGCGTTACGATTGCCGAGGAGTCAAAAAAACCTGGAGAATTTGTGGCTGAGCGAGCTCAGCAGATTCTTTTTGAATTTGATCGCATTGGACCCAAAGTTGTGGGCAGTATGGCCAACGAGGTGCACACCGTTAATTTTCTGCTAGCAGAGGTGGAGAAAGTGAGAAGCTCCATGAGGGAAGATCTCTACCAATTGGAGGTTGATGTGCAGCAAACCTCGGGAGCTTACATGCACTGGAACATGGTAAACATGTATCAGGGCGTTCAGAATGTGGTTGTCAAGCTGAGCACTAGAAAATCCCCTAGTGAGTCCTATTTACTGGTCAACAGTCACTTTGATTCGAAGCCCGGTAGTCCCGGCACTGGGGATGATGGCACCATGGTCATAGTTATGCTTGAGGTGCTACGGCAATTGGCCATATCAAAACAAACTTTCGAGCACCCTGTAGTTTTTTTGTTCAACGGAGCGGAGGAGAATCCGTTACAGGCCTCTCATGGGTTTATTACACAGCACAAGTGGGCCAAGAACTGCAAGTAAGCGGAACTGATCGTCTCAAGGTCTAAACTATAACTTAATTTCAAGCATTTCAATGTTCTTTTGACAGAGCTCTAGTTAATCTGGAAGTGGGTGGTAGCGGTGGACGTGATTTGCTCTTCCAAGGAGGCCCAAATCATCCCTGGCTCATGGAGGTAAGTATATTTATAGCTCTTTATCTATTTTTACCCGTAAAGCGGCTATACTCTTTGAAGTTTATGATACCATAAAAATCGCATTTTTTATTGGGGTTTGATAAACAAAGGGCTTTTTAGAAGTGTGTATAGAATAGTATTTATCATATATGGTCCTTATTTTCAATCTATTATACCTTTTCAGTACTACAAAAACCATGCTAAGCATCCGTTTGCCACCACTACAGCTGAGGAGATCTTTCAGTCAGGCATACTGCCCTCCGATACGGACTTTCGCATATTTCGCGATTTTGGAAAAGTACCAGGTATAATTATATACAAACAAATCTAGCCAATTTACCTAATTAATAATAATAACTGCTTGTTTTCAGGCTTGGACATGGCCCAAGTGAGCAATGGCTATGTCTATCATACCCCATTTGACAACTACGAAGTAATACCCAGAGATTCGCTGCAGAACGCAGGCGAGAATGTTCTACCTCTAGTACGGGCTTTTGCCAATGCCAGTGAGCTCTACAACATAGAGGTGGGTGAACTGCACTACAGAATACCCTGTATTTACATACTCTTTGTATTGCAGGCACATGAGGAGGGACACGCCGTGTTCTTTGACTTCCTGGGACTGTTCTTTGTCTATTACAGGGCATCTACTGGTACAATTCTAAACACGACAGTTGCCGCTGTGAGTCTGCTACTCGTCGCTATCTCTCTGTGGCGCATGGCTCGTATTGCTGAGCAATCCCTCGGCATAATTTATCTATGGTTTAGCATTCTACTGGTTCTACATGTGCTGGGCATTATACTTTGTATTGGTTTGCCGCTGCTGATGGCTATAATCTTTGATGTTGGAAATCGTTCCCTTACGTATTTCTCCAACCTCTGGCTCCTGATTGGTTTGTATATCTGTCCAGCTATAGTAGGACTCAGTTTACCCACAACTATTTACTACAGTCTCCGCAAGAATGTAAGTATTTGGCTCAAAACCCATTTCCAGATTTCCTTAGTTTCTTTTCTATTTTATAGCTAAATATTAGCCACGCCTACCATGTGCAAATGAGCCTGCATGCGCACAGTGTTGTACTCTCAGTGCTTGGCATTGTACTGACTGCTATAAGTCTGCGCACACCTTATCTCTGCATGATCTCTACGATTTTCTACTCAGCTGCCCTGTTTATAAATCTTTTAAGCAGTTTGCATGATCGAGGTAAGTTTTTTTTTAACTTAATGGAGTTATATTCAACTAAATTTTATTATTTTACAGGGTATTGTTGGGTGCTGCTCATGCAAGTCTTTCAGCTGATGCCCTTCTTTTACTTCTGCTCTCTGTTCTATATGTTTTTGATCATTTTTATACCCATGATGGGTCGCAATGGCAGCTCTGTCAATCCCGATCTTATGGTCGCTTTGATCTGTGCGCTGGGCACATTTTTTGCCATGGGATTTGTTGTAAGTTCTGGCAACTTGTAAACTATTTAAGCTTAATAATGACATCTATATTCCTTCCGTAACAGTCCCTACTCATCAATATGTTCCGCTGGTCTAAACTCATAATGCTCTCATTGGGTGTTATAACGTTCATCTTTAGCATGATAGCCATATCGGATGTGGGCTTTCCTTATCGTGCCAAGACAAATGTTATGAGGGTCAACTTTCTGGTAGGATATTCAATTAAATATCAGTCTAAAAACTAAAAATAATCTATCCTTTTTCACAGCATGTGCGTAGAACTTTCTATAAGTACGATGGCAGCATAAGTCTCGACGATTCGGGTTATTACTTCGACTTTCAGGACAGACGTCTACATTATCCACTTGATTACACTTCAATGAACTTAACGGGTTTATATAATGTTAAAGACGATTGCAATAAGCTGCTAATGTGCGGTGTTCCTTGCTTCAATCACCGCTGGTGCAAGGCACGCAAAACGGGACATTTTCTACCACGAGAGGAGCCGGTTGTCATACCTGGTAGCTCCTCTATTGTGCTGCTGGCTAAGACCATTGCGGCCAATGGGAGTACAGTGCGCTATGAGTTTGAACTGAGTGGACCACCGCATATGGTGTTGTTTATACAACCGCTGCAGGGTGTGACAGTGACAGATTGGTCCTTCATAAGAAATATGTTAGATGAACCGCATAAATATACGCAGCCCTATCAAATATTCTTCTCCTATGGCAAAGATAACTCGCCACTCAAATTTCACATTGATTTTACGGTGAGTTAGGCGTAAAATAAAATAATTTTGAATATGATTTTAATTTCTTAATGTTTTGCTAGAAATCTGATGGTAATTTTGATGTGCCTGTCTTTGAACTGGGTGTTTCCTGGCACTACGTCAGCTATGACTATAAAAGGGACGCGGCTGGCATGAAATTTACGGCAGATTTTCCTGATTTTGTGCACGCCATGGAGTGGCCAACGTTATACAAACGTTATGTGTTTTAGGTAAATTATATAAGACTTATCATAAGAAAACTAACAAATAAAATACATATATGTAAACCTAATAGAAAAGTTATTTATATAGCTGTTTACTTGACCCCCTCAGCTTACAATCAGCTACTAAGATAACCTGTCCTTAACCGATTCGCTGACACGCTTATTGCCCATAATGACTTTATAATAACCGCTTTATGTTTATATAACTCTCGTTTGGGGAGCCGATAAAAAACAACTTGAAGTTGGCAACAAACTATAAAGTCAACTGCTAATTGGTTAACAGATGCGAAGTAGTTGCAACAATAAATCCACCTTATTAAGAACAAAAGCCGATAAAAGCTCGATAATAATGGAGATGATCAATTGAACTTGCACCAAAGTTCCAAAGTGCCGTGAAATTGATTTTCCCAGATATTTATCCATATTTTTGGCATTGATATGAAGTGCTATAAATTGCTATATCGTGTTTTGGGTAATAAATATCTTTAGCCCACATATATCAGCAGAGTGTATATATACAAATTATGGCATCGTCTATATGTTAGTTAAAGTCAAAGATATGAAATCACAGCTGATAAGCCCAAAAATAAGGCCAGGAATTGCTTTAAAATTGAGAAAACAACCGAGAGACGGACTTAGTCGGCGATTGCAGTTGGTTGAAACAGGTGGAGCACCTGGGAACATGGAGGACAAAAAGGATACAAATGTAGTATACTAAAATGGATTATTCTAGTTGCTAATCAATCAATTTTAAGCAGGAAACGGACATGACCCACATCAATACTATCATCGAGCTCTCGGAGAAACCGTCCACGAAGCAGCTGCCCTGGTACTATGCTCCCAGCTATCTGCTCATCTGGGTGGCTCTGTTTTTCGCTGTGGTTTTTCCGCTCTTCAACTATCTGCCCACAGCGGTGAAAATGGAGGAGGAAACCAGCAAACCAGGAGAATTTGTAGCTGAACGTGCTCAGCATATTTTATTGGAACTGGATCGCATGGGACCCAAGATCGTTGGCGATGAAATGAACGAGAAGATAATGGTCGAATTTATGCTCGATAAAATCTCCGATGTGCGTGACGTCATGCGTAATGATCTCTACGAAATGGAGGTGGATGTGCAGAAGGCATCGGGTGCCTATTTGCACTGGGAAATGATCAACATGTATCAGGCAGTGCAGAATGTGATTGTCAAGCTGAGCACAAAGGGATCCAATAGCTCCAACTATCTGCTAGTCAACAGTCACTACGACACGAAGCCAGGCAGTGTGGGTAAGTGGAGCGAAAGAGGAGCAAGTTCCTGCGAAGAGTTCCTTACTCAAGGGTAATTTTTTCTAGGCACTGGCGATGCTGGTTTCATGGTGGTGACTATGCTCGAGGTAATGCGCATATTGGTCACCTCGGAGCAAACTTTCCAGCATCCAATTGTCTTTCTGTTCAATGGCGCTGAGGAACAACCGCTACAGGGATCCCATGGCTTTATTTCGCAGCACAAGTGGGCGCCCAACTGCAAGTAAGTAGTACCCAATGACCTAATTAGAGATAGTAGCTAATAATACATTTCCCCCACTTAGAGCGCTGATCAATCTGGACTCCTGTGGCGCTGGTGGGCGTGAGATTCTCTTCCAAGGTGGTCCCAATCATCCCTGGCTAATGCGAGTAAGTCCAAGCGAACTCACGTAGTGCGATTAATTAAGTTATCGCGGGCTATATAATTAATTACTTAATTACTTTGATATCCAATTTTTTGCTTATCATGCAAACTAAAGCTACTTTTGGGCTGATAAAAGCAGCATTTTGGGGGAGTGTTTTAGGAATCAAACTATAAGTGTTGGATATCGGCTTATGTTCAATACTTTAATACCTTTACAGCACTATAGAGAGGCCGCCAAGCATCCCTTTGCCACCACCATGGCGGAGGAGGTATTCCAGGCAGGCATAATACCCTCCGATACGGACTTTCGCATCTTTCGTGATTTCGGACCGGTGCCAGGTAAGGGAATCTCACAAATCCCAATCGATCACAAGCTGAACTCCTACTTCCGTCAGGTCTAGATATGGCCGGAGTCTACAATGGCTTTGTCTACCACACCAAATACGATCGCTTCGATGTAATCTCCCGAGACTCTATACAAAATACCGGCGAAAATCTGCTCTCCCTCGTGCGTAGCATTTCCAATGCCGAGGAGATGTACGACACTGAGGTAGGTGTGTTTATAACCTCTTTTATGGCTAGATAAAAGTTATCTTTATGACACTAGGCACACTCTGAGGGTCACTCCGTTTTCTTTGATTTCCTGGGTCTGTTCTTTGTTTACTATCTGGAATCCACGGGCATTGCCTTGAACATAAGTTTTGCTCTAGGAGGAATTCTACTGATCTGTCTGTCCCTCTGGCGCATGATGAAGACCACGGATCTGAGTGTGGGTGACGTAGCTGGCGCTTTTGGAATTATGTTTCTGCTAGAGTTAGCGGGTTTTCTGCTGGCAGTGGGCTTTCCGCTACTCATGGCGGTTTTCTATGATGCAGGTGATCGCACCTTGACCTACCTGACCAACAGTTGGCTGACTATTGGTCTCTTTATCTGCCCAACTATCATTGGTTTGGTTTTGCCTTTTACTCTCTACTTAACTCTTAAACCCAGCGTAAGTTTGTTTTAGCTGTTTATAGCTTTTTAACTCTAAAAGTTTCTTTGGCTTTGCAGGAAAAGATTCCACACACCTATCACCTGCAAATGGCTGGTCACGCCCACTGTGCTCTGCTGGCTCTGCTCTGCATTATTCTCACAGCGGCCAGTCTACGTAGCGCCTATCTCTGCATGATTTCCCTGCTCTTCTACGTCGGTTCACTGATCATTAATCTGATTACTAAGCTGCATGATCGAGGTGGGTTTTAAATGGTTTTATATATAGTTGTATTTCTTTACATTTCTAATTTTTATAGGCTACTTTTGGTCGATTTTGTTGTGCGTGTGCCAGATAATGCCTTTCCTCTACTTCAGCTATGTTTTCCACGCATTCCTAGTCATTACCATACCTATGACGGCTCGTAAGGGCACCGAAGTCAATCCAGATCTACTTATAGCACTGCTGAGCTGTATGGGCACTGTACTTGCCATGGGTTTTGTGGTAAGCTACAGAAAATGATCGGCATAAGATCTGAATTTTAATGTCTGTTTAGAAAACTTGTCAGAAATTCGATAACTAAACTTTTTCAATATCTTTTTAATACTTTTTCTGATTAGCCTACAGTTTACCTAACTTTTTCCATAACTTCTTTAACCCTAGGCTCCCCTGATAAACATTTTCCGTCGACCCAAGTCTATGATTGCCGGCTTAGCCCTTACAATGTTTATATTCTGCATGATATCGGTATCGGAAGTGGGCTTCCCCTATCGCGCCAAAACGAATGTGATGCGTGTAAACTTTCTGGTTAGTCCTATCCCTCTTTAAACTAGTTTATCCACTAATACTATTGACATTCTTTCAGCAAGTGCATCGCAGATTCTATGAATACGATGGTTCGCTCAGCTTAGATGACTCCGGTTACTACTTTGATCTGCAGGATCGTCGTCTGGAGCAGCCATTGAGTGATAGAATGGACGTGAGTGGCATTATGAATCTGGAGCATGAGTGCAAGACTCAAATGATGTGTGGCATACCCTGTTTTAATCATCGGTGGTGCGAGGCACGTAGTGCAGCGCGTTGGTTGCCACGCCCACAGACCGTTGAGGTGCCCGGCACTACGACACTGGAGTTGCTTAACAAAACGGTGCTAGACGATGGCTATAATGTGCGTTATGAGTTCAAATTAACGGGACCTGCACGTATGAGCATTTTCCTAAAACCGCTGGAGGGTGTTAAGATGGTGGACTGGTCTTTTCTAAGGGGTATGCTCGATAAGCCGGGAACTTTCAAGCCGCCGTATCATATATTCTTCGCCTGGGGCGTTGATGATGCGCCCATTGAGTTTTATTTGGAATTGACGGTAGGTTTATAGACTTTGTAAAGATTATTATAACTACCAATTTGAATTCAACAGAAAACCGATGGCAAATTTAATGAGCCCGTGTTTGAGATTGGCATATCGGGACACTATATAAGCAATGTGCACAGAAGGGACGATGTGAGCAAACAGTTTATAGAAGATTTGCCAGATTTTGTGCATGCTATGGAATGGCCCGCCTCCTATGATCGCTACATATATTAACCACTACCATTTAGACTAATTGACATATGTAAAACTATTACCAGAGAAGAAGAAAAGTATTGTAAACAAATTACAACTGAATTGTTGACTCATTTTGGTATTGCGCCCAAAACCAAGACAAACAAAAGTTCTTTGAAATGCATTTCATAATGAAACATTTGGAATTTGTTTGAACTGTGCGACATTTGTGTCAACACAAACTGCGGAACTGTTGTATTAGCTGTAGTTGGAAATGTATCTCATGCTGTTTGGAGCTAAAGTATAAAAAGTAGTGCTTTGGATGAATGAAGTACACACTTCCATTTGAGGAATAGTCAAAGAAAGCTCACAGCTAAAACTACTAACACTAAAAATGAAATCATTCGTTGTTCTGTTTCTGGCCGTAACAATGTTGGCAGCTGTCCAGGGCCAGGCCACACAAACTAACGAAGTCATCGCCGATATCGAAGCGGAGCTTGAGGACTTGCAGTACGATGGAGATTACTATGGAGATTACTTTGACTATTACCTGACTGACTACACATACCCAGAGTCTTATTATACTACCTATTATGATGAGGAGACTACAGTTAAGCCTCCATTCAAGCAACAACTGATGTCGCTGCTGTTCAACAAGAAAGGATAAAAATTCAAACTAACCCAGCATCCCATCATCATCAATTTCCGTGTTAAAATGTGAAAATCTTAATCTTATTTATGACAATTACAAATAAAATATAATAAATTATAAATCAAAAATTATTGCTTGCATTTTATTAACAAGTTTTTTAGTTACATTATCAGAAGCAGTGCACAAAGTGGTAAGACACTGCTGGTTTTAAAATAGAAGCACAATTCATGTTAAAAATTTAATAAAAATTTAAAAAATAAATATTTGTTTAAGGTGTACTCGAACCTACGAGCACCCGCACCACTCGAGTGCAATGTCTACGCTGGACTACCAAGCATCCCAGTAAACTTTCCACTAATTACGAATTTATTTTACATCCAAATAGTTCAAAATAATTCTCTTTAAACAACATAATCCTATAGTTCCTCTTATTAATTCCCTTATTAAATATTTAACAAATAAAATGTATCTGAAAGTAACAACAATATTCCACTTGATGATCAAGCTAACTATGTGACATTTATTTATATAATTTTTAGCCAAAATGACCTAACAAAATGAGGGCTCATTAACGCCTTTGGTCAAATTGTTCGAATCGTTGAAACTATGTGCCGCCCTGAAAACACGACTGCATCAAAAGTAACCATAACTGCCAGCTTCAAACAAAGGTCAGCCTGCAGTCGGGCAGAGTCACAAGCAGCTAGACATGATCATGGTCAGGTGGTGGCGTGGCAATCGAGTATAATGCGGTACATGCAGGTAATCGTATAATGGTAATCGTATAATGATGTTGTTGTTGTTGTTGTTGTTGCTGTGACCGCCTCCACTTCCATGGTACGAGTGTATATTGATGGGACAACATTAGATTGCGCAATTTAATTTGCTTGGCTCAGTGTGATTGTGTTTGTGTGTGTGGCGTCTTCAGAACGCAACTAATGCTAAAGTTAAATGTCTAAAAATGTAGCTGATAAATTGATTTGAAATGCAATACGTGTTCTTTGAATGCCAGCAATGAAGCCAAGCACTCCATCAAAACTGACCAAGTTCATTAAGATATAGCACTTCGTGAGAGATAAAAGAACGCGAGAATATTTCACACAGACACAGAAATCTAGCAAAACATATTTAATTATTTAATAAAAGTTTAACTGATTTTTCTAATGTATAAACTATGAATTTTAGCTTTTTAGTTTTTTGATCTACTGAAAAATATCAAAAAATTAATGAAATATTTATCAAAATGATTTATTTATTAAATTTTAAAATAAATATTAAGTATTTTTAGCTACTGCCAAAGAGGGTTTAGTGTCTCAAATAAAAGGGGTTTCCTTTGTTTAAGAAAGTTCGCTCTGATTTATTTAGCTTTATTTATTACCCCCCAATTTCCATTCCCAATTAAAATTAAGTTTTTCTTAAACACTGACCGCCTAGCTGACAGTGTGAAGCTGAGCATGTTATAAGTTGTAAACAATTTGCTTGACAAATTACCGATTTGTGCACAAAGCCACAAACACGCGAAACAATGAGCACTTGAAGTAGCGTCTTTAAGGCCCGAAAGAGTAGAGAAGCAGTTTCTTCTTCTCTGAAGATTTAATCATTTGGACAGACAGACTGTAAGTTTGGCTTCTGATCTGTGCAACTGCCAAATGCTAAACACTCATCAATGGCCAACTTGCAGCTGTAAAGTTCAAGCCGCTGAGTACTCGTACTCGTATTCGTATTCGAACTCAAACTTCAACTCAAACCCCAAACTTATGCTCAGTTCGTGGCTATAAATATGCAAACCTTTGTCTTTGCTATCCACAGTAACAGCTCGAGACGCCGACAGTTTCCACATCAAAGATTTTCCTGCCCGAACCAAAGGATATGCAATACCTAGTAAGTTAGTGCTACAGCTCTTAACTTGACTTAAAGCTACAACTGTTTGCAGCTGTGGAGTGTTGCCGCTTTGCTGCTGTTGTGCACAGCAAATGCACGACCTCAAGGACCGGCAACGGAGCCAATCAAGATCTTGAGGCAGGAACAGGAAGTGAATTTTGATGGATCCTACAAGTACGCCTATGAGACGGAGAACGGCATCAATGTCGAGGAGGAGGGTTACCTCAAGAACGCAGGCACAGACAATGCGGGACCGGTAAGTGGAGGTAGTGAAAGTGGAAGTGATTAGTAGGTTAAAGCAGTACTAAAAAGTAAACTGTTTGAAGCGTATATAAATAATAAATGGGCTTACCCAACAGTTAAATACCCTATGTATGTAAGTTTCACATCTCAAGTGCCCTAGCTGCCTGTTATGCACCTCTTGATGCCTAACTAACTGCTCTACTGCAGCTACACGCTACCTATCTCACACTTAAGCCCTACCCGCCTATAACACCCTCAGCCCAGGGTATATTATTTGACATTTGCTGCTGCAACTGCAACTGCCTCACGAAATTGCCCCGCGGGGGCTGACAAATTGTTGACCTAGCGTAATTAACTGTAGCCGAATAACACTTTGCTCTTTTTGGATGTCTTCTGCCTCTATCAACTCTTCTTCTTCCACTCTACAGGTCGCACAGGGCTTCTTCTCGTACACAGCACCCGATGGCACTCCCATACGGATTAACTATATAGCCGATGAGAACGGTTTTCAGCCACAGGGCGATCATTTGCCCACCGCTCCACCCATACCACCAGCCATACAAAGGGCCTTGGATTACATAGCCACAGCACCACCGCAACCAGCTGAAACCAACAGCGCCTACACCGCACGCAGGGGCTAAGAACTCGTCTAAGAAGCCCTCACATTGCACACATTGTACATACATATACAGAAATACATATGCAAAATTAATAAACAATTTAAAACGAAATTTATTATTATTTGCTAACCTTTTGCTAGGGGACTAAGTTATGCATAAATCGAAGTGTACAATGTATTAAGTAGTTAATGAGCTAATGAACTCAGCGGTGGATAAGTTATTGATTGTAATAGTACATACCAGATGGGGTGACTAACAGATACCCTGTAAGCGTAAATTGTTGCACTGTGGACAGGTACACACATTGGCTAAGCAATATGAATTTTATTGAACAAATTTAAATAACTTTTCACATATTTTAACACAAGCACTTGATTCTCCTAAGAATCTTATTCACTTTAAGTTGATCGGCCTTTCATCTGCTTCTCTTTGTAAACGAAGGAGAGCCAAAGGAAGACAAGAAATAAATAACTGCACCACAAAAGAAAAACTTAAACTGGCAGCTCAAAACATAAATCGATTTCAGCAAGTCCAAACAAGTGCACAAAGGCAACAACAAATAAACATCAGTCTTATCTGCGTTGGCGATCTCAAGCGCAACGCCACAGAAGCAAGATAAGTAGAGAAATACGAAAAATTTGTTGTGTTTTTTGTTTTACCGTAAGCGGCAGCATTCCACTGCACTGCTCCTTCCACAGCAGCTTCCAATGAGCTCCCATTTCCAGCTGAGTTTCCAATTGGACCATTTAAAAATTCATTGCATACTTTCGGGCAGTGAATTAAATGCCTACGATCAACTGGTTTCTTATTGGCTTAGCTGTTTGTGTGGTGCATACGAAATTGCCCAAAATTTGTCAATGCTCCATAAAAATATTGATGTTTCCGCGTCTGTTGACGATGATCGTAAAACAAATACAATTGAGCGTGTGAAGAAGAATAGCCTATCCGTTTACCGATTCACGTTGCCTTCCAGAAAATATGAAGCGAATGTGTCGTAAATCAAAGCAATTAATAGATCTAGTTTTGAGCGCATTGCAATAGTTGTCCGATCAGCTCCGACTTGGCCAGTTAGCCAATTATCCAGCTGGTCATCTAGCTAGTTGGCCATAGCACACATCTACACCAATAAAACAACAACAAAAATTTAACAAATTTATTAAGAATAATGAGTGAATCTTCCAAGTGGTCAAGTGGGCGGTGGTGGAGCTCATATATAAAGCTAAGCCAGCGGCTAGATCTGTTCATTCTTGTTTAAACATGATGCTGCGTCTAACGGTAAGTTTTTGCTCCTTTGCTTAAAGACAAGATTAAAAATAACTCCCCCTATTTTAGGTTCTACTGCTGATCTGCGCTACGGCTGCTTTGGCCCAAAACGATGGTCGCTATCGTCCTGATCCGCGTGTGCTGCCCATTGTGAGGGCTCGCGGCGGCGGTGGCAACGATGGCCGCTATGTGCCAGGTGGCAACGACGGCCGCTACAGTGGCAACGACGGACGTTACGTGCATGTAGACAACAAGTACCAACACGATAATCGTCCTGGCGGCGACTACTCGGGCCAAAATGATCCCTATCGCGGTAGCAAGGACAAGTTCGGTGGTGCAGGAGCTGGTGGTGGCGCTGGTAGATTTGGCGCTGCCACAACTGCTGGCCGTGCGCGTCCCTCTGCTCCACGCGTTGCGCCCACTGCAGCTGCTGATCTGCGTCCCAATCTGCCTCAGGGCACCGGCACGGGTGAAGGCAAAGGCGGGTTTGCTATACTGCGTCAGGAAGGCACCGTGGAAGCCGATGGCTACAACTATCTGTGAGTTAGCTTTGTGTGCCTTGTGCACTTCACTACTTAATCTGCTACTCCCTTGCAGCTACGAGACTGAGAACGGCATTCTGGGCGAGGAGAGCGGTCGCATTGAGAAGCAAACGGAGGGCGATGCCATACGCGCCACGGGCTTCTATCACTACACTGGCGATGACGGTCTGCTCTATCGCGTGGACTACGTGGCAGATGAGAACGGCTTTGTGCCCGTTGGCGAGCACATTCCCAAGGTGCCCGCTCACATACCCAAGCTGCTGGAGTACCTCAAGTCCCAGGGTGCTTTGTAGTTCTTAGCTTCAAATTTGTTAACACGTTTTTATGGCAATAAAAGATTTATGCAAAAAGTATTTAAGCAGAAGTTCCTTTATTATGGCTTTATTAAAAGCTTTTTTTAGATTTCTCTTTGAAAAACTTTATTAGTTGCAGACTTTCAAAATTTTAACAACTTTTTAGCTAGTTTGATATAAAAACTTTATTAGTTAGCACATAAAAATTTGATTTTTATTTAAAACATTTTTAAAAACATTTTTAAGGCTTTTCACATTAAATTTGGCAGAATGCGTTGTTGTATGTACTCGAGCACATTGTTGATCGTGGACTGTACCTTAGCGGGCTAAAAGAGTAGGAGGTAGTAGAATTATATAAAGCTGATCTCAGAGTTTAGACAGCTCCAACTTACATCCTGTTCGGTGTCGAAGTTCAGCTGTGAATCAGTTGGAATTTCAGGCGGTGTCTGCTGTTCCTCCTGCACGACTTCACCTGCCTGCATCTGAGGCTGCTCATACTCGTAGGGCTGCTGTGCCTGCTGCTCTGGCTGCTCCCCGTCCGTGTCCCACAATTTGTTTTCATTCACATACTTGTACTGCTGCGGATCCTGATTGCTGCCATCGGCATCTCTCACCCACTCGAACTGTATAATCTGCCAGCCAGTGCCATTATAATTAAAGTCGATCATGAAACGCAAATGATCACGTGGTCCCAGTGCAAACTCCTCGTTTTCCTGCCTCAAACTGGCGGCCAGCTGCTCCTCTGCCTGCCTGAAGATGCCACGCAGATCATTCGCATAGGGCTGACCACGATCCCCATAGCCGCCATCGTAGGGTCTCGGATCGTGTCTGTACTTGCCACTGTCGTCAGGTGTATACCAACCGGCTGCACCGTACTGCTGATGTACATAGTGACCTGGTCGTGGTGCTGTTGTGGGCAGTGGCGCCTGCTGCTCATCCGATCCTTCAGCACAATGCTGGCTAAAGAGCAGCAATGCAATGGTCAAGCTTCTGTACATTTCGACGCGTTGAATGCGTTTAAATGCAACTTGGCCTATTCACTGGCCAGGTTAGTTTCTGATTCAGCATTAATTGCTTCAGGGGTTGGCTAATTAATTGTCTGACTTTATGTACTAGTTGTCAACGCTTTATTATTTAATTAGTTAGTTTAGTGTTAGGCGAGTGGGAGGCAAATACACTTGGAAAAACTGTTCTTAACTTTTAGCTGCAGTAAAATATAGTTATCTTTTTTAACCTCACTTTCGGGTATAACCTCACTTTAGGATGTAACCTCGCTTTCGAATATAACCTCACTTGCGTATGTAACCTCACTTGCGTGTATAACCTCACTTGCGTGTATAACCTCACTTCCGGGCATAACCTCACTTGCGTGTATAACCTCGCTTGCCTGTATAACCCCACTTGCGTGTATAACCTCACTTTCGATATAGTTTAGATGGATGTATTCCAGATACCTCCGACTTCTCTCAGTGTATTCGTCTAGCAACGGATGTCAATTGAAATTCTTTGCATACTAACAAGTCATAATGTGATTTTAAAGACTTGTTTTCATTGATAGCACGCTCAGCTGACTTTTGACCTTTTGAACGTTAGTAAATCTCTAAATTCAAACTGATACATTGAACTCTAAAAACTTAAACACCCTACTTAAAACCATAGCAGTAATAGCCACTTTCTGAGCAGCTTACAAAACAACTGTAAATTTTGGTCACACCTCAAAAAGTCGGAAGTTTTGGAAAGCAGCGGTGATTGAAACGGTATTTGAATTTCCGCTGTGTTGGCAATTTGTTAACATTTCAACGGATTTGATAGGATTAAAGTCAATTAGTGTCGTTTAAATCAAATTTAACGCTCATAATAAACAATAAAACGATCGTTTGTCTTAATGGACATTAATAATAACCTGGCGATCAATCAAAACGTGCGGTCATCACTCAAATCTCATCAATCATCGGCCAGTTTAGGTCTGACTATAAAAAAAAGCTAAATAAATACAACAAAAGTCAGTCAAAATCGTAAGCGTTTACGCCCTCAAAAGTAGGTAGCTGACAAGTTCAGACTTGTCTGGGGAACTTTAACCTCTAGCCTTGCTTAGGAGATGCTAAGAATGTTTCAAATGAATGACTCAATAGTTGGTTAGCTGAACCTTGAAAAGTTTTTTAGGCTTCATCAAAAACAGGCCCTAAAAGGGCTATAAAATGGCAACTCTAGTGTGTTACAGATCAGTCATAAATATATATGTAACAATGGAGCTTAAGTTAAACAAACAACTGGTTTTTCAATTGTTTTTTATGTAAATTTCAGCCTGCAAGCAATAAAACTCACACAGCTACACAAACTTATGTAAATAATAAGAAATATTAGCAGCAAACCCGCTGAGTTTTAGCCGTGTCAAGCCAAAAACAATTTTGTGCGTAATTTGGTGCTGTGCAATTAATGAATTTCAAATTGCTGTGAATTCATTTAGCTGCGCTACACTCTAAATAAATTAATAAAAAAAGTCCGACGACAACAGCAAAAATTCGAGTGATTTAACGAAATTTATTTGCCGATTTTTGTTGGCGTCCAAAGGCCTAGACGCTGAGGCAGCAGGAAATGTCCCTTGGCCAATAAAAAAAAATATTTATAAAGCCTTGAACTTAGTGAGACATGAAATTGAAATTCCTTTAGGCTGACACACGGCTGAAAAAAAGTTAATAAACAAATGAATAACAACAAAATTTCAATGTTTCACACTTGGAGACTTTGCCTCCACGCATGCGGTGAATTTATTTAGATGGGATTTTTCCATTTTATGTCATAAAATACCCGATAACTTTAAAGACAAGATAAAACATTAATATTTTATTTAGCACCTACTGATAAAAATCAAGCCAAAGCCGAGAGCCGAAATCAAGACAAAATTTATTGCCTTATCGGATTACCGCGCTGCTTTGAACCTTTCTGATCTCTCACAGCTTTTCTACGCCCACTGACATATAGATATATATATACGATATTGAAAGATTTACTACACACAGCGCTGGTCATGTGTATATATCTAATTGGCAATTTGTTGCATTGTTTGCACAAAATTTAAGCTCAACGTTTTGTTTTTGTTAATTAATTTGCAACAAATGCCACAAATCATTGCAGTTAATTGAAACAATTAAATGTACAACCAGCCAGTGATACACAAACTCATCCATATAGTTGAGGAACGGCTGCCAAATGCCAGACAGGTGCAAAAACACGACTCTTTTGGGACATTTAGTGAAAAGTTCTTTTAATTAAATATATAAGGCGCCAGGTAATTAAACAAACTTAAATGAACTCCCTTTGTAAACCGGCTGTAAACTCAAAATTTTATATATATAAAATTATATTTTGATGCAGTCATCGCTGCCGAAAACCCACGCGTCAAGTAATGCCGCCAATTTATGGCTAAAAACCTCAATACTGGCCCTATAAAGATTTCAATTGCAGTCAAACAGCCAGAAATTCCAGGTGAAAATACCTGTAAATCATAAGTGTTTAAAGATATATTGAAACAGGCCATTAAGTGCAGTGAATAAACACGCACTGAGGTCAGCAAACATTGTACTGCTAAGCAACTGAGCTGCTCGACTAACAGTAGCCCAACTTTGGAGAGTTTTAATTGTTTTTGACGTCACTAAAAAAACTTTTGAGTAAAAATAAAATATATTTAAATACAAGCCGCTCGTGTTGTAATTTTTATTTTACATTTTTGTACCTTATATGCGTAATCTACTGGACCTCAAACCATAGTAACCTTCAAAACGGACCTGCTAAGGTTCACCACTGACCTATGCGCTGTCGTTGCTTATGAACCTGAGTACAAAGGTTAATTATAGAAAATATCTTTATCTGAACTGATCTGCATGAACAACAGTATATATTTATAAGCTTTTACATCCTAAACTCTTTCATCGTTGGAAAAAATTATCAAAAAAACATCACTTCTTACTCTAGTTTCAAAACTAAGCTCAAAACTTTCTGATACATTTTGAACTCCTTATAGATTATGCAGCTTTAAGTAAGTTAAATTAAACTATTGAGCAAACTATTATTATTAGATTATTTCTTTAGGCAGCGACCTCACATAATTTTGTGGTTTTAGCGAATACAGAAAAAGAAACAAAATTATAAAAATGAATTTGAATTTGAGGCAAACCGGACGTTTAGTCATGCAGTGAATTATTTGTGATATGCTCAAGTCGCGTAATAAGTTTAATTTATATTTATTTACTGTAGTTCATATTGAGACTTCTTGAAGGGAGCGCGTACGCGTACTTAAATTAAATTAAATTAAATAAATAACAAATGTTGGTCAGTAGAATTCAACTGTTATTGGGTTTCGCAGGTTTGGCAACGCTTTGGAATAGTTTAAGTGCCGCAGCGGAAGTACTGGAGTGTTATCAGTGCTACGAGGAGGCCAATTCTTTTGGTCCACGGCCAAAGTGTAAATACCTCAAGGACACAGCTGAGTACAAGGTACAGTGTTCCAATTCCACAATGTGTGTGAAAGTGGTGCACACGATGAATCTACTGCATGGCAAGACGCGCACCATTGAGACAAGGGGCTGTGCCAGTCAGGTGAAGATTATACAGGTGCTGGTGAACAAGACTTATGTGGATGTAGCAATCATAGATGAGCCGTACCAGGAGGAGTGCAAGGAAAGGAATTCACACAACATGTTGACAGCCAATGTTATGGAATGCTATTGTCGTGGAAATTTGTGTAATTCCTCAAAAGAATTTAACCTCAGCAATGTGATTAAAATTGCTGTGTTGCTGTTAAGCAGCTTACGACTAATCACCGCAAACTAAGTGTCCGATTAGCAGGATTAAGCCACTGTATATAGGAAATAGCTAAAAGTACTGAACTTGTAATAATACCGCAGTTAATTAATTTTAAGCAGATTAAACCAGAAGTTGATCGACTGTTAGTTGCCTATTTAAAAATGTTAAATAAATTTAAAAAGCATTAAAAATGAAATTAATTTAAGCTGCACTCGAACCCACGCACTGCGGTTCACAGGCGAATGCACTGCACCATCGAGCCACCATTGGCTGAAATGAATTAAATACTAAGAAGCACATTTGATATCTTACAGGCATCACATATTTCACTAAGCTTTTATTGAAGAAAGTGTGAAATTCTTTTTTGGCCATAATCCGCAATTTCAAGGTCAATGCCAATGCCGAGCGCTGAATCAGCGGGAAGCCGTTGAAAAGCAATCAAATTGGACTTGTAATTGATTAAAAGCCAAGACTTATTCAAATATTTTTATTTAAACTTTAGTATGAATCAAAATGACTAAAATTCCAGCCACGCGACGTGATTCACAGTGCGAGTTTTGGGTACTCGGATACAATCGAATCGGTTTAGTTCGGATCAGATCGGAACTTGCAGCTTGGGATCATTGTACGACCTTTGCAGTGCAGTGACTGTGTAGCCCCAACAACAAAACCCGCCTACAGACACCTTAAACCGTTCAGGATTATAGCTCAGTTGCTGCCTCTGTGTCTTTGGGTCTTTTTAATCACTGTTTATGTTTATGGTTGCAATTAATCCCTACTAAAAATAGTAGGAATTTAATTTCGTATGCTTAGCAACTATCAGCATTAAACTACCGTTAAGACAAGTTTGAGTTTAAGTTTGAGTTGAAGTTAAGTTAAGTTAAGGACACAAACCAAGTCGTTAACGTCTTTTCAATGTTTGCTACACAATTAAAATCAATTTTGTCAACATTTTTTTTGCTCTTTGCTGATTATTTTAATTCCGGTTCCACATACAAGATTGCGATGCTACATGATCTTATGGGGGAACCAAGCCCCAGCTTGAGATACAGCTACAGCTCAAAGCATCAGATACAGATACAGCTCTGACTCTCAGCTACAGTTTAAGTTAAAATTAATGCATTTTGCGTTGCGGCAGGCGTGCGCAATATGTTTTGGTTGCCGTTGTTGATATTTTTTTATTTTTTTATTTATTATTTTTATTTGTTGTTGTTTCCGTTGATTTTTGTTAATTTATGATTTCATTACGGCACTTTTATGGCGCTTCCGAGTGCCCCAGGTAGTTTCGTCTTGGCTACAATCTGCCAGCCAACGATGCTGTCATCAATTCACAGTTTAACCAACTCGAGACAATTGCATACACCCCCTTTCATAGAGCAGATAAGATCTGCAGTTTGGATTAATAAACTATGCACAGCTGGGTTCCTGAAAGAGGAAAGAGATTTTAAGCTTCATGCTTTGAGATATGCAACTAGAAATGGGAAGAGAGATAGGAGAGAAAGAGAGACAGACAGAACGATAGACAGAAAGAGAGAGAGAGAATGAATGAGAGTTAAGCAATCATAGAGAAGAAAGCTTGGAATGAAAGTACTAAATTCTTTAACAGATATGCTATAGCTAGCTATAAATAAACTGGCACACATGTTAGCTAAAAAGTGTTAATTATTTGAGCTCAAATGAGTTTAATATGTTTTATTTAGACACGCTTAAATTCATCTAGAAATTTACTTGTTTAATTTGTGCTTAACTAAAGAAACTCAATTTATAAATATAGCTACAATATTTGGCCTTAATATATTTACTATCGTTTAGGAACTCTTATAATAAATTTAATTTAAAATTTTTAAACCAACTTTTCGATTCAAAATTGACTTTAAAACAAATATTTATTAAATAAAAACTTATTTAAAATGTACAAAATACAAAAAATTCGTTTTAAGCTCTTCCTTCTATTTATAGCAATTGTTTAAGCTCATTTTTAATTTATTTAATACCCCTATAATTTTATTATTCTGCCAAATTTGTATTATAAATAAGAGCAAAACAAATTTTTATAAATTGGTGTCATTTTAATGGCATTTAATTAACTTATTTTAATCTGGTTTACACATAAAAATTTTAAACAAATTCTAACAGCAAATAAAAGTAATTTTTATAACTATTGTTGAGAAATATATCTGTTATATTGTTTATCCCCCTGTGATTAATCAGAGTCGATACGAAATCGAAGTAATTTTTTGACAATCAGCAGTTTTAATGGAAATCGTAAACTGCACTTTTTGAACGATGATTAAACTAATTAAATGGAATCACTTGACTACTTCAGAGGAGTACCAATGACGTTGTTATTGAGTATATAGTGTGGTGGCGAAATATGTGGTCAGATGAGTCATGCAAAGGGCCTGAAAGTCCTTGTTTACTTAGTTCTTAGATGCGTCAATGAATTGCAAGTTATTTATGAATAAAAAATCAGATGAATGTCAAGGTGCAATGCCTTGGCAAACAATAATAAATATGGCGAATTATTTAATTGAATTAATTAGTAATTAAAATTATTGGCAAATATGCAGTCATTTTAATAAAGCGCACAGTTCAAAAAATTAATACATAAATAAAAAAATGTATGTATGTGTAATAAAAACAATAACCAAATTAACAACAATAAGCAGAAGGTGAAGAAGATGAAACTGAAATCGAAACTGAGATTGTCATGTGTCTAAAATTAAAGGGAGCGAAGCTCAAGACGAATTTTCGTTATTGAACTGAACTGCGTTGAACCGAACAATCGATCTCGCTCTGCCTCTTCCTCTCGCTCTCCCTTGCTTTGCGAGAGTAGCGCATATGAGGCTAACTACCTCTCCCAAAACGCACAGAAAAAAGAGCTGCGAGAATTTAGGCGCGGCGCTGAGAATGCGAGAATCTGAGCTGCGTTCGGCTGTGATCTGCGTATTTGCGAAATGCGCTCACTGCGTACTTGGCACATTTGTATATAAATCCGGTGTACCGTATCGGCAACCAAACATTCCTGTTGCAGCAGCAGTCGCACCAACAATACACCAGGACCTTAACACTCAAGGATTTTATTCACTACAAGCAACTCAACTTTAAATTAAATTTAAATAACAAAAATTAAGCAAAATGTTTGCTAAAACTGTGCTAAGCGTTTATGTGATTGTGGTGAGTAAAGTGTGGTGAAAACTAAGTGTACAAAGGACCCACTATTGTGTATAAACAAGTGATAAATGCCGACATTGACGGAGATTACGCATACGCCACATAGGCGCCGCTTTTAATTAAAAAATAAACTGTATAAAAATCGTGCTAAAGACAAAATTGAATTTCATGGCAATGCAGGCGTTGCTGTGCCACAACCAAATCAATTCTTCATTCTTCAAATATTTACGAACCATTCCGAGTTATTAATAACATTTCAAATACCATAAATGCCGTCGTTGCTGCGCGTGCTCATTTGGCATTTATGGGGTTTTTGCTTATTTGATTTTTTCGGCTACGTTTTACACTTCCGGCCGGGCTAATTGTGCCGTGAAACATGTTGGCTGACACATAAAAAACAATATAATAAATAATTTTTGAACTTTGTTTCTTATCGCAGGGTCTTATTGCAGTCGGCCTCTGCAATCCCGTTGATAGCGAGAACAATGGCAAGTATACGGTTTCAGCGCACAATGCTAACGATGGCAGATATCATGCGCAAGATGATGGACGTTATCATCCCAGTTCACGCGACGAAGGTATTTCCAAATACTTCAATTTGATAGCCAGCTGTTGTTGTACTACTACGCCTACTACTGCATGTTTTGAAGCTGCCACTAACCAACCCAGAGACCGAATGAAACAAAAAGAAATTAACTAACTAACACACACATACACACATTCACTCCAGCACACTGACACTGATAACCCATTATATTTAATGTGCTCTGATAACCACAAAGCTCAAGACTCAAACTCAAGTTGAAGCTCAGATTTTCAATGCCAAAAAAAAACCCAAAAAAAAAAAACACTGAAAATCTGCGCTGACTTGAAACGCATTTAAATCCATCTCTAATCTCTGTTGTATATTATTGTATATTAAAACTTAACTTTCTTATAGGCCGAGGTGGCTCTGCGGATTCTTTAGGTAAACATTAAAGTGTACACAACAAACACACACACAAATTCACACACACAATTTTAAACTCAAAAAATTCTTGCACCAAATGAAGTTGCACTTAAATTATTCTACTGGATTTTAGCAGTTGTTGTACTTGTATTATAATTTATATACTTACAATTGCTTAATTATTTCGTTAACAAATTTTGTTTAATTTATAAACTTTACTCACACTTGTACAATTTTTGGAGCTTCTGCACGAAGTACTTAACTAGTAAATACCCATTAATTACACTCAAAAACCCACACACCGAGTCACTTTTGACGCTATTGTTTAACACGCAAATTTTGTTGCCATTTAAAGCAGGTCGCTATCATCACATGGCACAGCCTTATCACCACGTGAGTGATAACCGTGAACTTGGCGTTTATCATCACATTCCGTATCCCTATGACGGTGGCTATGGACCCTACGCCGGTCTGAATCTGCCCTACATTCATGACGACAGGCCATACAAGTGAGTAACTTAGTTAAGTAAATAATTAGTGGTATTCCTAATGCTTTTTGTTTCCCACTTAGCCACGATCTGTACACAGTAAGTAAAGCCGAGTACAAAGTACCAGAAATCCGCTTGGAATACGGCTTCCCCGATCATGAACCACAAATCGATACACAAACTCATTACCAGTCGAATGATTACTAAAGTTCGCAGCAGCATGAGACACCCTGTATTCCTGTATTCCCTACCACAAAAAACAAAACAATAAAAAACCATGCTTTCATATATATAACCGTCCAAGAAGCCATTAACGTCTACCGATAAATCCCGTACAAATCCTGATCCACATACTGCATGCGCATGCATGAGCCAACATGTCCACACACGCACATTACCACACTCTAAACACAAAACACGCACACACACGCATTGAAAAAACAAGCCTGAGAAATTTGATGAAGTACCAAATAAAAACAACAACCACTTCAGTCGACCACAACAACGACGACCAAGAAACCGACCACAACAACGGAGCGCACCACAACAACAACGACAACCACAACGACCACGCCACGCCCCATTGTCTTCAACTACGATGACGAGGGACGCCACAAGATTCTGCACCAGGAGGAAGTTCGCAAGCAAGACAAATACGATCATGCGTAAGTTGAGGCAGTTAAAGCAAAGCAAATGTTATCGATAAATATCGATAACTTTATTAACAAGCGATAAATTTAAACGAAAATTCCTAATTGTTTAAAATGTTTGTCAGGCTTACAGAAACTGACTAGAGAGCAGTGTTTACTGTCATCGATATATATCGATAACACTCAAAAATTATCGATAAGTCAAAAAGTCTTTAATTTAAACCAATTTCAAAGCAAATTTCGATTAATCACTTTTAAGTTGTACCATATTTTAATGATTCATCTTCTCCCTTCACTAGTTACCTGACCGAGAACGGCATCTATGGCGAGGAGCAAGCGAAACTGCATCATACCGGCGGCACCCATGCCAAGGGCTACTACGAGTACACCGGTGACGATGGCAAGCTGTATCGCGTCAACTATGCCTCCAACGATGGCGGTTTCATGCCCGAGGGCGAGCACATTCCCACCCCACCGCCCATTCCCGAGGCCATTGCTCGCGCGCTCAAGTACGTGGAGGAGCAGCACAAGGCCAACGGTGATAAGCCATTGTTCGATCATCGTGGATTCCGCATCAATCACATGACCAGCGTCATGAAGGCTCAACTGAAGCAGATACATGTAGAGGACATGCCCAAGGAGCTGGGCGATCAGATACGCATGCTGCAGCACGAGGTGGAGCTGGCCGAGGAGGAGGAGGAGCGCGAGCTGCGTGAGGAGGAGGAGGCACGCAGAAATCGTGCTTACTAAAAGCAATGCCCCGAGAGCAGAAAGTGCGGTGTACTCATCAAAAGCCATACGGATCCAGTCCTCCGAAAATTCCCCCCCAAAATACTCTATAAAAAACAACACACATAAAGTCCCCACATTCCCCTGCATTTGCCGCCTGAAATTGGCAAAAATATAACAAGAAAAACTCAAAAAAAAAAAAAGAAACGAATTCAAGTGGTCAGTAAAAATTTGGTACTTGTTAAAGCCACGCCCATTTATATATGTTAATATGTTAATGATGTATTTATTTATCGAAATTTAAGCTATTTAATCGCTGTTATGAATTTACTAAAGAAAAACATTTTTTATTTTTATATGAATTAAATAAACATAAATCTTTAATTGTTACATAAATACCAAGTGTTTGTATTTCCAAAGAGTTTAGTGTCCTAAATATAAGGCACAGTGGGCAAAAGTTCAAGTGATAATGGTACAAAATGACACATGACTAAAAACAAATTCCCAAATGAGTTTATTGAACTCAAACAAAGTTGAATACACTACAAAAGGGCATATTGGTTTAGGGTATCAACTAGACAGCTTGAACTCTACACTCTCTAGAGGGTATCCCCTTATCGTTAATTTTTTGCTACTTGACTTTGAGTACCTCTTCATTAGGCACACGTAAATTTATAGGGCATTAAATTCTGGGGTGTCAAGTCAATTTCGTTAACAGCAATTTCAATAAGCTGCGATTTGAATAAATTTTAAATTAATCGCATTTTTTCAAGTCGAAAGTCAATGAACTGTTGAGTGGGGGACTTGCTCTGGATTTAATTAGAAAAGTTGCTTACTTGTTACACGTGTAAAGGGTAGGCTGCAGATAGATATACCCTGTAATTAGCAGACTTTTAATTAAATAAAAATAGAGTACTTACAAGTCATGCTTACCCATTTAAAACGCTTAGTTAAGCATTGTTTGACTTAGCTTTTAGAACAACTTTAATTCAAAGCCGACTTTTGTGCTTAACTTTAAATTGCCAATAGTTTAGCTGGTAGCGAACTTTTTGAAAAGCTTTGCATAACAAAGCAATAAGCAAACAAGATTTTATATACATACTTATGCTAATTCGAACTGGCCAATAAACTGCTTTGTGCTAGACGCCATTTTCAATAGTGTTGGCAGTATTGAATAACTATAAGACTATAGAAATCTTTCACTGCTTTTGATTTTATATAAATGTATTTATTGATTTATGTTTTAGTTTAAGTATTTAAATATATCGTTTAATGTCTAGTGTAGACCACATTGGCTGGTGGCGGTTGATTGGCATAGAAAGCGGAGTTGGGACCGTCATCTGTGGGAGCAAAGCCAAAATGAAAGGCAGTTCAAGCAGCGTTAGAGTTATGAGTTACTTACAGGTAATAACGGGACGGAAACCATTGGCATCTGCCAGATACTTGACGCCCACACGCAGTCCTTCGGGTGTAATGTAGGAGTAGGCGCCCTCCACCTGCTCCTCCTGCTCACCGTTGCCAATGTCAAAGGGTGTGCCCTTCTCTTCGCCATGAATGCCGTTCTCTGTCTCGTAGCTGTAGCTGTAGGCACCCGAACCTGTGTTGGGATAATTCGATTGCTCAACTGTGCGGGCCACAGCATTGGCAATGTAGGGATTGTACTTGGTATAGAAGTTATCGTAGTAACGACGCTGGTTATACAAATCCCTGTTGTTGTAGTACAGATTACGGTAGTAGGGATTTCTCAGATAGGGATTCGATTGGCGTTGTGCACTGCAGGCCAACAGGAAGAGGGCCAACACAGCCAGGCAGCAGGACTGCGCAAAGAAACAACAATTTTCAATAACTTAATAATTCTATCACTTTAGGCACTAGCACTATTTTGGGTGGTTTAAAATCCTTTACCATTTTGAGCGACATTTTGTAGAAACTTTGGCAACTTCAACGTTGAAACTGTAACGGATCAGCGCTTGACAGCGGCATTTATAACAACTGGTGACTCTTTTTTTGGTTTGGTCTATAAAAATCATCAACGAAATTTAAACCTAACATTGAAATTTGAAATCCAATCTCAGCAGATGCTGAAAGTATATTTTGATGTCTGGTTTTTGCTAATTTCCGTTTAGAATTTTGATTGTTATTTAAATTGGTACAGCGAGCCAAATTGGCAGTCATATATACCCTGTGCTGCTATAGGCAAAGGGGTGGTAGTGACTGTATATCGCTAGACTTGACAGAGCTAGTATAACACCTCTACAAAGTTATAGTAAAAACGCGAGGCTAATTAACAATATTTCTTGCAGTATTTTTGCTGGGTATCTCTAGGTTTAAGCTACCCCTTACACAGCTTTAGTCGCTTTAAATGCTTGCATAAATAATTATAAAATTAAGAGCAGTTGGAGGTGGCAGTCGACAGCCGACAGCAGACAGTCGGCATTCGCACAGGAAATCTATGCCACACGCGGAATTTGAATTTGAAACGAATAATTTAAACTACTCGCCGCTCAAACTGAGTGTTGCGGGGCCTCAACAATAGAGGGCGGGTGCATGTAGCTAAATTATGAATGGCGCATTTTAGCATATAGATTAAGAGTTCTGCTGATTAGGGAGCATTCTTATTAAATTGCCAATTCATATATAAATGAAATTTGAGTAGCTAAAAGAGTTCATAAATTAAAGTGCTTAAATGGCAGCGGTTATGCTTTGAAAGCATATCAAATTATGACTGACAAAATGGCTAAAAATATGTCTAAAGTGTGTATAAATTTAATATATTTAATTTACTTAGACTTAGCTTATATTAAAACAGTTTAATACTTGAAGATATTACAGCATGTTAGCATAACATTGATAAATTATAAGCGAACGCCTTCGAATTAGCATAAAAAACGACATTTCATGAATGACTCGAGTAGTGAATGAATGCAGAGTGGCGTAGTGGAAGGGGGTAGGGGTAGCGGTAGGGATAGGGGGTTTACTCTACGGGTCTAGCCAATGTTGGCCTTCACATTTCGCGTGCGACTACAACAATAGAGCTCATAGATACATCTCTGAACACTCAATCCATGTGGTTTGCTTTGACTTGCACAACGATTATGATACTCAATTTTGTGTTTACATTTCAGTCACTCATTAATATAATTTTTATGAATTTTTAATGTCTAACATTTGATCAGAAATCAATTGATTAGGGGTGTCAAACATTATCATTATCATATAAATTATTTAAAATATATCCTCTAATATTTTTTGAGTACTTTTAAAGCCAAGTTCTGTCTCAAGTCCCACCCTATCAACTCATTGAGTATGTCCAGCCAGTTCGCCTGCCAAATCAATTCTAATTCTAACTAAAAGCTTTAAGTTCTACTCCATTCCATCGACTCAAATATGCATACAAAATTAGCATCTTAACTTAATTTATAGTCGCACAAAAATCATCACAGATAAAAAGCAGTTAAACAAATTGAGCTGACTAAACATTTAGAGTTATGCGACCATTGATTTAGATAACACACAAACGACACAACAATGCGTATAGATACACATCCGTAAGAATCGATTTTCAAAAGATACAGCAACTAAAAGATACAACAACCAAAAGGTACAACTACTAAAAGATCCCATAACAAAGCCCAAAACAAATGTGATCTCTATTTTTCAAGCCACAATCATTTGGCAATTTTATGGTAAAAAAAAACTTAAAACTGGATTTTGTAGCTGGCCCGCAATGTGTTAAACAGATTAGTCAAAGCTCTGACAATGCAAACAAAAAGTTTTATTAACCATTTGCATAAATAAGTCGTTGAAAGATATTTTTCTAATTAATTGGCTTGAATTTATTTTTTGTTGGTTTTTTTAAGAGGCGTCTTTTATTTATTCATTGCATAATTATGCCCACCATAAATTGCTATCAGCCGTCCACTGACATAAACGTGTTTATATCGAACATAGTTTAGATTTCGCTTTAAAAGTAACAAATAAATACAAATAATAGTTAGATATGTACTATGCATGTTTTATAAAATTATTAGCAGCACGTGTTGGTTGACTAAATAAATTATTACATGGAATAAATTACTGTAACGTTTTAATATTTAATTAAAAGTATGCGGCCTACATAACTTAATTGCTAGTCGTTAATAAGACGCCCTTTAAAAAGGCGCTATAAAAACGCCCATTCTTAAGTTGGTTAACCAGTTTAGATACTTCTGCCAATAAATGACATACGACGTAGAGGCGAAACAAAAGAGTTATGAAGACTTCACTTTTATACCAAACTTGATACTCGCATCGCTGGGATTCGACTTACTGGAGCTACCAAAACCCCGTTGGAAGAATCTTTTAATCAAGGCCTATATGTTGCTCTGTTTTCTAAGCCATTTGTATGTGATCTACAATGTAGTACTTAGATCACTGGACTGGAATAAATATCTAGCAGGAAATCCGCTACTCATCATGCGTTTTGGCATTATCTTTTGTTTTTCATGCAATGTCGACGTAAAACTGTTAATATTTCTATATAACAGACGACGCTTGAAGCATCTGAACGATAAACTGCACCAACTCTACCCAAAGGAGGAGACTGAACGTCGGGAATATAGAGTTAATGATTTCTATTGGCCACGCATAGCACGTTATGGTTTCTATTACTATTATTCAGTTTTTGTATTCGTTGTGTTTGCACCTATCATACAATCGACTTTAACTTACTGTTATCAGCGTTATACATTGGGTGACGAGGCTAAGTTTATCTTTCTGAGCACCCATCCCTCGGAACTATTTGAAACTTGGTCGCTGGATAGTTATGGCGTCAATTTTATCATAGACTTTACCTTTAGTCATCGTGTCTTGAATATCATGCTGGGCACAGACATTTGGATGCTGTGTCATTCCTCACAGCTTTGTATGCATTTTTCGTACCTGGCCAGGAAACTTGAAGAGTACAGTCCCAGCCGTGAAAATTCTCGCCAGGATTGTGAGTTTCTATGCCAATTTGTAGGCAAACATCAGCAGTTATTTGGGTGAGTAAGTTTATTTCTTAGTTACACATTTTAATATTCATATTATTTACAGTTTACACAAGGAATTAAATGAAATATTTGGCATGATGTTGGGCTACAACTTGTTAACCATGGGTATCGTACTCTGTTGCATTATACTATACACTGTTCTGCAGGGATTCAATCGGGAAGGTGCTGGATTTTTGCTCTTCTTTATCAGCCTAAATGCACAGTTTTACATGGTCAGCTACTATGGACAACTTCTGCATGATTTGGTAAGCAAATTTTAGTTGTATTTAGACCACGTACTCTAAAAAAGAGTAGAGGGGTCTGTTAAGTTTGTCAGCAGCGAAATGTGCGTAACAGGTAGAAGGAGGAAAGTATATATATTCTTGATCAGCATCAACAGCCGAGTCGATATAGCGATGTCCGTCTGTCCATAAACACCTGGATCTCTTAAACTACAAAAGCTAGAGCCACTAAATTTGGTATGAAAGTCCGTCTATATGTCAGGCAGGTTAAGTTTACTTAAAATTTTTGGCACGCCCGCTACCGCCCACGCAAATAATGAAAAACTCCATAGCCTGGAAACGACTTAAGCTAGCGTGACCGAATTCACACAGTATGTGTATGGTACCATCATAACTATCCTCACCAAGTTTGATTCAGATCGGACAACTCTAGCCTGTAGCTCCCGTTGGTTAAATCGAATAGAGGGAGTACGGGGTCTTCTACAGTCGGCTTGTTTGACTGTAGTCTTTCTTAAACAATTTTCATATTTGTCTTTTAGAGTGAAAACATTGCTTTGGCTGCCTATACACAAGAATGGTATAATGCTTCTATAACTTATCGAAAGCTGCTACTTTTGATTATGCAAAGAGCCCAAAAAGCAGCTCAACTCTCAGCCAAAGGAGTCATTATAATATCTATGGATAATTTTACCAGGGTAAGCAAATGATAACTGCATGAATCCAATTAAAAAATATATATAATTTTTACAGATGTTGAACAACACGTATTACTTTGCTACGGTCACTAGAAAAGTTCTGGAAAAATAAAGCAAATATTTATATTAATTATAGACAAATATAAGCACATTTCTTTCAGCTAAGTATTAAAACTTGCTATAAATTGCTATAACTGCCTTACTAGCTTAGCATACCCCATTAACTGGTTTTCTTTCAATGGGTACACTACACACCAAATTGAGGCGGTGCCAAGCTGTGCCTCCAAATGCCTTGTGGCTTCTTAGCTAATCAGAATGCTTTGAATTTGCATGGCAAATGAACATGAATATATAAATATGTAGAAATATGTTTATTTGATATGCCAACTGCATAATTTACGCCCCTGTTAACTTGACCAACCGAAAATTGTTTCCTCATTGGCTAGTCAAGAGCCAATTAAACAGTTGACAGGCTTACAAGTCGCTGGGAATATATTAGTAAAGTAGTTGCTTCAATTATGTTGAGTTAAGTAGTATATTTAAATGGTTGGGTATAGAAAGAGCTGTAAAGGGACATAGCTTTTAAAGGGGGTAAGCTGGAGTGCTCTTAGAAGCAAGTAGAAATTTAACTGTTCATAAATTTTGGCCTCTTCATCGTTTGTCAATTATTGACCGAAGTGGCCAAACTGGTTGTCCCACTGGTGGGCGTCTTATTAACGACTAGCAATTAAGTTATGTAGGCCGCATGCTTTTAATTAAATATTAAAACGACTTAATAAATTATGTATAACATGTAATAATTTATTTAGTAAACTCACACGTGCTGCTAATAATTTTATATTTATTATAAAGGCACTTTATAAAAGTAACTATTGAACAGGGTAACTTTATAGCACATACTCCCAGCACAGCAAGTTTAAATACTTATGTGAAAAGACTTGTGTATATATTTGTCTATATTTGATATTTATATTAACCGACTGTAGGGAGGAGAAGAATCTAGCTAGCTGTTTCCGTTGTTGGCCTTCACATTTCGCGTGCTTCTTGACAGAATTGCAACCGAGTCAAATTTGTGTGCAACAACAACAATGGACTATGATTGCAACAACGCTGAGGTTCAGGCCAAAAAGTAGCCCAAACAAATTCAATTCATTATATAATAGACTTAGTTAAAGCAAGCTAAAAAATCAATAGAAAATAGTTGACTCCCACAGCTAAGTAATTAGCTAAGCAAAAAGCTGGTGTGAATAATTAAAGTTTGAATTAATTGCTAAACTACAGCTAAGTATTTGAGTAGTCTATATAGGTACTAGATATAAAACTTATAGCTGAAAGAATTTAGCACTAATTGCCATAAGGTATTACACCCACACATAGCACACACTCAGCACACACTCATCACGCTGTGAGTTCCATTGACTTTTAGCATTTTAAGGCAATTTGCATATGGTTAATTAAAGAAGAACTCACCTTCGCCTTCGTTATGACATCTTCTAAGCCGGCTCAGACGGATTAGCATCAATTGAGGATTGTATACAAATAGCTGTCATATATATATATAATAAACTATTCTTGGTATCAGCTCAAGGCCCAATACGTTGGCCGTAATTAAGTTTAACCGCAAGTTCAATATCTTTGCCAGTGGCTAGAGTAATCTAGTTACTGAAGCATTTCTAGTCTGAATAAATTGGAGCTGTTCCTTGACCATGAAATGTAAGCCATTAAAATAACATTTAACATTTGGCCGATGCTGCGCTTCACTATAAAAAACTTGTGGCTCAAAACGGTAGCCACACATGTGCAAAACCACTGACATTTAGCCACAGCAACTGGTTCGACGACGACGATGGCTGCAAAATGCAGCTAGTATTTGCAATTATATTTATTTATGCCTGCATTGACATTAGCATTAAGTATTAGCCAGTATCTGGCCAAAAACTATGCCGGCCAATGTCCGTATGGTCTAGACGCTGGCAGGCGACACAAGTGAAGCTTACGCAATGGCCAATAGACAAAATGGCAGCTATTGGGGCGTTAAGTGGGCTGCCTGGGCGTGCACGCCATAAAGAAGATGGCACGAACCTCAAGGCCAACAAGACGTGGCCATAAAACGCTGCACAGCGCGTGTCAAAGTCAGTGGACACAGAAGAACTTAAAGCCACCAAAATTGTGGCCAAAAACTCTAGCTAAAAACAACTGTTCTAAGCTTTATGGCTTGCCGGACAACTGACATTTGCGATTTGCTAATTTGAGAACCCATGCGTAATGTTTTCAAGGTTTACATTAATCAGAAAATAAATTAAAATTAAAATAAATTTTTACAACTTAAATTCTGTACGAGCAAATCAAAAGACTTGGGCAACAAACTTGGTAAATGTGGGCAATAAAAAACACATTTAGCATAACTGAAAATGTACAAATAAATATAAAAAAATAGCATAATAAATATTAAAATTAATGCAGTTGAATGAATGTCTTCATAATAATTATAAACACTAGCCAACGGCACCCGGCAGCGCCAAAACAATAGACCAGGCCCAAAACTAGAAGGCAGCAGTGAAGTTTTTATATTTTTCAGAGCTTCCACTAACTGGCAATTGTTTTGCTGATTGCCACAGTCTGAGCAACAACTACTTGCATACAATATGCCAACAATCTTTGGGACAATCTTGTCACGAAATTCTGTCGCCTGTGTGTGTGTGTGTCTCCATCTGGCAGAGCGCAAAGTCGACCCAAGCTATTCATTAGACGCGCCTACACTTTGGCAGCAGCGGCGGCCTCTTCGCGTTTAGCAATTTTTGGCATTTTGACCCCAACATAGCACACAAACACACACAGGCACACTCAGGCACACACTGAGCACCAAAATGCATGCCCTGAGCTCGCATTTGGGCGCACTGTGGCGCTGTCTAGCAATTTTAGTGCCCACAAAAGTGGCGCAAAAAATTCTAAACACCAACAACTTTTTCAACACTTATTGTGCCTACTTTTACCACTGTGCGTTGCCTGCCTTTGATTGCATTTACCGATTATTGGCCACGTATTTAAATGCAATGTTTTCTCTAGTCACTACCAAAAAAAAAAAAAAAAACAAAGATAAATAAAAGCCCGAAAAAAACTCATGCAGAATTAGTAATAAATTCAGTAAGGTGGCAACGCCGCGAGGGCGATGCCAATCGCATTTACTTAAGCTAAATTTAGTGCACTTTAAAGTCTAGACAGCCGCCTCCTTCATTGTTTGTGGCAAATAAATGCTAATAAATTGTACTGCACTCAGTTAGACAAGTAAATATTGTGCTAAGCAGTGTGGGGATTTACTCACTGATCTGCGCGCAGCACAAATGGCAAGGAGTTGAAACTAGAAATATAATAATTTTGTCCATAGTGACAAAAGGGCGCACTGCTCTAGTAACATTAACTAGAAATCAATAAAACTAATGACCAAATTTGCTTTGCATGCTCAATTGGCACAGAACAGCTGATTTGAGCTGAGCTGAGCTGAGCCAGTGGCGTGCGCTTTAAGGGGGTTGGCGGGTAGTGCCCCCAATGGGGTACTTCAGTCACTTGTTGCAATTTTCCACGGCAATAAATGTTTGCTGTCGCTGCTGCTGCTGCTCTTTTCAAACACCGCAAGCGTCGACGCTGACAGCGACAAAAGCAACAACAACAACAGCTACGACGAATCTTTAGTTTAGTTTCTATGTACATCTATATGTACTTATATATTTATTTCTTTATTTTTTTCTCTCTTTTTTGCATCTTGCATGTGCGACGCTTTGCGCGCTGAATTTGCAGCGTCGTCATCGCCGTCGTCGTCGTCGTTGTAGTCACCGTCGTCGTCTTTGGTATAAATAGACTCAGTTGCCGGCACTTGGGCATCATTAAAAAATCGTTTGTTCAATTAACAACAAGTGTGAAGTGTGCTACAACGATAGCTGAAGAAAGAAGGATAAAAAGCGCAAGAAAATCAACTTTTGGATTACACAAAAACCCAAATCAGTTCACAATGAAAAACGTAAGTGACTGTCGTGGGAAAAGGTCAGCAGCAGTCCTTAAATTTATAGTTTCACTTGGATATAAAAACAGTTAAAAAAAAGTGATTAAGCAAAGTCCTTAAAATTCGACTACTTAAAATTCCGTTTAATTATTGAGCGCTTCTTTTAAGTACGCCATAAATCTTACAAGAATATTAAAGAAGCCCAAAAGAACAGAGTTTAGAACAGAGTCCAGCACAGAGTCCAGTAGGAATTGAAAAATAAATTCTGAAAATATAAAAACACAGTCGTAAATCAAGTTTGAAACTTAAGGTCGTCATATATATTTTAGGGTCTAAAGAGACGCGTCTTAAAGTGCTGCTTCCGCGTTGAGTTATTTGGCAATTGTTATGGCCATTATTGTGTGCTAGCCAAATGGCCAAAAGTCACAGCCAAGCCCGACCAAAATGGCAATAGCAATTAATGAATGCTTAGCCCAAGCAGCCACTTGAAAGGCTCGAGCACGATGCCAAAGTAAGCCAAACTGCAGCCGGCATGCAATGCAAAGGTCAGACAACGACAACAAAGACAACAACTTTGGACAGTCGGACGGAGGCTGCGACATTTGGCTGCAGAGAAGAGCAAAGCGAGTAATGAATGCTACGCTCAGTTGGCAGCTGTCTATCTGGCTAAACTGAAACTTTAAACACGTAACCCACTCGGCCCATTTGGCCAATTTCTCAATAGGCAAGCAGACTGCGTTTCAACACTGAGCAGTGGGAGTGAGACAAGAAGGGCAGCAAAGTGGGGCAGTTTAGTTTAGCGTCGACTATAAAAGACCCTGTATTGCTACTACTACTATTACAAGCCTCAAATTAAGCTAATTCCATTTGTCAATAAGCCCTTTATGCAATCTCCTTGGTACTGGATGTCGTGTCAGTTTTTCTCACTCACGATTTTCAAATGCTCAGCTCATCGCTGCGACGCCTTGCCACGCCCCATACCACAATTTTCCATGCACTCTCGGTGTAATTGCCAATAATTGTGCATACAACAAGTTTGAGAAAAACAAACAAATGGAAAAACTCTGAATATCAAGTTAATTGGCGTCTAGTTATTTGACGACCTTACAAAAAAATGTGTGGCAAATTGACATATGAGTTTGTCTGTCCAGTCGTCCGTGTGTGTCTGTACCACTGCACATAATTTATATGTGAGAATAATGTAAACAGCAGTCATAAATCAAAAACAACAACTAGGCACAGCGATGAGCCAAGTTTCAACACAACAATAAATTTACAAACCAAAAAGCGAAGTTAAAACGACTAACACAAATCACGATCTTTTCCAATCAAGCCAAGTGTGTGTGTGTGTGTGTGCATTTTAATTACGCTCGTTTAGAATTGTAAACAATTTGCAAATTAATGTAAATTGAATTAATTTCCGTTCTTAACCCACTTGCAGTTTGCTTTTTGTCTGATCGCCACTGCGCTGCTCTGCCTGGCCCAAGCAGCGCCCAGGCCACAGGCTGGTGAGCCCATTGCGATTATCAGCCAAGAATCCAACATTGAACCGGATGGAGCCTATAACTATGCGTAAGTTTAATTAAATTGGTGCTGAAGTGGAACCACTGATGAACAGGCACTCAACGCCAAGCAAACAATTTTTGTTGCATACTTTTAGGCCGTCGTCAAATGTTATTAACAGTTAACAGCGCTCGTCGCTGTTAAGTTTGATTAATTTATGCATAACTGATTTTGACTGCACATAAATATGTCAGCAGCCCCAAATTGATTGCATTTTTTGTAGTTTTTGTCTCGCCAAACTAATCCCGTCATAAAAACTATACAACAAAATTAATCGCTATGTTTTAAATGTAAATGAAGCGGATTAAAAATGAATTTATGAAGCATCCAAAAGTAATAAACACTTCCATTTGGGATATATCAAGACCGCGCATAAATGTTAAATGTTAATAAATACATAAATAAATAATTCAACTGGCGCCACGGACGAACACAATCAGAGCAGCCAAAACAATAAAAAAATCTGAGTTAAAATACTGAATATAAAATACTCTTAGCTCAAATGCAGTTAAACTGTGTCTCAAAATCAACTAGACAGCTCATATACCCTTTATTGGCTCATAAAATTTGCAATAAAATCAGTCTACAAATTCGCTAGGCTAAAAAGACCGTTGATTAGCGGTTTTTTTTCACAGCTTTCAAGGTGATTTTGATTCCAGTTGTTTAAACTGCTGCAATTACCCAAAAAAAAAATAAACTTGATTTCAATTTGCAGCTACGAGACAGCTAATGGCATTAAGGCTGAGGAAACTGGCACCGTTAAGAAGGCCAGCTCACCCGACTCCACGGATGTGATCATTGTCAAGGGTTCCGTGTCGTATACTTCACCCGAGGGAGAACTGATTACACTCAACTATGCTGCTGATGATGAGAATGGCTTCCAGCCACAGGGTGCTCATCTGCCTACACCACCACCAATTCCACCAGCGATCCAGAAGGCACTCGACTATCTGCTCAGTCTGCCACCAGCACAGCGTCGTCGTTAAGCAACAGGAGGGGAAAGAGGGGGAGTAAGAGGGAGTTTGGGCTGAGGCTCATTTAGCTAAAATGAAGGAGTGTGACCAATGCAACCGATTCTGATATTCTATACTCAATGAAAGCAAACTTTGCTGCTAAAACCCAAAATCGAAAACAACATCGAGCAGCTGACTGAAGAATACAAACTGCACACACACACACAAACAGAGAGACAGTTGCAGTTACACGCACACGCATACACATACACACAATGTTTCCACTTACACTTCCGTTTCCTGTTTCCTTTCCTCTATCCTCCTTTTCCTTTACAAACTCACCTTTCACTCCTTTCACACCACTTTCTTTACATACTCTGTGCTTAAGATCTTTTAGTCGCCGAAACTTTGCCATTTTCGGACTCATGTGATATCATCGATTTGTTAATGAAATCAAAAGAAAATCTAAAAAAAAAAAATGTTAAAAAAATAAGCAAAGACAAGTTATAAATCTTGTGTAAATAGTCTATATAAACTGCACTTAATACGAGTATAAGCGTTGATAGACGATGGATGAAGTGACGATGGATGACAATGTACCTACTTATACATATACACATATATATAATTACGAATCGTTGGTTTTTGTACGTGTCAAATGACATAAATACATACACACACGCACACGCACACACACACAGACAACAGACACTCACACACATGAGCAGAACTTAAATATCTTTAGCCTTAGCTGCAAATAAAGAATTAAAGATTCTTTAACAAAAAAAAAAAAAAAATTAAAATACTTGTTTTCCTTTCTTTCCAAAATTGGAGCACACACACACATACACACACACGCACACCTGTGCAGTTTCAATTTTGAGCCAAACACTAAAAATAGCTAGATTTAACTATTTGTTTTGTTTTTCATACTTTTTTTTTTGCATTTCAAGGCAAAGTTGATAAATTTGTTGTATGCAAATGAGGAGGCTAAAAATGTGGTCAAGTCGGTTCCAAGAAGAACCAGAATCGTATGCTGACGTTAGTGACAATTGCTGTATAGGATAGCTATGTCTATACATAATTTATTTAAACAAAACCGAACTATACATACCCTTAATACAAGTTAATCTACACTTGCTTATGCTTTACAGGGTATTTGTCTAGCTTAGCTGCCCAGCTGCTCCAAATTTCACACCCAATTCGCGAAGAGACACCAAACAAGTTCATTATTATTTATTGCTCCAACTTAAATTTCATGTTAAATATTTTAGTACAGGTATTTTATTAGTTTTTGTTTTAGATTTTTGATTTGGTGACTGGTGCTATAAAAGGCTGTTTACTTAGCACAGGAATCGTCAGTAGTCTCGAGACCTTAGCGCCGTGTGGATTATTTAATCATAAAATGAAACTAATTTTGATTTGTGTGCTGTTTCTGTCTGCAGTTTATGCAGCTGAGAACGATGATCCCATCGTAAATGAATCGAATGTCGAGTACAATGGGAAGTTCAACTCCCAGTAAGTGTTAAATTGTTTAAGTTAAAGGAATACTTGAATAACTTTTATTCTTTTAAAAGTTATTTGCTACACGATGGCTCCACATTCACACAAGCAGGTGAACTCAAGGAAGTAGAGAACGGTAACTTTGGTGAATCCATCAAGGGTCAGTACTCATTCGTAGGCGATGATGGCAAGCAGTATACAGTTACCTACATAGCCGATGAGAATGGTTTCCAGCCAATTGGCAGCCACTTGCCCACACCACCACCCACACCGGAATCGGTGCTTAAAACACTGGAATACCTGAAGAATCATCCGCCAAAGCAATATTAGATGGAATGACTGGAATCATTCGCATCGTTTATATGTGATTTAAATGAACAACTGTGAACCAAAAGAACTGAACAAAAGCTTAACAAAATATACACAAAAAACTCGAGCAGAACTTAGCAAATTTAATCAGCGAATGTTTTTTAATTTAATCAGCATTTTTAGCTATTCGTTTTTAATTCCAAATTCTTTTTTTATGGACTCTTAAGCTGTTTTGCTTTATTCTTTAGTTCTGGTGCGAAGAGAGTGAGTGAGAAATTTACATAAAGGTTTTGCGCTGATTACTTTCTCGATTAAAACGCGTTTTGCATAATTCATTTATTCAACTTACGCAACAATTCTAGCCAAAATTTGTTACTGCCTCGCCCAAAAGTTGAACAAATAACTGGGCTCTTTCAAAATTGGGTACTTGGTTGGCGTGTGACCCGCGTTGGGTGTGAAAATTTACCCTAAATTAGCAGCTTTTTTGCTCGACTGCAATTCTGCAAAAGGTGCAGAGGCCAAAAAGCGTAGACTTGTTAACATTAAGTGTTTGTTATGCGTTGCTAATTGGCAAATACATGATTTTGTAGGCCAAATGTTTGTTCTAACAATAAAATAATACCAGAAATTACGTTAGTTCAATCAAGCGAACAGGTAAAAAATCGAAAGTGTGAATTCCAGACAGCTGGTGTTAAATCAGAGCTGCAGTGACACAAACTATACATAAATGTCGTTTTAAAACAATGCTAGACGGAACAGCTTCATTTGCATACAGTTCGGGTTCATTGACCCACTGTGCGTATACGCAATTCGCAACGTTATGATTTCATTCAAAATACTCGGTACTCTAAATATTTTATTACGCCTTTATGCGTGTTCACCGTTAGACCAACCTGTCTCTAATGTGTTCAGTCAATTTCGATACGTGATTCGCATGCGGATATCCCCTGAAAGTTTTTGAAACTATTCAAAGTCAATAGCAAGAGTAGATCAATTGATAATTGTTGTAAGCTAATAAACTTTGAGTTCTTCAAGAATTTTTAAATCCTTAACGGATTCCCCGACCTTTCGGAACTTACAGTGCGCGATAAGAGTTATGTTCTGCGCAGGCGAAGCACGTAGCTGCCAACAGCGACAACCAAATGCCATCAACAATCAGCGAAAGAGATGGAGCTGGAGCCGGAGACGTAGACAGAGATGGAAACTTGTCAGCTGTCGACGTTCCAGCTTCGGATATCGGTATCAACATCACCTGCTGCTGACACCGACGCTTCATCTCCATCTGGCACTCCCCCCTTCAGTTGCCCCCCTTCAGCTACGCCTTCATCTCTTTGGCGGCGCGAGGTTTACTCATCGGCCAGACGCGCGAAATGGACAATAAAGTGGAAAAAGAAGCCTCAAATGATGGCCACAACAAAGTAAGACAAAACAAAAGTCAAATAATCAGCAGTGCGGCCATAGAGCAGACATGACTGTGCCATACCCTGTAGCTAAACAGAGATTTCCTATGGCTAAGAACTAGCTGTCTAAGTTGGCTTTATTTGGCCCTGTATTAAATCGTTTTAAAAGGCACTAAATAAATTTGTGACTATTTTACTTGTGTTTTGAATACATAAATATATTTAAACAATAACTAAAGCAGCATATAAAAAATGTTTTTTTTAGACAATTTGCTAATTTGCTTAATCGATTTAATAAAGCATTTAAAAGCAGTTTATGCTGAACTTTACTTATTAATATAATAATTTATTTGAGTCTTTAATAAAGCAGTTGTGCTGCTTTTGTATCCACACGCTAGTGACTTAAGTAGCCACATAAAACAAATGCAAAGTGTTTTTTAATATTAAAATAAATATTTTTATTGACAAAACTAGAAAACTGTTTAAAAACTCAGCAAGTTTTGACTACCAAATAGGCAGTAAATAAATATTTAAACTAGTTCTATTATGTTTACATTTATTCAATATATAACTAGACAAAGTAAACTAAAGTACTGTCTACTAAATACCCTAGAAATAATAATTTATATAAATTAAATATTAGTTAAGTTACCCTCCCCAAAAGTATTTATAATTGTGCATAATTGTAAGCCGCATTGAAGGTTAAGTGCATAACCAGAAGCCAAAGACAATTTAAAATAAATTAAAGAAGCGCCTAATATCAAATATTTATATAAATTATAAATTAAAGCTGTGTCTAATTATGTGTGATAAAACTAAGTGACAGTGGGTTAAAATGAAGGTCAGGCAGATACCCCTCAACTACCAACAAAGCAGCTTGTGGGTAGCAACGTTTAAAACCCAATCATAACTTTGTAAAGAAATTATTTAAACAATTGATAAACAAAGGCATAGAAACAGTTAAGAATCAAGTTCAATGCATGCCCAATTGAAGGTCAGCGTCATACCCCACTTAAGTCAAACTACAGGGTAACAAAATCTGAAATGAGACGAAGAAGCGCCTGCTCGTCATTTCAATTTTTTGTATTTATTTTCAGAGCTTTTTACGAGTGCGAGTACTTGTACTTGACGCTCTCTGCTTCTTATCTAGTGCGCCCATCGGTAATCGCCGGCTGTGGCAACCGAAGCAGCCGCGGTGCGTGTGCGATTACGTTTGTGAGGCAGTGTGCGATGTGCGAACACTCGTCTGAATGAGGTGCTCGCCCTCGCCACAGCCAAATGGTATATAAAGGCAATGCGAGCGCTGAATAGCCAACAGTTGTACACTAACTCGCTGGAATTAACTTGCCACGCCACGCCCCATTCCCATATCAACACAAACCCAAAAGGATACTAAATAAATCATGTACAAGCTCGTGTGTATCTTCTGCTCAGCGCTGCTGCTGTCCTATGTCTTGGCACGGCCACAGGATAATCGTGGATCGGTGACGACAACAACCACACCGGCTAGCATTATACAGCAGGATAATGTAAACAATGCCGATGGCAGTTTCAACAGCAGGTGAGAGAGGAGTAGTGCAAATAGTAGTAGATTTAGTAGTAGAAATAGTAGCAGAAATAGTAGTAGAAAAAGTAGTAGCAACAAAGGGCTCACTCCTTACCCCTTTCTCCATCCCTTGCAGCTACGAGACATCGAATGGCATTCGCGTGGAGAACATTGGCTACCTGAAGAAGATCATAGTGCCCCGCACGGAGACCGGCGATGGACAGGTGATCGATGAGCATGAGGAGTTGGTGCTGGTGCAGACTGGTTCATACAGCTACAGTGATCCCGATGGCAATATCATAACACTGCGCTATGTGGCCGATGAGAATGGCTTCCAGCCAGAAGGTGATCATTTGCCTGTGGCGCCGCAATAAGAAGTTGGCTTACTTGGTAGCCCACGGGGCGTATGTATAATTAAGTGATTAACATTAGTTTATAAAAGAAACACACACCCAAAAAAAAACACACATATCGTATAACATATAACTATATATTGTATAAAGTATTACGTACTGGAAATAGCACAGCACTGCCCTTATGCCATACTATCTATCAAAACTGTACGATGGGTTGTTCTAACTAAAAACTAAACAAAAGCGAACAAAAAAAAACAGAAATCTTCAAAAAGCAGCAGCAGCGAAGACATAATAAATAAACGAACAAATATTGAACAATTAAGTTTGTGTCTCATTGCCACTTATCGAGTACTCGTACTCACTGCACAGCATTCACTTGTGAGTACTCTGAGTACTTGGAGTATTTTTGAATATTTCTCAGCCTCGTGGCGCTTACAAAATTACCAAACTGCCCTTCACGCCAACGATTGCGGTTGCGGATGCGCTTAGATGACGACGATGATCATGATGTTGATCTCCAAGATTATTTACCCACACGTCAGCTATCCCTCAAAGCCAAAAACAATACACACACAAACATAGTGTGGCCGAAAGCCAAACCAAATTCGATATGAAAACCAATTCCAAAACTAAATGCTCTAATCGCTGAGCAACCGCGATTATTGGCATTGATTATGATCCATTCGATTTGTTTACGCATCTCAGTTTCGTTCGTTTAAGTACACAAAGCCACAGATCACAATCTATTGTGTGAGTGTGTGTGCGAGGTGTGTGCAATGTGTTATTGAATATACATTAAAAGATTTCAAAGCTGAGCATGTCATTTTGAGTATTTTCGAAATGGTTTTTAGTGAATCAGGGACTCCCCGCAGCAACTACTGTGAACTACGCTGTGGTAGAGGTATAAGCGGTTTGTTAAGAGTATGTAAAAGACAGTAGTTGATTACCCTGAGCTCTAAAGTGAACTCCTGATAAGCAGCATCAGTTTAGTTGTTATGGCTTGTTGGAAAAGTACATATCTCTGGGATGGTAACAGCTGGAAGCAACAAATTTTGGTCGAAAGACTACTTAAAGAAGCGGGCAAACCTGTTATGGTTAATTTTGTTATGCCAAGCCCCTTTAGCCCACAAAGCTCTAAGCCCACCCAGTTAACCTGGGTATACTCCAGTCAGTTGAACCCTAACTTACCCACCTTTCTCGCGTTGTATTTGCATCTTTGGGTTTTCTGGCTTTTTTTGTTGTTCACCGCTCAGCTCGTTAGCGGAATTATAAAGTACAAATACACACCTCGCTTGTTAAAACTGGACCTATTTACAACTAGCGTATTGCTATTTAATTGGCCTACAGTTCCGACAATTAAACGAACAAATCACCAAAGCACTTCATTATCGGAAAAGGCCAATGCCAACGCCTGTCGTCTCAGTCCATTCAGTTTGAAACTGAAGTTGGAGTTATAAATGTTATAAAAGTTTCACATTATGATGAAATACTATTTGTGCATCTTGCTGATCAACCATGTCTGGCTATTGTGTCCCGCCGCGCCATTAATACCGGTAAGACAGTCAAAGAAATTACAGATATAACAATTATATTTAAATGATCTATGATTTCAGAGCAGGGGATACTTTATAGTTGTGCAGCGACTGGAATGCCTTACAAATCCAAAATTTATTGCAAATTCTAGTTGCGTTGTCAACGCACCGCGTAACAGAAGCGTTAATGCTGAGATGAGACTTTTGCAAAATCTTAGCGCACTAATGGCTACAATTAAGATCTCCATACCGAATCCAAAGAAAAAGGTTTTCCAAAAAATATTCGACATTACATTTGAGACGTGCAAAGTTTTCAGAGAGCGCAAAAGAAAGGCCTTAATCGATTTGCTCAGCAGTCTAATGCATCTGAAAAATGGCACCATTCGCTGTCCCATTCCAGAGGTAAATGAAAAGTTAATTTCAAACCCGGTAGAATTAAAACATATTTACCAATTCCCTAGGGTCTTTATCGTGTGCAAAATGTTACGGTTGCCGAATCTTTGCCACCAGTTCTCACTGAGTCGGCATTTATTCTAAACTTTAATTTGTTTATGCCACAAATGACTTCTCTGATGAATATCACAGCGCATGGACAGTTGTTTGACGTTGCCAAGGAGCAGAGCAGAAAGAAAAAGAGATTTTGATACAACTGGATGAGAAGGCTAAATAAAATTCATAAGTTAGAATATCAATTCATAAACAGTATTTATTGGTCATAAGCAGCAGTAGTGGTGCTATGAAATTGTACGCCAACATATTAAAAGAAGCACCCAAAAGTATGCAATAGTTTTTGCTTTTATGCTGTACCATAAAATAGCTGCATACATTATTGTGGTACATACAACATAGTTCAAATAAAACTAAGCAACTGAAGTGACATTTTGAATGTGTTTGAATACAGCTATTAATTCAATCAAATATATTGTTCACAAGAGAATTATGTAATATACTAAGTGTATATATAGGTAAAACAAAATTTGTTCAGCTTTGTCTGATCATAGCTCGGCGAAATGTTAATTTCCATTCGTCCAAGAGTTCAGCTGGTAGTTACTATATAATCCAGCTGTAAAACCAGGCGAACAGAGCTCTCAGTAGCTCATTAGTAGGGCAGCACTGGCTAGACGACCTACAACTAATTAGCTGCATAAAAATAGAACTTAAATGAACATATTCTGTATCAAATTGAATCAACGTCCATTTATAAAACAATTACCAAATTTATATTACCAACAGCACAACTAGCTGAACATTAAGTCATTGCCTGATCAGCCAGCAAGTATGAAACAATGAGGCAGTTACATTTACAATTGATACCAAAAATTTCCACTCAGCTGCTGCTCGTAGCCCTATTCACGCTAAAGGTAATTTCCAGCTGAAAAGTAACATTTAAATACTGATTTTAATTGTTTTTACAGCCAATACAAGGTTTAGTTGTACACTGGAATTCATTTAATTGCGTGGTTAATCCCCAAATCGTTGCGTCCCATAGATGTTTCATAGTAGAACCCGCGAAGAGTCTAATAACTGGTGAATTCAAGTACAAACGTGACTTTGAACAATTGAATGCTAGTTTTGTGCTAAGACTGCCACGCCCACCGGCCAATGAGTACCACAAAATGATGGACTTAAATGTGGACATTTGTCAGTTCTACAAGGCCTCCAAGTCGAACAAGTTTCTAAACATTGTCTACAAGAGCATGAGCATGGACAGCAATTTGCCCAAAAAGTGTCCACAAATTAAGGTAGAAATATACTATATATATACTATACTTAATAGGTTTTTTAATTATATTATACATTTTCTAGGGCTCGTACTACTTTCGCAACATGGATATTGGAGCTCATGTGCCTGCGTTTCTGCCAAAAACAAATTTTAAAGTGCAGTTTAATGTTTTTATACCTAAAAGTTGGGTTTTAAATGCTTCTTTATATGGACGTTTGCTGGATTCAACAGGGCATTAAAATTAGCACTAAAACAAAGTTTACAAAAATAAAACAAATATAGAAAACGTGTCTAAAAATGTTTAAATGTTTAAACAATTTAACCAACCAAACATTTGGTTGGTTTTAATAATTTCTACAATTATGTGGAACATTTTAATACCTCAAATTTTTGCTAAATGGTTCTACTTACCAAAAAATATTCTCAGTCACTGTTCAATGTCCAATATGGAAACTTTTTTAGTTTGGCTGCTTTTACTGACTACTATCTGCTTTGCCAAGGTATTAAGTATATTATTTTTTACAAATTTATATTAGTTTATATATTCCTTAGTCCCCACAACGTCTGGTCGTGCAATGGCATACCTTTGATTGCAGCTATAATCCCAGCATTCTATACCCTCCAGTCTGCAGCTATGTGGACCCCGATAGAACGCTTCTGTCTGCCGAATTTCAAACCAAGCGTGATATACCAAAGCTTTATGCCAATTTTATCGTATATATGGGGCGTTCAGACCCCAACAGCTATAGCAAAACTCTGAATTTAAAGGTGGATGTTTGTCAATTCTTCAAACACTCGACTAACAACATATTTTTCCGCACCGCCTACAAAACTGTGTTTTCGGACACCAATATGAGCCCAACATGCCCGCAGTCTAAGGTACGTCATAGACAGTGCTAACTGTATTTAATTTAATTTTATTTATTATTTTCAGGGTGCGTACTACTTTCATAATTTGAATTTGGGTGAAAATCTTCCAACATTTTTGCCCGCCAACAAATCTTTTAAAATCAAGTTTGAATTTTACTCTTCAGATTTTTGGTATCTGAATGTTTCGGTTAGTGGCAGATCATTTGATTTTAACAAGCTAAAAGTGTAATTAAATAATTTTGTTTTTATTTGTGGTTTCGGTCAACAAACTTTTGTTGGATTAAAATGAAAAGTTATAAAAAAGATTATGTGGAATTTGCTGGTGTAGTTCTTTTGCATGCGAAATCAATGATGATATCATTTAGTGCCCAGATAGTATCTAAAATGAATCTCTGTTAGAATTGGCAATTACATTACGTGGTCTGTCTATCAAGTAAGCCACTTGATTACCGATCAACAGACATCTCCATCCATTACTAGAGCATTATTTACGATTCAAGCTCAAGATGCCAAAGTACTGACAACAAATTTCACAACCTCATGACACTTGAAATTGCCGCAAAATTTATTGCCTCGCCGCTGGCCCCTCAAACCGATGTTTTTTTTCACTTCTTTTTCTTTGTAAACCAGTCTTTTAGTCAGTCGGTCCTAACGTCTTGCAGTCTTACCGTCTTCAGTCTGCAGCTTGCAGTCTCCAGTTTCGTATCTCTGGCTGCTGTCTCTCCAGTCTCCGCTGCTCTCTACACGGCTTTTAAATGTCAAATGGCGCACGAGCTAAGAACACGGCTGGAAATTAAGTGGCAAGAGATGAAACCAACACCGAAATGTTAACTAAGAATGCAGCGCAAGTCGGCAATCATTTGACATTTTCAATGCCCAAATGACATCGACAGCCTGTGGTGAAGTAACCTAAGAAAAAGTCTACTAAACAGATGGGTTTTTGTACCACAGTGTAGAGTAGTTTTCCTCAGCTATTCATTCCTGTTTCAGTTTGATTTGTTGGTACTAAGAAGCCCAGCTTTCATATAGAAGCAAACTAAGTCTCAATATTTGAGATTGTCTCCTATGCACAGACATATAAGCCCTTTATTCCCTAAGAAAACTGGGCTAAAAGTTATATAGGTCAGTGTGTAAGCCGTAATTATTCAGATTCAGGTTCAGATCTGGAGCTAACCTTGTCAGCTTTCGTTTTCATTGAGTTTGAGACGGGTAAGTTTTTTGTAAAAATTGCACAATTGTCGGATGACTCACAACAACTGGTTCAAACTTGGCTTGAGGCACTGCAGCTTTAAGTGGGCGACAGACGAAGAAGGCACAACAATTTGGTATCGGGGGTGTGGCTGTGAAGGCGGCTTGGCTTGGCCCAAACATGCTGTTGTTAACACTTGACTTGTTACCAGTTTTTCTCTCAATTCAATGCTGTAGCGCTCGGCACTTTATCTATATATCTCCCTCTCCCTCTCGCTCTCACCTACTCACTGTTTCTCTCTAGTTGTTACCGCTTTGAGACAACCGGCAACGCGGTTGTTCAACTTAACGCATTATGTTGCAAGTGATTCTCGTCGAAGCATTGAAATTAAATTTATTGGCTTTTTTGTGTGTTTGAAATTGACAAGTAACGGTGGTATTTTTTTAGTTTTTTAGTATTTTTTGCCTGCTATCGTCACACAAATTGACCCATTTTCCACAAACATTAACTAATTAACATTTGCCAAGAGCCATTGCCGTTTTGAACTCAATTATCGTGTTGCCTCATCTGCAGATTCGCGAACCAAATAAACAAATACTGCACGAGTCTTCAGTCTTCAGTCTTTGAGTCTTACAACAATTTTCATTTCAGTCTATGCATATATAAGTATATTGTATGTCACTGTACTCTTTTCCTCTCATAGCACTACCACTCCCGTAAATAACGGCTGCTGCAATTACAAGAATTCATGAAAACATAGCAACATCTTCGCTACTCTCTTCACAGCTAAAGAGAGCAGCAAAAGCTTTACAAAGAGAGGGAGAGCGGCAGCTCTATAGCCAGAGAGAGGCAGCTCATATATTACATGTTCGGCTGCATTTTGGCAAAGACAACGAAGCTTTTGCAGAAAAAACTCGTTCTGGCTTATTTCTAAATAACGGCATTACGAAGATGAACGACCGGACGGACACACTGAGAGGCAGACAATGCGCAGACTTTTACTGTGCCTATTACCATATCTAATGTATGCAAGGCAATACGAGTGTTATGTGGTATCTACTAAACTATACGCTGTATACGATTATAAGAGATGAAAGATGACGTGTGTGTAAGAATAGAATATGGACAAAGGTATTTAAGTGGCTATAAAACAAGTTAACTACATTTTTCAGTTATCGATAACAAGCAAAAACTATCGATAGTCAGCCTATGTAAGTTCTAAAACTTTATTTAAGCACAATATGATAATTTTGCATTTTAAGCACCAATAATACCTATGAGTAGCTAAAAACTTAATATTTTCCATTAATCGGTAATTAATCGAAACTATCGATAGTCGCTTTTTGCTGCTAAACCTTTCACATTCACAACAAAAAGTTTTCAGTAGCCTACATTTATCAAAAACTAAACTTAAATGCCCTCTAAGAATTAATCACTTAATATTTCGGTGTTAATTACATTAATTTAACTGCTTTAAGTCGTTTTTATTTAAACGGCATTTAAACATCGCTAAGATGCCAAATAACAATTACCGAACCAGTAGAAAAGACAACAACTACAACTATGGCAATTGCAACTAATATCGATGTAAAACAAAATGTATCTGTATCTGTAACTGCATGTATCTCAAGCTGGTGTGGGTTCGCAAGCTTCCAACTGCGATCTGTGAGCGCAGGAGATCAAGTCCAAGTCGCGACTATATAAAGCTCTTAAATAGGGCCGCCGCTGCACAGTTCGATCCGTTGCAGCTTTCACTTACCACACACAACAAACGGGCAACGGAAAAATCGCGCGATTTGCAACTGCCACTTCAACTGCAACATCTCAAGCTTAAGCTGAAAAGCGAGTGACAAATCGACCAAAGTTGTTAACAATAATTGAAACTTTAATTTGCAAGTGACTCCTAAAACAACGCATTTAAAATGAAAGTGCTTGTAAGTTAACTAAAGGATTAAACTTGTGTTTTACTTTAAAAATAAATAAGTTATTGGATGAAAAGTGTATGAAATAATAGACTGATGTGCTTTAAAAACTGTAGAATGCGTTTTGAATATTAATAAATGATCAAATCGGTGATCATGTCAGAAAATTCAATAATTTCGATACTAAACGGTGGCAAAATTCGTTGATCTTGGCAATAAATTTAAAAGTTGTTAAATATTAAATAGTATTAAATGGAAAAAATTAAATGGTCGAATAATCTATAAGTTTGGTAAAAACAAAAATATAGATTTTATTCAATTTATAGCCACCAAAAAAAAATCATTTCTTAAATAGATTCCACTATTAGTTATATTATTTTTATTAAATATTTTTTTTTTTTAAATTCTAAACTCATTTTAAAATAAACTTCTCAATAATATTCATTTATTAAACAATTCTTTAAAATTTTTAACATATAATTAGCTTTAGAAAAATTCAGTAAAAGTTGTAAAATAGTTTTTTGACTGCTAAAGCAAAAAACTAACATTCAAGTTAAGAACGAGCTCTCAAATATTTAATATTAATATATTATTTAAATTGTTCCCCTTACTAGATACTTATATCGCTGCTCGCCTTGTCGTGCCATGCGCAGCATCAGCACCAGCACCACAACCAGCATCATGCACATCCCAATGCCAACAATATACCGCGTGACGAAAAGCTTGATCATCGTCACGAGGATCTGCGTGAGACAAGCACCTGGATACCCATTTTGAAGTACAATAAAGAGCAGAGTGAGGACGGCAGCTACAAGACCGAATACGAGACTGGCAATAATATAGTGCACGAGGAGACGGGTTTCCTCAAGGATTTCGAGACGAATCCCAATGGAGTGCTAGTACAACATGGACAATACTCGTATCAGTCGCCCGAGGGCACTTTGGTTAATGTACAGTATACAGCTGATGAGAATGGCTTCCGTGCCACTGGAGATCATATACCCACACCCCCAGCCATACCCGAGGAGATACAAAAGGGACTGGATCAGATCTATGCGGGTATTAAGCTGCAACAGGAGCGTTTAGAGCAGCGGGCTAAGAGTGATCCGGCATTTGCCAAGAAACTGGAGGAGCGACGTGTGGCCAATCAGAATGGTCAATACATTGGCTTGCTAGAGAACCAATAAGGAGAGGGGAGGAAGAGTAGAGTGAAGCGACAAAACCATAACCTCAACCCGACAGTTAAAAGTGCTGGCTAAAAAGTTCTTTCAAAATTCAGCTTAACCGAAAGACTGTGATTCTATTTCTGGTTTAACCCACTGCAAATTCATTAACAATCTAACAATTAAACAACAGCACACAAATATTTATATTAACGATCGTGAAAGTTTTGTTGAATGAAATGAGAAAAAAATAATGAAAATTAAATAAACAAATAAAAGAAAAAAAATATAATAAAAGCGGAAAAGCAAAGTATTCGTCATGCCAAACACACACGCGACCCTAGACACACATTACTCAACGCTTTTCCATTTCCATATAAACCCCCTGCAACTGCCTTGCCTCCCCGTCTCTGCCAATGCTCACAAAACGTGACAAAGCGCAATGACTTTATTTTTTTGTATTATAATTATTTTTTATATTTTGCATATTTTGTTGTTATTACGCTTTGCTGTGCATTCAATTCCACAAATTATAATTAAGTTTGTTTTTGGGAATATTTCACATTTACAGTCGATTTTTTGCGATTTTTCCATATAGCTCCACTGTCTCGTCAGACCGGCTCTTGCATAATTATGACAGCTTTTCTCTTGACGTTTTTTTTGACTTGGTTTCAATCTTTACGAGTGCTCCAGCAATTCAGCCAAAAACTCAAGATTTTCAAGTACTGCCTTTCCATTAAAGCAACTGCGAAATCTCAGCCACAACTAGGACATAATGATAAAGCTGTCTTGGGAAAATCTTAGCTTTCAGTTTTAATGAGTTTGATTTGTTTTGAGTATAAAATTTAGTTTAAACAAATCTTTGGTTAGACTTAACTTTCAGTTTTAACTCGGATTGATTGAGAAATTTGTGAATCTGGTTTCATTTCACTTAAAGGCTTTCAGTTTTAAGCGGCTTAAGTTAAGCATTTGTTTGGGTAAGTCGTTACTATCAGCTTTAACTAAGAGCTTAACTGTTAGGCTAAAATTATACAACAAAAGAAAGAATGAGCATAAAATTCAAGTAAAAAATCTAAACTTATGTCTAAGAAAACTTTTGGCCCAAAATACTAAGGAATTTTACTTTATTGTAGATATTTTTTCTTAACTAAAAAAATTTCAATCATTTTGAAGGCTTCCAAGTTATAGTATAAAGCTGCTGCCTAATCACAGCTCTTTCTATAATAATTTTCTATATGAAGTACACCCAAAATTTCAGTTTCAACGTGTTCACTTGCTAAACCAATCTAATTAAGTTTTTATTTTCCAACTTATGGCCAAGTAAACTACCAACTTTCGTTGCCGTCTAGTTCCCGTGTTATAGCCCTTGCATGGAGTGTGGCTTGAACTGCGATCTGCTCGTTAAATATTCGGCCTACAACTGTTTTACCGTTGTCAGTGTTGAACCAATCAGTTTGGTGAAAAGTTGCCCGTCAGCGACAGTCATCAAAAGCTTTCGCATCAACCGGAGAACAAACATGCTGATAAACGGTGCCAAAATAAACAAGCAAAAATATTTCAACTTCTTTGATTTTTTGTAGCACAAGTCAGTAATTTGCATAAATATTAAAGTTAGTAGCTGTGTGTGTATAAATCTATATGTATAAGAAGTAGAAGAGCAGCAGATGAGGAAAATAAATCAAATGCGCTGCATTTTCACCAAAAGCAAGAAATTTTTTATTCGCCATTAAATTTTGAACGCGCTTGAGCATAATTAAGCGAAAAACTGAACAATAGAAAACATTTCTATAGCTGTGATTAAGAATGTTTCTACACATATGTGTGTGTTGGTTTTTGTTGTTGTTGTTGTTGTTGGGGGAACGCGCAGGCGCAACGACCGTTGTGATCAGTCAATGAATGTGGCAGCTGAAGCGGCCGCAAATTGATTTGGCCAACATCAGTTGCCGTTTAGAAGCCGTCGCGTTTAGACCACAAATCGTACGTAGAAAGAAGAAAACGCGCAGAAAATTTAAAAAAATATAAAAACTAATAACAAGAAGTGGAGGAAGAGTTGGAAGAGGTAGAGGAAGAAGCCAAAGAAATTGAGCGGAGCATTCAACTTAGCTGAGTGCGAATATCGATGGTCAAGTGGAATTGAGAACAATGCGAATTGTTGTGTCGACCAAACAAAACCGAAATGAAACAATAAAATGAAGCAGCTAACTGTGAACTGAAGATACAACTAAAAAATCAACAACAACAAGTAGTTAAAAAGTGGCACATCACTTCAGTAAATAGAAATCGAAACTGAAACGAACTGCGACGAACTTTTGCCAGCTAAAAAAAAACGACAACAAATCACAGTAAATTCAAACGGGACTTAAAACACTTTTTAGCCATGGCCAACAAGCAGCAGTTGATTTGTTTGCTGCTCTGCCAGCTCTTAGCCTTTAACTTGCAGCAGAGCCTGTGCCAGGAGGAGCCCGATGCACAGCAGCTGCAGCTGCCCAGGCCCAGGGGTCGCATACGCATAGCGGACATGCAGCTGCCACAGCCTCCGCCGCCACCACCACCGCCAGGCTTGGGTCTTATGCCAGGACTACCAAATTGGAACAATTATGCTGCAGTTGCGCCACAGCCGGCGACATCCACGGTACACACGCATATACCGCTGTTGCGAGAGCAGCTCGGTGGGGGCAGCAGCAGCACCCACTTGCCCCCTCTACCCAGCGACGGACGCATTCAGGATACGGTCTATGGCAACTGGAAGCCAGAGCATCCCATCAACCCTATTGATGACGACACTCAGCCCAGGGAACGCGTCTATGGGCGTTTGGAGGCTATGCTGATGGGCATGCCGGCAGGAGGCACGTAGAAATTTCTTTAGAATTAAATTTAAGTATTTCAAGCTAATTTTTGGCTGCTTTACAGCTATTGACAGGCAAGCGGAGTCCGAGGAGGAGCTGGAACCACAGCTGGAGCAGCGCACAGCGTCCGGAGGCTACCACAATCCCTACAGTCGCCGCGATAGCTACGAGCGCACACAGGAGTCCCGAGGTCGCTGGCGTGCACCACAGTTACAACCTCAACCAGAGCCCCAACCACCGTTTGTGCCGCTACCCAGAGCACAGGCACCGATCGAGGTAGTCAGAATGAATGCCACGGATCCGCTGCTAAAGGCCATGGCCAAGCAGATCAATGAATCGATTGAGACCACCACTGCGTACGGTCAGAGCACACAGACCACTGAGGATAACTGGATGCCACTGCCTTATCCTTATCCCACGCATAGTTACGAGAGCACGCAACCGGTTGTGGGCCCAGTGCTTAAACTGAGCAGCACTGAGGGCGCTACACGTCCCGCCATGGAGTCCACAACAATCGCACTCAATTGGCCCACTGACTTCCACGAGGGCAGCTCGAGCAGTACGGAGCGCATTTCCACCGATCACGCGAGCAGCATCGATCGCATTGATCACGTGGACAGCATAGATCGCATCGACGATGATCGAAGTGATGATTACAAGTACTACGAGGACACTTTGAGCTCTGCCCAAATGCACAGTGACCTAAGTGTGCCGGAGAGTCGCATGCCTCAGCTACCTCTGAACATAACACGAGTGGGCATTCCCTACGAGGAGCGCAACTCCTCCGAGGAACCAACCATTTGTGTGCCTCTGACCGTAACAGAGACCGCCTCGGAAAGTGCCGTACCTCTGCTAGTTGAGGTCGAGCGTGTCTACTGCTTTCCATTGCCCAAGGTGGAGATCAGAACGGGCAACATCAGACAACAGCAGCGTCCTGTGGAGTCGGTGCAGGAGCAGGGGGAGAGTGAGCCCTCCGAGCCCACGGAGCAACCTGAATCAACTCTAACACCCGTCTCCAGTTGTCGGAAGAATGTGCTCTCACTGCTTTTAATCATTGCGAGTGCATTCCTAACTAATTTATAGTTTAATTAGTTCGATCATATATCGATTAAGTTCAACTCAGGGGCTACATGTAATTAGACAGTCACTTAAATTTATTTTAACAATTAACACATAATCCAATCCATAAAAAGAAATTAACTACACCATTTATCCACTTATTTTGTATCACCTGCTATCCACTTCTTCTTTGCTTCTCCTCCAGTTCGTAGGCAGTGCTGATCGTTCCAACTTTAACTAAGAATTAATAGCCATTTTGGTGTATAGAAACAAAGATCTCCCTGGCTTGTTTCCGCATCGTCTTTCCATTCACATTGGCAGGCAATTTGTCGGTAAACCTAACTCCAGCATGAAGTTGCTTTTGTACTCCAGGCAATCTCTGGGCCACGTGATCTACGATCTGCTTGGAGCTGATCTCACAGCCCTTTCGCTTAACGACCAAGGCTCCTGCGGCATCTCCTTGACTCTCATCGTAGATACCCACAACGCACACCTCCTGTATCTGAGGTAGCTCAATAATGGCAGCCTCTATTTCTGTGGGCCAGTAGTGCAGTCCTTGGTACTTGAGGATCTCCTTCTTACGATCGACAATATACAGGTTATTCTGATCATCAAAGTAACCCAAATCTCCGGTGTGGAACCAGTGTTGGTAGTCCCTCATCCGCAGACTTTCAAGAGGATTACCGTAGTAACCATTCCAGGCATGTCCACTATGTACAAAAATCTCTCCAACCTGATTGTGACCTAAATTCTTACCATCCTCGTCGACAATACGGATTCTAACGCCTGGCAAAAGTCTGCCAGCTGCGTTGTTGTTATTGATACCAATATTTACTGTGATCGCACCCACTTCAGTTATACCATAGCCGGAATTAAGCCAGGCATTTTTGCATATTTCCTGAGCACGCTTCAGAGTGGTCAAGGAGACCAAACCTCCACCATAACTGAGCATGCGGATGGAAGAAAGATTCTCTGTGGTGGCATCCGGACAAGTGATTAAGGCGGAGAGATGTCTAGGGGGGACCACGGCGTAATCTATTTTGTATTTCTTAACTAATTGCACAAAGTATTCAGGACTAAAGGGTTTATTCGTGATGATACGTGTGCTTCCAAATACTGTGCTGAAGACAAAGGCCCAGAGACCAGTAATCCAATCCAATGAACTTGATGTATAAATTACTGATTGACTGGTGACTAGCCTGCAGTTAATCAAAAAGTGTGTTAGGAAAGTCCCAAAAAGAGTATCATAAATTTTAACCTACATGCTTTCCTGAATCAGAATGCTATTTGAAATGCAAACTGCTTTGGGTAATCCCGTAGTGCCAGAAGAATTCAAAATTGCCACTGTTTGTTCTCCACCGGACTTAAGAGGTTCAGGCCTATAAGTTGTAAATTAAAAGATTAGATTAGCCGTAAGTAAAGTATGGGAATTTTAGTTCCTACTCACTGATAAAACATTTCAGTTTTTGTGGGATCCAACAGAGATTCTATATTGGGTATACCATCCTTGGAATCGGTCAGTGTATACATCTCCGGACTCCAGGCTCGGGTAGCCGCTTGAACCTTCTCAAAATCCTGTCCATCACAAAAAATTAACGATGGTTTGGTAATTTGTAACACATGTTTGATGGTGTCTACAAGGCAAAATTAAATTTAATTAATATTAAATCATTTATATAATAAAATCATTTACCTTCATCTAGCATGGCATTCACAGAGTGGAAGGGCGTAGTGTTCATGAGACAGGCAATGGCCAAGGGCATTACATAGGTGGTATTCTTGGCTACAATGCCAATCACATCATTGCAGTTTAATCCTCGCTGTTTCAGATGCTGTGCAATCCTTATGGCCCAAGTAATGGCCTGTCCACTGGTCACTGATACGCCATCAACGTCGTTTATCTACATGATTTTATTTTAATTTCACAATTTATATTTTATTTGCAAGTAGTTCACACCTGGCACACATTGTTTGACCAATTCTTCATGGTACTAAACATAATTTTTCCCACAGAAGTATCCGAACTGTAGATGGAATTGCGTTTTGCACCACTCCAGGTGTTATCCTTAGGATTGTAGTTGGTGGGTATTGACATTTTTTCACTTTGTTAACCTTACAGGGTTTAATCACTACTGTAGCACTGATCCGTGCTACCGTTCTATTTATAATGCCGGACTTCCACATAAATTCCAGTCATTTACAAAACTTCCAGCAACTGGAAAGTCTTATCTTTAACCAATAGTGATCGATAGCATATCAACATGGAACTGAAGTACTCCTTCGGAGGTTATACCAAAAGTGAACGTTACGACCAATATGGAGAGACAGGGCGCTAAAAAGCTCTCCAAACGTTTCCATCTAAGATTACAGGTTCTGACTATATTAAAGAGAGCAGCATGATTTTCGATAATCAGATTATTATTTATTTAACAAAAAAAGTGACTTATTTAAAGCCACAATATAAACTGATATAGTAAGACACCAACAACTGTAAATTCTTATCTCTAGGCAACAACAATTCTTGTAGGCCAGAACCAGAACCTATCTGGTTTATTTCCTTGTATTATCGGCTAGGTCTAAGGCCAGTGTCATTAGTATTATGATTTCATAAAGCTCTGCAAGATTTCAATAGACGCAGAGCGTTATCGCAATGTTATGATTTACAACTATTTTGTTCACAATCACGGGATTAACAGCAGATAGAACAAGTCGGTTCTTTAGGTTTTTATTCAATAACTCCACAGTTTTGGATACGGAATTAATGGAGAAGAAAATGTCTTTGAAATAAATAAGTTGTGTCCTGATTAGCAGAATTTAAAAACCATTTATCCGCAGTTATCGTATCAAAATTTAATATTGATCAAATTGGATTAGACTTAGGAATCACAACCGTCTGTCTTAGCTTCTCGAAACCAATTGATCGACACTTATTTGACAGACTGATTTAAGCATAACAAGTCATTAAATAAAATTAATATTATTGTTAAAATCTCTTTGAAGATAATTAAACTTGACAACGACGTACACCTCTGTAGTATCAACTTAGAAACTTAAAAACTACAAAACAAAAGCAAACGTGTTTAATTTATGATCTTTATAAAATAAAACCTTTTATTTAGTAAGTCACACTTTTCGCATTTACGTCATTTATTATCTCTAAGACCTTAACTAATTTATTTTTGTTTTGTTTTGTTTTATATTTTTATGGGCGCGTGTTTAAAGCTTTCAATAGACCTCTTAAGATATGGGACAGGAGTATTCTACATTGTGTTTTCTGTACTTGGACACATTGAACTTTTCCCATTCAAGTGTTGTATGACTCAATAAATCGCTCAAAGCTTTTTATGACTAAGAATTATTTGCCGTTTTCGCTAAGCGTAACAAACAAATCCCGAACAGCTGTTCGCATAGTCTTTCCATTGCTATTGACAGGCAGCTTATCAGTAAATCTTACACCTGCGTTAATCTGCTTTTGTATGCCCGTCAGTCTCTTAGCCACATGATCAATGATCTGCTTAGCGGTAATTTCACAACCCTTTCGCTTGACGACCAAAGCTCCTGCGGCATCTCCTCGCAGCTCATCATAGATGCCCACAACGCACACCTCCTGTATCTGGGGTAGCTCAATAATGACTGCCTCGATTTCTGCGGGCCAAAACTGGAATCCCTGGAACTTGAGGATCTCCCGTTTGCGATCGACAATGTACAGCGAATTCTGGTCATCAAAGTAGCCTATGTCACCGGTGTGGAACCAGTTGTTGAAGTCCCTCATCCGTAGAGTTTCAATGGGATTACCGTAGTAACCATTCCAGGCATGTCCACTTTGTACATAAATTTCTCCAACCTGATTGTGGCCCAAATTCTTGCCTTCCTCGTCGACAATTTTGATTTTAACACCAGGCAAAAGCTTCCCAGCTGCGTTGTTGTTATTGATGCCAATATTTACTGTGATTGCACCCACTTCAGTTATACCGTACCCAGAATTTATCATTGCGTTCTTACATAACTCTTGGGCACGGTTCAGCGTGGTTACGGATAGCAAACCTCCACCATAACTGAGCTTTTTAATCGATGAAAAAATCTCCGGTGTGGCTTCCGGATAAGTGATCATGGCGGAGATATGCATGGGAGCCACCAACGCGTAATTAATCTTGTATTTCTTCAACAGTTGGACAAAGTACTCTGGACTGAAAGGCTTAGTAGTAATAATACGAGTGCAGCCAAATACTGTACTAAACACAAAGGCCCAAAGACCTGTTATCCAATCCAATGAACTCACTGTATACAAGACGGAATCACTGGTGACAAGCCTGAAAAATTTAGAAATTGTTCAATAAAAGTTCTCGAAAGTATATATTATATGTTAACCTACATATGCTCCTGTATAAGGATACTATTTGAGATGCAAACTGCTTTGGGTAATCCTGTGGTACCAGAAGAGCATAAAATTGCCACTGTTTGGTCTCCGCCGTTTTTGAGGGGCTCAGGTCTATAAGTTGTAAATTAATTAATAGATTAGATAAGATTTCATTGTTAAAAGTATTATGTCTACTCACTGATAAAACATTTCAGTTTTTGTGGGATCCAACAGGGATTCTATGTGGGGCACACCCTCCCTGGGATCGGTTAGCGTGAATATTTCCGGGTTCCATTCTCGTGTGACCGCATGAATCTTCTCATAATCCTGTCCATCGCAAAAGATTAATGATGGCTTGGTGATTCTCAACAGATGTTTTATGGTTTCTAACCCACACAAAAAATAAATTTAATTATCTTTTTTAGATCAATTATATAATAAATTAACTAACCATCGGCTAGCGTGGGATTCACTGAGTGGAAGGGCGTAGTGTTCATGAGACAGGCGATGGCCAGAGGCATTACATAATTGGTGGTTTTAGCTACAATGCCAATCACATCGTCGCAGGTTAATCCTTTCTGTTTGAGGTGCTGGGCTATCCTTATGGCCCAAGTAATGGCCTGACCACTGGTCACTGTTACGCCATCAATGTCGTTAATCTGGCACACATTGCTAGCCCAATTCTTCATGGTACTGAACATAATTTTTCCCACGGATGTATCCGAGCTATAGATGGATGATCGTTTTGCTCCACTCCAGACTTTTTCCTTGCCATCGTAGGTGGTGAGTAAAAACGACATTTTTCACTATTCACTTGTTTCACTTTAGGGGGTATATTCACGACTGGAACCCTGATCCGTGCTACAGGTGTTTTTATAATGCAGGCTTCGAAATGAATCGCCATCATTTTTAAAGGGCCCACACCTGAATGGCCTTATCTCTAGCCAATAGTAGTCGATATCATATCAAAATGCAATAATATTTCTTAAGTTATTACATAAGAGATTTGAACGATCGGACGATTACTTGAACAACTGACTTATTTAAAGCCACTATATAAAATGATATAGTTAAGCACTAAGAGGCGTCTATCACCAGGAAGCTCTTATCTGTCAGCATCTTATCTACCTGTTTCTCTACTATCGGCTAAAGTCAAGGCCCGAATGCAATTCATTGACAAAAAGATTTTAAACTCGTGGGAAAAGCTACAATCGAGCGAGCCAACTGTAAAAGACCTTGTACTAACTGTAGTGAAAGTTTTTTCTATGGTAGTTATATACTATGTGTCAGTTTAGGTATAGTAATTCAATTAGTACTACACTTGTTAGGCAAATGGCTCTTTTTTGGATCGATGTAGAGTATAGAAGCTATAGGATATAGTTGGCCGATCCGAACGAAATTTGATGAGAATGTATAGAATCGTGAAATACACATTATATGCGAGTTTGATTGCAATAGATCGATTTTAAATATATTTCTTAATATAAATCACAATTTATCCTATGAAAGCTATAGGATATAGTTGTACGATCTGTACCAAATTTATATAGAATCATGAACTACATATTATGTGTAAGCCTATAGGGCACATTTCGCTACTAAAAAACCTAACAGACCCCCTGGTAACTTTTTAAGTACGAGGTCTTAAAAGCTCAACAAGATTTTATTAGGCAGGAAGCGATAGGAATCGACCACACAAGATTTACAACCTCTTTGTTTAATGCACAGCATTGACAGATGTTATTGATTTATTTGTTTAGATAGGTTATCATAATGAGCTTTAATCTGGCATTTTTTGTTCAAACGTTTTCAAAGATACCCAGACTAAACATCAGGCGACCACTGTCCGTTATTTAATTTATAAACTTTATTTAGAAAGTTAAACATTGTGCCTTCACGTCATTTATTATCTTAAAAACCTTATCAACATATAATAATTAGTGTCTTTTTTATTTCAAGATATTTCAAAGGAGTATTACTCAGTGTGTTTCTTAAGACTAGCAATTAATGACCATTTTCACTTAGGGAAATAAACTGTTCCCGAACAACTCTTCGCATTGTCTTGCCGTTCACATTAACCGGTAGCTTATCAGTAAATCTTACACCAGCATGAAGCTGCTTTTCTATTCCATCCAGTCGCTTGGCAACATGGTCAATGATCTGATTGGCGCTGATCTCACTTCCCTTTCGCTTGACGACCAGAGCTCCTGCGGCATCGCCCCAACGTTCATCGTAGATTCCCACAACGCATACGTCTTGAATCTGAGGAAGCTTTATAATGGCAGCCTCGATTTCTGCGGGCCAATAGTGCCAAGCTTTGTACTTCAGGATCTCCTTCTTGCGATCGACAATGAACAGCACATTCTGATCATCAAAGTAGCCCAAATCTCCGGTGTGGTACCAGTGTTGGTAGTCCCTCGTCCGCAGACTTTCTAGGGGATTACCGTAGTAACCATTCCAGCCGTGTCCGCTGTGTACAAAAATCTCTCCAACTTGATTGTGGCCTAAATTCTTTCCATCCTCGTCGACAATACGGATTTTAGTTCCCGGTAAAACTCGTCCTGCCGCGTTATTATTATTAATACCAAGATTTACTGTGATCGCACCCACTTCAGTTATACCGTAGCCGCAATTTAACATGGCATTCTTGAAAATTTCTTGGGCACGATTCAGAGTGGTTACGGAAAGTAAACCTCCACCATAACTGAGCCTAGTAATGGAAGAAAGAGCATGCTGTGTGGCACCCGGATAAGTGATCAAGGCAGAGATATGCATGGGAGCCACCAACGCGTAACTGATCTTGTATTTCTTAACCAGTTCAACAAAGTATTCAGGACTAAAGGGTTTAGTCGAGATGATACGTGTACATCCCAGTACTGTGCTGAAGGCAAAGGCCCAGAGTCCAGATATCCAATCCAAGGAACTCAAGGTATAAAAAACGCAATCACTGGTGACAAGCCTGAAAGTTATAAAAATTGTATTAGAAAATTCATAGAAAAGATGTATAATATGGCAACCTACATTTGTTCCTGTATAAGGATACTATTTGAAATGCAAACTGCTTTGGGTAATCCTGTGGTACCAGAAGAGCATAAAATTGCCACTGTTTGGTCTCCGCCGTTTTTGAGGGGCTCAGGTCTAGAAGTTGTACGTTAATTAATAGATTAGATAAGATTTCATTATTAAAAGTATTATGTCTACTCACTGATAAAACATTTCAGTTTTTGTGGGATCCAACAGGGATTCTATGTGGGGCACACCCTCCCTGGGATCGGTTAGCGTGAATATTTCCGGGTTCCATTCTCGGGTAGCCGTATGAATCTTCTCATAATCCTGTCCATCACAAAAGATTAGCGATGGCTTGGTGATTTCATACAAATGTTTAATGGTTTCTACATCACACAAACAAATTTGATTAGATTTAAACAAATTATATAATAAATTGACTTGCCTTCGTTTAGCATGGGGTTAACGGAGTGGAAGGGTGTAGTGTTCATAAGACAGGCGACACCCAAGGGCATTACATAGGTAGTAGTTCTGCCTATAATACCAATCACATCGTCGCTAGTTAATCCTTTCTGTTTCAGATGCTGTGCTATTCTTATGGCCCAAGTAATGGCCTGTCCACTTGTCACTGTTACACAATATATGTTTGATTTTGAAGTATTTCACACCTGGCACACATTATTTGACCAATTCTTCATTGTACTAAACATAATTCTTCCCACGGATGTTTCGGAACTGTAGATGGATTCGCGTTTTGGACCACTCCATATTTTATCCTTTGCATTGTAGTAGGTGGGTATTAACATTTTTCACAATTTGCACAAAATTTGCGTCTTTTATTTTACGAGTTATAATCACTACTAAAACTTTGATCCGTGCTACTGTTCTTTTTATAATGGCAGCCAAGCCCCCACATAAATCGCTTTTAGCTCAAAGGTCCAAGCACTGAAAAGTCTTATCTCTTACCAATGTTGGTTGATAGCATATCAAAATGCAATTAAACTACTCCTTCTGAAGTTGTTGCCTAGAAGATTGTTAAGATCAGGCGATTATGTGGAAAGACAGGGGTCTACAAAACCTCTGCAATCTTTTCGATTTAAGATTGGAGGACTGACTTATTTAAAGCAACAATTTAATCAGATCTGCTTAGTCACCTGGAGGCGTATGATCCTCTATTATCGGCAACGGCCATAAAACGAATGCGATTCATTGAGAAAAAGATTTGAAGAAAGCTCTGCAAGATTTTATTAGTCAGAAAGCGATAACAAATCGCCAAAATATGATTTACAACTGGATTGGCAGATGTGATTGATTAATTGTTCAAGATAGGTTATCATAATGAGCTTTGAACTAGCAGAAGTCACACTCTCCATGTTAGCGTCATTTATTATCTCTTAAAACTACACAACATACAGTAGTTAACTTTTTTTATTAATGATATGGCAAAGAATAGGAATTATTGACCATTTTGACTTATGGAAACAAATAGATCACGCACAGCTTTTCGCATGGTCTTTCCGTTCACATTGGCAGGTAATTTATCGGTGAATCTTACTCCAGCATGTAGTTGCTTTTGTATTCCCGTCAGTCTCTTGGCCACATGATCAACAATTTGCTTGGAGGTAATTTCACAACCCTTTCGCTTGACTATCAATGCACCCGCTGCATCTCCTTGACGCTCATCGTAGATACCCACAACGCATACGTCTTGAATCTGTGGAATCTCTGCAATAACTGTCTCGATTTCCGTGGGCCAGTAGTGCAGTCCTTGGTACTTGAGAATCTCCTTCTTGCGATCGACAATGTAAAGGAAATTCTGATCATCAAAGTAGCCCAAGTCTCCGGTATGAAACCAGCCCTCATAGTCCTGCATGCGTCGAGTTTCCACAGGATTTCCATAATACCCGTTCCAGGCCTGACCAGTGTGAACATATATTTCGCCGACCTGGTTATGACTCAAATTCTTGCCTTCCTCGTCCACAATGCGGATTCTCATGCCTGGTAAGAGTCTTCCGGCAGCGTTGTTATTGCTGATACCCACATTGCCTGTGATGGCACCAACCTCGGTCATGCCGTAACCAGAATTTAGCATGGCATTCTTAAAAATTTCCGCAGCACGCTGCAGAGTGGTCAAGGAGACCAATCCTCCACCATAACTGAGCATACGAATCGAGGACACAGCCTCTGGGGTGGCATCCGGACAAGTGATTAAGGCGGAGAGATGTCTGGGAGGGACCACAGCATAATCAATTTTGTATTTCTTCACAAGATAGACAAAGTATTCCGGACTGAAGGGTTTATTCGTGATGACACGCGTACAACCGAATACTGTGCTGAAGACGAAGGCCCAAAGACCAGTTATCCAGTCCAAGGAACTTGAAGTATAAATTACTGATTGACTGGAGACTAGCCTGAAATTAATCGGAAAGTATATTAGGAAAGTCCCAAAGAGAGTATCATAAATTGTAACCTACATGCTTTCCTGGATGAGAATGCTATTTGAAATGCAAACTGCTTTGGGTAATCCTGTGGTACCAGAAGAGCACAAAATAGCCACAGTTTGGTCTCCGCCGGATTTAAGAGGTTCAGGTCTGCAAGTTGTAAATAGATAAAACATATTTATTATAGACACAGCTCAAACTGATTGAGAACTCTAGTGCACAACTGTTGAGCTAACGGTAAACGCGTCAGAACAGTGGCTCATCGCGTCCACTTCGGTTCGTTTAACGGTAAAGTGTTTTTGCTCTTCAGTTTTGCTGCAGTGCAGTACACAGAAGTAAGCAATCCACTTGTGGACTTGTTTTGATTTTATAACAAACTACTTACTGATAAAACATTTCAGTCTTTGTGGGTTCCAAAAGGTTTTCTATTTTGGGTACACCCTCCTGGTGATCGACCATGGTGTATATTTCCGGATGCCAGCCTCGGGTAGCCGCATGAATCTTCTGATAATCCAAACCATCACAGAAAATTAGCGTAGGTTTCGTTATTTCAAAAACATATTTGATGGTGGCTACCAAAAACAACAAATTTAATTAACTGCAGATTAATTAAGAGATCAGTTGACTTACCTTCGTCTAGCAGCGGATTGACGGAGTGGAAGGGTGTAGCGTTCATTAGACAGGCGATGCCCAGAGGCATAACATAGGTAGTATTCTTGGCAGCAATACCAATTACATCCTTATCATTAAGTCCCCGCTGTTTCAGGAACTGAGCTATACGTATGGCCCAGGTAATGCCCTGTCCACTTGTCACTGATACGCCATCAATGTCGTTAATCTAAAGTAGTTTATTTTAATTAAAAACTATACTTTAGATTATTTGCAAGTATTACACACCTGGCAGACATTATTCATCCAATTCTTCATGGTGCTGTGCATGATTTTTCCCGCCGAGGTGTCATAGTTGAAAATAGATGCGCGTTTTGCACCATTCCAGGTGTTATCCCTCTCGTTGTAGGAGGTGGGTAGTGAGAACATCTCGATGTAGCTCCTTGTGTACCTTTGGGCGATGCAGTTACATGTGAGACCGCTAGCCGTACTACCGTTGTTTTTATAATGACAGTTTTTGCCATAAATCCAGGTGCAATTTACGACTCGAGTGGATCTACTTACAATTGGTTTACACCTGAAAATAAAAACAAATCTTATCTGTTTATTAAACTTAAGTCCTAGCGATCGATAGCATATCGAGTGCTCAAGACTTATGACTAATACAATATTTAATTTAATAATCATATAAATAGATTTAAAATAAAATAAAATATATAATTATCAAGCTCATCCAAATATAATTAATATAAATTTGTATTATTTTGTTTTCACTTCACATCATTTTAATGAATCTCAAGTAGAAGGCATTCAATAGATAACAAATAGTATATAGTATGTACTAAATAAAAATAAATCTTAACTGGTAATAAAAATTGGCATTGCTACCACATTTATTATAGCGTATAATAGTAGTATTCTCCAGTTATCACCCATGGGCTATGGCTTATAAGATAGTGTTAGTCAGGTGCTTGAAATGGGAAATTTTCTCTGATTTACAAATGGGAAGTACTTGAGAGAGAATACGCTGCAGTTTTCATTGATAAGTCTTCATCGACTTTGAACCTTGCAGAAATATAACCACAAATCTCTTCTGATTACAGGATGAAGCTACTTAATTGTACTTGATTAACCGATTAGAAGCGTCTGGCCCTCTCACGTCATTATAGCCCTAAAGTGTCACTTTCCATTTAATTTCTAATTTTCTTAAATTAATTATTTACTTGCTGCGGTGGTGTTAGACAATTTAAATATTAAATGTCCTTGCTTATGCTATAAAAGACCCCAACGAGTCGTTACTGGTAACAGTTAAAATCTAAACCTTAGAAATGACAGGAACAGTGAAGGAAATTCAACGCACCTTCGAGGACTTTGTCTATATACCCAGCATGATGCTCAAATCAATCGGTTATGATCTATCAAATAGTCCCAAACCCATTTGGCTGAATGTTTTAATGAAGATTTATTTTTTCATTGGTTTGGCAAGTCATTATTATCTCTGGTACTTTATGGTATTGAGAATTATTCAGTGGGATACATTAGCGGGTAATCCAGTGAACATTGTGCGATACGCAGAGGTTTTAGTCCTCATGTTGAATTCCGAAATTAAAATCTTCACTTTTCATTACTACCACAATCGCATACGTGAGTTGAGCAATAAATTGCAGTTGATTTTCCCCAGAAAATTATCGGAACGTCGCGAATATAATGTGAATGAATTTTATTGGCCCCGTATTATACGCTATGGAGTCTACTATTTCTGCATGGTCGTATTGCTGGTCGTTTTTGGACCCTGTGTACAGTCAACCAGTATTTATATTTATCAGTGCTTTACCATTGGCAAAGCTGCCAAATTTCCCTATCTTCGTGCATACCCCATGTTATATAATTTTGATACCAGTTCGCCCATAAATTATCTTGTGGCGCAGTTCTTGGAGTTTACGGGTAGCCATTTTTATATGACCTTCAATATCGGCACCGATGTCTGGATGATGTGTCTATCTTGCCAAATCTGCATGCATTTCACCCATCTGGGACGACAACTAGCCACGTATAGTCCCAGCAGGGAGAATTCCTTTAAGGACTGTGAATTTCTCATCAGCATAGTGAGACGGCATCTTCATGTTCTGAGGTGAAAAAAGTCGATCTAAAATCATTACATTATATATTAACATACTTTTTTTCTACAGCTTACAAAAGGAACTGAATGATATTTTTGGCACGCTTTTGGCCTATAATCTATTTGCCACGGCCAGCACCCTCTGCCTGGTTGCCTTCTACACTATTGTCTTGGGCCTAAATCTGGATGGTGTCTCTTTTCTGTTATATTTCGTCAGTTGTGCGTCTCAGTTTTATATGGTTTGCTACTATGGGCAACAATTAATGGATTTGGTAGATTTTTGCTTATTTTATATAGCGGTTAAAAATATATCTAAAATTCTCTTGCAGAGCGAATCCTTGCAGCAGTCGGCTTATATGCAAAACTGGTACAACGGTTCGCCCGCTTATCGAAAGATACTACTCATCATCATGGTTAATACCGGAAATCCTGTAGTACTTTCAGCCAAAGGAGTGATTGTCATATCTCTGGTTACTTTCAAGAACGTAAGGGGAATTACCGTCTGTAAAAACAAATTGATTAAAGTACTTGATTTCAACAGATGTTAAACATCACCTACCGATTTTTCGCAATTATACGCAGAGTTCTGGATGATTAAGTCTATGGAGTGATACAGTTACGAGTTACTTATTTAAACCATATAGTTCTAAGACTTATTTGCTTTTTAGTCATTATTAGTAGTTTAATGAAGCTTGCGCCATTGGCATTTTTAATTACCTTAAATGGACGACTTATTTATTGATTTTCTTAATTATTTTAAACACTTAGCTAATAAGGGTAGTAATTTATATAAACGATGCATAACACCTTAATAATGTATGCTCTTTAATAAATTATGGATAAATTAACAAGTATCCCTTAAAGTTTAGTTCCATTGTCCGCCTAAGAAATCAGCTGATTATTTCTGTATATTCCAGCTCTACTACCAGGCGAACATTACTTCCAGTAGGTCACCAGAAATTTTTAAAATTAAAGCTTTATTTGTTGCACTGCCTCTCAAAGTTAAATTTGCACTGCACAAATTTGAACTGCTTGCTTTTAAAATGGCTGGCAGCTCCCAACTTCCAATGATCTTTTAAATGTTAGGATCTGGCAACGCTCTGATCAGCTGCTTGCCTATTTACTGATAACAGGTTCATATACTTTACACATGTACATACGTTGAGGTTGGAACTGCGTTCCTAGTGTGTTTTTTTATCACTGAAAATTTTGCCAGGCCAAATTTCTTATCGCCAAAATGGAAGTTAAAGTTTTGGAAGTTAACAAAACACTGCCCTATGGTAATTGCTGAGATATGATTAACTACATTGTGCTAATCCGAATGTATTGATTTTGCAGACGCCTCACTGCTCAAGGTTGACTTTTCACTGCCGCAATTAAATGAGATCGCAGCAAGTATTTCACAGCGCTCCACAGTTTCTGGCATCCATGAGGTTGCTTGGGCCCTCAAGGCACTGATGCTCACGGATTTGACCACACTTGCTGGCGATGATACTGCCGCCAATGTGCGGCGTCTTTGTGTGCGTGCGTGTCTGCCCTTTGAGCCGCAATTCTTTGATAAATCCTTTGAGGGCACACTTGTGCCGGACATTCACTGTGCCGCTGTCTGCGTTTATCCCGCCCGCGTGGCCGATGCCTACAAAACATTACAGCAGTATGGCAAAGTGGACGACATCAGCATTGCTGCGGTGGCCACAGGTTTTCCCACAGGCCAGTACGGCTTGCAGACACGTCTGCAGGAGATCAGCTATGCTATTCTGGCCGGTGCCACGGAAATTGACATTGTCATCAACCGTCAGCTGGCTCTAGTGGGTGACTGGGAAGGTGTCTACAATGAGGTGGTGCTCATGCGCAACGCGTGTGGCAAGCGTGCACATCTGAAGACCATCCTGGCCATTGGCGAACTGGGCTCAATGGAGAATGTAAGCATGAAATTGCTTATCGTATTCCCTTTAATATTCACACATATTTCCAGGTCTATAAAGCCTCCATGGTCTGCATGCTCGCTGGTGCGGACTTCATCAAGACATCCACCGGCAAGGAAGCCGTTAATGCCACCCTGCCTGTTGGCTTAGTCATGATCTATGCTATTCAGGAGTTCCGTCGTCGCACTGGTGTTATTGTTGGCCTAAAGCCAGCCGGTGGTGTGCGCACTGTGCGGGATGCCATTGCTTGGATGACTCTGGTCAAGGAAACTCTGGGCATGCACTGGCTGCAGCCCGAACTCTTCCGTTTTGGCGCTTCTGGGTTGCTGGACGACATTGAGAAGGTTGTACGCCAAGGAGTTGCACAACTGGAAAAGTCTTAAGACTACAAGAATTAAAACTACCAAGAACTCAGGAAGCTTTCATGAGTGTAAATATATAATTGGCTTAATCGAATCAAATACTCATAAGAAAGCAACTACAGGACCTTTTCCAAATGCATTTTTTAAAGATCAATAAGTTTTAATCCAAGGTAGAAACTATTTTATATTTTTTTTAAAGACTTTCTCAAACTTAAGCTAAGTGTGCAATCAAAAACTGTTTGAAATACTTTTACAAAACTTTTCCACTTGTATTTTTTGTAACAAACTGTACAATTTCCTTTGTGTCCACATGTGTATATAAATATATATTTTTTATATTTTGTGACTATAATTAAATAACAGTTGAACCAGGAGTCCACAATGTCTAGGCTGAAGTTGGCTTAAAGTTGTAGGAAAGCTGAGCAGGGGCAGCCATAAGATCGTCCTCCGGCAGCTGCTCGTCATGCTGATTGTCGGGTGCCTTTACGTGCATGTCCACGGCAAAGAATGTGTCATCGAAATTGATGCGATGTCGCTCATCCTGCTCCAAATAGACGGCCTTGGGCGGTGTGCCACCTACAGCCTTCTCATAGGTGTTTAACCATTTGAGATTAACATGCTTGGAGCCAGCATTGAATTTCTTTGGCGTCTTCTTTGGCTTGTCGGTGTAGTAGTTGTGCTCCTGCTGCAATCTACGCGGTGGCGGCATAATCTTCTCCATGCGTTTACTCTTTGCATCCAGCTTGGGATCCACATAGTCAAAGAGTGGCAAATAGAAATTATACGGCTGTTCCGTAGGTGGCAGCATATATTGCCTTGGCTGCAGCTGCATCTCAATTTGCGGCTCCAATTCGCTGGCCGAGACTTGGGCGTCCTCATCTTGGACAGCTACAGCGCCGAAGATTTCGCCAGCACGTCTCAGCAAATGCTCCAAACGCTCAATGGTGATGACATGTGGATGCAGCAGTTGAACATCCTCAACACTGCGTGTGGGCGTGGCAGCAACAGTGGCGCAGAGAAGCAGCGGCTGCAAGAGTCGAGATTGTAGAGCATTGAGGGTATTGATAGAAAAGTTTACTCACCAGCAGCCAAAAGCCATGCAACATGACGAGATTAGATTTGTGGTGCATTCGAGTAGCCGTTAAGTGTCCATAAATGCGTGGACAGATTCAGTAGTTGTCGTCGCAGAGTTTGCACAGTGATTGAGGTCTGCTTGGGGCACAGCGAATTCATTTATAGCCCAGACCAAGAGCAACACAATCATTTTCCCAGACTGCAAACGGAAGCTCTCGGAAGTCTAGCGACATCGTGTCCACTGCACTCCAGGCACAGTTAGCTGGGAAACCGACTTGTTGCAAACAAGTTTTCCACAGCTTTAAGAAATGTATACCGAGGCAGCAACAATCACACACACGACAACACACACACACACACATGCTCCCATGTGAGAGTTACGCCTGGCTACATAATAATGTTAATGTAACAAACCCGAACCCAAACCCAAACACGAACCCGAAACGCCTGGAGTTGAACAAACTGGCTGGAAATTGGATGTGGATTTGGAAATGGATGATGTGAGTTTGTCACTAGTAATGAGTTCGTTCGCAAGCAGTGAGACAACGAGCTGTGTGCGAAATTGCGTCAAATGGTCAAGTAATCGCTTCAAAATCGTCCAATTTCAGGCACTCGCCAGTGTAATCTCGGCCGCTTTGCGCGCAGATCAGTGCATTGACTTCATGCGGAGTGTGGAACGGGGAGACTAAGTGCACAACAAATGCAGCAATGTGAGCGCAAAGTACACACTTAATGAGCTTTGTTTAATATGATTACCATTTGAAATAATTTCACAAACAACTTGATTCAATTGCTCTTCAAATTACGTTTCGTTTCCAACTGTTTCTAACCTCATACATAGTTATCAATAAAACATGTTTGGTATAAATATTTAAACTATAATACCCAGTAGTGAAAGTATATACATTTCTTATACTACGTTTCCTTTCCAACCATTTCTAACCTTATACATTTTGTCATACTATATTTCTTTTCCAACTGTTTCTAAGCTTAAACTTTCATTATACAAAATATAATCTACAATAGCCTTCACCTACACAATCTCCTTGCTCCAACAATTCCCGCAGGCATACATCACTTTTGTCACGTTTCACTTCCCACTGTTTCTAACCTCAAACTTCATAAGCGATTCAATAAGACAAATTGACTGTAAACTATAATACCCTGCAGCTAAATTGTCGTTCACACAATTTCCGCAGCAACAAGTCTGTGAACTCGTTTCGATTGTTACATTTTTATACATAAAACTTATTTTCTTTTTTTTTTTTCTTAGAGCCATAAAAGTGCAAGTTCAAGCTACAGGAAATACTAGACCGGTACAAACAAACATAGATATATGAAAATGTAACGATTACATCGTGTTCATTGACTCTATATTAGACAAAACAACTACATAATTTCGTTACAAGGAGATTGAGCGAATCATGTTTGCTGTAATTCGGGCAAACCTTTTATAATAATATCGAGTGCCTCAAGATCCTTGTTAACAGTCTCCTTGAGCACCTCCATGGCGCGTTGCTGCATGGTCAGTATGGTCTTCATTTCATCCTCGGCGTTCTTATCAATCGTATATTCATTGCTGCCATTGCTGGCAAATTGATTGCGCTGCATGCGTATCTGGGAGAGCAGCTCGCTGAGTCTTCCCTTGAACTGTGTGGGTGCGGAAACGACGGCCTGCATATTCTGCAGCTTGGTGCGCAGTGCCTCCTCCTCGGGTGTCAGTGTGCAGCCCACCTTACGGGTGCATTCCTGTTTAACAACAATCTGTAACGAGTTGATAAGTTGATAGTGTTAGCAAGGTAATTAAAAAACTGGTAGAAAAGGCTTTTAAAACTCACTCTCAGTATACGATGGCTCATTTCGGCCAGTTTACGTTTGTGCTCCAGTATTTTTGCTGTGGCAGAGGCGTGTCGTCGACGTAGTTCCTGTAATTCACCCTCAACCTTTTTCATGTAGAGCGCATGCGTGTCTGTTTCCTGCTCCTGGCATTTTACCCGCCACTTCAGATCACTGAAACCAATCATAGGGACGGGTATAAACTGACTGCCATCGGGATTATCCAAATTAGCCTGACGCCACATGCGTGGATCGACACTTCTGGGTGGATTCTCGAGATACTCTTTCAGCTGATCCTCATCGGGCAGCGTTAGTGCTAACGCCTCTTGAATACCCAAATTGTTTAGCTGTGGCTTTACATTGGGCTGGGCCAAATAAGTGGCCAACTCAGTAGCCAATATGCGTTTGCTATCGTTGGGAGCGTGGGACATCTGCAGTTTCTCCTCCACATAGATGACCATTTGGCACTTTTTGTTCTCCAACTCTTTCAAGACATCGATGTGCACCAAAATGTTGGGTTTACTGCCCATCAAACTGTGCAGTGTTTGTATAATCTGTTGCTGCTGTGTCCTAGAAATGTATTAAACATATTTAGGATAGTAAACATGGCTATAAATCGTTTCTACTCACTTAATTGTGGCTAGTTCTCTATCGAAATTTAGTGCAACTAGTCCTAGTTTGTTATCCTTGCCAGGCATGCGACTGTAGCCAATTGCCTTGAACCGGCATAGGTAGTTCTCCTGTGTAATGTCCACGGGAGCAGCACTTTGTGAGTAGAACAACTTTCCAGTGCCCCACATGGCCTGCAGATAGTTCCACTTGGCCACAATGTTGTCGCGCTCATCTCCAAAGATTGACACATTTAATATTGACTGTGCGAATGCCTCATCTGCTGAGATGGGCACTGGCTGCTGCTGTGGTTGGCCAAGCATAAAGTTCGTGCCACCAAAGCCACCAAAACCAGGTGTAACTGTCGGCGCAGCTGGTTTTCCAAAAGCTGTAAATATATACAATTAAATTCATTTGCAACTGAAAGACAAGACTTGTTTTAGTATTACGTGTTCCAAAAGTGTTGCCGCCAAAAGCGTTAGGTGCTTGAGTGGCGCCAAAGCCACCAAATGCCGGTGTTGTTGTCGTTGTTGATCCAAAGCCCGCAAATCCACTGGCTGGCGCATTGCTAGTGGTTGGCAATTGGCCGAAACCACTGAATGCTGGCGGGGCGGAACTTACAGCAGGTGCTCCAAATAAACTGGGTTGACTTGTCGCTGGCATGCCACCACCGAAGCCACCAAATCCACCACCGCCAAGCGTTCCTGGTGCAGCGGCTGTTGTCGCTCCGCCAAACGGTGTGGGTGCAGAACCAAAGGCTGGCGCCGACATGGTACTACCAAAGGCAGGTGCAGCCGCTCCCGTCGTTGCACCAAAAGCCGGTGCAGCAGCACCAGCTGGGGCTCCAAATGGCGGCGCGGCAGTTCCAGCTGTGGCTCCAAAAGCTGGTGTGGCTGTTGCTTGTGGCGCTCCAAACGATGAGCCAAACATGCCGCCCGCTGTGAACACAAGAACAGAAGTGATAACAAAAAGGGGTCAACATTGGCTAAGTCTCAGCTTCCGCGCAACAGATGTTATCAGTATTTTAGAGTGATGTTCACCAAATTAAATCTTCAGTTCATTCTGGAAGTTGAGCAACTGCAGTCGCTATGTCGCTGTTAATTATTTTAATAGTAGTTTTAATATTAGCTTGTGTGGGCTATGTTGGCTACATTATACGTTTAAAGGCGTATGTATTGCTGCTACAACTGTCTAAATTTTCAATAACTAAAAAAAAGCCTTGCTTTTTAGCATAAATCCCAAGGAAATACGCATTAAGAGCATACAGGATGCCAAGAAGCTGTTGGAGTTGCCCACAACTGCTGGTCCACAACGCTACTTGGCCAAAATGGCTTGAACTAAAGCACGCTGTCAACATCTGAAGATTGCGGGCGCGGGCATTTACTCACGTTTAGCCGGTGTGCTTGTCGCCCCAAGCGATGTGTTGCCACCAAAGAAGGACATGACTGTTGTGTTCCTAAGCTTCCGGTTCCAATTGCACCTCGTCTTTGTTTCGCTTTACTCTACTTTACGCTGTTTATTTAAATGCAAAAATAAAAACGTAAATTTTGGCGCATTCACAAAATAAATGCTTTAGGAATGAGAGTGTTTCGATACGTCTGTCTGCACTTTATTAAATATCGATAGTTGCCAAATCGATATATAATAACACTGGTGAATATTCAAACAGTGGCGTCACTGGAGTGACTTATTTAATTTATTATTCCAACCATACAAATCTAATCAACAACGGTTACAACTCTTTATTTTTGTTTGGCTAAGTCTGAAAGCAATTGTTACAATTATCTTATTAATTCAGTTGAATAACATGCAATTATATGTTTTTCTCCTGCTATTCAGCTTTTGACGTCACGAAGTTATCGTTGTGCAACCTTCATAGTGCGATAATTTGCCGCAACATTTACCTAAAGCCGCCTCTAAAAAATAAAAATATTAAAAAATGAGTAAATACAACACAAAGTATCTGGAAGACAAGCTGAAAGAGAAGCTCGAAGCCACATACGTAAAGGCTACAGACGAATCAGACGGATGCGGTGGCAAGTTCAGCGTTGTCATTGTGTCTAAAGCATTCGAGGGCAAGTCGCTGCTGCAAAAGCACAGATTGTAATTATAACTGAGAAACAAGCAAAACGTTTGTGTGCAAAGTAAATAACACAAGTTTAACTTTATTTTCGAAGGGTAAACACAACGCTCGCCGAAGAACTAAAGGAAATACACGCTTTCTCACAAAAAACATACACCCCCGAAGAGTGGGAGAAAGTGCAAGAGCAGTAACTCTAACTGTAACCTGTTGCCATCGTGGAGCCCGAAAAAAACCAGTACATGCGTATGTATGAATGCATGTGTGCATGTGTATATATGTATGTGTGTGTGTGTGTATGTAAAACTGAAAAATAAAAACCAGCCAACGTTAACCAGTCACAACCAAAAAACAGTTGAACAAAGAAAGTGAAAGGGAAAAGAAGCAACAAAAAACACGCAAATCTTTGCGCAATATTACATAAAACACACACATACGCGAGCTAATACATAAATAGGCATAAAATAAATAACAAAAAAAAATAAAGCGAGAACTTTAAACCAAGTGAACTTTTGTGCTCCTCATTAATAATTCAAATACGAAAACAAGAAGAGGAAGACGCAGACAAAGCGGCGACAACAATGCTCAAGTTCCAGGTGCACTCCCCTGGCAAGGTGATACTCCATGGGGAGCACGCCGTTGTCTACCATAAGCCCGCCCTAGCCGCAGTCGTGGGATTGGGCACCAAACTGCAGCTGCGCACAGTGGATACCAGCAGCAAAGTAGCCAGTTTTCAGTTGGATGCCTTAAATTGCACACTGGAAATCGATCTACAAGAGTTCAATGAGTTTCTGGCAAACTTTCGCAGCAAATATCCAGGCGATAAGCTGGAGAGCACTGCCAAGCTGATGGAGGAGGTACGCGGAGAGGTGGCCAGGCAGCTGGAGCGTAGTGTGGGCGGCAGCACGCCCAAGCAGCATACACAGCGTGCTTTTATATCCATTTATTATCTGCTGGCAGGCGCTGTCTTAACCTCACCCAAGGAACCCACATTGACACTGCAATCCGGTTTCCAGGTGCATGTCGACACCGAGCTGAACGTGGGCGCCGGTTTGGGAAGCTCTGCCTCTTATGGCGCTGCACTGGCCACCGCTTTTCTCATCTTGGCTGGTCACTTTGATCAATCCAACTACTTGGAGGATGAGCATTTGGCTTTGATATCCCACTGGGCCTATGAATCAGAGCGTGTAAATCATGGCACGCCCTCGGGTGTCGACAACACTGTGTGTACCTATGGAGGAATTCTGCGTTTTGTCAAAGGTCAAGGCTTCCAGGCGCTGAAAATTCAAAAACCTTTGAACATTCTGCTCGTTGACAGTCGTATCAGTCGCAGCACAGCTGATATTGTAGCTAAGGTGCGTCACTTGGCCGAGGATTTCCCTCAGCTCATCGAGGCCATTTGGCAGGCGTGTGAGCAGCTGGTGAACTCCGCCATTCCGCTATACGAAAGCTTTGGCAATGCCCAAGATGATAGCCAAAAGTTTGAGAAACTCGAGCGTCTATTTCAAATCAACAATGATCTATTGAAAGCCATTGGCGTTACACATCCCAAGCTGGAGCAAATCTTTACGATCGCCTTCAAGCGTGGATTCTTTTCCAAACTGACGGGCGCTGGTGCCGGCGGATATGCCATTGTCTTGCTCCCCGAAAATTACGAGTGCAACGAGGTTTATTGGAAGCTGAAGGAAGAATTGGAAGGTGCTGGCTTTGGTGTGCATGTAACAACAGCCGGTGGCGTTGGCTTGCGTGTAACATCTTTGGACGATTGATATAACCGTTACTTACAATTGTATTTTATTCTAAAATGTATAGACGTATTCGTATTGGTTTTGTTATTACTTAAAATAAATATTTTATACGCTGATAACTGTTGATGAATTGTGCTTAACGTTGGCTTCTATCCCGGGACTTGAATACTATGCCGCGATTTTTCATGTCGCGCAGCGTGGAGTGTGGCAAAGTTCCCGACACGGAAATCGCATAAATTCCGCGTGTAAAACGAGCTGGAATGTTTTTAGGACTTGTGTTATGAGACGTACAGATGGTATTATGTTGTTTTCCTTACCTAGACGCTGCCATTTAGCCACCCAGGAGTCGGTGGGTGTTGTCAGTGCAATAATGCCATCGAAATTGTTGCTAGTATGGTCATAAACATTATCTTTATTATTTTTCATGCGCAGGAATTCCTCACAATTCTCACAGCCATCAGTCTCAAATTGATCAAAAGTCTGCGAAGAAAAAATGAGCGGCAGAATTAGCATGTGTACGTGGAAGCATTTGTCTTGAAAGCACTCACCTTAACCAGAGAACAAACTAAACAGGCTCGCAGGCCACGCAGATCTTTTGGAATAGCATCAAAGGACATCTTAAGTTATTACTAGGAACACAGCACGCCGGTGCTAAATGAAATTGATGTGTTTAATGTGAAAAAGTGTAAATACAAAACGATAAGTGCATTAAATGCAACGCTACAGATTTCGATAAATCAACGATAAAAGCTACTGCTATGCATCGATTATGGTTTTAGTTTTGAATAACCGTTCGTTAAGTGTGGAGCAAGTAGTCTACATGTGGAGCACTTTCGTTAAGTTCCAATTTGAGTTATTTGTCGGCGCTTGCAAGTGAATGGCATATATTAACTTTGGAAGTGGAGGACAATTGTTGTTTTGTTTTTTTTCGGATTGCCGGCAATACAACTAAGTGATAAACATTTAACACCACTTACTACTCTACAAGTGTTCAGCAACATACAAGGATGTCTTCGTCCACAACGACTACTTCCAGTCCAACAGACAGCTCCAATGGTTCATTGGCAATCTCTTACGGTGCATTGCCTCCAATTGTGACCGGAGCGAATGCACAGAAACCGTTCACGCTCTCGGAGCGCCTTAATTTTGAGATTTACCGTTACTCCAGCTATTCGCCAAACTATTTGCCTGAGTAAGTTAACAGTGATTAAATTAGCTGTATAAACTAAAACGTAGCTGTAATTACATATTCATATATAATCGCAAACACACACATGCATATGCTTACAGTTAGTCATGACATTATTTTGACAAGAAGGATAGAATAATGTTTTTAAGTTAAAATGAATTAAATAATTAATTTCTTTAAACTTAGTCTAAATAAGGAATTTAAATTTTTCTTACTAGAAAACTAATTTTGTGCATAATTTGTGAAAATAATAAGCAGAGTAACTGTATGTTAATGGCGTCCCGCCCTTTATGCTGTAAATTGTTCTTGTTGCTGTCGACTGCTCAGCTGTCGCTGTCTGCATTGCTGATGTTGTTGTTATTGTTTTTGATTTAAATTCGATTTCACAACAATGCTAATTTCAGAAACGTACTCGTCGACTCTCCAAACGATCAAACCTCTCGCTGGTCCGCCTTTACAAACAGCCCACCACAATTTCTTACACTGAAACTCAAACGTCCCGCGATCGTGAAGAAAATCAAATTTGGTAAATTTGAAAAATCGCACGTTTGTAATATTAAGAAATTTCGTGTATTCGGTGGATTGGATGATGAGCACATGGTGCTGCTGCTAGAAGCGTAAGTTAAGCAGTTAAACTTAATATTTATTATTATAATAGAGGTATATATTTCTAAACAGCGGTCTTAAAAACGACAATATACCCGAAGTATTCAATCTGCGTTGCATGACTGAGGACGGTTCCGAAAACCTGCCCATAAATTATTTAAAAATAGTGCCATTACTGTCATGGGGCCCATCCTTCAATTTTAGCATCTGGTATATAGAATTGCATGGCCAGGATGATCCCATGTACACCAGTGCCCGCATGAAGAGCTATAACACATTGCGTGAGACTGAGATTATAAAACTGTGCCTCAAACACTTCCGCCAACAGGGATATATGCAGGCCTTTTGTGCCCTACAGGAGCAAACAAATATACGACTGGAGCATCCGCTCATTAGCGAGTTGCATAAATATTTGGTGAGTTATACGAATATATAAATTTACAAGTTAATGCTCTAACTTTGTAAAATACTCCACAGGTTGTTCAGGGAAACTTCGAGCGTGCCGAGAACTTTATAGCCGAATGCATCGATGATGGCTTGATGGATGAGTATCTGCACAAGCAAAACTACAAGCACGTCTGGCACATGAAGTACACGGAAAGCGAAGTGAAGCCCGGAAATCGAGGTGGTCACCAGTTAGTTGTAGATGCCAAGAAGCGACTGATTTACCTCTATGGTGGCTGGGATGGTTATCAGGATTTGAGTGATCTCTGGGTCTACAATATTGAACTGGATGAGTGGACATTGCTCTGTGAGCGTTCCGAGCAGTCCAATGGTCCCTCACCGCGTTCATGTCACAAAATGATCTTTGATCCGATCAGTGAAAATATCTTTATGCTCGGTCGCTATTTGGACAACTCAATACGCACCAGCGATTATATAAAGAGTGATTTCTATTTGTACGATACTCGTTCACGGAACTGGATGCAAATCTGTGATGATACTAGCCAAGTGGGTGGACCACAGCTCGTCTACGATCATCAGATGTGCATCGATGCCGATAAACGTACCATTTATGTCTTTGGCGGTAAAATACTGACACCACGCAGTGCCACATCTTCGGTGGAGCCGGAGTATTCCGGTCTATTCTCGTATCACATTGCTACAAACACCTGGACACAAATTCTTGTTGATTGTCATCATGCGAGCGCCGCTCAAGCCGATGTTATGTCAATTAAATCGCGTATAACTCACTGCATGGTTTTTCATAATGTAAGTATAATAAGTTTTCAGTTTTAGATGCTCTACTTACATGCCAATTTGCAGAAACAACGTAAACTTTATATTTACGGTGGTCAGCGCGGCAAGGAGGATCTGGATGAGCTGCTCACCTACGATGTGGACACACAGGCTATTTCAGTGCTTAACAAAGAGCATTCTCATCACGGCACTGCTGTCAACTCCGAGGCCATTATTGAACCATCTTCGGGTTACACGCTGCGTGCTACAATCGATTGTGATCGCGATGAAATATACATATTCTCAGTGAGTTCTGATTTACCTTAGAGTAAACAATAGTTTATATAATTCAATTTCTTCAACAGAGTCTCAACAAGGTCAAGGATAGACGGGAAGTGCATCAAGTAGAACCCTCCAACTCCTTTTGGGTCTACTCGCTGCGCACACACAAATGGTCGCGCATCTATAACTGTCGTCACAGTGCTCAGGACATAAACTCCATTAATAAGGCCAACGTTGTGGGCACTAACAAAAGCGATGGATCACTTGAGCCGTGTCCACGTTATGCACATCAGTTGGTCTACGATGAGTTGGCCAAGATGCATTATTTGTTTGGTGGCAATCCGGGCATATTCCAATACCAGCAACTGCGATTGGATGACTTTTGGCTGCTGCAGTTGGAAAAGTAAGCAGTGAATCGATTTAAGCTTTTGTAGTATCATTTAAACTTTTCTTTTGTTAGGCCTAAGCGTGAGGAGATCTTGAAACATTGCCGATATTTGATACGCAAGCTGCGCTATGAGGAAATGGTGCGCATTGATCCATTGAAAGCGATGCAGTATCTGAGAGAACACATCTCCGAGGTCATAGATCATGCAGATGCAGAGCAGTTGAACAATGTAGGTTGAATTTGCCTTGTTAACTTGATTAAATTAATAACACTTACAGCAGTTCCATAAGCTGGCTTCGCTGCTCTTCAAGCCGCATGACGTCGCTGTGGCTACAAAGGCTACAAGCGCAATGAATGCTGAAACTGAAACCTATGAAGCAGCCACGGAGGAGAGCCCAAAGGGTAAGCAGCTCTATATAAATCTGTTTGAAAGATTCGTTTTTAAACATTTAAATCTCACCAGTTGAACGGCCAGAAGCCATAGGATTAACAGCGACTGAGAACATATCGATGGAATCCAATGAGAGTCTGGCCACATCGGGCATCTCAGAGACTGCCTCCAGTCCCAGCAGTTCTTCGTGCACAAAACGCGCTCGCACCGATTCCAGTTGTGAGCAACAGAATCGTCGTGCTTTCCTCTTTAACAAATTGGTGCAACTAATGCCAGCGAGCATGGTGCAACCAGAACGCAATCTAAGCGACTTTGTTGTCATCTAAATGTGCCAAAAGAAAGTTTTATATATATATATTTCAGCTTCGTACCTCTGTCCGTTTGGGCTGCAGGCAGAACGACATTATTTATCTAAGTTACTCAATGTTTATGTTAATTACTTTTGAAATGTTATGCGATTTATTCAAATCGCTGAATGTGAATGTGATACTCAATTCGTCCTTTGTTTCGTTATCCTCCATGTTAAGTTTTATTGTTTGTAATATTTGGCAACTGCTTAGCATTGCCAAAAGAACAATTGAATTGAAGTGAACAGCAGCAAAGCAAACACACAACAAAACAGCTAATTTCATTGTGATAGTTAATTTTTAAAACATCGAAGCGGTTTTTTTATAGCTCGAAATATATGTGGAAGTTTGTTAAATTTAGATTTAGTGCATAAGTTTGAAATACAACAATTTTACACCTTACATGTTGAAGAATTTTTATTATAGCTCATAAAGTTGACAAATCGAAAAAATTGATATTAATTCAGATAGTTCTATTTATATGTGATTTGAAAGTGTTTCCTTTAACCCAAATTGAATTCCTTAAGTGCATTTTGCATAATTGTATCTTTGACGGCGCAGAACACAAGCTTAATGTTTTCGGTATCTGTAAAAAATTAAGCTTAATTAATTATGTGTTAAGTTTAATTTAATTTGTACTCAACCTGTGGCTGTGGTGAAATGCGAGTAGCATTGACGCTCCGGATCGGGATTACAGGCCAAGTATTTCTTGAGCACAAACTGTTTGGCCGCAGCATGATCCTGTTTGGGACCTACAATGATCAGGAATATATTTTTTAAGTCATAGAATATTGGGGTAAGTAAACAACTTACCATCGAATTCGGGGAAGTAGTCAATCATATGGGAAATCATGATTTTCTCCTCCAGCAAATCCTTCTTGTTCAAGAACAGAATAATGGATGAATTTTGGAACCATGGGTATGTGATAATGGTACGAAACAGAGCTTTCGACTCCTCCATTCGATTCTCATTGTCAGATTCAAACAAGATCTGATCGTATTCGGATAGCGCCACCAAAAATATAATCGAGGTGACATTCTCAAAGCAATGAATCCACTTTCTTCTCTCCGAACGCTGACCACCCACATCCACCATTCTAGGAAAATAGTAAAGCAGTTAGTATAAAGTTACTACAAGCCTAGGCAGTGGTCTTACCTGAAGATAATGCCATCCAAATCAAAGGGATACTCGAGTATACCAGTTGTGGGAACTCGAGCACGCAGAATATCCTGCTCAGTGGGCAAATAATCGGCCTGTTCAATGCGCGCCAAGTCACTCAAATAGCTATAGAGTTTGGAATTTAAATTAGAGAGATTTAGCTGTTTTTTTTCTTGGAACTCACTATTTAGCGGAATCTGTCAATTGGTATTCTCTTCGGCGATCGTAGCACTCCTGTATGCCTGCATCCGCCCAGAGACACTTCATGGCATTCAAATATGGATCCTCAAAGGTTGTCACCGATTCGTAATCAATGCTCATTATGAGCTCAGAGTGTTCCTGATTGAAGGGAGTATGAAGTTTTAAAGAAACACAAAGTTTGTGTGAGTGTTCCAGTGGTAACTTACCCTGATATCTGGACCACCATATTCTATTTTGAGCATATCCATGGCTTTGATCATGGACTGCATGGCCATAAAGATGTTCTGAAAGACCAGTTTAATGTAGCCCTTCTTGTCATCGTCCGAGTAACCGCTGCCGTGAATAATTCGCATCTGTTTGATGAAGGTGGACTTGCCCGACTCACCAGTGCCTAGCAGGGAAAGGAGAGTAAGTTTGTACTATCAACTAGAACCAAAATCTTAACCACTACTTGAAAAACCTTGACCTTGACAACTACCCTTAAGACGTGATCCGTGAGGTTTCATAACTCACCCAATAACAGTAGCTTAAGTTCCCGACGCGCATCTCTTTTGTCGCGACGCAACTGTTTCTCAATTTCCTGATTGATCCGCTTCTGCTCCTTGGCCTCCTCCGATAAACAGCACTCCATGTTAACTAAATTTAAGGACGCTTTACGCGGGCCTTGCTGACTTTACCAAAAATTCCTCTGAGCTACGCTTTAGTGCATATAGGTCGACATAGATATAGAGCTGTTACCAAAGTTGTTAACTCAACGAAAGTCCGTTACGTTATGTTCTGCGACGACTTGGAACATTTCATATTTGGTGGTCTTCCATTTTGGCCATGACTTTGACACTGAGCAAATGCAGAGCGCATGCTCCGAAACTATAGATTAGAGGGGCACTACGACATTGGACCCGATCGGCATAATGTTCAACGACCATGACGTGTTTGCCCCGAGTGCAGGTGGAACACAAAGAAAATAGAAGACGAAGCAGAGGAAGAAACAGATTCAGGAAATACGACTACCCCAAGCTGATTTTGGAAATTCTATGGCTTCACTGTTTGGTCTAGCTTCCGTTCCCTGTCTTTCTTGGTAGAACTGCGAGACGGCAGTATATAGGAATACGTATGTACGTACCCCTGACTATATATATATGATTAGTCTGGGTCAAATTCAGGCTTTACTCTGGTATTGATTTGCCCATTGCAAAATGAGCTTAAGTCGAAATCTCACTCACTTAGTAGAAATCTTTAAGGCTGCGAGACTAATTTTTTTTTGGATATTCTAGCTGACCATGTGTGACCTCTGAGAGGTAGTGCTGTCATTTTAGCTAATTTGTAGCTGTATATAGCTGTTTTTTAAAAAGTAAAAGCCAGATATTTTTAAGTAAGACTGGAAGTTAACTTAGTAGAAGTCTTAGAAAGAACTAGTTAGAATCTTAATTTTAAAAACATAAGAATACATTTCGAAGCAGATTTCGTTGATATTAATAAAAGTTCTAAAATAAAGGAGGGAAAAATAACTTTTAAAATAAAGCTAAATTTTTCAAATAAATTTTACTTTGTAACCCTGTTTTCTGGTTAATCAATCTAGCTTTTTTTGCCACATTGAATTTTGGCAACACTGTACGCGAGCTTGAATTGTTTTAGGTACACTCATGCGTCATGTCGAGACATGTTTTGGGGCTAACCTGCTGCTGATTTCTATGCCAATATTGAGTGTTTGCTAATCCAATTGTAACCATAGACGAGAATACCAACACACACACACACTCTCTCACTCTCCCTCCAGTACCTACAGAAAACAGTTTAAAAATCGCAGCCAAGACTGATTTTTTTTTAATATACTTTTATTTATATCATATTGTTTATATAGTATATGCATGTATATACTATATACATCATATATGCATATATATATACATATATATTTAGGTGTACATAGATACTTTTCATTTTCTTTTCGTTTTGTATTTTTTTTTTTTTGCATGTTTTCCTTTTTTAAATTTTATTTTAATTTTTTTTTTTGGGTTTTCATTTTTGTAATTATCTAAAAAATTTCTTAGTTACGAGTTCCATTGCCACCTCAATAATAATATAATCAATTCATTTTCTAGTACTTGTATCTTTTTTTTTCGAATAAGATTTCTATGACGAAAACTGCCACACACAAATACGCACACAAACATACACACACACGTTGGGAATTTTTGAATTGAGTGTAAATCCCACAAATTGTTGGGTTGTAAATTTTCCATAAAAAAGTCAATCAATTCAAATGCTACAAGTTGAAAATGTTACACTCAATGGCAAAAATGTTACCAATAGTATAAGTAACACTTAGTTACATATACTATCTTTTAGCCTATGTGTGTGTGTGTGTGGGGGTGTGTGTGCATTGTGGCCTTGTGACTTAGTTTAAGCATGCAGTTTTTTCTTTTCTTCTGTTTTATGTGGAATTTTTAGCTTTTTTTTACTTGTTATGCATGTACTTAACTTAAGGTTTATATTTAAATTTATGTAGAAATATGCACGTTAAAAATATTTCCCATTTATCAATCAAATCAAATGAATTCGACTGCATTATTTTTTTGTTTTAGCGGTTTTTTACAATATAAAGTTTTATAAAGTAGCCTAAAGATGTGGAAAACTCGTTTTAGAGTTATTTACTATATAGTATATATAATTTTTCCTTTTTTTTTATTATTTCCATACTTGATTTGCTTAATTAGACTATCCTAGTTTTACATAATGTCCAACGTCAAGGGAGAGTTTGGTTTATCTTTCTTTATCTTTATCTCGTGTTTGAATGCTTTTCAAGCATTTCTTTTTATCTTTACCGTTATATATAAGTATTTTTGTGGAAATATGGTCTCTAAACTTTCCATATAAGCATATAGTACAGAGAGTACTACTGGAGAATACGTTAGTAATTCCGACTACTCAATCAAAAATAACCAAAATATTTGAAATATCATTATCATTATCATCATTAGTTTTAGTTAAGAAATTTATGTTGGTATTATTTGTTTGGGGTGTTTCTTTAGTTTCGAGCACAGAATACAAACATATATAATCGTATTTATCAGAAAACTTTTCGCTTTTTCGCCTGCAGTTCTTAATTTTGTATATAAAAATACAAAATACTTGTACATACTTCGTAAATCTGTATGCCTCAGTTTATTTAGATGTTTTTTATATCAAAATCTTTGCTCAATTTATTATAGTTTCATTTCATTTTAAGCTTGATTAAAGCTAAATATATTTACATTCAAAATCAATAAGAAAAGTAGTCAAAAACCAAAGAATAAATAGTTAAGTTTAAAGGGACTTTTAAAAAAGAAAATAAAGAAATTAAAAAAAGAGAATCTTAAGCATACAATAATTTATATTTGTCGTTTTTATTTTTTATATATAAGTATTGTAGTATGTAAATTTATAAATAGTTTGTTTTTGCCAGGGAATTTTTCTTCATCATGGATTTAATGAGCACTAGAAGGCACAAAACGCTAAACTAAACCAAATATTTCTCATCTCTTTTACTTTGTATGTTTATAATTTCCGTATTTGTTTTCCATTTTCCATTTTGCATTTTCAAATTTCTTTTTTTGTTTATGCTTTTGTGTTCCACGTTCTTAGTACTACAAGTAGCATGTCCAATAATACGAATTTGCACTCAAAACTTAAAATTTTTCGTATTTTACTTTTACTTTTATTTTATTCATTTGCTGAAACCGCCAAAAATTGGTTTTGGAACCCAAAATGTGTAAAATAAATTATATTTTAACTGAATTGAATTTTCGAAATGAAATTCTCATTATCTTAGTTTTCGTTTCTGAACTGAATATAGTACGATCAATGTCAACCAAAAATCTGGAGACTTTATTGGACGGAAAACTATATATATGTGAGTGTGTGAATGTGTATGTGTGTGGTGTGAGTGCGAGTGTGTTATGCATATACAAAATGTACAGCGCCTTGGATTTAAAACATTTGTAAAAAACCTGTTCGAAAATGTTTTGCGCTGCCTTTGCTGCTGCTTTCGTCACTAGCGTGTAAGTAATCAAATGTTTTGCATTTCTATAGTTTGGTTTCTTTTTTGGTTCTGTTACAGTAGTAGTCTCAGTTAACCCTAGCAGAGCCAAATGACCCAAATTTTCTAACTATTTGAAGGTATTTACTTCGAAACCCTCTCCAATCTTCCCATTATCTTCCTGAAAGTATTTTGGTCTGCTCGGGCTTTATAATTTCGGCTAGCCGAGCATTAGTTATGGTTTTTTTTGGGTTATCTTTATCGGTTTACACACTTATTGACTTAATTAAGCTTTTTAAAAGCTAATCAATTCATCAATTTTCAATTTTATGTTTAAATTGTAAAAATTGTTCATCATTTTTGTTATTCATATCCCATTTACTATATTTATTTATACCACATATATATCTTCAATTTTACGTGAATTAAAGCTTTATACAACACACTGTTGAATCATATTACTTATTACTAGATGTATGTCATATATTATACGATTGAACTCCTCCGGAAACTTTTCTGTATTGTTTCCCAGTTAATTTGATTTACTGGCAACTCTGTAGCTAAATTATAGTAGTAGTAATACAAAAGTAGAAATTATTTAAAACTCTTTGAACCCAACCAAGTTTTTTGTGTTCCTTTAAAAAACCATAATACTCTAAGAAATTATGAAAAACAAAGTTTGTTTCATATTTATTATACATGTACATATATGTATGTATGATTTTGTTTTATGTTTTTTTTTGTTGTTTGTTTTTTTTTTACCACATATACATAGAGTGAAATTGTTTTTATTTAGTTGGTTTTGTTGTATTTTTTTTTTTACATAAATAGTTTGTTTTTGTGTTTTTCTCTTTCGATTTTTTTGCAAAAAATGTGCGTTTCATTATTTGTTACTTTACTAACCGCGTTCTAGTTTACTGTAGTTTAAACTGTAGATTAAATTAAACTAAAATGTACAAAACAAAAACAAAACATTGTCTATAACATATATAAGCAAAAACAGACTAATAAAATAATAATTAATAAGTATATCAATATATATGTATTTAAAAATATATATGTAAGTGAAAAATCAAGCTACATTTCCTTACATCATTTCTTTAGTTTTCTTCTCTTTTGTTTTAACAATTTGATTTTTATCTGACACAATAATTTTGGGTTCGTTTTAGTTTATGGAAATTGTTTGTTTGTTTGTTTGAATGGCATCAAGATCAGCTGCATTTGATATTAGTAATTAATATTATTTTAATGTTATTATTTAGTTGCATGTTAATATGTATGTTAAACGTATAATTAATTGGTTTGAATATATATTGTTGAATATGACTGGTTGTTTTTATTATTTTTTTTACTTGCTGTTTTGTTGTTAATTATATTTATGCTCTGCAGCTATGAAATCTTTGTTAATTATATTTAGACAGTTTATAAATCTGCTCGTGATTTAATTTATTTTCCTTACTTTGTTTTTTATATCAATTATTTAGTACTTAATCATCACGTTCATCACCGTCTTTGCCATTAGTACGATTTATAATTTACATTGAATGATTCTTGCTCGCAAATACGCATTAATTTGTTTATAAATCATTGCATAATTTATTTATGCATGTGTATCTATGTGCGTATGTATGTAATGTATGTATGCATTCATGTTATGTATGTATATACACATATATATATTTATTATGGGCTTCATTCATATTCATATGCTTTCTTATATAAATATGTCAGTAAACAATTTACGTTTCTTAATAAAAATACAGTATATAATACAGTATTATATCTGCGATTTCCACTTGTTATATAAGAACAAAGTATTTACTTTTTAAATTTTTTATACTACACTTTTACACATTGACACTTTTAGAGTATAAGCTGCTTGCTCTGAATCAGAAACTTAAGTGCTGGTCATATACTCCAGTTGCCAACACGTGAAGCCGTCCAAATAAAAAATGAATGCTATAACCCTCTAAGTGCCCATAGTCCTCTATCTGAACAGAGAGTAAGGAGTTGTCAACTCCACAATTTGCAAAGATTTTGGAACATGCAGTGAAAATCCCTCTTCAATGCATATCAGTGTATGTCTCTGAGAACCAATTCTATCGATGTGACGAAGGAAGCATTGTTGGACTTGTGTTGGAATATGATGTCAAAAAGGATTGAGGTCTGTGTTTAACTAATGTGGACAAGTTTTGTTCGTTTATCAAAGAATGGACTTCATTGGACGACTGTATTCCATCCTTAGTCAACACCTCAGCCGAGGTCGAAACTGTTATTGAAGGTAGTCAGACATGAAGCTGGTATTCTATCACCAACCACATGGATGGTATCAGTCATTAGAGATTGGTGCGCAGGCTGCTACCTTACCATCAACGGCTAGTCAATGGAAATGCAAGGAGGGGTTTGACTGGAAGATGGCAGTTCAATCTAGTCCCTCATAAAGGTTTTAGAGCAGATTAGTGATCCCTATCCAACATTGTCGACATAGAGTTGCTGAGCTAAGCCACATCGAGTAGACATTCTAATGAAGCGAAGTGATCATTCAAACTCTTGGTAATGAGCCCACGTTCTGGATTTTTGTTGGGCAAGGACAAGCAAAGAGAGTCATATATTCGTACGTAAAAAGTTATAAGGAACATCAATAACATAATTGGAAATATCAAATGTATCCACAGATTACAATTGTATATCTTTAAAAAAGAAAAAAAATAATAATAATATTAGTTTACAGCATTCTGATGTGTGTGTGTATTGGTGTATATGTTGTGCGTGTGTGTTATATTTAAATTAATATGAGAAACGTTCTAACACATATTTTGTTTATGCAAAAATTACTATTTGTTTTACAAGTTACATTTTGTTGGTTTTCAGTAAAATTTATGCTTTCAGTACGACAAAAATTGTTTCCATTTGTTTGTTGTTCCTTTTAAGCTTTTGATTAAATTATTTATATTTTTTCTTCTTCTTTTTTTGTGTTTTTTTTCTCTCTCTCTCGTTTCTTTCAGTTTTTTATTACAAAAAGTTCTATAATAATGAATTTTAAATATTATTATTATTATTATTACGTTAATCATACGCGGTATCAGAAGTTATTTGAATTTGTTTGTTTGGTTTTCTGCCATTTCTGCCACTTTTTGAATGTAGTTCACACAAAAATTCAAATGTTTACATCCAAATCATCAATCATCAATTTATTTTTCGTAATTTATTTATACTACATTCAACTGTTCTGCTCCGTTCTCAACTGTTCTCGTATCTTGGATGTTACAATTTAATAAGAAACTCGTGTTTGGTTCTAATGCTTCATTATCATTATCATCAATCGGCGAACATCATTAGTTTATCATTTGTTTGTTTAATTAATATGCGAAAAAGGAATTATGAATGTATGTATATATATTGTGTTCATACATATGTATGCACACATACACATATATATTTATATACATATACATACATATGCATGCACATACACTTATACATTTATATACGTGTATATATATAAATATATATATGTATATGTTTAATAAAAATCACAAAAATAGTTTGCTGATCCAAACCCAGTTTAGACCAAATTGTATTCCTTTAGATTGGATTGCAGAATCGTGTCCTTAACGGCTGCAAACACAAACCTTATGTTTTCAGTATCTAAAGGGAAAATGAAAAGAAAATGCATTAGTTAAAGTGCCCGTAGCAGTTTGATTCGTGGCAAGAAAGTTACGCTCACCTGTAGCACAGGTGAAATGAGAATAGATAATCTTTTCGGAATCTGGATTTAAGTCTACAAACATGCGCAGTATGAATTCACGGGCTGCTATTGCATCTCGCTGTGGACCTGTTTATCAAATATGGAATCAATTTACAATTTTAAGAGTTAATACTGCTTAACACTCACCATCGTATTCAGGAAAGTAGTCCACCAAATGCGAATACATGATTTTCTCCTCTAACAAATCCTTCTTGTTTAAAAAGAGAATAACTGATGAATTTTGGAACCATGGGTATGTAATTATAGTTCTAAATAAAGCTTTCGATTCCTCCATACGATTCTGGAATGTAGTTAAGCAATTATATTAGTAAAGTAGCGTAAATTGAAGTAAATTAAACTTACCTCATTATCGGATTCAAACAAGATTTGATCGTATTCGGATAACGCTACCAAAAATATTATTGAGGTGACATTCTCAAAGCAATGAATCCACTTTCTTCGCTCCGAACGCTGACCACCAACGTCCACCATTCTGCACAGATAAATGCGATGAGTATTTATAGTAATATGTTTCAATAATTGAATGCATCACTAACTAATCATAAAGCAAATACGCAATTCAACAAAAGCAACTAAGGTATAGTTTATATATAAACAACATATAAATGGTTTGTAATTGTTGTTGAACAAATTACTTTACTAACAATTCGTAGAATTAATTTAGCGTCATAGTTTGGGTTACACACAAATACAAATACAGATACAGACTGACGAACCGACTCGACTTATGAAAGTTTAGCAGATTATTTACGTGTATTTAGAAAAGTTTTGTGTTTTGATTTGTGCAAGTATTAAATAGTTATACCTAAATGTATTTGGACACAATTTAAAGTGATACTGATGTATTCCAGTTGTGGGTATACGTGCACACAAAATATCCCTCAGCGTGGGCATATATTCGGTCTGCCCAATGCGGATCACATCGGTTAGATAGCTAATTAGAAGATTCATTGGTAGACTGTGATTTGATTTACTGATATAATGGAATGGGCATTCATTTTTCCACAAGGAAAACTGTCCACTGAAAACTGTCAGTCTCTAACAACGACACGAATCGCAATAATTTCGCTTAGACTCAGACCTATTTACATTGTAGTTATGTTTGTTAAATGATTGATATTAAACATCCCCAGAACATGTGTTTTTTTGTTGTGGTTAGAAGTATAAACAATTAAAACGAATAAGACAATTAACCAAATTAAAACAAATTTAAAACTAGAAGTTATCAGAGAGAAACATGCAAATTTGTTGTTTAATTTTGTAGATACCTAAATCTGATCTCTTCTAGATCGAAGGGATACTCAATGATCCCCGTTGTCGGCACACGAACTCTTAAAATGTCTTGCTCAGTGGGTAAATAATCAGGTTGAGCTACACGATCGAGATCCATCAGATAACTATACAAGAATTAGATAATTATATATATTTGTTCAATTAAGTATAAGTAAACAAATAAATTATTGCTTCTTCAGTGTCAGTGTTGAAAGATTTCAGCATTTTCTTAGTTATTGGACAAACAATGAACTCACTATTTAGCGGAATCTGTCAATTGATATTCTCTTCGTCGATCATAGCACTCCTGTATGCCGGCATCGGACCACAGCGTTTTAATGGCATTCAAGTATGGATCCTCAAAGGTTGTAACTGTTTCATAGTCAATGCTCATTACCAGATCAGCAAGTTCCTGCAAATATGTAGAAAACTGGTTAGTTTCTGAATAAAACATTTTGTTTAAATAGTATTACAATGTGATCGCCAACACCGTAGGATATTTTGAGCATATCCATGGCTTTGATCATGGACTGCATGGCCATGAATATGTTTTGGAACACCAGCTTAATGTAGCCGCGTTTGTCATCGTCCGAGTACCCGCTGCCGTGTATAATACGCATCTGTTTGATGAACGTGGATTTGCCGGACTCACCCGTGCCTGTTAAAGAAACAACAATCAAAGATTAGACATAGTTTATAACAGGCTCTGGTTAATACCCACCCAATAGGAGCAGCTTAAGCTCACGACGCGCATCTCTTTTGTCGCGACGCAACTGTTTCTCAATTTCCTGATTGATTCGTTTTTGTTCCTTGGCTTCCTCCGATAAACAGCACTCCATGCTAACTGGATTTAAGGACGCTTACGCGTTCTAACAATCCTCTTGGACGCTCCGTGACTTGCGCAGAATCTTCTTTAGTTTTTGGACCTTAACGTTCAATTAGGTTTATAGTTGTTTTCACCAATGCTTTTGGTATTGCAGTTATTCCCAAGTTTGTAAAAATCTTAAATCCTGTTTGTGCTGTTGTTGTTGTTGCTCTAAGTTTGTCCTATATATCAAATGTTGTTTAAATTTCGATTTTTAGTTGCTCATGAGCATTTGTACTTTGGCGTTGCTCGCTGGTTTTTCATAAATTTTCCTACGACGACGACGACGGCGACGACACTCAGGCTCTCTTTGGCTATTGCTTAATTTCCTTCAAAGGCTTCTCTTTAGTGTATGTGGGTGGGGTGTGTGAGTGTGTGTGTGCGGTGTGTGTGTGGTGTACGTTGAGGGATTAGTTAGTCAGACTTGTTGCTTGACCAGACTTTGGTGCATCTCATGGACCACATCTAACGGGACGACTTCAAACTGATTTACGTAGTATTCTGCATAGGGAAACAAAGAAATTATAGTATTAATTTATCAGTTTATATTTTATGACTAAATGTTCTTATATATCTTAAACTATTCCATACATTAACTTGCAGATCTGAGACGCGAAGCTACCGAACTCGAGCACAAATCGCCACAAAATGTTTGACATCCCCAAATAAAAAGGAAAAGTGTTTACATTTGGGACACAACTTGATGCACCAAATTAGCATTATGTTGGCAATTGTTCAGTTGACTTCCCACCATCCCAATCGGTGCAAAAAACAGGGTTTTAACAGCAGCATGCGAACTCAATACTTATCAGATACATTCATTGGCCTTGTCTATTTACACGTGCATTCCGCATGAAACTAGATACATTTCCCTATAAGTTATTTGTGTTTAAAGCCATGATCAGCAGTTGCCAAAACCCTTTTTAAATGGCTAGATAGACCTAGTTTCTTGCAGTGTATTTGATTACACATATTTTTGGCAGCAAGCAAATATTTGATCACGCATAGTATTTGGTGTTTTGTTTACAAATATTTTGGTTTGCTATGATTGCGACGCTTAGTTTAGTGTAAAATCAGAAAACAATTATTAAATAACCAAAACTTTTTTGAATGGCATTCCCAGACGCCAGAAACTCACCTCATAAGAAAGGTGTAAACAACTTGAAATATTCCAGGAAACTAGAACATTAAATTGCCAAAAATAATTTGTATACAGTGTATTTAAAATGCTTTTGTCGCCACTGACTCACTGGGTAAATTGTTCACTGACCGCAGTGCAGCACAAGCGGCAAGAGGTGTGAAACTTATGTAGAAGATACCCCCTAGTCTGAAAGAAAAGCTCCCACTCAAACACTGATTTACTGACCGACAACTGATCATCCCGCAGCCCAATCAACCAGAGGTGTGAGCCTTGGCTTTATGACTTAAGCTATATGATTTTACTGTATACTTAATAATACAAGATTTGCTCGTATTAAAGATGCTTGAGGCGTTTATCTGGCAGGCTAGGAAACAGTAGCAAATGTTAGATAAAGAAACTGAGATAAATTTGCCAGCATTCCGGCACGATACTGTGTCATCGTGATAAGACAGGCATCAAGAATTATTTCATTTTTCCTTTGCGTGCAGGTCGGCAGAAAAGTTCAACAATTTTGTATACTATATGTGGCGTTGGATGTTGATCGTCACCTCGTACCCCCCTGTTCAACCTATAAATAGCAGTTAAAGAGAGCAAGCAAACAAACATTATTTTCAACAGGTTTGTCGCAAGTTCCCTGGCCAAATAGAACTACCCCAGTGGCAGGAGGTACTGGGGGTGCTAGGGTGTAGCAGAAGGGACCGTAGAGTGAAGTGGGTAATACAACAGCTAAGTGTCGACTATTACTCACTGGCACACACATAGCTAGATCCGCATTATTATTCATAACTCTTATCAGTTGTAGTAGAATTATCCAAGTGTTAATCAACAAGTAATGTAATTTTAAGTACTTAGTACACATACTTACACGCTGCTTAGTTAATCCACTTTCTTCCTTTCCTTTTTTTGTTAATCAAGTAAAAAATCTGTTGTTTCGTATAGGTTCCCTGCAGTTAATTCAAATCGGTGTCGTTTTTGGATAAATATATATATATATATTTAAATATATATACTATATGTGGTTTTCAGTGTGTGTATGTGTGTGTGTACTTTTTTTTTATGGTTTATGGTTAATGAGGTGATGTTTCCGTTGCTTCACGACGCGTCGTTATCGTTTTGAGTTTGATTTTGGTTGCGTTTGGAAAACATTAGTTTTAAGGAACGTCGTAGAGTTCTATTTTTTTTCTTTTGTTGTTCTAAATTATTTAATTTACCAGTTTTTTCTTTTTTAAATGCAACAAAGATTTGTTATAAATTGTGATTTTAACAACAACTTTTGAAGCTTTTTCTCTTCCTCTTTTTTGCTCACACGCAACACTTAAATGCTCGTTTTGTATTTAATTTTCTGCATACTTTATGCTTCTTGTATTTGTTTATTTTCCGGTATGCAGTGGAACTGCAAGTAAAATAAATTAGATAAATTTTTATTTATTCAAGACAATTCACACACACACGCACACTCACGCATAAGCATACGCACACGCATACACTCACACACCCCACCCCATTAGGCAGACTCTGTCAGCAACTATTCATTCAGTATTATTTACTAGCAAGGATATTAACATGATTCACTTCAAGAATTTTCTTTCGGCACTCAAGCAGTCTTTGTGTCTATTTTGTATATTAATTGTGGGCACAATACACAATAACATTAAAATTTTTATGTCGATGTAAGTAACTCGTCCCTCCAACCACCACTGACCCCACTGCTGCATTGGCAACGAACGAGCGAACGAAAAAAAAATAGACTATATTGCCCGATCGCAAATGTGCTAAATAATGCCAAAACATGCTGTTTGCTTGGGCAAGCAGTGCGCTGCAGTGTTGTCACCGCTAAATTTGGCAATACAATTCGTATTCGAAATGCAATTGGCTCATGACACCGCGCATGCATAATGGCGATTAAATGACATATTAAATGAATTAAGCAAATTTAATGTGGGCTATGTGAGCATCCAGCATGAAAGCAAAATGCAAATATATGACATACACAGATATCACTGATAGGATAGATAGATAGTGCCCTGTAGCTGTATAGCTGTTTCGCTCGCACCTCTATACACACACGCGCACTGCTATACACACAGAGCGAGGGCGAGGCAAAAACGAATATGAAAAAATTTGTTGGACAGAAAAATTTTCAGATTATTGCACGTCAAAATTGTTAAACTTATTATGAATTATCACTCTTTATGCCCTTTGCCCGAGTAATTCAATTACAACAACTTTTATTCTCACGTATAACATTTTTTTGGATTGATTTCTGGGCAAAAGTTTTTGGTCTAGTATTTCTTTATACACTGCTGACTGCTGCTGGGTTTGTTCGGTGTGTCGACGTTTGTCAAAGGAAACTCACAACATATTTGATTTTGCATTGTTTGGTTAACGTTGGTGCACGATCCGTATTGACTTTTTCAATTTGTCAACTCTTAAATTTTCATAGGTATTTACACTTTTTTTATTAACGCAACACCAACACACACGAAAGAGTCACCGACATAGGAGCATGATTGCAAGAAACTTACAAGGTGGCGCTTAGATATGCGCAATTTCGACTGCGCAAAATTTGTGACGTCATACGTTTACATTTTCCATGGCTGCTTTACAAATTGGAGTAAGGGCTGCAAAAAGTATAGTTATATCGGCACATTTCATAAAATATATCGCACGATTACCGACTATCGGCCGTAGAACTGTGTGACCAGCTAAATAAAATTCTCTACTAATTGTAGTTTTTTCTTTTATTTTTAAATTATCCAATAATAATTAGTATATTGTGTTATTAAATAAAATATAGATATATAGAATGATCGGACTGTTTGGTATTTAAGCTAAGCGTAGGTCTTTCATTATGTGATTTAAAATGACATCTTTGACAGCGGCATTCACCTTCTGAATATTCCCAGTATCTAGTTTTTAAAACAAAAATATGTTTTTAAAGAATTTAAAAAAAATAATTGGAATTTGTTCTAACCGGTAGCACAAGTGAAATGAGTGTAGATCATTCTGGTCGGATCGTCGTTTAAGTCCTCAAACATTTTTGCAATATGTTTACTGGCAGGTTGTGATTCTCGTTGTGGACCTGAAATTGATAAATTATATATGGGAATAATATTAATTTAAAATATATATTCACCAGTGTAGCAGGGCAAATAGTCTGCCAAATGTTTCTTCATTATTTTCTCTTCAAACAAATCAATCTTGTTGAAAAATAAAATACTTGCAGCACTTGCGAACCAATGACTGTTGACGATTGTCTTATACAAACCTTTGGATTCTGACATACGATTCTGAAAAATTGTTCAAAAATATATAAATTATAAAGCTTTAAGAGTTCTTAGATTAACTAACCTCATTCTCATTTTCTAGCAGCTTTTGATCATACTCAGAGATCGCTACCAAAAATATGAGCACATTGATGTTATCAAAGCAATGAAGCCATTTCCTTCGCTCCGATCGCTGGCCACCCACGTCGTATATACTGCAACAAACAATTACTTAATAAAATAAATATAACTTTAACTAATAAGTTTTACTTCAAGTTAAATGGATGCATTCGGAAGCAGTATTGCTGCAAGCCAGTTGTTGGCGATCGAGTATGCAAAACGTCATCATCACTGGGCACATAATCGGGATCAGCAATCGCATCGATTTTTTCCAGAAAACTAATAAAATTCATATGAATTTCAAAAGTATTTAAATTATTTTAGTTTTTCTACATACTAACGGCATGAATCAATCAACTGATATTCACTACGGCGTTCGTAGCACTCCTGTATGCCGGTATCGGCCCAAAGAGTTTTTAAAGCGCTCAAATGGGACTCATTTAGGTTTTTAACATCTTCGTAGCTTACAAGAATAATTTCATCAGCCAAGTCCTAAGATTTAAAACTATTAATCTAAGCATAATAAATAGGAGCTTACTTACCATACAGTTAGGATCATCGAAGGATATTTCTAGCTTGTCCATGGCATTGATCATGGACTGCATGGCCATGAAAATGTTTTGATAGACTAATATGGAGTAGTATTCCTTTTTCTCCTCCGGTGAGAATCCATTGCCGTGTATAATACGCATCTGTTTGATAAATGTGGATTTACCAGATTCACCAGTACCTGAGGGATTGGTATTTATTTTGTATACAAAGCCAATTAAATATAAAAATTAGTAATATATATTAATATATATTAATGCTTATGACTAATAAGCAAATGATTAAAAACTTTCTCGATATATAAAAGGCATATATGATATATGCGGGATAGTATTATAAATAGGCAAGTAACATAAATGATAAGTGCAATATTAAAACATTTATATATTGGTACTTGATTTATTTTATAAGTATTTGTAATTATTTTGAATATAAATTTAATAAAAATTAATTAAATACTTGCCTAGTAATAAAATTTTAATATCACGCTTTGCATTTTTCTTGTCTACTTTGAGCCTTTTGTCTATAGATCTACTGATGCGTAACTTTTCCATTTCTTCAGGAGTCTTGGAGCAGCAGCTATCAAACATTTCGCAACCCATCCACAAAGTTTTAAGTAATTTTTATAATTATATTATTACGTTATTGTTTTTTACGTTATTGTTTTTTACATTACACAAAATTTTTTATGCGGGCATGGCAAGTTTGCAGCACTTTATTGCGGGTACTGGTTTATTTTTATTGTGTTGTGATTGGATCGAGTTGCAGCATAAGACTAATAAGAATTTTAAAATATTTAGCTTTTATGAAATGCAGTAAAATGTAGGTATTTTTAATATGAGCCAAATGGCGCCACATGTGATATGGTCACCCTTGACGCTGCTATACAAAGCAGGGCTGCAGCAATCGCTGGTTATCGTCTATCGAAATGTAACGATTTTGATAACCATCAATGATTTTGAATAAAACTTACTTACGTTTTAATCCACGCTACAAATTAAAAAAACTTCCATTCAAGTTCAATGAAAACTTCACTCTACATTGTTTAATCTATATTTTATTTAATTTTCTGTAAATTATTATCATTCGTTTAATGTGTTCATGCGATAAATAAATGTTTAAATTAATTAAATATTAAAATAATAATTTTACAATACAGTTTTCAAAAGTGAGAAATTTGTTGTAAAATTTTGATACCGGTTCGGATGAAAAACAATAAACAATCTATTCGATTTGTTAAACAAAAATAAAAATATTTAAAATTGTATGTGTAAAAGAATAGTGGGATCTGTTAGTGACTATTGGCTTGTTTTCAATGTTATAAAGCTGACGCTAGTTATATATTTTGAGTGTTGCTACTTGGCTCAACTTTAACTAAATAACAGCTACAAATAATATAAGTATTAATTTTAAGTTATTTAAAACAATTCAATGTTGTATACCGATTAACCAAAAATAAAAAAAATGCCAAAAGCTTATTTCTGCTGGCCTCTTTCATTCACTTTGTTTTTTTCGTTTCTTCACTCCAAAAAACATTCAATTGACTATAAAAAACTCGTACTACATGATTTGCAAAATACAAATACAAAAAGGTTATTAAATTTTTGTTCTTTTTGTTGTTAATCATGTTCATGTTTTAAACACGATTCTTATCGAGTGATATGCATTTTAAATTGTTCGTCTTTGCCATTTTTGCTTTCAACAAAATTACAAATTAGATACATTTTGTTCGTAGTATTAATTATGAGCACAATAATATTTCTTTTAACAAATTATATATATATATATATATATATGTTTTTATGTGTATGAATTTCGATTTTCATTTCATTTCTGTTGTTGATTTCGCTTACAACTAACAAAATAATGTATATGAAACATTTCAAAATATATATTTTGTGTGCAATCATTTGTCAACAATAATATTAATCATAGTAATAATAATCATAATCATAATAATAATAATGATAATAATAATAATTGTTTTGGAAGCACTGCATTAACAAATACACGACTGTTTATTGCATACAAATCAAAAATATATTTATATATAAAACTCTTTCAATTTAAACAATTAATTTTCTCACAGGACAAATCAAAAATTAAATAATTCACGCAGCGCTAGAAGAAAAATTTGGCCAAAAGTTACAAGTTCGTAGGTTCAAAGTGTTTTTGTTGTAAAATGTTGTGTTGTTTTTGTAAAAAGTACATTTGTATAAATATAAATATATAGAGTAATGTAACAAAATTTTGGGGCTGAAGTGATTGTTGTTAATCTTGTTCTTTGTTGTTGTTCTTATTGTTGTTGTTGTTAGTTGCATTCCTTTATTGTTGCTGCAGTCGCAACTGCTCAGATGGGACGCGTAAAGTTGGCCGGAAACAAGCCCTTCTCGGTTGTGCCCTCCTTTTGACCCATTAGCCAGCCCTCCTCCTGCAAGTTGGTAAGAAAAAACTGCATTCAATAAAGACAAGTAGTAAATATTCTGCACGAGTGCAAAGGGAAAGGGATTAACTAGCGGCATGCTTAAATGGGAGCACAGATTCAAACGTCGTAGCAAGCAAACTGCAAATAGTTATACCTGATCCTCTGGGTCGTCGTATTCGATGACACGAATGGTATCGCCAATCTCAAAGCTTAGCTCATCCACATCCTCCTTGACGTAGCCGTAGGTCGCCTTAACCCGGTACAGTACACCGGGTGGCAAATCAGCTGTGTTGGCATCTGTGAATTAAATGCCAATGCAATGGATTAGTTTAGTTTAGCAGTAACAATTAAAATTTCAATTAGTTTACATTAATATACAGTTCAGTTAACAAAAAGGCAAAAAGCAAGAACACAACTTGCTGTTAATTTATATATTATTAATGTAGATTAATTTTGCAGTCTGCTTGGGGTTAGTCAGCTTTAAATTTAGTTAACTTTAACTTAGTTTTGCTTACAACGACGTACAACTGCAGTAACCGGTAAAATAAAAGACTGAAGCAACGAACGTGCAGGCAAGTGTTTGTGATCATATGAAATGACTGAGAATACAACTTAGAGCTACTTAGCTGTAGTACACCTACTCGTATGTGTAGCCACCTTAGCCACCTGCAACCAGTTTTGTGTTGCTTAAAATATTCATAAGTATTAAAACATATGTGTGTGTGTCTGTTGGTGTGTGTGTGACAATTTGCTACTAATGTTTGTATATACAGGCATGATCCAACTAATGTGTGTATATGATTTTGAGTGTGTGGGTGAATGCATTTCAAAGTAAACCAAATTTAACTGTGGAGCTCTGCTAGTCTAGAAATTCATTTACTTTTTTTTTTTTTGGCTCTCTTTAAAAGCTTAAATATTCAAGTTTAAGTCAGTAGAAGGATATGTCAATAATAAAATATAATCGTGGTTCAACTTGACTTCCTAATAAAATTCGAGGTATTTAAAAGAGAAAAGTATACTAAAGTTTGTCTTTAGAATTTTAAAGTAATTTTTTAAACATCTTCCCTGTGTATGTTTTAAATAAAAAAGGTGAAATATTCTACTTTAAGCAGCCTAAAATAATTATTATTCTTTACAGGGTTAAAGATTTTATCTCTATATAGTTTTTTTGAAACTTGTTTTTCTTTCTCTAAATTATAATTTATAGGTAGTAAACATTTTCATAGCCCCTAAAAATGGGCAACCTCTTAAATTTGATATTCTTCCAGCTTACTTTGAAATGCCAGCTTAAACTAAGATGATTCATAAGGCTAATGACTGCCTAAGAAACTGCTACCATAATTGTGATATACAAAAACAATACAAAATTCACCCTCGACGCGCACATGCGTTACAAATTTCTTAAATATACATAGTTTGGTATTGATTTTGGTTAAGAATATATATATATGTATATATGTTTACAGATACAGACAGAAAGACTGAAGCTTTTAAGTATGAAATTTACAATAGACAAGCCGCTGTCAGACAGAACGTACTCTAAATCGGGCAACCACAAGTGAATTTTGTGTTTTAAAATGACTTAAAGGTGTGTTTGTTGTGTTGTCTTGTTGTTGTTGCTGGTGCCCAAAACTAGAGACTAGAACCGTAAGACAGACAAGGCAGACCGAGACAGAGAGATACACAGTGCAGTTATGCAGACAGACCCAAATCATTTGCCGTATTTCGAAGTTGTTGTTGCTTGCTGACTTACTCACCCTTGGGTACTTCGTAGATGCGTTCATCATCTTCATCGAAGGGATTTTTATTGTGTGTTAAAACAGTTTGGCTATTAACTAATTGTTTATGGCTACTACTGCTAACTGTTTCTGTATCTGTAACTGTAACTTGAACTGTAGCTAATTGCTGATTGTTTGTAATAGTATTTATTGTAGTTGTTGTTGTTGTTGTTGGTGGTGGTGTTGTTGGTGTTGTTGTTGTGATTTCTTTACCTAGTTTCTTTTGTTTATGCTCCTCTAGCGATGAGCTCGCATTGCCATTGGCACCCGACTGACCAGCAGGCAGCTCTTTTGGCTGCTTTCCCGGCTCTTTTCCAGTGCTCGTTGCTGCTGTTGCTGTGCTTGTTGTTGTTGCTGCTGCTGCTGATGTTGCGGTGGTGTTGCTTGATTCATTGTTGTTGCCATTTAGTGTTGCTGCTTCCTTAGTTTCTGTGGTGGCCACTTCACTGATTATTTCCTCTGTCTTTGCTGTATTCGCATTTGGACTACTTGGCTCTGTGGATTCAACAGATTTGGTTGTTGTTGTTGTCGTTGTTGTTTTGATGCTGGTGAAGCCATTGGCCACTGCGGCAGCTAGGGCAGCTGCAGCTACCTCCTCAGCGCCGGGTTTCTGGGGTGTGTCCTGCGGCTTGGGACTGGGTGGCAACTCTGGCAGCTGGGCCGACTCTGGCGTCGGTTCTGGTGTTGAAGAAACTGAATCAAATCGTGGCTCAACCATGGAGGAGCTTGTGGATGTTGCTAAGTTTTTCATATTTTTATGTTTCCATTTTTTTTGTTTTATATTTTATTTATACGTTTAATGTTGATATATTTTTATATGTTTTTATTTTTTTTTAATGTGTGGTTATTTTTTTTAAATTATGTTTTGGGGTTAGCATCATTCCAACAAAAACATTAATTTCAAATTGGTAAAAAGAAGAGAAAAAAGTAAAAAATATATATGTAAAACTCAAGACATGCATGTTAAGTGTTTGAAAAAGAAATTAAACAAAATTTAGCGCATTTGTTTTAATTTTTGTCAGATTTTTGCAACAAACATAAGAAACATGCAACATTCCATTTGTTTTCCGCTTATTTCAACTGCATAAACTGGCTTAAAAAAGAGTTTTAAAACTTAATGAATTTAATCAACAACCAATTATAAAAATAAATTAGCAGAGAAGTTTTTTTTACATGGAAAACCGCCAACAAAGGAAATGTTTTTGCTACTCTATTGCCAAAAATCCAACAAAATTTAAACAACATTTTTATAAATTGCCAAAAACTAAAGAACAAAAAATCATATGCCATAAAAAATAAGATAAAAGTGCTCATAATAATAAATATATATATATATAGATGTAGAAAAGTATTTTAAATATTGTGTATAATATCAAGTTCTTAAGTTTGGGAATTTATTTTACACTTTGGCGATATGTAATGCATAAAATTAAATATATATACAAGTTTTTTTGTACAGTTTTGAGCAATTTATAATTTTTTTGGTGTTTTATTCGCACGAAACGGAAAAAGAAGCATAAAAAAAAACAAGAACAAAACGAAACGAAATAAAGAAAAACGTAAATTGCGTAAAATTTAGTAATTAAGTAATCAGTTATTGGCATCGGGGATATAGTCAAAGTTATAGCACCTCCGGGAGTCAAGTACTTACGACTGTTGGCCAGACTGGAACCACCGTTTGTGGTTATTTGATTCTGATAGTTGCTGTTGTTGGCATTGGCATTATTCAGTTTGTTCACTGGCGATTGCACTGGGCTCGAAGGCTTCATGGCATTTACTGCAAAAGTAGAGGAGTTGATTAATATAAATATTTGTGGCTGATATGTAAACAGTTTCAGTTTGTTACTTGTTTGTTTGCGCAACGTATTTGAGCCACGTTGTGATTCTGTGGCCAACTTGTCAACAATTGCCTCAAGTTCCGCATAGATCTGTGTAGAAGAAGTGGGTAAGTTAGTTGGAAAATTCTTTGGAATTCATGTGGAGACCCACCTTAGCCGTTTCATTGTGGAACACCTGCTCGGTGGCGAACAGTGTCTGCAAATTGGTAACCAAAAACAGTATTCTCGAGTCATAGAGGGCGGGCAGCTCGTCATGCAGTTCCGTATTCAAAATTTCATAGGTGCGACGTGCCTCCTCCAGCTGTTCGCGTCCTTTGGTTAGCTGTGGGTAGGAGAAACCAGTTAGTTTATGAAGCTGCTCGACTGTGTTAAGCCCAAACAGGCTGTACATACCTTAACATCATCCTTGCGCTTATTGGCATTGGCTTGCAGATTCTGGAACGAATGACGCTGTCCGTCGTAGTCGATGAGCTTGCGATTGCGCTTCTCCACCTTCTTCTTCATTTCGGGAAACTGTCCGGTGTATGTGTTGAGTGGTATCAGCACCTGATCGCCCAGTTTGTGCGCAAAATCCAACCACAGACTCTCCGAGGCTGCGGTTTGTGCCTGTAGCGCATCATAGCCGCTCCATTGTGGCTCGTAGACTTCGCAAACGGCATCCATCAGTGTCTTTGAGGCGGTTTGTGCGGCTGAAATATACAAATGTTAGGAGTTAGTAAGCAGTTTGACTCTGTCTACCCCATTGTATGCTGGGCTAAGACATGTGTGGGATTCCATTTCCGACTTACCGCGTATGCATCTTATGTAGTTGTTGAACTCCTTTTGTAGTTTGTTGGCATTTGTTTGCTGGCGATTGAAATTGTTCAAATGATCATCAAAGATTTCATCTGCGGTGCGATCGACTTTGCCCAAGTTTTGTAGAATCTGCAAGCAAATAAAAAATTGTTGAAATCAATAACCAGTTAACATTAAAAGACATTTGCATGTCTGGCTATGTGGGTGTAATTCAAGGTCATTGTTGATAAAGTGGCTTAAAGTGTGGGCTGTTGTTAAACGTCGTTTCAGCTCACGACCACATAAACTCAGTTCAATTACCAAGTAGTGGCAACATTTTTCAGTTAACACACATACACTTACACTCACTCACACACTCTCACACATGTCAAGTCAAGTCAAATGGCGCATTTATAAATAAAATCACAACATTTGGCAAGCACTTTTTGTGCCCGGTTCACTTTTTTACATGTGTGCAGCGAAGACTCGCAAAAAATAGACTAAGTAGAAGTAAAAGCAGAGCAGAAATGCTAAAAAAAAAGAAGAAAAACCAAAAATACTTAGCAGAACGCTAAATCTGTTGCCACATGCCTGTCAACGGCGCATTTGGGTTAAGAACGTAGTTCGGACTTTTGCCTCCGGTCAGAAATGCTCTGAGATAAATTCAAAAATTCAAGAAACGCAGAGCCAAGAAACTGGAATGTGGCAAGCTAACAAGCAGGTGCAGACACAGCTAGTGGGAGGTGGTGGAGGGGAGCAGGGGAAGCCAGCGATGATAAGTTGTCAATTGCTGACACAACCTTGTAACAGTTTTCTCACCAACGCCCACGCCTCGAATGTGACCCCACCGCAAACACAACAGCCCAAAGCAGCTAGCTTCTGAGAGCGAGCGAGAGAGCACAGCTGGGCAGAGCAGCAGAGTCAGAGAGCGGGAGAGCGCGTTAGTTGCTAAGAGCAGCGCATGCTGTAACTGAGTGCGTGTAAGTAGAGCAGCAATTAATTATTTAATCTAATCAACTTTTCGGCTGCTTGAGCAAATCAATTACCTGTTACGCATATTAATTAAATGTAATAGTTTAATTATTAATAAATTTTCAAACACTTTTAATTGACTAAGCTTAAGTTCTAAGAATTTAAACTCTTAAACATAATTAGCACTTCAACTTTTCTAGACTTCTTCTTCTACTTTAAAGCTACCTACTGTGTTCTGTTTAAGTTATTTAAACACTTTTGCCTTTAATGCTAATCTGCATAAATAACTTCAATATTTGCACGCTGATAAACAAGATAAAAACGCAAAAAATTCTCAACAAGTTGCAGATAGAAAACTTTACACACGCGAATATATATGATTGTTAAAAATGGGCTATAGATAAAAAAAGTATCTTAACCAGTGCCACCTTGGCTGTGCGACACTGAGATTACAGTGGAACTTCCTCTAGAGGAAATGTTACGTTATTCAGTCGCCGTTATGAATAATTATGCAGCGTACGATATGATATGCGATAAGCATACCAAATTAGGCACACAAAAAGCCAAAAAGTCTTAGCCAAAAGTCAAGTAAAAACGAATTTAAGAATATTTCATTTAAAGGGTAACTAATAGTCTCAAATATAAGGTTTCTTGTGCAACTTTTCGCTCAGTGTATGCCACTATGTTCACAGCCAACAAGTGTAGTTGCTGCACATAAAAAAAACCTTTTATGGGCACAGTGACCAACACACACACACTCATATAAAGACAATTTGTTGTGGGCAGTTTTCCAGCCAACTTGTTGACGCTTTTTCTGCCCATTTTGGTAAAGAGACAAACCGGCAAAATACTTGGTTTTCTTATTGTTATTGTTAACCTTAATTGGTCAACTGAAGACTGCATTTCCACATACAGTTATTGATATACGAATGTATATAAAAAAGTTTACAAAAAAAGTGGCCCACGTGTAGCAATAAAAAACTACAAAAAAAACCAAATGCAGTCAGCGATTTGTGGGCGAAATGTGTTTTTTGTTGCTGTTAACTTTTGATTTCTTTTTCAGAATTGAGAAATGTTGTGATTTGGTTGCCATGTGGCGCGAAAACTTTTATTAATTAAACCACCAAAACGATTTATTATCAATTTCTCTACCAATTAGCTGGCCAACTTCTATGCAAATACCAACAGACACACACACACTCTGGGTGTGTGTAGATATGATTGTGAATAATTGGACTTTGTGTGGTTATCATAGCGCACAAAAAACCAAATGGCCACCACAGACTGTCCACTTCCGTTGGCAGCTCATCGGGCGTCCTTCCCAATTTTTAAAACATTTTCTTGTAGACCCTGTAACGAGGGGTATGTAATAGGTCTTTAGAGGCAGCTCTGACGGCATAAAGCTTATATAATCTTGATCGGCATCAATAGCAGAGTTTATTTAGTAATGTACATGTATTTAATGACTAAATCTCTTACTTTTATATTTCATAAATAGATAAGGTATCTTAAATTCAAATACAATTCAATAAAATTTAAATCGCTGCACAAATAAATGAGTTATGCACTTGTCAACATGTGCGAGAGTGAGAAGGAGCGACAGTAAGTGCGCTGCAAGCACAAAGCAGGCAGCTAGGAAACCACTCATAGCAGTCAGCTAAGGTACAGCGCATATTACAGTTGGTTGAGCTCGTCCCTTGGTGTTTTTTTGGTAATGTCTCATAGTTTGCGTCATCAACAACTGTGTATATATACATATGGAGCATATAGATATATATCTAGACGTTGTCATTTATTTTAAACTTTTGCGAGTGCCCTCACTCACTATTTCTCGCTCTGTGTCGCTCAGTTTATGGCCACCATATACTATATAGTTTTGTGTTATAGATGACAAAGTTTTTTGGCCAATTCCACGCATGCAACATGTGCGTAGAGATCAAACGTGGGCTAAGCTTTTGGCTTTAAGCCAGTCTGTGGCAACACAAATATTGGGGGCGTATAGAGGAGTTGTCGTAGTAATATACATAAATTTAATATATGTACAACAATATAACGATGACAACATCAAAAGCCCACAAAGTTTGCCAGTTGCATATAAGTATCTGGTATCTTGTAGCTTGTATCTTTTGCTCTATGGCTAAATAATTCAACTTTCAAAAGTGCAACACATAAATATAAATCGAAGCAGAGACACGCACACACACACACCCATCATGATGGGCAGACAAACAAAAGTAAAGTGCAGCAGCCAACGGATTGTTAAGTAGTTGGCGAGAGTAGGGAGGCGTAGTGGGGGGAGTAGGGTATATACGACTTATAAGTAAGCGTTGGCCCAGTTTATAAGCAATCTACAGACAGCTGCACGAAAGAAGACTAACAGAATGCAAAGAAAAGTACCAAAAGACGACTAAAAGATACCCTTTAAAAGGGGTACGAAGTACTAAGCCACGCTGGCATACCTCTTTCGACTCTTTCATAGTATTAGCAACCCTTTCTGCAAACAAACTCCCAACTAGGGTATAAGAAATGGCAAACGTCAGCTAAACTAGAAATTATATACGAGTCTGCGAGCATGTCGGGAAAAAAAAGGGAATATTAAACATAAACAGGCAACAGACTACAAGACTACAAAAACAATAATAGAAAATGAGTGGAAAAAGCAGCAGAGAAAGAAGAAGATGTAGAAGAAATATGCGATTGTGAAAAACTTTGAAGAAATTGCCGCTGCCGGCGAAAAGTGCGAGACAAGTGCGAGTGGCAAGTGCGAGAGAATGAATGAATGAATAAGAGAAATGGGTATGGAAAATGTGCCACGAGTAGATCGGTGTCACTAGTCGTAGTTGTTGGCTGCTGCCGGTTTACAGCTAATGCCACGCCCTTTTCCGCACGCCTATGGCCTCGCCTAGCGGCAAAGTTGAGGCCGTTTGGCAACGCTGACAAGTGCCACAGAGTAGTGTAAGTGTGTGCAGAGCAGTGTTTATGTGTGCTAAAGACCGTACCTATTACCACAAAAGTACATTTGCAACTTGTTGGCCCCGCTTAGCGGTAAAACCAAAACAATCTCCATATATAAACGTATGTATACCACTTATAAGTATGTTTTAGCCAACAGACAAGCTCATGATGATGATGACAGCAAACTGTTTTTGTGGGCAGCAACCGGTTTTCAGTCAGCCCCTTCCCCCACTGCTTCTAGACACCCGCCCTCTACACTTGTTAGTCATATGACTTACACTTATCTTAGATCAAGTTAGCAGCTCACAGAACGTGCTAAAATACAAAAAAAAAACTAGTAAAATAAATAAAATGAAAAACAGCCAAAGGAAAAACAAATAAACTACAACGATCCGACTGAAATTCATACTAATAGTTAGTCTGTTAGTTATTGTCATTAATAATGATTTGCTAAATATGGCGATTGCGTTTACAATAAGCTTTCAGTTTATAACTTTTGTGCTAAAAACTAGTAATTGTGAAATTAAAAGCGAGTTAGACTAGAAAGAGCTGTGAGTAGTGAGTAATGTAAGTTGGAAATGGGGGCGATTCGGCGAATTTTGTTAAGAACTTTTCCACTTAAAATATATAATTAATATGAATAATATAATTTAAATATATATAAAGCATTTTAGAGTAAAGAAATACATTAAATGTATTTAAATATTGCATATTGAATAGCTTTAAAGCCCTTTAAAGAAAATCAATTCAAACACTACAAAATGAATCATTTTAAAGCTCTTTAATGACATTAAGTCTGTTAAATCCTTACAAATTAAATAAGCTGTGATCTTTATGAGAACATTTGTCTATAAATCCATTTAAACTACTTTAATAAAATTTAGTCTGCTTATTTTAATATAGAACTTTATAAACATTCAAATAGTATCTATGAAAACCTAACTCAAAATTTGTTTTGCTTTGCCAAAAGTTACAGACCACAAAACATTGTCTATAATAACTTTAAAAAAGTTTAAATTAAGCTGCATAATTTAGCATTATGCATGTGAACATTAAATATGTAAATTAAAGCATTTTATTGCGCAATCGAATACAAATTCGATTTCAGTTTCAATTTCGATTTCGAATACGACAACGAATTGCATTTATTTATGCGACGTTTTCAACTTTGTCTTTATTTGCATAATTTCTTTTTGATATCAAGTCTTTCTCCAGCTACTCTGCCTCTCTTTCTCCCTCTCTCTCTCTCTCTCTCTCTCTCTCCTACTCCGACTGTCTTTGGCCAGTTTGGGCTTTCTTTCGTTCGAAATTGGATGCGACGTTATCGCTTTAAGCTTAAGCTAGTGGAAAGTGAAACTCGGTAGAAAGTTCGACAGAAATTCCCCAATGAAAATAACCAATATTTGCCTATGTTTTACCACTAGAGACAATCGTCGTTTGCTGCTTTGATTTATCTATTAACATTTGTTGTAAATAAGCCAAAAAGTAGTAAACAAATTTCTGTGGTTTTTTGGTAACAACAAATTGAAGTTTATTACTTGGTAACGGTTTTAAGTGCAACTGGTTCTGATTTTTGGCAAACGGAATGTTATATAAGTCTAGCAGAACAACCTGTTGTTGCTTGTGTTTCAAAATGTATCTACAAGATACACGCACCGTTTGTCGCCAGCGGAAAGAGGCGTTGTTTCTGTGAGTAAATAAAAAAAAAACCTGTCTCTGAAATTAACCATAATTAATGTCCGCTTTTGCTATTTGAAAGGCGAAAGACGCTTAAATGGGTCAGTGATTATTAAAGATGTTTTTTAGCATTTCATTTTAAATCGTTTTCGAATATTTCTTTCCACTTTTATTGCAGATTTTATTCACTCGTTACGCTCGCTGTTTATCTAACTTGCTCTACATTCCTTGTCGATTTTTTTGTAATTGAGTTTTACACGTTTTCTATTTATTCGAATAACATTTAGTTTTCTCTGTGCAAAGCGAATGATTAATTCATTTTGTTTGGCTTCATCAAATGCAATTAGCCAAGTTTTAAATCAGTTTAAGGCTGAAAATAATATTTTAAATACGGTAAAAAAGTAGCTGATAGCTACGCACGCTAGCTGAGCGGGTTAACAAGAAATGCAAATAATTTTTTATTGGCCAACTGCAAAAAGAATTTACTGGGACAAGATACAAACACACAAACACACACACACACAAGTGTAGTTGTAGAGCTTTTGCTCTCTCCCTCTCTCGCTGTCTCCCACGTTGAGTGAGCGACACATGTGTCTACACTCAGCGAAAAGCTTCAGCTACAAATTAAGCTACACGCACAAAACTTTTTTTTGCAGTGCACACAGTTTTTGTTTGTTTTCTTTTACTTTTAGCTGAAAATAAGACAATTTGCCAAAGTGAGATTATTTTTTTTAGCTTTGCGGCCAGAAACCGAACAAACGCCGCAGGCATTATATAAGCAAAAGTGATCATGCTCAGTCAGAGGTATACGTGTGTGTGTTTGTGTTAAAGCCATGCTAATCAATCACAAGCTATTGAGAATATCTTAATGTGATAAGTATGTATTATAATGTATCTGTGAGATACAACGATTTTTTTCTGCTGTCTGACCGAAAATTGCGGTCAAATCATGAGCTCGCATTTAGCACATGTCTCATTATGAGCCACACAACACACCAAATTACGAAAAAGCGAAAGAAAAACCAACAGAGTGTCACTTATAGTTAGTGCGACTTAAGATACATTTTCAGGCCATTCGCATAGGTACGTGTAGTGTGGTAGTAGCTATGTATCTAGTATCTGGTATCTGTGTCGTTTAACAATACGCTGCAAATCGAAGCACAAGTGTTTACTTTGCCTCACTACACTACAGTTCGGCGGTTTTGTGTGATTTGTGGAGACACACGTGATTTGCATATCTAGAAACCAAATCAAATCACAATTGAGACGACATTAACGACACGTGACGTAGCTGCCACAAACTGTTGAGTAATACTATACAAAATTAAAAGTACAGAAATCGACTAATAGTTTTTTTTGTTATAGCTAAAGTTTATAGCTAACAATTAAGCAGTTTCGTTCACTGTTTGCTGAACTGTGGAAAACGGGTCAAGAGCAAGCCAACAAATCAAAGGGGAACCACAGAACCACAGAGATGTATAGGAAGTGGGGGAGGAGAAGTAGCTGCTGCCGGAATAAACCAAAATATTTACAAACAAAATAGTTTTCTAAACTAAAAACATTCAGCGCTTTTAGTTCCCAGCAATTGCATTTAATTTTTACAAATATTCAAAGTTAAGAAACATTTTTCAAGATTTTAATGGACTTCCGTTGGCTGATTAAACTAAAAACTGAATGATTTGTGGTTTTATGTTGATATGTTGCTGTTGTTACTACTAAATTTAACACAAAGTTTTGCTTGTTCAGATCTAATCATCATATTATAGCCTGAAATGAATTTTTAAAGCCATAAAATCAGTCAATTGTTAACGCTGCTGCTCAAGCACTCCCAGAAACAGTTTGTTAGAGTAGAAGCGACTAAAAGCTACCCTGTTTTAGCTCAGTAGTTGCCTCTAACTCTTAGCAAAACTAAGTTTCCCCATCTACCAATAAACCCATCATACCCTGCCCACTAGGTCTACAATATAATAATAATAATGACAATCAGATTGCGCAACGGGCAACAACAGTTTGTTGCGGTAATGGCTAATGTCCGCACTGAAAACGTTGCTGATAACACGCATAAAATTCCATTACACAAATATAATGAATTCTTGCGGTGTTAGCGTTGGTGTTTGGAACTTATCAGCAGTGCAAAATGCTTAAAAGCCACAGCAGTGAATGGGAACATCTCGAAGATAAGCAGCGCAATGTACAAATTACCAAATAAGTTGACTTACTGGCTAAAAAGATGAGCACAAGGTATGCCAAAAAAGACTATACAGAAATGTATCTATAACTGACTAAATTATATAGGTAGCTGTACCGTTAAGCTGTGTAGTTTTCAGGCTGTCAGAGTCGACATTTGGCACGCATCGTTGCCGATTGACAATTCCATTACACGATGTAAAAATAAATATATATAATTATATATGTATGCATGGTATTCTCTGAAGAGTCAGTGAACTGCTTTTAATTATTGCAGGCTCGGCTGAAGCGGCACAACAAAATAACAAAATGTATCTGAAGCAATCAACATTTGCGCAAACATATTTTCCACTTGATCGATGCGAGCAAAAACGACTTACAATCAATTTGAGGCAACACCTGATGCCGCTGCTGTCGTGTTTGTAAACAGACACACACACACACACACACACACACACACACATGTGTACATTTTTTTGGCTCAGCCAACTGCAAATGGCCAATAAATAATTGGCTTTTACATTTAGCTACAATAAAATGCATTTACCAAATTGCCTTCCATTCAATTGGCAGCAGTTAACTGCATTCCCATTCGTATCTCAGTTTTGTGGCACAGTTTTCTTACCTGCAACGAGTTTAAAATGACAACAGAAAAATGTATTAATAACTGGCAAAAGTAATTAATAAACTAAGCCGATTAATAAAGAGATAAGCTGTCAAAGTGTGATAAGGAAAAAACTAATAGTAAAATCAACTTTTAATGGGTTATAGACGTTTAGAACGAGGGGTTTCTGGTAGAGCTTTGTGAGCTATTTAAGCCTCACTGTATGCGTGCCCTTTGGGTTCATCAGTTATCGCTGCTTTCAAATACAGCACAATGCAAATTCAATGCACTTTTTTTACTCACAAGATAAACCCCAAGACACTTAAAGGGTATATAAAATTGAGTTATGCACAAAAACCCCCAAACTGTAGTGCCTACTCAGCAGATACGCTGATAATTGAAGATGATTATACATGTTCTAACCGCAACTGCATTAAAAATGTCAAGTAAATCTCATTGAAATTAATGATGCCCTCTGACTGCCTCCCTGCTGTCCTCCCTTAAGCTTACGTAAAGGCAAATTCAACGTGAAGTAAATTGAAAATGACGACGTTAACCTTCAGAGTAACAACAACAACAGCACAACAATCCAAATGGAAAATGACAGTGGACTGTGGCTGAAATTTGTGCATTATGATTGCACTTTAACAATTGTCCCTGATTGCCACAGCATTCGGCGGTTGTGCAACTGCATAAACCCAAACCTAATTCCAGCATGAAGGTTGATCTGTCATTCCCCCCCTCCGCTCACACTTGTGCCTCATCTGAAGTGCAATTCTGAGCTGTACAAATGGTTCCAGGTGCGGATTTGTTAGGCCTCAAGCTCTGACGCTCGTTTGTGAACTATGCTAATTTGTATGCTGAAAGCCACTTGCGATGCATTCGAGCGTAACAAACAGATGCAAAATGGCAGAAAACACACACACAAACACACATAGAAATGTAGTAAAAAAATTGAGCACGTAGCAATTAAGCGGAATTAGGCAAACGTTTGTTGGCGAGGCGTATACGTAATAATGTTGCAAGAACTCTGAAGTGGAAGAGGAAGAGGCTTAGAGAAAGAGATAAGCAAAGAGGAGGAGGCAGAGAGAAGGAGGGTTAGAGACAAAGAAGAATAGAGAGAGACAGGAGAGATCTGTGGTGCGAGAAGGTTTACAGAATGTTTTAATATAATTTCTATTTAAATATTAAACCACAACTAAACTTGATTTTAATATATAATTTTCTTTAGGTAAGTGGTAAAACATTTCTTATTTTACATTTAAAATGACTGATGAAACATTTCATAAATTTAATTTTTCGAATAATAAAGCCCTGAATAAAGCACTTCCAAACTTAGCACAGAGCAGTTTGAGGTTTTATTAAATTATTAATTTACAACACATACTAATTGATTTGTCAAGAACCTTAGAAAGTTTCCACTTGATTAGACGCTCAGTTCGAGCGAATTAATTGAGCTTTATGATATTTAGCATTTCTATATTTAGAAACTGAAACTTTTGTTAATTGCATAACCTGAAACGCAGTTGAAACGGCTAACCGGTTTGGCAGAAAGCTATTGTTTATTGTTTATTTGCTGACAACACTTTCGCAAATAGATAGACAGGCAGACACCGAAAGGTGTATACCTATAATCATGTTTACAGGGTGTTCTTAACAAAGGCCACCCAACTGAATATTCCCATGCCTGTTCTTGTTGTTGCTGTTGTTGTGTATCTTTCTATCTGTGTAGCTGGCAGTTGCATTATTCTCTATGACATTCACAAAAGTGGCACAAACACCCAAGCGAATCGCGTGCCAACTTTTTTGTTGTTGTTTGTCTATTTCATAGCTTTCCAGCTTCCTATCATTTGGGTTGACTGACGCTTTTGTTCTAGGGCAAAAGTTTTCTCTTTTTTACATTTACACAAACAAACACACACAAACACATTTCCGTGCACAAAAAACACTAAAGTGCAGCTAAAAATGAAGCTCAACGTAATGTGATATCTCCAGAGCTTCAAGTTCCCAAGTATTTTTTTTTTGTTACTACTTTTAATAGACTCGCAGATAGCAGCTAAAATAAATTACTCGCTCTAGTATAGTACGCATATAAACAAACAGTTATATTTAGTATATATATTTAGCTATACACATATGACTAAGTTTACTGATAGCTTCTAGTCCGAACATTAGCCAAATATCTTTATGACTGGCATAAACGTTAGTCAAAATGAAATTCCTATGTGCTTAATTAGACGCTATTTAATGGATTGCACGCTGTTGTAGATACATGTATCTCAATTGAAATCAACTTGAAATCATTTGCTTAATCTATTTACTTATGGAGAAACAAATAACAACAAAGTTGCACAAATATATTTTTAAATTAATTAGATACTTGTATATTTTCCAAAATATTCCACTGAGCACTGCACATAAATTCAGACTATATGCAAAGTTATACTTAATGCATTTGTTATAAATCTCTTTTATGGATTTCAGTACAATAAACAATCTAGTGGCAGTTAATCATATACACAACTACACAAGGGTATTTTAAATTTATAATGCACAAATTTTTAATGAGATTAATGTATTTTCTGCTCTATGTTGGCTTTTCTATCAACAAATTTCTGCAGCAGAAATTCACTGCGATTATTTTAAAATTCTGGATACGCATTCCAAAATAGTATACCTCTATATATTATTATGAATATGAACAATGCCTCAAGATGTTGCCCATTTGTTGTGACGCATTCAACAGCAGCGGGATTTGTCAGTCCAAAAACTGAAAACTGTTTCGTCAAGGCGAATGCCATTATAATTCCGATATGAACAGAATATATATACACCGATTTAATCACACGATCACCATTAATTGCAGCACACGAAATTTAAGCTCCCTATGTTCTATGGGGATTTTTTCATTTAACTATTTGTTGTTGCTGAGAACAGTTAATAAAAAAATGCTTAAAAACAATCACAGAGACAAGAAAGCAAAGTGCAGTGGACTGGCATAGACTGTAGAATACCCTATACCCCCTACAAGTGTCTTAGCACACAGCTGCCGCCCGTGAGCAACCCATTACACCCTTCCTATTGGGCATGCAAACAACAGGCACACAAATTACGTATACGACCTGAGCGCACAGTGGGAACAGCACAGTAATTGACCTTGCGCACCACTTCAAAATGTGTCTGGTTACTTCGCATGTGGTTTTGCTTATGAATCGTATTTATATAGTTTTTTTTGTGTTGTGCGTTTATTGTTTATAGCGCCTACAAAGGTGTTGATAAGCCCACTTATGAGATAGCTAGATTAATAAATAGAAATCGAAAACGAGTTCATGTGCGAATACACTTGAACTCTAGGGAAAAGAACTATAAAAAGTGGTGATTTTAAACCGTCTGCGGTATGTCAAGCTATGGAATTGTGTGTTGAAGCCGGGACAATTGCATAAAAAACTGTGAATTAAGTGAAGTGCCAATAAATGTCCAAAGATAATTCAATTGTTATGCAATCAGCCAAGTGACGAGACATATTCAACAAAAGAAAATGTGAAATGAAAATGAAATAACGAAATAAATGAATAGATAGCAAAAAGAAGGCGGAATGAAGTAAAAAAAAAAAAGAGCAGAAAATAAAACGTTTCCCACATTGCGCAGTCGTCACTTTCCGTCCGATTATTGTTGGCAATTTCTATAATTGAATTTTATAATAAGCTCTCGTCACTAAATGCATACGCCATAATCAAAATGGTTTATGCACAACAACAGTAACAACCACAAAGAGTGTCCATTATCAGCTTGAACTGTATCCGCATCTACTACTCGTAATGTATCTGTAGTGACTTGTATCTCTCTCTCTCTCTCTTTCTCTGTCTCTGCCAACTTCAATCGAGTTGTCTGCGTATCTCTGCTCGATTGAATCGCTTAATAGACTCTACTCGACTCGACTCGCCTCGACTACGCCCCCTTATTTATTGTCACAAAACGGGGCGTACTCAGCAGTGACTGCACCTGCCAATCAATCGGACATATAAATTGTTATAATACTGTATCTATAGCCGTAATCCAAGTCGACTGCTATCTTATTGTTTTTATTATTCTTTCGATTTGTTAATTTTATTGTTTAAATAAAAAACTGCTGGCGCTTCAGTTAAAATTTCCAAGTATTTACTTCAAAAAGGGAGTTCGAGTTTTGGGTTTTGGGTTACTGTAACAACAGTTGTTCATGTTATCGCCTGGGAAATGCATCCCTTAAACCGGAGAACCTACAAAACTTAAAGAATTGCGACTCGTGTTTAGTTGCTAACAGGCAAAGGCAGGAATTCCCAGAATTGTAAATAAATATTAAAGAAAAGTGGGAAACTTATCGGCATTTAATGTGCCACTTGTGCTGCACGCTGATCAGTCAGTCTGTCTATTTTCTAAACGTTCGCTTATCACTTAATTCAAATATAAATACGCGACTTTATGGTATGAACAATTGGCATTTAAAGTGGCAAGAAGAGGAGACAACTGCAATGCAAGTAAGACGACGTACGCGAAGTTCAATATGCAAGAGGCAAGTGACAAGTTTGTAAGTTTCTAAAGATTTCAGCTGCCAATAAAATGTCAATCGTTTGCTGCAGTTCATCAGCACCGAGCAATGGCTTGTCTTTAGAGAAAGAGAAAGAGTGAAAAGCAAGTTGTTTTTTTTACTATTTCTACTTTTTTTTTTGGCAACTGTTGCGCTTAAAAATAGCAAACAAAAAAATGCGAAACATCAGCGTGCGGGCGAAAATTTCGCAAAAACAAATTCAAAAGCGAGCAGCGAAAAATTACTTGTGTCGCGTTTTGCAAAAAAAAAAAGATTGAAAATCTTAAGATACACAGCGAAAACAGCTCCTACTAAATACTGCAGAGAGTTATAAAACAAAAGACCAAAATGTATCTATAGAAATCTAAAGAGTAAAAACTACGAGGCAACTGGGGCTATTTAAAGATTGACTGCCAGGCGACATTTGTCAGGGGATTGGAGAGCGGGAAGAGGTGAGAGGAGTGTTGGGAGGAGAGGTGTTGGGTCAGTCACGCACCCAAAATGAAAATGTATCTAGGCACAATACACATACTACATAGATAAATATGTGTATCTTGTAGATATGCAATGAATGTGTGTTTTTTTTTTCGCCTTTTCGATTTGACAAGTTTTCTCTAATGAAAATCTTCTGTTGGCTCGTCTTCATTTCTCCGCGTCTCACACACACACCGATATACGCTCTCTTTCTCACTCTCTCTCTGTTACATACATCTAATGAAATGAGCACACAATGCGCAAATAAAAAAAGCGCCGGGCAGCAGCAGCAAAACGTGCTCATTGCCTTATAGACTAGTCTATATACATATATTTAAAAATAAATTCTACGCAAATTATGAAATTTTCAGTTCAAAAAATTTGATCCACATACGAAAAGTTGCTGTAAATATTTAAATGTACAATAACTTTATGCTAATTGGGTTCCACGAAATCGTTGGTAACTATTAATGGATTGGGGAACTATAAATAACGCGACATTTGCGAAGAGTCTAAAGGAATTTGTTCAAGTTTAATGACCAACACGAGCAGAAACTTGCGAGCATCCCAAAAAAAAAGTCTACAAAATACCAACGAACTTTAGAAATCCAACTGTAAATGCCAAGACTAACACACACACACACACACACACCAGAGTGCTCACACACTTAGAGCGTGATAGAGACAACAAGCAAATCAATACAGCAGACTTTAAAAACTTGAAAGAAAAAGCATCATTCAGAGCTTAGATTACAGCATTTTCTGGCTGCTTTGGAATGTGGCTATAACTATGGCTCAGACTCCAAACTCCAACTCCAACTCTGTCGCTGATCGCTGGGCAGCAGCCGCCGCAGCATCGAAAACTTGTTTACAAGACAGCCGTCGAGTGGGTCAACTGCAACTTTTTTCTCTCTCTTCTTTACACTCTTTTTTTTCTCACATGTACACAACTATTTGTGTGCGACTATTCGTATATGTATATGTGTGTATTGACATTCACATTAAAGTTGAGCGGCCGCTCCTGGACCCAACGAGCGAACGCTTCAGCGCCAAACTTTCACTTGTGCACGCAGCAGCAGCGGCAAAGATGAAACAAGCAGTGAAGGGAGGGAGGTTTAGAGGGAGGGGGTGTGTGTGTGTGTAAGCAGAAACAAAAGACAGTCCCAAAGCTTTGACTAATAAAAATCATCGCCAGCAACTTGATCGCAAATACACAGAGCTGCAGCAACGCCCTAACAAGACGACAGGTGGCGTTTGCTCAGTTGGTGTTGGTGTGCATGCCACTCTGTGCATGTGTGTGTGTGTGTCTCTGTAGTTGTGTTAGTGGAAGCAACTTCTATGAGTTGTTCCAATGGGCAACTTTAACACAATGGACACTAACTTATGCAAACATTATGTGTAGCATTGTTTGTACTTTCCTTTAATACACATACATACATATTTATATGAGTTTTATAGAGCTTCGTTTCTAATTGGGACATGGAATAAACACTGAGCAACAGCAGCAGTTCGTCTTATTGGAAATAGGACAGGGACGCGACCTCATCGTGTTACAGTTGGGCCACGCTGGGCGTCGTGTGTAGTTGTTGTTGGGTGGTTGTTCTACAGCAGAGCACAGCACACACACACACACACTCACACGCCCTAGAAAATGTCACTCGCAGCGTACGATTTTTGCCCCCAATTGTTTTACTAGCTGTAATATTACTAAGTAAGCTCTCTTACCTTCTCCTTGGCACGTCCAGCGTGTTTTTGCATAGATTTGGCCAACATGATGCCTTTATTCTCGGACATTCAAAATTCAGTAGCGAAACGGAAAACAAGAAAATAACAAGCAGGAACAAGTGAAGCAGCAAATGCGTGATTTTTCCTTCGTATGCACTTGCTGACGTTCGAAAAAATTTTCAAATTTTTAAATTTTTAATTTTGGCACAAATACACTGTGAAACAGAAAACTCTTTCCGTTTTTGTCGGGCAAAAATTTTGTTTAAATGCACATTTAACACACGACAGCGACCGACAACAACAACAATTTGTATTTGTAGTGTAACGTTGCTATTTTTATGCGATTTGGCCGCGCTAGTAGCACTCGAAAGTCACGAAATAATGGCACGTAGGCGCGCGACTGCGACTTCAGGTGTGTCTTCGAACTTGACGCTGCTGCAGACGGAACGGGACTCATTTATTTATTTATAATTTATAATGTTTACACTCTCAGACAATGTCGATGTTTCTCTGTGTATCGATAGTTGGCCCTAATCGACCAACCACCACAAGAGAATGCTGTTAACCGGCAAATATCGATACTCCACAGCTATTGGCTGCTCCTCTCTTAACAGCACGAAGGTATTACACAACACTAACAAAAGCAAAGATGTCTGAGCGACTTTTGCCCAGGTATTGTAAACAAAAGATAATTGTTTTCAATTAAATATAACACTTTATGTTTAGGCCCTTTGCGTCAAATGGCGGCTGGGCATGCTGGCTGTTTCCCTTGGCATTGGCCATCAGCTATCTACGCACAAATACCGCTACGCCCGCCTGCAACAATTCGATGTCAGAAGCAGTGCACCGAATTCTGATTGTGATTGCGCTTGGTACTTGTATAGCAACGCTTTGTTTTATCTTCACAGTGCGAGTGAGGACGCGAAAACGACTAAAAGAAGTATTTAATATAGTGCCGGGTTTGCTTACCAGTGGCTGCTTTGCGCTGCAAGCAGAATTTTCCTGGCTTTGGGCTCTTATCGCTGGTTTCCTTATCACGACGATTTATCAGCGAGTTTATGCTGGTGTCTTGCGTGGATTCCCAAGAACCTTTAGCTATGGCGAGGCTGCCATTTTGGTGCAAGGCCTGGTGCTCTTCCTGTTTAATGCTTCAACACGCATCTACGCTCTGTTGGCACTGGAAGCAAAGCCTCCAACGGATTATAGCCAATTGAATACCATAATGCTGAGTGCTTTGGTCTGCCTGTTCCTGGTCTGTTTGCTGCTGGCCCTTGTGCCCAAGTTGCGTGCACCTGTGCCTTTCTACCTTTTGATGGCACTGCTGGCCGTGGCAGTCACCTGTGCTCCTGTGACCAAGCCATTGCCACTGATTGCGCTCCTTAGTTTCATCATCAGGGATCAGAAGCGCGTAAGTTGAACTGCAAACTGTAAAGAAATCATCACTAAATCATTTATTTGCAGCTGTTTATCATTGTGTTTTACCTCTTGCTGGTGGCACTCACCTGTGCTACTGTCAGTTGGCAGCTGGGTAACTCCACGCAGGCCAACACACGCGTGAGAAAGATCTTCCACCTGCTCATCGTGCTGGTCTTTGTGCCCGGCTTGATTTATCAGTGCGAGCTGTTGTACATTGCCTCGGGTATCGCCTTTGCCATCTTTGTGGTGCTGGAGCTGCTGCGTCTGTTGAAGATGCCACCGTTTGGCGCTACTCTGGTGCAAGCCTTTGAATCGTTTAAGGATGCCAAGGATGCGGGTCACTTGGCGTTGACTCCCTTCTGTTTGCTAATCGGCTGCTCGATGCCCATTTGGCTGACATCTTGTCCCTGTCGAACAGGCGCAAGCAATCCCAATCTGCTGCTGCTACTCTCGGGCATTCTTTCGGTTGGTGTAGGCGATACTGCAGCCAGTGTGATCGGCTCTAAATTCGGACGCAACATGTGGTTAAGTGGGTTACATAGCTTACAATATAATACAGGCATTTTATGATTATTCCTCTTTGCAGATTCCTCGCGCTCCTTGGAGGGCACAATGGCCTTTGTTGTCTCCACTTTGGTAAGTGTTTGGGCACTGGAAATGGGAGGCGTCCTGCAAATGTCGCAGGCCAAATGGTTTGCCACCATATTCGCGGCAATAAACTCATCTCTGATCGAGGCCTTTACTGATCAGGTGGATAATCTGGTGTTACCTTTAGTCTTTTACATATTTGTTGGCCTCGCCTAGGGCTAAATGGCAAAGTGATACGGTTGTTATATACTTTCTTACATCATTCCTCTAAGCCAAAGAAGTTCCAATACTTATATTATTTACAAATAAAGTTGTTTGAATTTACTTATAAAAAAGCCGAATTTCATATGGCGCCTATTTTTGAAAATAAATCGTTATTCTACACTCTATACTTTGTTGTTTTCCAGCACTAAACCGGCGTTTAACAGTGCCACGATCACTGTTAAGTAACTTATCGTAACTAACAGAGCTGAGCTGCTGTTGCTTTACAGAACACTGTAGGTAACATAGCTGCTCTTGTATCGTAACTAACATAGTACTGTTAATGCAGAACAGCTCAGTTTCATGTTAAACTAACAGCTTGGTTAACATGGCTGTTAAGCTAAAATGCTTTTAAATTATTTAAACTTCTTTTCATTAAGTTTCATGCGTTATATTTAATAAATTGCTTAAAAGCGTATATAGTTGAGATATATAAAAATGCAGTTATATATACATAAATAGTAAAAGTTGCTATAGACACTGCCAACAGCGCAATTTTGAATATAATTAATGGTTGTATAATTATTTATCATATTTTGTTTGTATGATTTAAAGAGCTGTATATATATAGAACTAGTCCTGAACTTTGTGTATCACATATTTAACTGGTTACTTTTTACGGCAGTTAATAAAAAATAAACTGACTGAAATTCATATTTTACAATTAAATCTAAATAGAATTGACAGCGGAAAAAATATAAACAATTAAAAATATACATAATTATATGTAGTAAAGGAACACGTTAGTTGTTGCTTGATGGAAAACGCCAGTAGTTAATCTAGTTGCTGCTGGAAATATTCATGCTGCAAACAGGTGAACGCCGAGGGTCGTAAGTGAATTTCGTAGGAAAGCATTTGCTGGAGAGAGGGTAGAAGAGGTGGATTAATAAACTATGCGAATCTTTGGGCTAAATTTCTTACATTAAGCAAATTATCGGCTGATTCACTCAGCTCAGAGCAGAATTCACGAGGACGCTTAGCAGAACGCTGGGGAAAGTGATCGATGGTAAAGGAAATATCCGCTGGCCACAGGTCCTCAGTGGGTCTGCCCGTTAGCCTAAGTAAATAAGCAATTATTATATAATAAATATCAGACTGGATCATAATAAAACCCACTCGAAAATGCGATCCAATTGGCTCCTCTCGGAGGTGCCCGGAAACAGAGGTTTACGACTGAACATTTCGAATATAATGCACGCGGCACTCCAGATGTTCACGGCACTGTTGTAACCCTGCTCAAGCAGTATTTCCGGTGCGCGATACCACAGGGTAGCGTTGGTAACCCTTATGTCGGCACTACACGTATTAACCAAACCGAAATCGGCTATTTTTAGCACTCCCTGCGATGAGATCAACAGATTCTGAGGCTTCAGATCACGGTGCATAATTCCATTTGCATGCAGAAAGTCGAGTCCGATTAAAAGCTCCCGGGAAAGACGCTAGAAATGGAAATTTATTAAAATAAAATCAATTTAAAGTTATTTTAGAGTTTACCTGCTGTGTTTTGGCAGGCATGCCGGTTTTGGGCAGTTCTGCAATCAGATTGGATAGATCCTGTTCCATGTATTCAAAAACCAGTAAAATTAACAATTTTCCATCGCGTTCCAAGAACTGGCATACATCCAATAGTCTGTGTGGATAGGGGAGGGGAATTAGTGTAGAGAATGGATCGCTTGCGTGTGGATAGGTAGCTGAATGTTAAGTCTACAAAGTACCCCTCAGCTTAGTCATGCAGTCGCTCGACAAGTGTTCTAAAGAAATTACTCCAAGCACGCAGAACCAAAGTTACGCTAAATTTGATCAAGAGAGCGCATTCCGTGGAGAGCAAGAGCGAATAACGTAAATTGCCCCTGCTTAGAAATGGAGAGTTCTCTGTTCACGTTATGTTAGCCCCAGCTAAAGGCACTGTTAAAATCGACTGTCTATTATTAAAAATTTGCTTAAAAAAGTATTCTATATATATATGCAATTTGCTTTACATTTTAATAAATAATGAACTAACCAATAATTTAGTTGCTTTATTTAATTTTTAACAACAAATCTGCTTGAAAATTCCAAGTGAAAAAAATACGTTAGCTCTGCCAAGTTTAAACAGCGCCGGCGAATTAACATTATGTTGTGAGCGCGCTCTTAGCATGCAGCCACATTTACGACATTCGCGGCGCTCTTGATCGTTATATCGTAAGTGCGAGTCATGCGAGTCATGCGCCAACAGTAGCCAAATTGAGTGAGTGAGTAATGCGGCTTTTAGTACAAAGAGTGAGAGAGCAAGTACGCTCTGTGTGCGCTGATGTCGTGACCGTCAGAACATAAGGCGAGTCTCAGAGTATTTTTGCACTGGTATACCAACATGTTGGTATAAGTTCCAGTTTACTGCTAAACAAAGTTGTTCAATTTATGCATGATTTGCGTTTCTCATTTGCCCTGTGGTGCCAAATGCCTCAAGTTGAATTTAAATAATTATATTCTGTTATTGCAAATATAGTTAGACGAGCCGTTATCAGAGCGGGCCAAGTCGGCGCCAATCGTGATTGACGTTTGCTTTAGTACTTTACATGCACATGCCAGTCTCAGTGTGTGTGTGTGTTTGTGTGACTGCAAGTTGCTGATGTAAAGCGCCGTGATCGTTACGGTTACGCTTATGAGCACCAGAGGGCGCCAAGTAAGGCGTGCAGAAAGATAAACAAAGTGTCTGTGCTGAAATGCACCAATACACACACACTTTCACATGCTTGCTGTCGTGTGTAATCTGTGATTGTCCGTAGTTTTTAGTGGGGCGCCACCTAGATAAGCAGCCACTTACACACACACACTGACACACCTACAGTTGTATACTCACTTGACAATGTTCGCATGATCGTATGCATTGAGCTGTTTAAGGAGCGAAATCTCTCTCAGTGTCGTTGCACTCACTCCATTGTCGCTGAGCGCAATTCGCAGCTTTTTGATGGCCACGTATCTGCCCGTGAGGTTGTCGCGTGCTCGATGAACTTCACCATAGGCCCCTGCAAAGGTCGAATAGAAAAGCTTACAACTGTTATACAAAAGTAGGTCACATTCACACGCACAGGCAGGTAGTCAGGGTCAAGAGAGCATTTAACCTTGAACAGAGGTAACTAAAGCGAAAGCGAAAAAAAAGGCCAAATAAATTGTTAATCAACAAAAAAAATAGCAAAAAATATGCAGATAAGTGAATTTATTCAGTTGAGAGCGAAGCTATCTACAAATAGAAGTGGAAATTTTGCAAACAAATAAAAATATTCCAGCACCAGAAGCACCAGAACAGAGAGAGAGCCCGGGAACCCAAAGGCAAAAAGCCCCCAAATCACCGTCAGCTGTTTGATAACAATGCAAGCAAGAGAGCTGTTAATATTCAAGGGGATATCTGTTTTAACAAAGCAGAAAGGGGCTGCAGAGAGAGCGAAACAAGAATCGAACTCTGTCACACTGTCGAATTTATGGCCAAGCAACAAACACCAGACAGGGACAGGGACAGGGACAGGGACAGGGACAGAGACAGACAAAGGCAGAAGCAGCAGATTGACAAGTTCTACAAAAATAAATTGCGTGGGAGTTTTTTTCTTTTTCATTTTCGTTTGACATTTCTAAACATTTTAAAGAATTTCCATAAACATTTCTTTGCTTCGCTTTTAAGTTGAGTTCTTCCTGTACCTAAAGCTTTAGAAGTCAAGTGCAAGGCCAACTGTGCTACATTCTATTCTACTGCATATAACAATACAAAGAACACAGTTTGGAGAGGGAGGCTCTCGACTGTCACCCCTTGTCTGCCCCTTCGTCTTTCATTGCTTTGTCCAAACTTTTGCACAAATCAAAGACCACGAAAAAAAAAAACAACGGCAAATCACGAACAACCGCAAAATAAACAAGAAAAGTAAAAGCAATTCAATTTTGTTCATGACTCGTACAGATAAATAAAAGTTAAATTTATTTAAATTATTTCTTGATTTTCTGGTTGCCCTATAGAGCTTGCGAAGATATCCATATATAAACTACATACCCTACTTTTTTAATTTAACCCATTGTGGCAGCATACCTATAACATTTAACCTATTAAAACAGTAATCTTTCTAACCTAATGACGCAATAGATTAAATATTTTAATTAATAAAAATATAATGCAAAATGTTAGCTCATATTACTTATTTAAATTCTTGCCATTATTATGCTGAATCACTTTGATTAATGCTGTTTTCAAACAAAAGTTTCCAGAATTGCAAGAGGTTTTCGAAACTCGACCTGAAAGTATGCAGCATTAATTACAGAATTCTCATTACAAGCCTCGGAGGGGTGTAAAAATGAAATTAAATTGAAAACCCAGTATTTCCCCTCATTAGCGCACCTGCAATGCATTTTGTGATGGTCATTAAAGTTGATATAGAAAACTGTATAGGCATAAACGACTGGGAAATACCCTACACTATTGAGGAGGGAAGGAATTATTTACCAGTCCCACGAGTGTGTTTGTGATTATCATCTTATAAAGGTATTTAAGTTATTTACACTTACCTCTGCCAATTATATCAAGTTCCTTATAGTTGAAGTGTAGATTTTCCACCGCACGAAGCGTTTTTGACATTTTTGTGCCGCTTTTTCTTCGAGACGAAGCTTATTACATTTATTTCTTTATAAAAGTTTTTTTCTAATTAATTTAAATCTACAAAATTATATTGTTATGATAAATTAAAAATAATTGTACATTTATAAAATACATAGATGCGTCAAACTCATTCATTCTCTGGTTAGTGGTCTAGGTCAGTTTTTATAGGCTCACGACACTTTCTATTAACAGCCCCCGCGGTCACTGTAGGGTTAACATGTTGATAACATAGCCAAACTTGAGCGCGTGTAACAGCTGTTAATTATGTCGCTGTATGATTTAGGTGTGTGCATAAGTATGTGTGTGTGTAAATCTCACTTGTTTTTTATGCTTCTCATTGCTTGTTATTGATTTTTGCGGTCATTGAACTCTGAAGTGAGTTTTATTTTTTGCAGTGTATTTTTTATTGTGTTTTGTTTGTTGTCTATTACTGCCCAGTTTTGTTTTTGTTTTCACCTTTTGCTTTTGTGCTTGCTTTTTGTCTCTGCTTCAGCACAACACAAAATAAACGACATTTTTATGCCATTTGTCAATTAATTCTAATCGCAGACAAAAGCCACAGTAACAACAACAATAATCAAAACAGCAGCAACAAATTTTTCGCAAAAATAAAAGCAGCAATAATTTCGGTGCTTTATTTCATCACGATGTACGCTCACTTGATACTCTGCGTTTTTGTTGTTACACAGCACAGGGGAAGAGAGTAGCAAAGCGGAACTCGAAGTGATTACAGTTTAAGCAGCAAGAAAATATCGCATGCAACACAAAAACACTCACTCACACACATGCACTTGCTCACATTAATATTCAGTGCTCCTTTAGCGACGCGTCGACAGTTAAAACAGATATACCCTGTATTAAATGTTAGTAATGCTATTACGTGTATGCGAATTATTAATATTAGTTAAATAAATGTTAATTGTGTTTGGTATTTGTTCTGAGCGGAGAGCAGCAACAAAAGCACGCAGTATTCGTACATACAGTTGTATGTACATTTCTGCATACATACACTTATGTACACACACACATGCACGCAAGCACACAGTCCAAGCAGACGCGATCAAATTATTTTTTCTACCACTTAAATCGACGTAAAATACTTTATAAACAGCGGCGATCACGATTAATTTAGTTGTTGAACGTCACGATAACTGCACCTGTATTAAACACTGTATTTTTTAAATAAAATATAATGATTTTAACACTAACAATTTTTGTAACAAACTGAGCAGGGCACGCGAAAGAAATAACAGCACTCAAAATGTACTCAATGCCAATTTACGATATTCATCTTGTGTAAAGAGATCGCGTGTGGCCTGCCCCAATGTTAACGCTCTCTTAACTGTCAGTGCTAGCGTTAACATTAAGATGTTATCAACATAGTTGAATGCTAAACGGTTGGAAATATTGTACACTGAAGGCGTTGGTCAAATGAAATGTAAGAAACCAATTAGTTGCTTTTAACTAACAATTAAACGAAAGTTTCCATTACTAATGATGACAATGATAAGGAAACTATGTTATGTTCTATTCCCGTATTCTAAAATAATACAATTGTTTACTTAGCCGCACAGCGTATAACATTTTAATTAGCTAGCATGCATTAATTAAAGTGTGCGCTTTTAATTTAAAAATTTCCCTCATATTTGAATTTCGCGCTCAGCATACTTCACGGAGCTTAAAATAGCCCGCAGCCAACTTCACAAGAGTTCGACGCGGAGCGCAGCCAGCTTCACGTTTGTACGCGCGTTGCCAACCACATGTGCGCAGCGTTACCACACTGCACAAAGTTTGGCGCTCTAGTTTGAATTGAATACAAAGATAAGGGCATCAAAAAGGGAGCAAAATTCGTATGTAAATAAAATATTAACAGGTTTTAAAACAATTGGCATGATATTAATTAAGTCAAAATCAGCACACCAAACAATAATTTCCATGATCAATTTACAGTAGCCTGTATCTAATGTGATAATTGGCAGCTGCCAGTGACGTACGGGTGATAAGTTGCCACAGTGAGAAGTGAAATAGTAAATATGCAAACAGCGCTGCTACGTGTTATAGCAAAGGATTTTGCGGATTGAGATCAACTACAGAAAAAAAAGTCAGAAGTGATGTCTTAACTTACAGATGTGAATCATTTGTGAATTAAGTGAATCATTTGAATCACAGCAGTGATTGGGCCAGTGGAAATATGGTGGTGGCTGGCACCACCGCAGTCACTGTTTAGCACCTCAGTCGCTTTTAACGGAAGCCGCAGACCAATCCCAGCTCCAAATTGCCAACCCCAAATCTTCTTTCTCTAATAATTAGAAGGTGGAAATGAAAATTCCGATGATTCAAAAATGCCAAATGTAATTTGTCATCGGAATGCAGTGGATCAGCTCAAAGCAGGTGTTAATTGAATTCCTCTGAACTTGGCAAATCATCTATTAAGCGAATGGTAATTGATAAGCTGCGCTGTTGGTGTGCTGCAAAGCGTAGGAAACCCTCTGCTACTTAGCTACAGGGTATTACGCTGTTTACCCCACCATTTGCGCCTTTATTGATTTAACTCTTTGACATTTGTTTAGTCGCATGACAGACGCAAACCGGCTCCTCACTCATCTGTAATTCTATATAAATTAAATTAAATTATATTTACAACAAATAATCAAAAGCAAACCAATTTGGCTCAAAGAAAGAGTTGTCAATCGAGTTAGCAACATTTTTATAGTTTATAAAATTTTATTAGCTCTTTTTATTTGAGTCAAGAATTTGTGAGTCGTGCATCACGTGAAGCTTAATTTATGCAATATTTGCCCAAAATTTTAATGCTAATTTTGTTGGGGAAACTTGGCTTTAAACTTGGCCCAAACAGTGGTAATGTTTATTTCTCCTCTTCTGCTACGCGTATTGGCTTTAACTCAAGAGTCAAGTGGTAACCTTCGTCAGGCTTGAGAGCTCGTCTTCAAGAGCACTTTAAGAGCGCCGTTTGGGCCAACTTGAATGTTGACGCTTTTCCGAGACGCGCTCCAAACGCGTCATCAGTCAGTCAGTCAGTTGACAATATTTGCATAATGAGCATAACGAGCTCGTCTACAAAAGAATTCGCCCATTTTATTTAAATTGGTTCCGTTGAATGATCAACGAGATCTCAGCGATTAGATTAGAGATTAGCTGTTGACAGTTTCCGTATTGTTTTGAAACACGTCTAATCCTGTCCGCTTTTGTTGGCTTTGTAATGCGTCAAAAACGCGGCTTTGATTTCCTTTCGATACGAATTAAATTTGTCTTGATTTGATTTGATTTGATTAGTGTCTGCGTCATGGAAAAAGATTTAATTAAAATTAACGCAAAATGCAAACATTTTGGAATTTATCAAAAAAACAACAGCAATCAACGCTGGATAAACAATGTGACGACGACGCGACGTAGATTATGGGGATTATCTAGAGATTATGGAGCAGGGATTACGGAAAACTTGTTCAAAAGAATTTCGAAATCAAAACATAACAATTAGTAAAAGGAAAGTGAGGCGTTAATTCCGGCTTAAGTGATAACCGTTTAAAGTTAACCGTTTACAGTTTACCGTTGTGGTAAACGCAGCCAACTTAACAAGCGCCTTGCCTACACGCAGCCAACTTAACGACCCTTCCTTACCTTCCTCCTAAACAAAGGAAAGTGAGGCATTAACTCCCTACCCCAGTGCTATAAAAAGCTCACAATTTGTGGTCCATCTCCCTCTCTTTCTAACTCATTTGCGCTCTCTTTCTATGCGTGACATCGGTGACAGTTAACACCAAACAACAACGCACAGAACAACGTCAGCGCCAGCAAATTGGCTAAGACAAAACCCGTTTTGGTAGTACGATGATCATGTTGGCCAACTCAGAGGGTTGAAGGCGGGGTGGGCGGGGCAGCCGAGGTAACTGGTAAAGTGCTTTTGGCATATAAAAAGTGAATTGTGACAAATATTCTGAACAGTTAGTGCGCAAGCTCCGCAGCGACAACATCCACAACTAATTGTTAATAATAATATTTATTTTTATTATTAAACCATTCGACACGACGCGACGTCTCTTGTTTGTGATAAGCCAAAAGCCAATTGTTAACAACAATTTTGTGTCCGAAAGGAAAACCAAAAACTGAAATCAATTGAAAAATCTGAAACGCGTGTGAGCCATTTAATTTAACGAGACGGATCTTGTGCCAAGGATATATGCATAAAAAATAAAATAAAAACAAAGCCATTAACTTAAATAAGCCATTAAATATATTTATAACATGTACCAGTTAACAAAACAAGTGAGTATAACTGCACTCAGAATTTATGAGCCAATGAGTTCTGAGGTTTGACTTTATTTGTTTAAATAAAAAAGCAGTGAAACAAATTCTGGTTTTCTTATTTAGTTAACATTTTAAACATAGCAAATTTTAAAACACATCTAAATTAATTAAGCACAAAACATGTGTATTATATTTAAATGCTGTTGTAGTAAGTGTTTAAGAAGAGAGCGAAGGGCTTAATTTGGAAGTTTAATAAAGTGAATGATTTGCTAAAAAAAAATTAATAATTTATTATTAAAGTCCAAGCATTTTTTAATCTAGTTTTCTAAAGCGTAGGATTATAATTTTTGTCTTAAAATTTAATTACAAGTTTGTTTGAAAAATTTCTATAATTTTTCTGAAAATTTACAAGCATTTTTAAGACAAATAACTTATTAAAAGTCTTTCTTAGCTTAAACTAATTTTGTCTTACATTTTAACCGTTTAATGTTAACCGTTTGCATTGTAAGTGCGGCCAACTTAACAAGAGCCTTGCATTACACGTAACTAACTTTCTTTCAAGCCAAAAGATTTTCAAGCATTTTCTATGATGAAATGTTGAGTGTTTAAAATTGTTGCTTAAATTAAAAATATTTAAAGCATTGCTTAAATAAAACCTACAAATAATTTGTATACATTTTGCAGATTTTTTTTATGAGGAAGTCTGCTTAGCGCAGACATAAAATTATTTAATCGCTGTCTGCTGACTAAGATAATGAAATAAATAGCTTTAAAATTAATTCATTAAATGTTTGAGTAGAAGAAACAAGAAAAATACATTTTTAATAGCTTTCGTAGAAGAACTGGTACTTTTTTTTATATAACTGAAAATTTTAAAAAGCTTTTAAAGAAAGACTGAAAATTTAAATAATTTGTTGTGCACATGTTATATAACTAAAAAAATGTTATACCCCTTGAAATACATCAACCAATGTACAGGGTATGCACGCAACAACTGTTATACATCTTATGGGTTAGCCCTGAGCCACTAAAGCGCAACCGGTTACAGATACAGATGCAAAGCGATACAGCTACAGATACAGATAGTTTTTGTAGCTTATGTCGAACATTTCGCCAGGCAATCATTTATCATAAATGCTTAAAAATTAATTAAATCGAGTGCGGTGCGTCTGTAAAATTTACATAATTAGCCGCGACTCATTTGTCACTGTCGAGCGCCTAATCAAGTGATTAATTATTGATTATGCTTGAAATTGTGTTGATTTTTGGGGGATTTAACTGGAACTGAAACTGAATACTAGATATCGGAACAATGAATCATGAGTAGCTATTTATATTTGATTTTTTTTTTTATTTTTTAGCCATTAACATAACGGCGTATAATTGAAATTAAGAAGCTTTGGGGTTTTTAATCTATTTTGGTTTAATTGGTTATAAAATAAGGCCCATTTGAGCTGTCATTGAGTTAAGCGCATTCACCTACACCAAAAGAGCCAAAGAGCCGAAAAAAAAGCTGCTTTTCTGGCTTGAAATCAACGTTATCCGGTTTTTGATTTCGTTGTCGAACTCTGTTTTTGTTTTTGTTTAGTCTTTAATTTGTCCTCTAAGAATAATACTAATTTTATTAACACAAATTCGAATTGTGATACATAAATTAAGTGTTGGCTCAGTTGGTTATCCATTAAAGTGGCTATAACGAACGGTGAGCAGCAGAGGGAAATTCGATCGTGCATCCGGCTTCTGAGACGCGCCAAGGGCGCAGCATAGAATGTAGACAAGGAGGTGGAGGAGGAGAAGGTACCAGGGCCAGTAATTAGCATCCAGTGGGAGATCGGGGCATAAGCAGACAGTATCAAATAATTAAATAATATTATAATAATTATAATGTTGCTATAGCTCGTGGAGTATGCGACGTGATCATGAATATATTTTACGTGTGACTATAAATTAAATTTGTTCATTGATTGCTGTTATTTAATTTAAATTAATTATTGTATGCTAATTTAAAGCATCACTGTAGTGTCTGCTCTGTAGCTTGTGGACTGTCGACTGGTTCTAAGCATTTGCAGAACTGTCGTCGTCGTCGTCTCTGGCCTCCAATTGTTATTCACACCTTCCATTTGTTTTATTTGTCTCATTTTTGTTTTCTTTGTTGTCATTTCCGCAGTTTTACAGCCTCAGCGTGACCCTGGCCGTGGTCGTTTGTTTGGCCACAGCTGCGCCACAACTTGAGCAGGAGGGTCCACACACGCTGCTGGACATCGTGACGCCCAATCAGTTTAGCTACAATTCTCCACTCGCTCAGCCGAATAGTCTGCGCTCCAAGCCTTACTTTGACTTCTTGAGCACCCTGTATGCCCATGATTCGGCCAAAACGGATTTGTTTCGCCAGCGACCAAGGAGGGAGGTGGCTGAAACCCCAGTGGCGTCAGTAGATCAGCCAAAGAGCCGTCGTCGTGATCGTGCACGTCGTGCCATCGTCTTCAGGCCTCTGTTTGTCTACAAGCAGCAGGAGATCAGGAAACAGGAGATTGCAGCCAGAAGACGCAGTGATCAGGTCACTCGTCCAGGTCACAACTACAATCAAATCTACACACGCCTGTAACTCAACGATATCGGAAATATTACAACATATGGCTAAATGGCTGTTACTGTTACTGCTACTGTTACTGTTACTGTTAATGGTCTTCTACAGGGTCCTCTCTAGCGCATAGCTATTTTGATAATAATTATTGTGTTTTTAGCCTTAAGTAAACCAGCACAACGCACATTGCACCGATAACGATAAACGATGACAGCGCAATCGATAAATCTATTTTACTTATTATAATCGCATGCATACATATATACACATACCTACACACACACACATCCCCCCCAAAACTATGCTAAGTTTATTCTAAATTAATGTAACAACAACAAAATTTAACATTATTTTTAACAGCATGTTAACAATTTGTTACCACAATGTTAATTAAAGCTAACCAAATTTAATCGAAAACTGTAGTCTCTTTTCTGGATGGAAAACTTTGGAATATTGGGAATTTTTGTTTCAACTAAGTTAAGGAAAATACTTAATAATCATAGACTTAAGTACTTAAAACTGTTGCTCCCCGTAGAGGAAAATGATAGGCAAAATTTACATACTATATATTCACAGTTTTGAATAGATTTATGAAGGTTATCCTCATCTTAAATGGGTAAATTATTAGTAAGAGGAGTCCCTACAGACTTAAATTCAATAATTTTCTGTAGTCATCTATATTTCTATACAAGAATCTCAACAAAATTAGTTGTTCTACTTAATGTTCTGTAGATTTTTTAGTTGTACAAGTTTTGAAGGGAAAATTTTAACAGTTTTAAACTCTTTGGCTATAAAACTGAATGATTTTCCAGCTCTAGTGTTTTAAGAATATTTTTGACACAAGCTTTAATTATTTTCTATACCAAGAACTTACTTATTCTATAGATTAAAATCTTTTATAGAAAGCCAAAGCATAGTCACTATTCTCAGTACTGACACTAGGTCACAGTTCACCCAAACCTGATAATTTCAGACCATTTTTCATATGAAATGCCTTAGATAAGCAGCTCTTAGGGGGTCTCCAAACATTCTTAGTCTTAGTTGGAAGCTTAGTAACTACATTTAGGACTTGTTTCATCTTACTTACTACACTATACTAAAATCACACCCTAGTCTGCCCAGACAATCTTCTCAATCCAGTCCGTGTAGAGATGCACCTTAGTGTAGACGCTGGGAAACCTGTGATTGCCACAGATCAAACCATACGAAGTAACGCCAATGATCTGCTTCAGGCAATTGTAACCTGGATGCTGCACAAAGATGGGCCCACCCGAGTCCCCATTGCAGGTGTCTGCAACGCTGGAACTGGAACCAGAACCGGCACAGAACTGAGTGCGCGGCACAATTCGACTCTCGAGTCGTTCCATGCAGATCTCATCGCTGTATCGTTTCAGCGCGACCTTGAGCAAGTGACTAGATTGATGACCAGTGTTATTGGTATTACCCCAACCGGCTGCCACGAGGTCAAAGTGATCATTGCCACTGCTGGGCGGCAGACAGGCTGGCGAGACATATTCATTGAGCGTGGCATTGTGATCCAGTTCGAGCAGAGCAATGTCATTAAAGAGACTGCCATCATCGCTCTCCATGTAGGATGGATGCACCACATAGTTGACTAAATGGAAGTCCTGTGGAGCTGCATCATCTGTAGTGCTGCTGTAGTCCAGTTCACCCAGTCGAACCACAAATTTGGGTGACTGAAAACTGGGATTCAAGCGATCCGCCTTTGTCTCCGCAGTGTCCAGACAATGGGCGGCGGTGAGCACGAATTTTGGATGAATTAATGTGCCACCACAGATCCAACTGATGGTGGAGCTTCTGGGACTTGGTCGTGTGCCCAGCAGCGCCATGAAGGGGAACTCACGTCCCTCCGCCCTGGTGCCGCCCACAATCAAAGGCGACGTGCGACACGAGGATCTCATTTCATTGTAGTGCTCGCATTCTGTGGTTAAACAAAACCGGTTTAGTCACAAGTTCAACTCAATTGCTAACACCGTTTACCTGACTCGAAAACTCCTCTGGTTTCCACAGACAGCAGCGTCTTCTTTTGCTGCATATTGAGGGGAAGTGGACAGCAGACGATATCGTTGAACTCGTCGCAGTATTTGACATTGGTTAAACCAATGTATTGCTGATTATAGAATATGACGGGACAGTCAGTGGCTGTGAGTTCTTTGCACTCGCCTGTGCCGTTGTCACAGTACTCCGCTTGCCCTTTCACAGCCACCAGAAGCATAAACAAAAGATTCAAAATCTTCCAGTTTGCGTCCATTGTCTTCAGCGTCGTTTGAGAAACTGAGAAATGCGTTTCAGCTGCTTAAATTGACTAACTCTCTTGTGTTCTCTCTCAGAATACCTCCAAAAAAAAAACTAGATTGATCTCTGCACATTGAGATTCACACGGCGTTCTCAAAACCCGAAAACGCCCCTTTGCTTATTAACATATTCTTATTTTGCTCTTATTCGGCTGCAAGTTCAAGGTCATTGTTACGTTACTTAGTACTCTCCTAAGTCTGTACTTTTGTTTAAAACATTAAAAATTAGTTTTGCTAATAAAATCTCGAGTTAATTACTTCTAACTAATGCTCCAATTTAAAATTCTTAACAGAGCGCGCTCAAATACTTAACAGTGCTGTTAAGCTAGCACTATGTTAAGCTAGGGCTGCAGTATAACAGAATGCTTAACAGTTCTCCAATGAACTTGGTTCTTTAACAGTTTATTTTTTAAAAAGTCAAACTAATAAATGCACTTGTTTACCTTAGACTAGCCCAATGCCACGCCTATTCGCCCTTGTAGACAGGCTTGCGTTTCTCAGCGAACGCAGCCAGACCTTCCAGTCGATCCTTAGTGGGTATCACCTGAGCATAGCACACCTCTTCGATGGAATACCCAGTGTTTAGATCCACCTGCATGCCTTTGTCCACAGCCAGTTTGGCCATGCGCACTCCCACAGGTCCATTTGGCAGTATTTCCTCGGCCAGCTTCACCGCACGCTGATAGGCAGCATCTTTGGTTTCGTTCTGTTGCACCACATGATTCACTAGGCCCAGTTCCTTGGCTTCGGCACCGTCAAACACGCGGGCTGTGAATATCAACTCCTTCGCCAGAGCGGGGGAGAGTATGCGGGGCAAGCGTTGGGTGCCACCTGCACCGGGTATGATGGCCAGTCGGGTCTCCACGAGTCCCATCTTCGCATTGGTGGCAGCTGTGCGTATGTCACAGGCGAGTGCCATTTCCAGGCCACCGCCCAAAGCAGCGCCATCGAGTGCTGCGATCACTGGCATGGGCAACTGTTCTATGCTGATGAGCAGGCCACGCAACTGGGTCACAAATTCACTGGTCTCCTCGGTAGTCATGCCTAAAAATTAAAAAAAAAGTTGTAGATTAAAAAAATTATCGATGCTGGAGATGCCGGGGATTGAACCCGGGGCCTTTCACATGCAAAGCGAACGCTCTACCACTGAGCTACATCCCCTACCTTTACGTTCTTTTAAATCGGCGCCAGCACAAAATATTCCTGGAGTGAGACTGCGCAGCACAACAACTCTTGATCCATTATCGCGCTTAACCTCCTCCAAAATTTCCTTGAAGGTGTTTACCAGGCCACGGCTAAATGAGTTCTTTGCGGCTGGCCTGTTTAGGCCTAGAACTGTTATGCCTGTTTGTGGGCCATCGAGGCGCTCTACCAGTACTTCATCGCCGTTGCCTAAGCTCGCATCAACAGAATAGCGACATCTACCGGTGGTTGCCAGCGGTAACGCATTACGCGTTAAGAGTTTTGCTGCACGTTGTAATATTAGCGACATTTTAAACTCCTCAAAACAAATAAACCAAAAACAATTAATTAGAAGAGTAAAAAATGATTACCAAACCGGCCGCGGTAACCAAAAGCTAAAGTAGAATAGAAGAAGAGGAGAGTATGAAAACAGCTGTTGGGAACAGTGTTGGCTAACATTTGCCATTCGATTGCAGTTGTCGATAACGATAAGTTGTTGTTCGCAGATATGTTAGACTTGTATTTATAGATGAAGTTGTAGGATTTAGTTGGTAAACCACTTTAAATTCCAAGACATAGGTGGTATCAAAATTCTAAGTGCATAATTTACATGAAAACCATTAACTGCTGGTATTCTGGACCATTAGAAGCTACCGATTGTGCGAGCGTGTGTGCCTGCAATCAAAACAACAACAGTCATTCACGTATGACGTAGTCCGGCTAAAAGTGAAACCGCAACAATAAGGAACATCGTCAACTGATACAAATCTGTGAGCAGCGCGCGGTGTAAGTGACATATAACCGTGAACTTCTAAACACGAAATACCTGTGTTTTGTTATGCATGCGCATGCTTAATCAGCCAATTTGTTTGTTCTTTTAGAGCGCCTCTCGCTGCTGTTTCAAGGATGTTGTTGCGTGGCGGGAATCTGCTGCACAGCAGGCATTATCAGTTCAGTCAAGCGCTTTGCCTGTGGAAACAGCACAATAGCTTAATAGGCGTCAGATCCTATACTCTGCAGAGCAACGAGTTTGCCCTGCTGCGACTGCAGGCACGTAGTCGTCTGGGCGGAGGAGGAGCCGGCATCAACAACAAGTGGTGGATAACGCCACGCCGTTGGAGCGTGAGTGATGGCAAGGATAAAAAGGGTTCGCCAATCGAAGTAACTAGTCAAATCATAAAAAAGGAGGAGCTACCGGGTGGCACACAAACCAAATATGAAGTGAAAACCACAAAAGGCATTCTATCAATTACTACCACCATCGAGGACTCTAAGATCAATGAAATTGTCTTTGAGAAGACCGACTTGTCGCCGGTAGCTAAGCTCAATGAGCCAAATATTGTTGCTTCCGAGACTATTCAACCAACAGCTAGTGCGCTACCTTTACCTTCGCCGGCTGGCCCACCGACAGCAGGTCGATTGGAGGCTATAGAGACACCAACCACTACACCGCCCACTGTCACAACAGCGCCAAAACGGCCTCGTTTCGATTACCGCATCTCGTTGGAGCGCAATTTTGTGACACCTGCGCGGGCGATCTCTGATTTTATGCTTACAGCCACAGATCTAGAGAAGCTGCCCAAAATCAAGCGCCGATCTCCCTACGAACAAGAGCCACCAATGACAGTCTACTGGAGACGTGATGTCGAGGCTAAAGCCTTGGAGGTCTGGGGTTCACGAGAAGGCATAGTGCGAGAACGGCTGAAACGTGAGCTGGAACGCAAGCAGTATCAGCAGAGTAAGTTATGCAAAACTGATAAATTCGATTAAAAAATAACAAACGCCTTTCCAGATGTGTTTACGGTGAAGCGTCGCTTGCGTGACTACAGACGGGAAATGGGTTCGCGTACGAAGCTAATGCAAGAGAACAGCCAGGATGCAGAAAAGTCCGGTCAAGTGGTGGCCACCGCCATTGCCATGTAAGAACACTTTGTTTCTAGCCAAAATTTGTTTATAACAAATTGTTTTCCCAGCAATGCAGCTAATCTGCTCTTCAAAGCCGGTGGCTGGGTATACAGTGGCTCTCACAGCATGTTTGCCGAGGTCATACACTCGCTGGCAGATCTAATCAATCAGCTTATACTGGCCTTTGGCATCTATAAGTCATCACAGGTCCCAGATACGGATCATCCCTATGGCTACATGAACATGCGCTACGTCTCTTCGCTAATCTCGGGCGTGGGCATCTTTTGTGTGGGCAGTGGTCTATCCATTTATCATGGCATTGAGGGCATCTTGCATCCACAGCCAATTGCAGACCTCTTCTGGGTCTACTGTATATTAGCAGGTTCGCTAGTTTCCGAAGGAGCTACACTTGTGGTGGCCATCAATGAATTAAAGCGATCAGCACGTGTAAATCAAATGAGCTTTAAGGATTACGGTAAATTTGAGTAGATTACTTAATAACTTATCGGTTACATAATAATCGTTTCCTGTACAGTACTTAGCGGCAAAGATCCCTGCGTAAATGTGGTGCTGTGTGAGGATGCTGCTGCTGTTGCGGGTGTCATGATAGCTGCCACCTGCATGGGCCTGAGTAGCTATACGGGATCTCCGCTATTCGATGCGGCGGGTTCGTTGGTCATTGGTGCGCTATTGGGGGCAGTTGCTTCCTTTATCATATACACAAATGCCAATGCGTTAGTTGGTGTCTCCATTTCCATGGAACGTTTGGAGAAGATCAACGCTGCATTAGAGGCTGACGTCATGATACGTGCTATATACGACGTCAAAGGCATTGATATTGGAAATGGACGTGTGCGGTATAAGGTGGGTTCAACTAATCAGCTAAAATGCTCAAACTAAAGCTAACTTTGGCTCGTTCCATTTCTAGGCTGAGTTGGACTTTGATGGACGGGAATTGACGCGTTCGTATTTGGACAAACAGGATCTGAACAAGTTGCTAACGGTAAGCTTTCCTATATTCCAAAGAACGCATATAGTTATATAGCATTTTTCAGACTGTGCGTGGATTTCGTAATGTGGACGATCTGGAGAGCTTTTTGTTGGATCAGGGAGAGAACATTGTTGACCTCATGGGTGGCGAAATAGATCGCATTGAAATGAATCTACGCGTGAGTTTAATTGGCTCAACACATGTTTCATTTAATAATTTACTCTATCTTCTTGCAGACACAATTCCCGGAAATTCGTCATGTCGATCTTGAAATACTTTAAAGTGTCTGTGACTGCATGTAAATTCGCAATCAAAATTCTCCGTGTAGGTTCTATTTATTCCGATAGTCGGTTAGTTTTGAATAACAAGTTACGGCTGTTCTTTGGGTGGGTAATGAAAAATAATAAGAAAATTACTTAATTAAGCTTAAAAAGAAAACTTAGTCGTTGTTGAATCGTACTTCTAAAGCCCGTGCTAATCTATTTTCATTATAAATGTTTTAGTCTTGACTCGACAATATATAAGGTATTAAACTCGATTATAATTGGATAATTCGCATCGAAATTCAGTCGAGCTTCTCGAACTTGAATTGAGATCAAAGAATTGGACATAGGAAAAGCGTTTTGAGCAGTACATCAGTACGACCGGCTGATTCGAGTCGGAGAAGTTCGACTCTATTGAGATTTAAGCCTAAAAAATTTGCTTTATGTTATTGTAACAATAAAAATTTACGCTATGAAACAGATGTTTGTTTTTTATTTAACTATTAACGAGTGTTTTATTAACATTTAAATGAATGAATTTTAAAATCGATCGACAATTCAGTTGCTATCGATAAATCGTTTTGTAGGATGCTTATTGATGTACATAAGACACCTATGTTAAATAACATTTCTTTTGCGGTTAACAGAAAAATTGACCGCATAAGATTTTTGAAAAACTGTGGAGGGGTATTTTTGCAAAAAAGAAAATATATTTTAAAAAAGATTTTATTTTAATTTTGTTTCCTCAAAATCGGTTAAGTTATGGTGAAGCTAAAATATTGAGTTGCAGATGAAAAATTAAAAAGTTAATAAAATGCCGATTTTACTAATAAATAAGCTCATCATACCCTTAAATAGAAACGAAGCCTAATTTAAAGTTTAAACAGCTAGGTTTTGGTGCATGTCAATACTGCTCACTGGTATATGAGCAGCAAACAACAACTGCTCTCTATCTTGCTCTCTTCCGCTCTCTTCTCATTTAGTCACACTTGCGCTTCGTTGGCTCTCTGTTTACATTTGGAACTTGACGTCGTCGTTGTTAACTGTGCAAAATCAATGATCTACGCTTGTTGAGCTTAACAGCGCACGCGGCTTTCACTGTTAAAGTGTGCAGACAGAGCGAGGCGGCAACGCCGGCGCAGACGTCCCCCGATTAACAGCAACAACAACAAGCAGGAACGCAGAGAGCTTTAAATTGGGCTTGTCGAATATTTTGCTTGTTGGTCACTTCGCAGTCGCAGTTGGCGCGTGCATTAAAACGGTCACAGGCTGCATGAAGGCAATTCAATAACTAAATAAAATGTGTGTTGAAGCATAAAAAAGAAAGAAAAGCAAACAAAGGGTTTCACACCTAATTATAATTAGTACGTTTAGTAAACGAAATAAGTGTGTTAATTATTTATAACAATTTCAAACCACAAACCGCAACTGTTGTGCATGAATGCTGATAAGAGAAACGAAAAGAATTTCAAAACTGTGAGTGAATTTTTGTGGGTAAACATTGAAAAGAAGTGTATGATTAATCGCTGTGGATACGCTAGTGACAAAAGCAGACTACGGTTACATAAACACGATCGGGGATTCGTTGACTGTGCAGAACTCGAAAGTATTGCTGGGAAATCCATGGAGCTCTTACCACCGTCATTTGACCCATTAATGTTTTAGGGTCGACAAACTTCACGTTCAATTCGCATGCTAATTAGTTGTCTGTGGCATATCCAGTTTTTTTCTTTATATATTTTTATTGCGCTGCATGAATAAATAATACTTTTGATAAAGACATGCCCCGAAATGTCTGCCTCATTTATGTTTACACACAGCCACAGCCAGAATAAAGACGTTTTAAAAAGATTAATAATTGCGCAATAATTGAAGGGCTTAGTATTTTTATTTCGGGGTCCAAAGCATTGAGTGGAATCACTTACTGATTGAGATCATATAGCAAACTTGACATCGTTGTCAGTTCTGCTGATTCAATTCCACTTTCAGCTCTAGATGAGTCGGCATTTTATATATTTTTCAAGACTCTAATGGAAATCAATGTCAATCGGATAGACAAAAGATAAATGGGCAATCAATTGCTCGACTTACGAGCATACAGCTCAATGATGCCCCGTTGACATTACATAAATACCAGACGTATACGTAATATTCGAATCTCGACATTGTGCAGCAATTAGATAGCTAATGAGCTTTAATCGTAGCATCCCCAATCCCCTCACTCAGTTCACAGGCAAAATACAAATAAACAAAATACAGGAAAAAAACTAAATACAATGCAAATGAGACTCTTGCAATCGTTGCACATCGTGTTCGTCATCGGCGTCACCATTGCTGGTATATGTCAATCAGCGGATTCAGAAAGGCCGCCGAACATCATCTTCATTCTGGCGGATGATCTGGTAAGTGAGCATAACAAGCAATTTGAGTTGTCTCTGTTTCCCTTCATTTTTAGCCCAGTTTGCAGTGGGGGCACTAAGGGTTATGTGTTTGTGGTGATTCTGAAACTTTAGGGAACACCCAACTATTCTATTTGAAACTGTGCTTCAAATAGTCGAGTAGCTCAGCTGTAGCTTTCTTGCTTATGTTTATTGTTTAGGGTTTCAATGATGTTGGCTTTCGTGGCTCGGCGCAGATTCCCACGCCCAATATCGATGCCTTGGCCTACTCGGGTCTCATACTCAATCGTTACTACGTAAATCCCATTTGCACTCCATCCCGTTCGGCGCTCATGACGGGCAAGTATCCCATACACACAGGTGAGTCTATAAATTTCTGTAATTCCTAAGATAATTCTTGAATCCTTTGACAGGCATGCAGCATACGGTGCTCTATGCTGCTGAGGCACGTGGTTTGCCCTTGGAACTGAAGATTCTGCCACAACATCTCAACGATTTGGGGTAGGTCCAAAGGGGTTTCACTCTACCTTCCTCATGCTTTGCTTACTTCTTCCCGCAGCTACACTTCCCACATAGCTGGCAAGTGGCATTTGGGTCACTGGAAGCGCGAATACACGCCTCTGTACAGGGGTTTTAGCAGTCATGTGGGCTTCTGGTCTGGTCACCATGATTACAACGATCATACGGCTGTGGAGCACGGCTTTTGGGGTCTGGACATGCGCAATGGCACGGAAGTAGCCTACGATCTACACGGTCAGTCCACAACGGATGTCATCACAGCACACTCTCTGAAGGTCATTGCCAACCACAATGCGTCGAAGGATCCGCTCTTTCTGTATGTGGCCCATGCCGCGGTACATTCCGGGAATCCCTATAATCAGCTGCCGGCTAACGACGACATCGTTGCCAAGTTGAGTCACATAGAGAAGTACAAGAGAAGAAAATACGCGGGTGAGTACTTAAAACCCAATAAAATCTTGCAACTAAACTTACCCCCATTTCATTTCAGCCCTGGTCTCCCAGATGGACGACTCTGTGGGCAAGATTGTGGCACAGCTGCAGCGTTATGGCATGTTGAATGATTCCATTATCATCTTCTCCACGGATAATGGTGGTCCAGCTGACGGATTCAACTCGAATTTTGCCTCCAATTATCCGCTGCGTGGCACCAAGAACACCCTGTGGGAGGGTGGCGTGCGTGGTGCAGCCCTGGTGTGGTCACCGCGTCTGTTGAAGCTGCCACGCCTTGCGGAACAAACAATGCACATCTCCGACTGGTTGCCCACACTCATAGAAGCAGCTGGCGGCAAGCAGGCGCTGGCAAAGCTCAACGACAGCCAATTGGATGGCATGAGCATCTGGTCAGCTCTGGTCAACGATACCAACTCACCACGTAAGAGTATACTCCATAACATAGACGACATCTGGGGCAGTTCGGCGCTCACCGTGGACGACTGGAAGCTGGTCAAGGGCACAAACTACAATGGAGCCTGGGACGGCTGGTACGGCATGCCGGATATGCGTTACCCCAGTGACTACAACTGGGATCAGGTGGCCAAGAGCGTGACGGGACAGGCTATGTCGAGGCTAAAGATGCTACCCTCAAGAGCGGAACAGATACGACTACGCAGAGCAGCCACAATCAACTGTCCTACAAAAAGAGGTGTGGCCTGTAATCCGCTAAGCGCGCCCTGCCTCTTCCAAATCCTAAACGATCCCTGCGAGCAGAACAACATGGCCAAGCAGTAAGTAATCTAGACAGAATTCCACTTTGGATTAAATATAATTGATACCCCTTTTAGATATCCCAAAGTGCTTGAGGTGCTGCTAAAGGAGCTAGAACTGTTTAATGCCACCGCCGTGCCTCCCTCAAACAAACCCGATGATCCTCGCGCCAATCCTCGCCTCTGGAACTATACGTGGACTAACTTCGGTGATTACCCGGGCACAAAGCAGAATATCAATAGCCATTCACCTAATCTTATTCAGAATTGTATAAGCTAATTTAGTTTTAGTTGTAACAATGTTTAAAATAAAATCGAACTGAATTTTTAAATGGTTTAAGAAAGCGGTTAAATTTGGATAGGGTAGGATGAGAATGGATAAGAAATCCTATACTTTTCTTAGACTTAGTAAAATTCCAAGAGCTTATTTATAAAAATATTTATTTATTACTTTACATACTTATGGAAAAGGCATTCTTAAGTTTAACAAATCTTGATTTGTATATTTTTCTTTTTCACATCATATTTTTTTTGGGTTCTTTGCCGCTTTGTGGGCAGAATTTGTTTTATTTTAACAACAAGTTGAACTTAGGCTAAATGGAATGTAGGTTCTTCAGAGGATAATGTAAGGATGTTGGGACGAGATAGCGTGAGATGTGTATAGAGTAAATATAGTCAGGAAGACAGACCAAGGTAACAATATTGGTAATGGTTATGGTAATGGTACTAGTTCATAGTTCTAAAGAGTCTTAAGTACTAGGTATTGATCTACTTCTTCCAATGTATTGTCTCAAATGCTAGCTAGTTTGTGTCTCGGAGTCAGTTTGTCGTATTTTAATATCTGTAGCCACTGCCATCGTTGTCACCGTTTTGGCCACCGGGTCCAAAACCGTTGCCATTGCGACCACCGCCGGGCTTACCACTGGAGTAGCCACGTCCGTCCGCGTTGTCCTGTCCGAAGCCGCCATCCTGGCCATCGGGACGTCCGTTGGAATAGCCCTGACCATCACCATTGTCCTGGCCGATGACACGACCACCGATGATCACACGGCCACCGTCGGAGCCACCGTTGCCGCCTGGCCGACCGCCCGAGTAACCATTCTGTCCCAAATCTTGGCCACCGGGACGCCCATTGGAGTAACCATTCTGTCCTAGATCCTGACCTCCAGGGCGTCCATTGGAGTAACCATTTTGACCTAGATCCTGACCTCCAGGACGACCGTTTGAGTAACCATTCTGTCCCAAATCCTGACCTCCAGGACGTCCGTTGGAGTAACCGTTTTGACCTAGATCCTGACCACCGGGACGACCATTCGAGTAACCATTCTGGCCAAGGTCTTGACCACCAGGACGTCCGTTAGAGTAGCCACTTTGGCCCAAGTCCTGACCACCGGGACGTCCATTGGAGTAACCGTTCTGTCCCAAGTCCTGACCACCTGGACGACCTCTCGAGTAACCGTTCTGACCCAAATCTTGGCCACCAGCACCGCCAGCTCCACCGCCGCCATTGGCATCGCCCTCATAACGAACCTGTGGTCGGTAACCCTGCTGATCGGCCTCGTATTCAACGATCTGTAGGATAAGGATAAAGGGAAGAAATGTGGGATAATTAGCTACGATGGAAGTGAAAGTTGCTTAGATCCGATCCTGTCTTCTTGGCTAGATTCGTCTCGCTTACTTGCTTCCTTCCATCGGGCAACAGAACATTGTACTGGCCGGTGGTGAAGTCACCGTCGCGCATCTCTGAATGCCCAAATGAGAGCCCACTTGGAGCGTCCTCAACTTGGTAATTAAATTCGTACTTAGCGGGTTCCTACAGGGTAGCGGGTTAGCGTGTTGGAGAGAGAGAAAGAGAGAGAGAGACAGATAGAGACAGTTCTAAAGTATTGATAGGAATAGAGAAGAGTCAGACAGAGTGAGAGAGAGATAGAAAGGAGCAAGCAAATCGAGCGGTGCAGGAAGAGATCTGTGCAGCATTTGGCAATAGATTATATAGAAGCATTCAGCGTGGAGCGAATCTTGTTCTTGTGTTTGTGTTTGGAAGGAGCCAAGTAAGACCCAGAACCTAGGCCAAGCATTCGGGTTACTTACATCGTTGTCGTAGTCACCACCACCGCCACCGGCACCACCAGCACCGCCGCCAGCACCAGCTCCAGAGGCAGGAGGACCATACGAATCCGAAGGCTTGCCACCGAATCCTCCCTGTCCTTGACCCTGACCAGGTGCTCCATAGCTGCTCGATGGCCGACCGTTTCCATTGCCATTGCCGGGAGCGCCGTACTGATCGGAGGGTTTGCCACCGAAGCCACCCTGTCCTTGGCCAGGAGCACCGTACTGATCTGAAGGCTTGCCACCGAATCCACCCTGTCCTTGTCCTGGAGCACCGTACTGATCGGAAGGTTTGCCACCAAATCCACCCTGTCCTTGTCCTGGAGCACCGTAGCTGGACGAGGGACCACCATTACCTTTGCCATTACCGCCTTGTCCCTGGCCAGGAGCGCCATAACTGCTTGAGGGACGTCCATTGCCATTACCACGACCAGGAGCACCGTACTGATCCGAGGGTTTGCCACCGAAACCGTTCTGACCCTGACCAGGAGCACCATAACTGCTCGAAGGGCGACCGTTTCCGTTACCCGGGGCACCGTACTGATCGGAGGGCTTGCCGCCGAAGCCATTCTGGCCCTGACCCTGTCCAGGAGCACCATATTGATCGGAGGGTTTGCCGCCAAAGCCATTCTGACCCTGTCCAGGAGCACCGTAGCTGATCGAGGGACGACCGTTGCCATTGCCATTACCAGGAGCACCGTACTGATCCGAGGGCTTACCACCAAATCCGTTCTGGCCCTGACCCTGTCCAGGAGCGCCATAACTGCTCGAGGGACGACCGTTGCCATTACCGGGAGCGCCATACTGATCCGAGGGCTTGCCACCGAAGCCGTTTTGACGACCGTTTCCAGGAGCACCGTACTGATCGGAGGGTTTGCCGCCAAAGCCGCCCTGCCCCTGTCCCTGTCCCCCCTGACCCGGCGCACCGTAGCTGTCGGAGGGCGAGGGCGGCAGATAGGAGTTGACGGGCGGCTCTGGGCGTGCCAGTACCGTTGCCGTCAACAGCAGCGTGAGGCCGAGTAACTTGTACATATTCCACTTGAAGCACTAAATGAAGAGTTCTATATATTTAAAATTGGGAATCCCTTGGAGACTTTGCGCTACGGAGCAGCGCCAGATTCTGACTGATCTTGTTGTGCAGCCACAGCGCGTATTTATATGAAACGGCTGCTCTCCAATCGCAAATGAAACTGAAAGTCTAGGATGAACACACAGACACACACACAGAGAGTCAGTTATGAGCTGTTTGTTGCTGGTGCTGTTGGCGGTGGCGGTGACTACGTGTGGCAACCACAGCAGCTGCCACATGCGATCATCTTCAAAGCGCCAACTCAGTGCTGCAGCTTTTGCATTTGTTGTTGTTGTCACTAGTGTTGTTTGCCTTGTTGTTGTTGCTGTTCTATCGCCGCCTGCCACAAAATCTCAATCTCAATCAACGCGCTCCAGCTTCGAGCTTGAATCGTCGCAATTGTTTGTTGAGCTGTAGCTGAATTTTGACTCAGTCGAAGTCTCAGTCGGAGACTCTGTCTCAGTCTCAGTTTGTTGCCTCTACTTCTGCCACGCAGCTGATTCGCCTCCCAGAGCCCGGTACCTAAAGGGCTAGAGGGCATAATAAGCTGATGACCGATAGGTTACTTCTTTTTAAGGTTTTTGCCTTATCCAACCATAGCTTGAACCGACCTCTCGACCTATCGCATTATTTCCTTTAAGCAGCCCTCTTGGCCCTTTGTTATTAGGACCTTCACAGTCGACTACACTTGCTGCTAGCCTGCCAGCTTGTTTGCTGTGGAGTGATTGTGTGTTTACCCCTTTTGGGACTGGGCCTGAGGCTCTGGCTCTGGCTCAGCCTCTGCAAAAGCTGCAGACTGCAGTGTTACATACGTTAGCGCAAAGTAGTCTACTCGGTCGCTGGGTGAATGCTTCAAACGTTTGCCACACAATGTTGCAGCTTTTCTTGGCCCAAGACAAGTCTATGTTTTTTTGGGTTGTTTTGTGACTCTTTGTGACATGATGTGCGCTCAACGTAGCGCCTTGCATCGCATCGCTTTGCGTTTTGTTTGCCTTGTCAAAAAATTGAAGAAGATCGTGCCACATGCGACCCCAATTGGGAGTATGGGCTCTCAGACTGATCAGTGATCACATGTGTACCACGTTATACCCGATCACAATCACATCGATAGCTGCTTGCTTCGCTGGTTAGTTAGATAGGTAGATAGATAGATAGATCGGTGGTTAGATAGATAGATCGTTCATTTGTTCATGAGGGCGCAATTGAAATTCGTTTGATGGGTTTGATTTGTTTCGCCTAGACAGCAGAATTTGTAACGCCTTAAGTTCCGACAATTTATTTTGCTGTCAAAACTTTGACAGATTATCTAAGCTGATTGCTGAAGGATTAAACTGATTGATTACTGAAAACACACTGTGAAGTGCTGATCGATTCTTATGAAAGCTTTTGTAGAGTTCGAGTGCAGTTGCTGCATTTGGTAATCGATCTTTTGGAGCTTGAGCTGGGAATGGTTTACTAGAACTGAGCTCAGGTGGTGTAGATGGACTTGTAGACTTGTAGTAAATCCCATCGGTTCCATCTCATCGGTGCTCCGATTACAGGGTCTTTTGCAGTCAGCTAGCTATGTCTAACCCTTTCTTAGGGCCAACGATGCGCTAATTGATTCATACTTTTAAATCCTATACATATTTTTGCGATTTATGTCAAATTAATTGCGTTCAATTCTCACCTCCCACCACACTAGTGCCGCAACTAACTCGGATTTTGGGCTGCAACAGCGGCTCCCACACAGTCACAGTGAGTTGACAAATTAATTGCTCATCTACGTGATTGTGGGCTTACATTCCCCTCTCTAGCCCCATCACCGCCTACGCCAACGCCAATGTGGGAACGTGCCGGGTGATAGGTGATGGGTGACGGGTGGGAAACTCGAGTAGGGTCAAAAAAGTGAGCGATTTGCAGACGGAATCCACGGCAGTTGCACGTCCGTGTCGGTGGCAGCTTAACCCACCGTTGACCCACATAATTCAGCTGCTAGCAACAATATATTTAACTTGTACTCATCAACAATTAAACACTTGTGTTTATAATTTATTCATTTCTTAAAAGATTTTCTGGCATAAATGCGTTTGTAGCGTTCATAGACCTCGAGGAGCAGCAACGTGTGCACCGCATAGATGAGCACACAGACAACACAGCAATCGTAGAGTACCAGGAGCAGCAGACCGCCGAGGTAGAAGCAAAGCACCAGAGTGACTATAGCACTCAGCAATTGTAGCTGACAAATCCAACGGCGTTCATAGAAAGCTGTTGAAATTTATATAAGTAAAACTGAATTTATTTCTTTCAGTGTACTTACTGGAGATGAAAAACATGACATAAAAGACAATGCCTATGGAGCCGTTGGGAGGATTCAAATAGCTGGAAGAGGAGCCAAAAATCAGCTTAGTGAGACCAAAGCCTCGTCCATATCTGCAAAGGGGAGATTTGTTTAAGTATTCTATATAAAAAATTATATATTCTGTATTTTTTCAACTTACTCTGATTTAAAGACTGCCGTGCAGCTAACCTGCTCGGCCAGATCACACAAGGCCGTGTAGTTTTCATTGTAGTCCAGCTGAATTTTCACATACAACGAGTACAAGGAGATGACCAAACCACACACGCACAGCCAGCGTAGGCGTGAGAGACTGGGCGTGGCTTTAGCCTTCACAGACTTTTGTGCCGAAGTACTTGAATTGCTGGTGTGCATCGTGAAGCTGGCAGGAATAATGAGCAGCGTCCTTTGGCAGTCTGGCGCAACAGCTGTGACAACCTGTGGATGGCCAGGGTTGCCAGGCTGTCTGCTCTCAGTCTTAAACAGTTATATGCCACACAGTATGATGTGTTTTTTGCAGACAGCTGGCAGCCCTGTCGGAAGCTGCGCAGTAAACAGCTACAAGGACTCGCAGGACACAAGTGTTTGCTATTTATAGCTGCATCAATTTGTGTTATCCTTTCACATTTAATTGGTGTTGACAGAGGAACAACAGGTGGGCTTACTGTAGGTGTTGTGCTAATTAAAGATAAACAAGGGCAGGGAATAAATTAAATTCAAACAAAGAACTATATAAATATAAGAAGCAAAGGTAAGTTGTAGTAAAATATAGTTAAAGTCAGATTTAAATATATATTGGAAATTTTGAGTCATATACACAAGCAGGAAAATATTGCAAGTACAGTGGGCGACAATGGTAGTCAAACGAAATTCTTTTTGCTATCCTGGGATGAATTTTAGGGTTAGTTTAACTACAAATGGAATTTTATAAACATTAAGATGAACAAACTTTAATATAAATTAATAAATAACTATTTCAAAAATTAATATTATTAGCTTAAATACTTAATACTACCCATAGATTTTTATATAAATTACGCTGTCTGCGTTTATTAACTTTAAAATGTTAACATTTTTAAATAAAATTTAAGAAAAACTCAACAAGTAAAATTTCCCACTGAAATTCGCATCATGCGACATTATCTCTCCCCTCTTTGCTTTCCTTCTCACCACTGGAAAACTGGGAACACTCCACTTTCGGTAACGCTCCAGTGCATGCATACAAAATTAGCAGCTGGGCGACATTTTGCACATAACTGTAAACTGCGGACTGTCCCCAAAACAGACAAAAAGTAATAGACATGATCATCTTGTAGCAGCTCTTCATGCACGACACAATGATCAACTGCAGTTCCCCTACCCCTACTCCACCTCCCTCGCCCTACTGCTGTCCAACCTGGAGACATGAATGTACATGTCCCTTTTTAATTTATAGCATCACGAATTTAAATTTATGTTTTAGTTTATGTATTGTGTGTGCTTAAAAGAGATGCCAAGCGACTGAAACTAAATGAATGCTCAAATCATATAAATTTATATATTTAGTTAAATTTCACAATCGTTAAATTATAACGGCAAATTGCAGTAGCCTCCAGTAGGCTAGAACAAAAGGTACGCTCTCTTTTAGATGGCCAAGAATAGCGGCCGTTGGCAAAGTGAAGTGATAAATTTACGCAACCTTGGAGCAGGCGAGTGACACACACACACAAAGGCACACACACAATAAGCTTAGCAAACAGTCACCAAAATGACAATAACAAAGCAGCTAGCTGGGCTTGTAGCTACCCTGTACTTGTCTATGCTTTACTAGGCTAAAGCATTTTATATTAAATTTTGTTATAGTAAAAAATAAAACAAACTTGAATTGTTTATGTTCTCACATACACTAGCATACCCCACTTTCCCTACTTTTACAGGGTACAACAACTTAGCACCGTTTGCAGCGCCCTTCGCGGCTGTCAGCTTGAATTTAGGCTCAAACACGCAGTTGACTGCCTAACTGAAATGTGCGCAAATGAATTTGCCTCCAAAATGGAGCAGAATTAAAAAAGTTTATTGAACTTTAAACTTCAAAGTTAAGCAGAATTAGTGCAGTCGCTTTTAGAAGGGCTGCAAGTACTCGTAATGTTAATCGCCTGCTAATGTTAATGTTGCTGCTAATGCTAATGCGAATGTTAATGTTAATGCAGCTGCAAATGCGCAGAAATTGAAGTGCGCCACGCGCGACCCTCGAGCGTTTGCAGCATTCACAGATCCGCGATCAAAAATTTTGTGTATCTTTGAAGTGCACAAACAAAAGCGACTCAAGTGCAGCTGACGATGGCAGCAGTTAAGTTACTGGTATGATGATGGTGAGCAGGTGCGTAGAGTGCCCGCTTTTGCTTCAACCCCCTCTGCCCACGCCCCGGCACCCCATTGCCGCTAAAGGTAAGCTAAGTTAAAAATGATTTCCTTAACATTTCCCCAACAAAATGCTTAGCTATTTTTCTACTGAGCCCCCTTTTGGTCTTAACCCCCTTCACTAAGCCTCTGCTCCCCTTTTGCCATTGAAGGTAATGCGTTGTCATAAGCTGCACATTTGAGCTTTTGTTCTGCTTGTCGCCCGCTGCACGTGTCCCACAGTCCAAAGATGGAGCAAAGATGCTGCGGATATCGAAGGAAGCTAAGGTTACAGCGACTTCCATTCGTTATTACTGCTCCAGTGTGTGTGTGAGTTTGTGTTTTGCAATTTGGCAATTGGTAAGCGGTAAGCGCCTCATTTGTATGCGTCAGTTGGCTTCATAAATTCTCAATTAATTAAATTCAACTTTGTCACCTAATGAGTCGCATTTGCTTAAAAGAACAATGGAGTCAAGGAATTAGACCCCAAAAACTTGTTCAAAAAGTAAATATTCAGTTCCAATCGTACATTAAACCCTGATCTATTAAAATTTAATTTGATTCTCAAAAATATTCATTTATTTTATCTTTTTATTAAGTTACTACAATCGCCTTACAATAAATATATAATTAGTGTGCACAATTTATATATACATATATCTATATATGACTTTTGACGCTATTTAAAAACCAATTTAAACATATAAAATATAGAAGTGAGTGTACATAAAGGTTTAGCTCCCAAACCGACTCCACTCTCCGAGAACTAGAAGCACTTGCGGTGTATTATGCTCGGACCGACTTCCTCGTACTCTGAGGCATCGATCCACATGTTCTGGAAGCTGGAGAGCGATGCCAGAACGGAGCCACCCGACCAGACAGCAAAACATCTTTCCGGATTGGCTGTGATTTTGATGCGCATCGTTGATGGCGCCATTATCGAAATATCCTGCAGCAGACGCACCTCGATGTTGCGAAACATGGTGGTGCCACCGGAGAGCACTATGTTTGAGTACATCTCACGGCGCAGATCCATGTCACACTTAATAATCGATTGATAGATGGCCTCATGCAGACCCGGCGCCTCTTGGCCAAGCATGCTGGGCTTAAACAGCGCCTCCGGGCAACGAAAGCATTCGCTGCCTACGTAGATCTTTTGACCATCGGGCAGTTCATAGATTCTCTCCAAGTTCTCCTTGTTGGATGCGGCAAATTGCTGTAGTTCCTCATCGAAATTGGTGGCCACATAGCACAGCTTTTCCTTGATTTCCCGCACGATTTCACGCTCTGCACTGGTGTTCAACGTGAAGCCGCGTTCCATCAGCAGTTTGCCCATGTAACTGGTAAGATCCCGTCCCGCTAGATCCAGTCGTATGCAGGCATGGGGCAGGGCGTAACCCTCGTAGATGGGCACCGTGTGGGTGACGCCGTCACCAGAGTCAACTACAATGCCAATGGTGCGTCCAGTGGCATACAACGAGAGCACGGCCTGTATAGCCACATACAGCGCCGGCACACGAAAGTTCTCAAACATAATCTCAGTCATTTTTTCGCGATTCTTTTTGGGATTCAGCGGCGGCTCGGTGAGCAACACGGGATGATTATCGGATTCGCAGCGTAGCAACTCGTAGGTATGATTCCAGATCTTCTCCATGTCGCACCAGTTAGTCACAACACCATGTTCGATGGGATACTTGAGTGTGAGAATGCCACGCTTTCGCACGGCACTGTCTCCGATGCAGCAATCATCGATGGCTGAGTCCAAAATCACATTCAGATGACGGGGTCTGCCCACAATTGAGGGGAATACAATGCGAGGCGAGGATTCGGTAGAGAAGCCTGCCTTGCATATTCCAGATCCATTGTCGATTACCACAGCGGTGTTGTGTTCGTCCGCGCTCATCTTGGCAACAGCTGCAGATGCAATGATTTAATACAGTGATCCTGACCTAAAAATCAGTGCCGAAAACTTACGATGCTTTAGAGATTTGAACAGAATTTGTTGTGCTCTTTGGTCGGAAATATCGATTTCAATTTTCGATGGCATATAAAAACGAGACATATTTTTCACTGTCCCCTGGTAGAAGTTCCTTTCGATTTCAAATTGTAACGGCTGAGCATCGAGCGGGCGCTGTCCATACAGTATGCTGTTAAATAGCACTGTTAAACGGTCTGCTTAACATGAAAGTTGTCTGTTAACGCGCTTTTGGTATTTTTTTAGTATGTTTATTAACAGATACAATTCTGTTGCTACGTAGGCTGGTCACATTCGACGTCAGGTAAGCAAATAAACTTGTACAATTGTTTTTTAATTGAAATTTACAGTTATTTCGTATTTCAATTTTAGTAAAATTGTTACAACTGAAAAAATGTTCCTGGCACGCAATATAACCAAATCGGCCTGGTAAGTAAAAGCCTTTTCTATTTTCAATGTAATGTAATGCCGGCATAATTGCGATTATATAAATAGCAGCAACAACTACAGCGAACAATGGCGGCATTGAACTTCATTTGTCTCTATATTCTATGCAATTGTGTTTTTGTTGTAGGACCGCTGTGCGTTCCAAGCATTCTCTGCCCAATCTGCCATACGATTATGCCGCTTTGGAGCCAATCATTTGCCGTGAGATTATGGAACTGCATCATACGAAGCATCACCAGACCTATGTCAACAATTTGAACGCCGCCGAGGAGCAACTGGAGGAGGCCAAGAGCAAGAGTGACACCACTAAGCTTATTCAGCTGGCTCCAGCTTTGCGTTTCAATGGTGGTGGCCATATTAACCACACCATTTTCTGGCAGAATCTCTCCCCCAACAAGTCGACGCCTAGCGACGACCTGAAGAAGGCCATTGAATCCCAGTGGAAGAGTTTCGAGGACTTTAAGAAGGAACTCAGCACGATGACTGTTGCCGTACAGGGTTCCGGCTGGGGCTGGCTGGGCTACAACAAGAAGACCGGCAAGCTGCAGTTGGCTGCATTGCCCAATCAGGATCCCTTGGAGGCTTCTACTGGACTTATCCCTCTCTTTGGCATTGACGTTTGGGAGCATGCTTACTACTTGCAGTACAAGAATGTGCGTCCCTCGTACGTTGAGGCTATCTGGGATATTGCCAACTGGGAGGACATCTCGTGCCGCTTCCAGGAGGCTAAGAAGCTCTCCTAAGTCTTGTAATCAATAATCTATATGTTTAACCTAATCAGAGGGCCTTAGGCTCGGAATATAGTCTGAAATGTAGACTAATAATTTGGTGATCAATAAATGCCATTAACTTTCCCAGTAAACCAAAATGTATCGATATGTTTTTTGGTCGATAATTGTGTCAGCTGTTGTGTGCACTACGCAGCTGTTTGCCAACACTCCCACTTAAAAGTGTCAGCTGTTTGCCAACACTAGCATAGACAGCGCCAGCTGTTTGCTGGCCACAACAAAAACAAACTCAGGCTGGCCGACGCCTAAGTGGGCGGAAAACTCACTTAGCGCGGCTTTTCCCCAGCTTTCCCACGCTCGGATGCGCAACTGCAAACAATTTCCAGCACGCGTAACATTTCAAACATGCAGATAACTCAGAAGCTCTTCGCGTGCGTTCGCGTTCGTTTCGGCTCTGCGGAAAATTGCAATGCAAATACGCAGCAACTAAAACAAAGGCCAACAAAAATGTTTAAAATACCAGCGTTTTAACAATTAATACAAATATCGAGAACAAAAAGAACGGTGCGAAAGAAAACATAAAATTGGTGCAATATAAGTTGTGAGAGTGAAAGAAATTGAACTGCGTCAGAAGTCGGCGTCGCGTTAAACGACAACAGCGGCAGCGACAGAAGCCAACGAATTTGTCACTGCAAGTGAGTAGCGCATTTATTTGTTTAAGTAATATTTATGGATGTAATCGTAAGCATTTTACATTTGACAAAACGCTTGGGTGACTAATGCTTAACGTAAAAATGTATTCAAAGTTTTGTGTGAAAAATCAATATTCCAGGGCAGGACTGTGCAAGCTCAGAGCGTCCTTAAATTGCGCACACGCACAAAACGCAAAATGCTCGTCTCTCTTATCCTGTTGCTGTTGTTGCCAGCTGTTCTCCTCCCTTCCCCTGTTGCCCATACTCCTGCGACGTACTAAAAATAAACGCCTTTAACATTTTGTTGTTGTAAATTGCCTCAACTCAGCATATGGTGCAACCTGTCACCAACGTCAGCTTCAGCTTCAGCCAACGGTCTGTTCTTTGTGCTATCAGACAATTTCGCATTTCACATTTTCTGTTGCCTACCGCTTGGCGCTGCCCACGCATTGTTCTGTTGTTGTTGTCGTTGTTTGTTCTGTTATCGTTATCATATTGCAAATTGACCGCGTGAATTGACAACTGACGTCAAAGCGAAGAAAATTGAGTTGCAAGTGCTAAATACTTCCTACAAACGAGCATTTATATTGTTCAGTCCATCAGTTCACATGACTGATTTTTAATTAGCTAACCACAATTTATTAATAAGAATGGTATATATTTAGTTAGTACTTTACAAAAAAAAAGCAGCTCAGATATTTTTATGTTTAATTAATCTTAAATAAAATTATTTATATATTTTAACAGACTGCTTTGCCGAAAATTGATTAGATTAACTGTAGATAGCCCTACGATTGATCTATAACATTGTTAATTAGCACTAAAATACAGGATAATAAAATTATTGTAATGATAAGTCTGCTTATCTAATTTTGTGATAAGGTATCACTAACTATCTATTAATAACATAAAGTTAAGTTTGTTTATTCTTATAATTTGCCTTTGCCTCTTGATTCTGCACACAGCCTGTGACCTTTTACTACTTACCCTTTCACCTTACATGCAACGCAAAAAGCAATTCAGTTACGTCCCATAATGTCAGTGCATGTTTGTGCATGTTCGTGCCCATTTTCATGCCCATGTTCCGATTCCTGTGGTTGACAATGTGTCCAGACCATCTGTGTGCTTGTATGTGTGTGTGTTTGCCTTGTTTCCTATTTACGCATCAGTTAAGAGTGGAAACGTTGCCTTTGTGCGTCAGAATATCAGATCCTGAGTAGGTGCGACCTGCGTGTAAAAGGACTCTGATAAATGACAACTTAAATGAACTCAGTTTGAGTTTACTTAACTATCAGGAAAGGACAGCATGTTTAAAGTTTCTTTAGTTTCGAAGACTTTCTTTTCTAAAGGCTCCTAAGAATTTATATACTCGCATTCTTCGCTTCTGCTTTTATGGACTGTTAACTGCTTTTGTGGCTTTTAAAGTCGCATTTTAAGTGCCTGAAAAATTGCATGAATAAATAAGAGTATATTAAAACCTTTAAAAGCGTCAGAGTAAGCAAACAAATTCACAACGAATATAAAAACTACTCTTAAAATTAAAATATGTTTAAGGAAAGTTTTAAAAACTTGAAATTTATATAAATAACAACCTCTTGAAAACATTTCTTAAAATTACAAAGAATTGTTAACATATTCATTACTCCCTGACAAACGCTATGGATATTTTGATAGACCCTACTGGCTTTTGCCTTTCGTAGGGTAAAACAAACAGCAAAGCAATAAACATAAATTTCCGCTGTGCGCAAAAAAATATGGCAGAAAAGAGGAAAATGGAGTAAAGGCAGGAAAAATGGGCACTGAGATGGAAGAAGGAAAAAGGAGTTGCGGTCAAACCGCACGCAGTTTGCCTGGCATCGTATTCACCTGACCGCGCACTTAAAGTGCCCAAAAGGACATAAAATGGCTTCCCGGAGCGCACACCTTTGGCAGCCACTATGTTTTAAATATTGCAAAAAAATGTATTAACACCGCTCGCGGTGTAGAATCGCCTCGTGGTTCTTTAGTTTTTACTTTATTTTTTTATTATGGCCCCTTCACGTCATTCCACTGCATAATGTTGGATGCCTTGTCGCATGATTTATGGATCCTGCACTTTTAAGTGTTCCTCGTTCGGGTATTTGCTGCAGAAACAGCTAATTTTGGGGCTGTGTTCAAATTGCAGTTGACGTTGCAGCTGCCACTTGCAGCATAGTAAATGTGGCAAACACATGCACTTTATGTCCAATGGGCGTGGTTGTTTTTGGGCGTAACTTAGCCAGCTTTTCGTAGTTTTGGCACGAACTTTCGGTAATTTTTCCTGCAAATAAAGTCATATTATAAGTTTATTTAACTGACATATTGAAAGTATAAAATGCTAACATTACCTTAGTCTGTTAAGTTAACAGCTGTTAAGAAATAACATAAAAAATATTCTGTGCACATCATAGGAAAGTCGAAGGAAGTATTTACCACATAACGAACTATTCAGATTTGATTTTCTTTTAGCTATTAATCTTGGACTTAAAGAGCTAAAATAATAATTATTGCTTCTTCAAGTATTTAAAACAATACCACATTAGCCGTTAAGAAAAACAAATAATAAGCATACGAAAGAGGCACTACCACGCCCACTTTTCCCATACACGACACGCGCGCCGGAAAGTATGCTTATATTAGCTGACCTGCTGCTGTGCGTGTGTGGCATACACACACACAGACATATAAAAACAGGGCCGACAAGTCGGCACCGAAAGTTACAACATTCCTGGCAATATTGCTACCATTAGGGGTATTCGTGATATAGAAATGACACAAAAAATAAAAGGAGAACAAGAGGAAACCGTAAACAGACCTTGAAATTATGAGTTGCTTATGAGCAAAAAAGTCAGGGAAACAAATGTTAGGCAACAAAGTTGAAGTAGAAACAATTTAAGATTCTGCTGAGTACACTGACAGAAATTTAATAAAGAATGCTCTTACCTAAAAGTTAATAGGATATTTTAAAGTAGAGGTTTTCGGCTAGATTTAAATCTGTATAAATGACTCTTAGTCACCAATGAGCGCATCGACTAAATGGTAGAAGGTATGAAGCTTTAGACAAAGTCTCTATGAAATTTCTAATGCGCATCTTTGGCAATTTTAAACAAACAATAAAAACGTGAGTTGTCTCAAAATTTTTATCAATTTAGCTTGTCTAGATTTTATTGTATATTTTGATAGAAAATTGTTTCTTTGTGTAGCACTTGCCAGACGCCCAATGTTGGTGGCTTGCCACATAAAAATCCGAGTGGCAGGCCAAAGTGTGAGTAGAAGACTTGCTTTGGGGCGTGTAGGGGTTAAGGCAGGAAACGCGCCTCGAAAAAGATGATTCACCAGTTTGACTGGCTGCTCCTGCTGGCACTGTAGGTGCCAGTTCAAGCAGCAACTGTGGCAACTGTGGCAACAACAACCAACAACTTGGCACGAACATGCGCCTTTGTGTGAGGACTCTCTCAGAATGAGTCATCCGGTTTGCTGTGTGAACTGTGAACTGAGTGTGTGTGTGTGTGTGAGTGTGTTTCTCTGTATGTGTGTGAGTGTGTGTTTTATTTGCGTGGGATATGACGCTGTTTGCTGCTTGCCGCTTTGCCAGCACTGCGATAATTTAAATAACAAATCGCATTTGGTTTATGTACTAGACTTAATGGACAACACAGACGTCGTCCGCTGTCTGTGTGTGTATGTGTGTGAGACATCGTTTTTTGGTTCGTTTATAAATTTTAATTTGAGCTTAATTAAAAGCTGACAACACACACTTCAGCCTTAATTGAAAATTGAACAAAAAAGTTGAGAATTATACGCCTCAAGCTGTGCTTTCAATTTTGTCAAACTCATTTTGAGACAGTCAAGTGCGCGTTTTGAATAGCTTAAAAGTCAGCGAACTTGCAACAGTGACGAGCTTTAAAAAACATCAAGAACAACAACAACATGAAGCACATGAACTGTCATTGACATTGACGCAGTGTGTGCGAACGCACTTTGGCATGGCTTTTTGGGGAATGTGCTTCAAGTCAATGACAGTAAAAACCGTGGAAAAAGGCAACAAACGTACGTCAATGAACCTCCCACACATGCTGCTCTTTTAAGTGAATTTTTCACTGAGTTTTTCATTGACTTTTTCAGCTTCTACTGCTACGACGTATTTAAAAGTCCGTTCGATATTATTTGGGTTGGTTCGTCCTTTTACTGCGCAGCAAATAGAAAAATAGAATTTCCATCATAAGCCCCGCCGTTATTTACACACATGCCCGTGTCCCCAAAAGCCAATGGCAACCCACGCACAATCCTTGGAGCGAATGAGCGAGAAGGAGAGAGGGACGGAGAGAAGGAAAAGGGTAGCAACACTGCGTGTGGGCGCCGCATCCGTTCAAAGGACTCGCTCGTGTCTCACACACAGCAAAGCCTTAAAGCTGATTTTTCTGCAGTTGTTTGTTATTTCTAATACTTTAGTTGACGTTTTGTTTGTTGTGTCATGGGATTAAACTGTTATTCTTGGCCATAATGCGTTTCAGTCACTGCTATAGGCAAAACTTTATTCTATCGATAATTGTCTGGGTTTGTGTGGACCTAAGTAAATACCCTGCTATATGTTTAGTTAAAGGGAAGATATTATTGTGCTAAATATGAAATCAAACCATTTTATATTATACTAACTTTTAAAGTTATACATTTGTTTACATATTTGTTTGCTGTAAAGTTTTTAAGCTACATACCTTTTAACCAGGTATTCATAGCTTTGTTAATTTATCTTTACTAGTTTTCTGGTTGTTATAAAAATGTATTTAACTGAATGATATAATATTTAATTAAATGATATAATATTTAATTAATATAATATAATAATGGCTTTGGAATGTGTGACTTAAATAGTTTCTTAGAGTCTATATGTGATCCAGGATTTATTCTTAAATATTTCATGAAAATTCAGAAAGCTCTTAAATGATCAGACTTAACTACCTAAGAAATATACTTGTTTCTATTAACTCTTTCTAATTCACTACATTTGCCAAATATATAAACATTTCCCAATTCATTACTCTTACCAAATCCTTTACCATTTGCTCTTATATTTATTATCTTGTCTCTGTTTGGCATAATTTCACAATTCACCTGCTGATTAACTGTCATTGTCAATATGCAGTAGCTTTTGTTACCACCATTAACCACTCCACATTGGACGCACATGTCGCTAAATTCAATGTCAAAGCCGTTATAATAAAACTACCAGGCTAAAACATAAAAAGTCACTTCTTACCATTATTCAGACGCGTTTGCGATGAGAGAAATCAATAGAAATTTCATTTTACGTCATCAGAATGCGAAACCGGCAGCAGCGGCGGCAGCGGTAGCGGCATAATAAGATTTGCAGCTAGTCTTTATATATTAACAGCGACTGTAGGTGGTACAGTGGCAGGCGTAATAAGTGTGCACAGTCTGTTAGGCAGCATAATGAATTTCATTATGTTCAACTTGTGACAGGCAATGCGTTTGCGTTTCGCATTTTCATTTTGTTATTATATTGCGCTGGTTGGTGCTATATGAAAATTTTTAACATTGCTGTCATGCCAATGAGCGTCCCCCACTCCTCCTGCTGAGAAAAAGCAATCCCAGTTTCAAACCCAACCCCAAAGTTCTGACGCATGCGCTTGTCTAACTTAAGGGCTGCTCGTGGTCTCCTGCCAGCGGTTCGGGTATTTTTTTGGTTGGCTCGACAGTTTGGCAACTCGACAGCTCGACAGCTCGACAATTTGACTCACTGCGTCGTCTAACCCCAACGAGTGCAGTTGATTCCGTTTGTGAGACGCGCGCGCGATTTTGACCTGGCCCGTGTCTCGATTGGCCATCGATTTTGTGCAGAAAATCTTAAAAGGTTGTCCGTGGCAAAGAAAATTGTGCAAATTTAAATATTGAACAAAATGAAAATGTTGAAAACATGATTAAAACAAAGTTTAAGTACTAAACTAACAAATTTTGGACTGTTTGAAACGCTGTGTGAAAATTTTCGCTGTTATACATAAGAAAACGTTATACATACAGCTAGCTACATATATCTACGAGTACATATATATACTATAAATTGATATTACGAGCACTACGTAAAGTATTCGAAGACAACGCGAATGTGCGCTTTTGGTTATTTATTGTTTTTCGCTTTATTGCTGACAACAATTTTGGTGCTTTCGATCATATTCGCCACCTCATCGAAGCGACCACTGTTGGATAGTCTTACACTAGTTTTCAATTACACACAGTACATGCAGGAGCAGCTACAGGACAATAAAATGCTACAGGAAGCACAGCAGCAACAACAACATGAACAACTGCAGCAGCAGCAGCAACAACATCAACAACAGCAGCAACAAATGCTTTATAAGCCAAAATTATTTTGAGTTTTTGACGTTTCGTTGTGTTTAACCCACCCAACAATTGGTAAATGCTTCAAAAATATGTGAATAAATATTTTGCAAAATTTCATTTAATTCGCTCAAAGAAACATTTCAAAATTCAACTGCCAACGTAGAAAAAAAAACATTTCTCATTTACTTTAGTTATGATTTTACATAATTATAATTTTAAATATTTTATACAACTCATAAGTAAAAACAGTAGCCTCGAAAATAATGCGCCTAGCAGCTGTGTAGAATTTTAGCAGGTGTAGAGTTTTTTTTGTCCATGACGAAGGCAACATGGAAATTTATTAATAAAGGTCAAGACGACCCAACCGAAGGATATGCTCAAGTGTAGTCCGTGTGTGTGTGTGTGTGTTTGGGTGTATGTGTGGTGTGGTGTGGTGTGACAGGGACATGGACATAGAATTTAATGGCCGTACTGCTTGAAGTGCTCGAAACCATAAAAGCGCCACAATATGACGCACCGCAGTAAAGAAGTGAAATGTGAAGGATTATTTGTGTGTTTTGTGTACTGTGTACATGTCTGAAGGACCATGAGGGTAACAGACGACCCAGGACTAGGCTGAAAAGTTCAAGAGTTGACCGTGAGGTGGCTAAATTGATGAGCCAGTGCGGTCAGTGTGATATAAGGCTTCTTCTTCAAGTCAAATAATTTTGGAATACTTAAATGGGAAAAAGGAATTTAGCAGTCATATTTATTTAAATAGTTTAGCTAGCCTATAAATACATTAATTATTATATTTATATATTTTTTTATTTATTTTTTGCATTTTATTATTTTAATTTTTGTATCAAGCACATTCAAATCGCGTAAAAAAAATAAGAAAAACATTCCACAAATATTGTGCCAGTGCTCTTATCTCACTCTCACTGACTTTCACTTGCTCCTGCTCTTTCTAACCCAAACTGTCTCTTTCGCTCTTGCTGCTGCGAGTGCGCAATATTTTGTGTAGACTTTTCGCAGACATTTCGCAGGCTGTTGCATTTTTGCTTTGACAGCGCCAACAAAAATATAAACAAAAGTCAATTTTGGCCAGGTAAACAGAGAGTTGGCTCGCAAAGAGCGTAACACAGAGAAGGCAAGAGAAAGAGAGCATGAGTAGTAAAAGAGAGTGCAATTCGCAGCTGCGCAAAATAACACATTAATCGCAATGCTTCTAGGCTAACTTATTGGAAGTGTTTAAAGTTTTCCCTTATCCTGTGTCTCAATATTCTAGGACTCCACTGTGCGCGACTAAAAGAATTTCGGTTTGGTCGGTGTGAAAAACTGTGCGGCAGCAAACGCTCAAAATGTGTGCTAAATAATTGAAATAAAATTGCAAAAAACTAAAGAAAAATTCTGTAATTTCATTCTCAACGTTAAACAAGTGAAAAATTTAAGGAAAAACTTAAAAAATGATGCAATTGAAAGACTTTTCCTAAGTGATACAAGTGCGACCAGGCAGCTTTTAATTGATTTGCCAGCAAAAGGTAAAAACTAATTGCATATACTGTTAAATTCTAATATTTCAATTGCTGGGAGGGTGGAGAAATTTATATTAGTTTTTCTTTTCCCTCATTCGCTTTGTATTTGCTGATGACTCATTCGAGTGCCTGACATTCATTCGGCTGCGCTTTTATTGGAAGTGTGGATTGTGGAATTTTTTTCTAGTATGTACTCATGTGCCAGTGTGTGTGTGTGTGTGTGCTTGTGAGGGGTTTGCCACCTCGTGCTGTCGGCACAACTATAAAAGTCAGCAGGGTAGCAGGTTATACAAAACTATTTACATAAAGTTCAGTTTGTTGGCCCAAAACTTATTAGAAAAAGCAGGAACTTTGTATTTTTGTTAATTTTATGAAAAGCCAAAAAGTTGTGCTGCATAGTATTTTAAAATAAAATAATAAACTTAATGGTCTAAATAAAATTTTAAGCAACTTTATTTGCTTTAAACAAGTTTTAACTTTTCTATAAAGTGAAATTACTTTTATTTTAGCATTTAAAATATATATAGCGTTATACAGTTATTTTACGCTACTAAAAATATAACAATCAAGCCAAAACTTTTAATTTAAAGCTATTACTTCCGTTCGGGAGATTGTTTAGCGCCCCTTAAAGTATGCAGCAGTTTTTACAGCTCTATGAAAACCATTTTCCTAATGAGACCCAATTCGGCGATAACTACTGTATGGTAATAACGAAAGTAGTAGTTTTTTTTTACAGCCATAGTATTAACTCCGTTTGCTAGTTTTAGCTGCAATCATTTAAATTTGATTCGAGCCCCTCGGCGATTTGCATGAGTCACAGCTCAGGCGCACACAGATACACTCACACACAGACTTACACAGTGCCTGGGCCAATTATAAAATGACGCTGGGGCTTGTCTGTGGCATATTTATGGCCCTCCTGCCAGAAATGTATCGCATACCGTCTTGGCCAAGTTCTAACGCCTTCGTTTTTCTGTCTTTTCTTCCACTCCAGTTAACCGCAAGCTAAGACAAGTCAAGTCGGAGTCGTAGTTGTTGTCGTAGTCGTAGCCGTAACCGGAGCCGGGGCCACGATGTCGTCGGTTAAGGTAGCGGTGCGTGTGCGCCCCTTTAACTCCCGGGAAATCGGGCGGGAGTCGAAATGCATCATCGAGATGAGTGGCGCCACAACGGGTAAGTAAATCAGGACAGCGGCAAAGCAAATCCCTTGACTTTATTTGCTTTCAATTTACCCTTTAGCCATAACCAATCCAAAGGTGCCACCCAATACAAGCGAATCTGTGAAGCGCTTCAACTTTGATTACTCCTACTGGTCACACGATGTAAGCTATAAATAAGTACATGTCCCCGAAGGGCTTACAACTAACCCTTGTTAACTTACAGCCCCGTGATGCCGACTTTTCCACACAATCCATGGTCTATAAGGATATTGGGGAGGAGATGCTGCAGCATTCCTTCGATGGCTACAATGTGTGCATCTTTGCCTATGGCCAGACTGGTGCTGGCAAATCCTACACCATGATGGGTCGCCAGGAGGAGCAACAAGAGGGTATTATACCCATGATTTGCAAAGATCTGTTTGGTCGCATACAAGAAACCGAAACCGATGAGCTCAAATATTCGGTGGAAGTTTCCTACATGGAAATCTATTGTGAACGTGTGCGTGATCTCTTGAATCCCAAGAACAAGGGCAATTTGCGTGTGCGTGAGCATCCTCTATTGGGTCCCTATGTGGAGGATCTATCCAAGCTGGCGGTCACCGATTACCAGGACATACACGATCTCATCGATGAGGGCAACAAGGCGCGGTAGGTTTTGCTGCTAGCTATTGATTTGATTAGCCTATTAAGTATTGGTTTATTCTTAGTACTGTGGCTGCTACCAACATGAACGAGACCAGCTCCCGCTCCCATGCGGTCTTCACCATATTCTTTACACAGCGACGTCATGATACTATGACCGATTTGTTTACCGAAAAGGTCTCGAAGATCAGTCTGGTCGATTTGGCTGGCTCGGAGCGTGCAGACTCCACTGGTGCTAAGGGCACACGCTTAAAGGAGGGCGCCAACATTAACAAGTCGCTGACCACACTGGGCAAGGTTATATCTGCCCTAGCCGAGGTTGTAAGTATCTACAGTGTATAGCTTATGATTGTTCTTTGTAACTAACTACATGTCTGTCTTTTCTGCTGCTTTTATTATATAAAGTCCGTAAGTATCAACGCTAAAACTCTACGTATTCCTGCCTGTAAGCCTATTACATGTTTACTAAAATCTATACCCCTTTTTTGCAGGCTTCTAAGAAAAAGAACGCCAAGAAGGCCGACTTCATACCCTATCGTGACTCGGCCTTAACTTGGTTGCTGCGTGAAAACCTGGGTGGTAACTCCAAGACAGCCATGATAGCTGCCATTTCGCCAGCTGACATTAACTACGATGAAACTCTAAGCACTTTACGGTAAGTTGGGATACTCCTATTATATTTATTCCATACTTTATTCTACGTAACCCCACAGTTATGCTGATCGTGCCAAGCAAATTGTCTGCAAGGCCGTTGTCAACGAGGATGCCAATGCCAAACTTATACGGGAGCTCAAGGAGGAAATACAGAAGCTGCGAGATCTGCTCAAGGCCGAGGGTATTGAGGTCCAAGAGGGTAAGTCGTGCAGTTTCTTGTAGAGCTAGCCGCTAAGTTCAGTTTTCAAATCATTGACTAAGCTTAAAACCTAAGCCCAGAAATTAACTGCAAACACTTGACACCAAAGAACAATAAGTTAGTCTTTAGTTTAGTAAGCTTTACTAGTGAGAGTTAAAAATCCACAAACCAAAAACCTATTTCCATTTAGGACCCGATGGCAAAGTGGTGTGTGAGAAACGTGATGCGAATAGTAAGTAAAGCCTAAAATACTCACAAAGACAATAAATTCAAATTCAAATTCAAAGGCTTCTTCACATGCAACATGGCAAATGCAAAAACTATAAATGTATTCGTATACCCTACATATACTCTATATATTTTATAGTGTATCTACAAACTGTGTGTGTGTGCGTGTTTGTCTGTAACGCTTCTAAAAGTAATAAACATAAATTCGCTTCTGGACATTTTATTACTTATAAAATCTACTATAATCTACTGTACTTGTGATAATCAGTGTTTAAAGTCCTCTTTATGTTGCGTTTTATTGTGTACCAAGTGGAAGATTGAGCTAAGCTAAGTCTTAGTTTATCTCCTGCTTAAATGTCAAGTTTTGTTTGTGTTGCCAACAAGTCAAAAGAATGGCATTAATACTCCCTGCAGTCCGCACTGCTTTAGGGTTGAACGTGGACACGCCAGAGTTATGCGATTTTCTGTACCAAGAGTCACCAAAAAAAATGAAAATTATCCCAATTGGCCAATGCTTTGTTTCAGTTATTAAGTATTTATGCGGAGTGGTATGGTCTGTAGACTTTGTTAGACATTTGAAGTGTTCTAAACTTAATTTTAAAAATTTTAAAATAATTTTTAATGAAATTTTTCAGAAAATTGTAGTGAAAATATTAAAATTGCTTCAAAAAAGTCGTTTTAGTTGGTAAATGTACCTCAAAGATTATAAATTCAAAGTGCAATTCATTTGGTTGCTACAAATATTTTCTTAAAATTAATTGCTAACAGAAAATATAGCAATTATATTAAGATTTATTAGTTATTGGAGTTAAAATAATGGTTAAATATTCATTTCTCCTTTTGGAAACAATCTCCAATACAGTTAAAACTCCCAGACTATACCCCTCCCTTAAATTATACTCTTATCCAAGTTAATCTCCGCACGCTTATCACTGCGCTTCTGCTGCCCCAAGAAAGTGCCCACATTGTTAACTCAACGCTTGTACTTGCAGAGGACGAGATCACCAAGTCAACGGTGCTTAAGTCACCGTCCAAGGGACGCAATCGCAATGGTTCCACCACGGAAATGGCTGTGGATCAGCTGCAGGCCAGCGAGAAGCTCATTGCAGGTAAGTTTCCCCACTTTTCCTTAAATTTTCTGCTACTTAAACAATCCAACCCCAAACAGAACTCAATGAGACCTGGGAGGAGAAACTCAAGCGCACCGAGGAGATACGTTTGCAGCGCGAGGCGGTCTTTGCTGAGATGGGCGTGGCTGTAAAGGAGGACGGCATTACAGTGGGCGTCTTTTCACCCAAGAAAACACCACATTTGGTTAATCTGAACGAGGATCCCAATTTATCCGAGTGTCTGCTCTACTACATCAAGGACGGTCTCACACGTCTGGGCACCCATGAGGCTAATTTGCCACAGGACATTCAGTTGTCGGGTTCGCATATACTTAAGGAGCACTGCACCTTTGAGAATCGTAATAGTACGGTCACCCTTACGCCTCACAAGGATGCCATCATCTTTATCAATGGACGTAAACTGGTTGAGCCTGAGGTGCTCAAGACTGGCTCTCGTGTCATTCTCGGCAAGAATCATGTGTTTCGCTTCACCAACCCAGAGCAGGCACGTGAGCTGCGTGAAAAGATTACCGAAAACGAGGCAGAAAATGAGGTGGAGAAGGCCGATACACAGCAGGTGGATTGGAATTTCGCACAGTGTGAGCTGTTGGAGAAACAAGGCATCGATCTGAAGGCCGAGATGAAGAAACGACTCGATAATCTCGAGGAGCAATATAAACGCGAGAAGCTACAAGCCGATCAACAGTTCGAGGAGCAGCGCAAAAACTACGAGGCACGCATCGATGCACTGCAGAAACAGGTAGAGGAACAGTCCATGACCATGTCCATGTACAGCAGCTACTCACCCGAGGATTTCCATCAGGAGGACGAAGTCTACAGTAGGTAGAAGTTAGTTTTTAGAAGAAATTGCTTTAAATGTGTATGATACTTACAGCCAATCCGATGTACGAGTCCTGTTGGACAGCACGTGAGGCTGGTCTGGCTGCCTGGGCCTTCCGTAAGTGGCGCTACCATCAGTTTACTTCGCTAAGGGATGATCTCTGGGGCAATGCCATATTCCTTAAGGAGGCTAATGCCATCTCCGTGGAGCTAAAGAAAAAGGTAAGACTTTGAGTTAAGGAATTGTTAAAAATAAAAACTAACCTCGTTTCCTTCCCAGGTGCAATTCCAGTTTACCTTGTTGACCGACACTTTGTACTCGCCGCTGCCACCGGAGTTGGCCACCAGCATGTCGCCTTTGCAGCCAGATGATGAGTACGGCGCTCCACCCGTTTCCAAGACACTGGTCGCCGTTGAGGTTACCGATACCAAGAACGGAGCTACACACTACTGGTCGCTGGAGAAACTACGGTAGGATTTATTTTCCTTCGTGCATCCTTAACTGTATCACATCCATTCTATTCTGCACCTTTGTTTCAAAGTTGATTCGATATCGTTTTTGGTATTTATTGATTTATGATTTATGATTTACTGGTACGTGCATGGTGGTTGTAGTTCTTGAATTCTAGTTTAACTAGTTTATCGGTAAAAGCTATAGAAACTGCTTGATTTGAAGCCGCTCTAGAAACGCTGGCGGTTTTATTGTTTTGATTTCTCTTGCTAAAGTTCAGCGCCACCATTTATCGTCCACATTTGTCTCATCGCCATACGGAACAGGCTTTAAACAGATGCTGATTAGTTCTTGTTTTTATTTTTTTTTGTACTTGATTTGGTATATCACAAATAAATTCCCCCCTCGAAATGAATTGTGCCCCCCATTCCGATCTAAAACCCCGATGAAACCAAAAGCTATCGACTTGAATTGATGCGACAAGTGTATAATGTCGAGAGTCCGCCATCATCGATGCTATTCGATACGTCCAGCATTGAGGCAGGATTGAGTCTGCACGAGATGCCGGCACTTCCTTTGGCCATGCAGCCTCTGGAGCGGCCCTACGAGCTGACGTCGTCTTGGGAAGGCAGTCGGTGTTGGGAACGGAATGAGGCATCGCCATCCCCATCGCGTTTGACATTGGCCAATCTAATACCTTCTAGGTTTGCTTCTCCATTCGAGGTTTCATTTGTATAACCGTAGACTGTACTCGTAGTGGCTTTTTCGACGTAGTTTCTTGCATGATTTGGCTTTGATTTCACTCTCTCGGCTTTGTTGCTTTGCCTGCTGTCTATGCGCACTGCTCACTGTTGATTGTGGTTTATCTCTAATCCCTATACTAACTAATCCTTTTATTCCCTTCTTGCAGACAACGCTTGGAGCTGATGCGCGAAATGTATCACAATGAGGCTGAGTTGAGTCCCACTTCGCCCGATTACAACGTGGAGAGTCTAACTGGTGGTGATCCCTTCTACGATCGTTTCCCTTGGTTCCGCATGGTTGGACGCTCCTTTATCTATCTGAGCAATCTGCTCTATCCCGTGCCCCTGGTGCACAAGGTGGCCATTGTCAATGAACGTGGCGATGTGCGTGGCTATTTGCGTATTGCCGTACAGCCCGTTTTGGATGAGGAGTCCATTGATTTCAACAATGGCGTCAAACAGTCGGCGCGTCTGATCTTTAACGAAGACGATGCCAAGCCCAAGTATCGTGCTCTCAATGAGAAGGACGATGTGCAGCGTTATATCGACAATGGTGGACTAGACAGAAAGTTGGAGGGTGAGTTTGAGGAAGAGGTTTGACTTCTTAACCGATTTATTGATTACTTACCTTTTTCCTTCTTTATAGAACTTGAAGATGCTGACTCTGGACGCGGCATTGATTCCAACTCGGCCTCGGAGTGCCAGGAAAACTCTGAGGAGCCCGGTGAGCATTTGCAGGTGGGCAAGGAGTTTACCTTCCGTGTTACCGTGCTACAGGCTACTGGCATTGGCGCTGAATACGCGGACATTTTCTGTCAGTTTAAGTGAGTGAAAATAAATTTTAATTACAATTTCGCAAAACTCACCCATTTCCCTGTCTTCTCTATAGCTTCTTGCATCGTCATGAGGAGGCCTTCTCCACAGAGCCCGTCAAGAACTCCGCATCTGGTGCTCCGCTAGGCTTCTACCATGTGCAGAACGTATGTTTTGGTACAGTCCAGTTTTCCAGGCTGATTTTTCACTAAATTTGTGCTTCGCAGATTACTGTGCCCGTTACAAAGTCGTTTATTGAGTATTTGAAGACCCAACCGATCATGTTCAAGATCTTTGGCCATTATCAGACCCATCCGCTGCACAAGGATGCCAAGCAGGAGTTCGTTTCTCGTCCACCACCCAGACGCATGCTGCCACCAAGCATACCCATAAGTCAGCCAGTGCGTAGTCCCAAATTTGGACCTCTGCCCTGTCCGCCATCATCCACGGTCTTGGCGAAGCATGATGTGCTGGTGTGGTTCGAGATCTGTGAGCTGGCCCCCAACGGAGAGTACGTGCCATCGGTGAGACTAGAGACCTTGCGTCAATCCTTCACTTGGTTTTAAATGTTTAAATCTTCTAGGTGGTTGAGCACAGCGATGATCTTCCCTGTCGTGGACTCTTCTTGCTGCATCAAGGCATACAGCGACGCATACGCATTACCATCGTGCATGAGCCCACGCCGGAGGTGAAGTGGAAGGATATTAATGAGCTGGTCGTTGGACGTATACGCAATACACCCGAGTCCTCGGATGAACAGGATGAGGATGCCTGTGTGCTGTCACTGGGACTTTTCCCTGGTGAAGTTGTGGAGGTGCCTGGCGATGATCGCGCCTTCTATCGCTTTGAGGCCGCCTGGGACTCCAGTCTGCACAACTCGGCGCTACTCAATCGGGTCTCGCAGGGCGGTGAGACCATCTACATTACACTCAGCGCCTATCTGGAGGTAAGACTAGTAAATTCCCTTAGTAATCCTTTATAAAACTGCTCCCGATTGCAGCTGGAGAACTGTGCACGTCCTGCTATTATCACCAAGGATCTGAGCATGGTGATCTATGGACGTGATGCACGCACTGGGCCACGTTCGCTGAAGCATCTGTTCTCCGGACAGTATCGCAATCCGGAGGCCAATCGTCTGTCCGGCGTCTACGAGCTGTCGCTACGCAGAGCATCCGAAGCAGGTAGTCCAGGTAGCAATTCTCATTGTAGCTGTACACGTATTTTGCACTCCTTCAAGTCGTTGGAATCGTCTGCTGATCTCGTTATTGTTTCTATTGCTGTGTCCACAGGTGTACAGCGTCGTCAGCGTCGCGTTTTGGACACCAGTTCCACATACGTGCGGGGTGAGGAGAATCTGCATGGCTGGCGGCCACGAGGTGACTCCTTGATCTTTGATCATCAGTGGGAATTGGAGAAACTGACACGTCTCGAGGAAGTCGGACGCATGCGTCACTTGCTCTTGTTGCGCGAACGTCTGGGCATGGACACTAATCCTAATCCGACCACCAAAACGGAGAAGGATGTCTGCAATTTGGCTGCCAGAGCAGCTACTTCACCCGTGCACATGGTCATACCACAATCACCACAGACTCCCGTCAAGGATCCACAACAGATCTTGCCCGATCGCGAGTACAATCAACGTGAGCAGGATCTCATGCTCAAGTGCTTGAAACTGGTGCAAGGTGAGTCTGAATTTGAGCTGTTCATCCCATTGTACTTTGTGCTGTTTGTATTTAATTTGTTTGACTTTAGAAAGAACAGTTATTGTAAACGTGCAAAGAAAATTACACAAACAATTTTCATACTTCCTTATTTATCTACATTGCTTGAGATCGCCAATGTAGAGTTGTTGGTGTTGAGTCTGCAAGTTTACTGTTGCTTGAAATAGTTTGGACTTTGAGCTTTCAGCTTCCTTCTGTGCTTAGCTACTGCTCTGCTGAACGGTTGAACGCACAATGCACAAGGCATTGCGCTGTCCTCACTTATATAGCAATGAACGCAAAGCCTCTCACTCTTTGTTCTGCCTCAGCGCTGCCTTCACAAGCAGAGAGCGCATAATCTACATGTACCCCATCTACCCTCACATGTAAAGAAGGGAGCGCGCGGCCCTTGCTTAGTGGCGGGCGCTTAGCTCTGCCCGCGCGCTGCTCTTAAACGTAAAGCAGAGAGCGCCAAACCTATGCTCTATGCATGGCGCGTAACTCTGCCCGCGCTCTGCCCTCACATGTAAAGTAAAGAGCGCGAGGGCTATGCTTAGTGGCGGGCGCTTAGCTCTGCCCGCGCGCTGCACTTAAACGTAAAGCACAGTTTATGCGCATAGCATGGCGCGCAGCTCTGCCCGCGCTTTCCTCACACATATAGAGAGTGTACAGCTTATGTTTGGCGCTTGCAGCTTAGCTCTCTCCTTCTATGTAGAGCAGAGAGCACACAGTCTATGCTCAGTGCATGGCGGGAAGTTCGGGCGGGCAACGCTGAAGTCCTTACTTGTGTAAGACAAATGCTTATAAAAATTAAAGTATTATACTTACTTTATTGTTTCTGGTCTTCTGTTTATTTTAAGAAGACAAATCTTTAACTAATCGTCTGTTCCATTTCAGGTCGCTATAACAAAGTCGAGGCGAACGATACACAGACCCAGTCGGACGTATCTCCCAGTGATGAGGGCTGTGCTGACATGACCGTCAGCTGCATCTCCAGCAACTCCATGGAGTAAGTTTTTCCATTTATTTCTGCACTCTGCTAATCGCATGCCATATTCATTTCCATCTTGGCTTTCTTGGTTTGTTTAAACACAACAAATTGGCACACCAACCGAACACAACCTCACACACAAACACACGCACACACACTTATACCCATTCAGCTGTTATATGAACATTCCGAGGTTTATTGTTTAGACAAGTGTTTTAGAAAAATGTGTAGATGGCATTCAGTTAAATCGTCTTACAGCTGACATTCCTATTTGATGACGTCATGTAGGGAACTAGGACAAAGAAATCTGGTTTAAAATAAATGTTTGAAAAATTATTTATACAAGTCAATCTAAAGCCCTTGAATATTTCACTAGATAAATCATAGAACTTTGATTTTCGTTAATACATTTATTAAAGTTTCCAAATAATACATATATAGTAGATTACCTGAGAACTAATCCAAAACCCGCTAGTTACGCAAAAAAAAATATCTCGATTAACTGCAAACTAGTGAACTCTGCCTAGCACAGAGCTCCAGATGCAGCTGAGCTGCTAGTGATAATGCCGCTGCTCCAACTGAGACAAAACTATAGATTCCATATAGTTAAGTTAGTCAGCAGCAGTGGATAAATGTATGATTAGTTGTTAGACGCTTTCAACTATTGGAAAACGCGGTGGCTTTGCACCAGCTGCTGTTGCACGTGGGCGGGGCAATCGCTGCGCAGGATGCAGCGTAGTAGCAGCTCACTGAAGACATAGCCGGGTCGACAGACACAGGGCACACCACAGTTGTGCAAACAGTTGAGGGACTTGAAAGCACAAGTCTCGGGACAAACTCCACCACAGTCTACCATTGTGGCATTTGAGCCACAATGACCAGGAAATGGATTCCAGATGTACTTATTGCGCTCCGAATCGGGACTAATGAGGTGATGTATAATTTGCTGACCGTAGACCTCAAAGGTGGTGTATGCAAGCCACAGCAGCAGCAACAACAGCAGCGGCAGTTGCTGTGGTAACTGCAGTTGTTGCAACAAGCGAAACATTTCGCGGCTCAATTGCAACTGAAATGAGCTCCAATTGTTTCTAGACCAGTTAGTAAACAGTTAACAGTTGTGCCGTAGCTTAATTGAGAGTGCACTCAATTCATCGAATTTAACTCATACGCTTCCAACTAATACTCAATCATAATTCTCAGCTCAACTCGAAGAAAACAATTACAATTTCCAAAAACAAGAAAAATTATTCTTTACTTTGTTTGCTTGTTTGTTTTTTTACTCCACACACAATTAGAAACAACAAATTTGTAATTCGACACAGGTAATTTTATTTAGTTTTTCTATAATTATATATCACTTGATTTTTGATAGTTTATTAACATTTTTGTGGCTTTGTAATTCACAGATTATGCTCACCCGATCGCGCTGATGCGCCCAATGGCTGGGAGGCACCTGCTCCAGCCACACAGCCGGTGCTGCCTTTGCGCCTGTATGTGCCAGAGCTGGAGGAGATACGTGTGAGTCCCGTTGTGGCACGCAAGGGACTCCTAAATGTGCTGGAACACGGCGGTTCAGGCTGGAAGAAGCGCTGGGTGGTAAGTTATTACTACTACATCTGATTTAAATCGATAGTAACTACATATTTCTTACCCTTCAGATTGTGCGTCGTCCCTATGTGTTTATCTATCGCTCGGAGAAGGATCCTGTAGAGCGCGCAGTGCTGAACTTGGCCACAGCTCATGTGGAATGCAGCGAGGATCAAGCAGCTATGGTCAAAATACCCAACACTTTCAGGTAAGACCAAGCCCGCCTTATTATATAACAGTAATTATATAGTTTGCACACCTTTACCAGTGTGGTGACTAAACATCGTGGCTATCTGCTGCAAACACTCGGCGACAAGGAGGTGCACGATTGGCTCTATGCCATCAATCCACTGCTGGCGGGTCAAATCAAGTAAGTCCAAGTGTGCTTAAGAGTACAGCAGACATTAATGATTCCATTCCCCTTTAGATCTCGTCTGGCACGTCGCACTTTGGAGCCGGCATCGCAGACAGCCTCACAGATTCAAGCCAGCAGTGCGGTGAATGCGAACAGTGCGAATAAATGAGATACAATTACGATGGAATCCGTTTTGGTTTACTGAAACAGAGGCTATGGCTGGCTGCAGCGACTGGGTATGGCCAGGCGTCTGATGCGCCGGCAGTCAAACGATGAACACATATAGCAGCGGGATTCCATCGCTTAAAAACGATGTTTTGATTGAAGAACGAACAAAAAAGAAACAAAAGAAACAAAAGAAAAGCAAAGAAATAACAAGAAACCAAAACAAAATACAAAAAACAGACATGCAAAGCGTACGTAATAATTAAGTAGTGCAAACATGATTAACGAGTATTGTAATTTCCATTGTAATTAATTATTTTTGGTAGTCTTGAATTTACCAGACAGCGCTTAAAAGTAGGCAACGATTTGTAGCTGCCAAAAAGTGCAGCATACTTTCAGGTGCTGGCGTTAAACTGGTATTACTGGTATTACAGTTTATTATCATTAACTATTATCGATTTAAAGAGACAGTGCATATGTTTTGTAAATAGCTTAATTTCAAATCGAATTGTATAAATACGAGCATTAGTTAATTAATTAATTTGATTTAACAAGAAATTTATTTATTTGTCACGTGATATTATGTTGAATACTAGTTACATTCTTAATAATTATTTTAAACACACAGGCAGTAACAACTACACACACACACAGACACATATATATGCATTTTAAAGGAGCAACTTAAGCAAACATATATATTTCTATATATAAATATAAAGAATATTGTATAAAACCAATATATATATATATTTGCTGTTTATACACAAATTTTCAACAATCTACAATGTATTGTTTAATTAGTAACAAACAAACAAAACGCAGTCAAGCAAAGACATATGAAAAATGCAATTACATATACATATATAAAAAAAAAAATACATATAGATATACTAAATATATATATATGTGTGTTAACGAAAGACCGTACAGTATATAGGATGTAGTGAGAAGAAGAGTAAAGAAAAGTAAGAAAAACTTGAGGTTTAAAGTAAGCGTAGGCTCAGCGGCAAACAAGTAAACCGATTACGATTACGATTAATTTGTTAAAGCGAAAAGAAATCTAGAGATACTTAAACTTCTATATGTATGCCACTTAAAAGTTATAAACAAATGTAAATGGCACTGCAATATGAACGAAATTAACGCTTTAAACGCTGCATATAGACAAAAGTCAAACAAAAAATTATTGGCTGCTTAAAGGCTTATTGATTTCAGTTGTTCATTTTCCCCCCAAAAACTTTCTCTATCGATGTATGTATGCTTTTCTCGATTATGATACCGTTTGAGGTACTCAAAAAGAACCACCTGCAAAATGCTTAAAGCGAAGTAAATATATTTAAAAACGTAGTTTTCATAATCACAACACTCTAATCGAATATGCAAGGCCATCTGTAAATTTCTAAAACAAAAATCAAATACTTCAAAATGCAATGCGCTTCGAATGCAATTAAATTTAACCCCCAACTACTCTAAATATTCAGAATCCCTTGATTAAAATTCATATAAAACATTTCAGTTGCAAAGGCATGAGCTTAAAGCCGTTTGAAGACGGTGTGCAGCATTTGTATTGCTGTGGGGCCAGAACATTGGGAACATTTATACCGGTTGATAAATGCATTTCCCAGATTGTTAGCTGAGCTCGCTTTCGTTTGTTTCCCCCCGAGCGGGAAATGAGCTACAAAAGTGGGCAGAATTTGGAATGAGTTTAAGTTTGTAGCGAAATGTAAACATTTGTTAAACTATTATTAATAATTATTTCGAATTGTAACATATTAGAGAATTGTAATTACAATAATCATATGCGCTGATTTATGTAATACTTTAAACGATATGCACACAAGCAAATTAAGAAAAAGCAGCAACAAATGGCAAGCTAAGAAAAATCTTTATAAAACAACAATTAAAACACTCCACTTATACTGCATATTCGAGTATGGTACAATACATTTGAAATTCAATATAAAACACTATATATATATATGAAACTATATTATAAAATATATTAAATTTTTGGGAGCCAAGCAATGCTGGAAACTTGTTTCAAACGTGCACCCAATGGAAATCGGCAAAAGAAAATTAAAACCAAAATGAATTCTATGCTATCTGTATGTATAATCCAAACAAAAATTATATATGCCAGAGCGTATCACTATTAAAGAATTATAAATTAAAACGGCTTTAAATAAAAACTGTAATCTATGGAAATTTCAATGTTAGTTGGGGAGCGACTTCTAAGCAAAGTATTTGTGAGGTAAGTGCGTGCCACGCGGCGTATGCGTTATGCAAATGTGGCAAGAAGTGGGGTACCGAACTGCCTGCTGCATATTTCTGACTTTCCACTCTGCAAAAACTGGCGGAAAATTCACTTAACGCTTTTGTTTAACTGCTTAGCTTAGCTGAGTTGTAATTAGGCAACTTGTCATTGGCATTTGCTGCTTGGTATTTGCCATTTGGCATTTCCACTTACACTACCTATCTGTCTATGTGTGTGTGTGGCTTGGTGTGTTGCTGTTTTGACCATCATTGCTTGCGCCTTTTTTCATAGCCTTTTGTTGGCTGGCTGAAAAATGAATAATTCAAAAGTCGACAGTCAGAAGTCGCCAGCAGTCGTAAAATCCGCTTTTAACTTAACGCTCGACGTCTCAGTTGGTTTGCAGTTTTGGTTGCGCTATGCAGTTGTTATACCCTAGAAAAAGGAGTCTAAGTGCTTACTAACTTAGTTTGTTAAACTATATGAGCAAAAAAAGGAGCTTAAGTTTATTTTATTTTCTATTTTCTTTATTTTCTAATGCTTCTATTCTTCCTTTTTGAGTTCTCTCTTTAAGAAAAGTTTTGTTTAGTGTATTTACTACTTCGCCTTGCTGTTCTTTCCGCTTGTCTTTGTCACTGCCATCGATTGAGGTCAGTGAAATCAAATCTCTTGAACGCTGGCAACTTGTTAGCACTTTTAAGAACTGTTTAGTTGCTGCTCAGCTTAGACTGGCTGGTAAGCCAAGCCCTGGCTCCCTTTAGATGCCGCTGTGCCCCTAGCTCCTCTTGATGTCAACTCTTCTTCCCTTTGCCTCCTGCTGCTGCCAGCGGCAACTACTTTCAATGCCCAAAAGCGGCAACTGGGCATGCATTTTGGCAGTGACTGTGAGTCGGCATAACTATGTGACTATGTTAGTCTGACTGCATTTATGCTTATGGTTATTGTCTCTACGGAACTTAACACTCAAGAAAAACACGCTAAAAAACTTAATTACAGCACAAAAAACACAAAACTAAAAATAGCCACAATTAAATGCAAATCGCAGGCGTAGGCCAAAGCCAAAAGGTTCAATTAACTTGGCACACAACGAGACTAACAGCATTGACATTGGCAAACGGTACCGTATTGGCAACTAGGCAGAGGAATCACAATAGACATCGGTCTCTCGTCGGCGACTATAAAAGCAAGTGTCCAATGTGACCAAAAAGTCAGAGATAAACGTGTGAAGAGGACGTGAAGTTGTCTCGCGTCAGTTTGTCACACGTCTAGAAATAGTCACATTTTTATATTGTCAACATGTTCGACTCGAAGATTAAGGTGCCCAAGTATGACTCGGAGGCGTTCGATAATGTCGAGTACGAGCTGCAGATGACCTACACCCTGGAGACGGATCGTCGCATCATGAGTTTCTATGATGCCATGTGGGGCATGGAGGTAACTGGCGGCATTGATCAGTTTGAGCCTTTAACTATTGTCAATGTCTCGCCAACGGGTTTGGCCAAACGCGGTGGTATGCGTATTGGCGATGAGATTACCCAGATCAATGATGTGCCCGCCTTGGAGATGACCTTCAACGAGGCATTGCAGCTGTTTCGCCGATCCTCACGCTACGTGCGTGTCTTTGTGCGTGGGTAAGTGTAGCTGATCAACTGATCGCCTCTTACCCTCTGCTTACTCGTTATTAATTTATGCACCCCTCCCACTCTTTGCAGCGACGATGATGTGCCTGGTGAGGAGGACTGGACCTGCGATTGCTGGTTCAAGCCACGCAAGCCCTGGAAACGCGACTTTACGCCCATACAGTGGACCTTCCCTTGGAACGATCGCCGCAAGCCGGTCTACAAGGAGTCCAACTGCTTCATGGTGCCCAGCAAAATGGAGGAGAAGATACGTGAGCGACGTGCCGCCACCTCAGCGGTGCACAAGCGTGAGGATGCGCCACCGCACACACGTTCGCTGACACCCACGCCCAGGCCCAAGAATCAGCCTGGACCCAATCTGCTGGAGAGCGTGCTGCGTCCACGTGGACCACCGCCCAGAGACTTGTAGTTAGATCCGCAATAAAACCCAAGTGAAGCTGGACAAATCTAAGCCAAATAGCAGGCAGTGTTGACTTCCGCTGCAGTGCGTCTGTATCTGTGCGATAAGGCGATAAGGCGATAACAAAGGCAACTGACGCGGCACCGCATCAAGTGCCGGTTGGAAGAGCTCAAAAATTGCAATTATCCAAAGTATTTAAGCTGAATTAAATAAGTTAAACCGTTAACGTAGCGAATGAGTTTTTTATTTGTGAACTAAATTTAGTTGATTGCCGTTTAGTTTGAAGTCTGTGACTATCGCGGGCGTTGCTTTAAGCGGAGAAGGATGAGTAGCAGTTGCCGTTAGAAGCTGTTATTTCAGTGCTCAGTTTATAGTGAAAAGGTGTAGTGAAAAGTGTGATTAAAGGAGTGTTGAAGTCTTCATAATTTCCTGCCTTACAAGTTTGGTTAAACTCAGAAGTTTTCTGCCAAAATGTGTATCATTCATACGGTTTTATAGAGGAGGCAAGTAAATTTTCTACTTCACTTTTACCCCTTAAATTACATAAAATTCATGGACTGTTCAATAAATGCTCATAGAATAATAAGTTATGAAGAAATGACTAACAATTGTGAATTTTGTGATTAAAAAGAGAGAATTCTTTCTACTTTGTTACTCTGCTGATGTTTCCTAGTTTCTCGGTGAGTCATAAAGCTGCATTCCAAATGGAACTCTTAGATAGCAAATCAGTTTCACTTCCCGTCCCTCTTGTAAGTTTATTACAGGTAGAAAACTGATAGTTCTTTTGCTCAAGAGTCCCCAAAAATTATTGGGGGGAAAAAAATTGCTTAGGTAAAACAGGTTACTTATTTTCACTAGTTTATTTTTAAAGGCATCGAAAAATGTACGAATTTTAGAGGAAATCGAATGAATCCAGCAATGAACTATCAATGTTCTACCTGTAGCACTCTTAGATAATATTTTAGCAGCACTTTACAATCTTCTTTTTTTTTTTTACTTTCCACCAATGCTTTAAAATTGAAACCAGCTGGGCAGCCAACAGTCGTGCAGCTCGTTGCTACCAACAAATGATTAAATTTCAGCTCCAGTTCGCTTCAAATACAAAGTCAAACATCTAATTAAATTTGGTCTTATTTTGTTATTATATTTACTGTCTCAGCTAAGTCACAATTCTGATGACAAGCAACAAATGATGATGAGCATAATACGCGTGTTGCTCTAATCAAATAAAAAAGGGGCGTGTCTAGTCTGCTTTCCCGCCCCCAAATACTCGTTAGCCATAAAGCAGACGCTCTGCGCTTTAATCTAAAAATGTTTCAGTTAACAAAAAGTTGCAATTGAAACTGGCAATGAGTTAACAAACTTGAACTTCAATTGCAAAAAACTTTTCAAATCAAATTAAGAAATAAAATTTCTGCTGATTGAATTCATGGTCATTTGACTGCAATTCATTGTGAGTTATCAATTTGTAACTTTCGAATAAAAGTTTTTCATTAATGCGCTTCGATTTGCACGACATTTGGCCCCTCTTCCTCTGCCCCTACCTCCCTACCTATTGCCAATTGTAATTTATGCTGAAAAACAGGTTGTCATTGCCAGTTTTGGGTAAAAGTCATGAGTCCTAACAAAATTTTATAGGTGCGCCGTCACTGGGAAACTTCAACTTGACAACTGAATGCCAACTAAAAATTAGCCAACAATCGCAGTAGACAAAAGAAAACTTTAAGTTTGCCTCAAATCAAATGCAAAACATGATTGCTCACTTTACTCAATCCCACAATAAAAGACAAGAAGTTGTAGCCAGCTCTAAACAGCAGCCAGTGTTGCCAGCTTTTCTCAGGCTAAAATAGCTAAAAGTTAACTTTAAGTAGCTATTAAATTTGACAATGTATTTTAAACACTCTCATAAGTATAGCGGAAAAAGTTTATTGGCTTAATTAAAAATTTGGGTTAAACTTAAACTTTTAAAAGTGCATAACTTAGCCAATTTTGGTGACATTATAAAAAGTTGTACCTTTCTAGACTCTGCACGACTTGTAGTATCTATCTTTATCAAAATTGAAATTTTAAAAAACCAACTTCATTTTTAAAAATTTTTTTAAAAAATTTTTACTATAAATTTTTTTCAAAATTAATTTTTTTATTGAAGACAATCGATAGCTCTGCTTCTCACGAGCTCAGCAAGGTATAAACCTCACTAATCTCACTGACTGCTGCACTAGTTATACCAAACCAAGCTGAAACTTGGCCTAAACAGCAGGCTAATAAAACCAATGCAAGCTAAGCTTTACTCACAACTTTAACCCGCTTTCAGCTACGTTTTCTCTGCTTAAATGTTTCGACTTTTTATCAATATAACACACGTCTGTATATCAGCATTCTAACTAAACAAACAGCGCATCAGTTTTGACCAAATTAAAAGCACACAAATCCCAGTTTCAGTCAACTGCAACTGTTATGAGTTGGCTGCTTTTATTCTGGCTGCAAACTGCATATATTTGCACAAGTTTATAGCCATTTCAGGTATTTTATTGGTAAGCACCAGAAGCAGCAGCAACAACAACAACAACAACTACAAATTGCAAACTTAAGTGCATCAAAGTTCAAAAGTGTCAAGCACTGTTCGTCTGCCCCTCTCTGCCCCCCTCTACAGTAACCACTCTCTCCCCTTTCTACTGCAAACTTTGCACTCTGTAAACGGAGGCAAGTTTTAATGCACACACGAATTTTGGTAGCTACACGATGCTAGCCAAGTTTTCTTTTAAGGCTTTTGGCCAATTTATAGTTTGTGTTTTCCGCTGAAGAAGGAGTAGGAGTAGGAGTAGGGGTAGGAGTAGGGGATTAGGGTAGCAAGAGTGCTCCTCTTAAAGTCTACGATGTCCACAAGGTCGAAACGTGGCTTGGCCTTAAAGTGACTACCAAAGTCGAGTTGATTCGGGTCGGGAACTGAGCGGTGCACAGTTACGACTGGCATAAAATTGGTAACCAAAGCTGTGTCAAATGTGGGTCAATCCTAAGCTGACCAAATATAAATGGCCAGTCGAATGGATTCCAGAGGCAGCAGAGCGCATCACTTGAAAAGGGTTACATTTTAGCCTTTTTTCTACCATTTTCTCTCTGTTTTCTGCTGACCTTTATTGATGCAGATGCATATATCACAGGGCTGAATATTAAGTCGAATAAGTGTAGCAGAAAATATGCTAAGAGCCAAGTCAATTCAGTTAGTCGATAGGGCCAAGCCCACAAGCTGACCAAGTTGATAATAACCTTTCACAAGATTGATGGCTTAAACATTTTGCACGACTTAATAGCCAAACCCAGCAAAAGTTGTTGTCAGACTAACTGCTTTCCCACTAAAGGCTCAAAAGGTTTTTCTTCTCTCACTAAAATTGAGTTCTCAATTTGCTGTGGGATTTTGCTGTCTGATTTAAATGGTAGTAGCTGCTGTAACTTAACTTAGTTATTAAATGTAAAGCAGTTAAAAGATGGGAAAATTAAATACAAAAAGTTAAAACAAGTTCAAGCTCACACCCCTTACTTTTAGTGCTGCGCGTTGATCAGTGATTTAGGTAGGCAGTCGTTGGAATTTCAAGTGTTATGTAGTCAGAAAATTTCACTTAATCGGCTGTATTTTAATTTTTATATACATTTCTTTCAATCCTTCCCACTTTTAACTATTTTAGCTGCCTTTTTAGCTTTAAACCTCTATTACTTTAGCTATTTTCTTAAGCTCTGTGTAGACTTTTGCAAGAGCATTAATAAAACATTTTATAGACTCACATTAAATGCATTTTTATCAACTCTGCATAGCAGCAAAAGTTGCTACAATTTATGGGCCCACATCTTCTTGGCCATTGTCCTGTCTAGGCATCAGTTGCTGCTGCTCCTCCTGTTGTTGTTTTCCTACTCAACATGCAGCAACATGAATATTTCATGAATGTCGCTTTAAATAAAGTTGTTTGCTGACATCGTTTTTTGCCTCAATCTCTCAGTTCGTCAGTCCCTCAGTCTCTCAGTCTGTTGCATCAATCAATGAAAGCCGCGTGAGAGTTGACATTCTGCACACACTGTAAGGTGGAAAAACCGCGCTTGTTCGCGTGTCCTGTTGACCACACTTAGACAACAACAAAAAAATGCTGTCAAAAAGCGACAAAGTTGCTAGCAATTTTATTCCAGAAATCTGCTCCGATTTCTCCCCCAATTTCCAACGAATCCAGCAAAATTCACATGGCTCATTAGCATAAGGGGCGAGTGAATCCTCCCGGGGCGGTAGGGAGGTGGTTGATGCTGTAGCAGTTGCTGCTTAAAACAGATGTTGCTCTTAATTACCAACACATTTCTAATGACCGCCATTATCGTCCCACAGCTCAGGCGTCAAGCGTTTAAGGGGGTCAAGGGGTCAAGGGATCAGGGGATCAGCAGCAGAGCAGTCAACTGTTTAGGAGTTTACCATTTAACTGCTGCATAAAAGCGACAAAGCGCGTTAAATGTTGCCACCATTTTTTTTTTTAAATTTTGTTTAAATTTTGTGGGGAACTGATTAAGTGCTACATGTTACAACTTAGTTAACAATTTGGTTAGTAGAACAATTGAATGGCCACGTAAGTAACATATAAAAAAAGTATTTAAAATTTATAAAAAAAGTTTATCTTAAAGTTTTTGTGTTTTAATCGTTAATAACACAGTTATTATCTTGTAATAACTATAGGAATTATAAATATTTTATATAAAATTATATTAAAATGTAAGACAACTGAAAAGTAATTAAATTTACTACATGTTTTTTAAGCTTACTGTTTGCCTGTCTGTCTGCCTGAGTTTTTTACAGTCTTGCTTTAAAGATTCTGACAGAAAGATGCTACTAAGCTTAGTAAAAATTTCAACTAATTGTCACAATTTTACTTTTATTTTTTTTAAGTTTTAGCTTCAAAATCTACCTAACATAAAGCTAAACATTTTCGACATTTTATTAAATTAAAATATGTTTAACTCAAACTTTATTAAAATAAAGTAATATGTATGTATATACAGTTTTGTAGTTTCTATATTTTAAGTATTTAATTCGTTCATCAGTAAAGTTTTATAATTAACTGTATATTTCTTTCACTTAGTTTACAAAGTAGTTTATGCAATCATAACCGTTATATTTTACCACTCTCCTTTTGATCGTCTATCCTTCTGCTTCTGCTCTTCTTCGTGATTTTCTCTTCACTCAAACTCATTCCCATTCTCTTCTTCTGCTTACTCCTCATTCTTCTCATCATGCCTATACTCTTATACTTATGCTTATACTTATACATATATTCTAACAGCTGTTTGAGTATGACCAAGTGATGCCTGGAATACTACAGTATTTTATTACAAAACTTGCAGCTTAGCTATGCTAAATGTAATTTATTAATATAAAATATAACATAAAAATTTCTTAAAAAATCCCTGTTAATTTTTCATAGCCGTTTTTAATTTGTTTAAATATTATTTCTTGTGGTTCCTGTTGGTTACCACACTCACTTAGCAAAGCACTAAATAAATGCAGCGTATCGTGTGAGTTTTCTTTTGTTTGCCATTTGTTTTTCTTTGACTACTTTTGGTTGGTAAGTGTTAGGAGGGGGGACGGTGGGGGCGTGACACAGCTGGGAGTTGAAGCTTTCAGTTCATGCAAAATTAATTAACGTTGAGCGAAACTTTTGGCACTGCAATCTTTTGTCATACTTGTAGTTGTGTTGTAGTTCGTGGCACGCTAGTGACTGCTGTGCCAGTGCCACTTTATGTTGAGTTTTTGGGCGAAAAGTGTCACGCAAACAAAACAGTGAAAGAAAATTGCGAAAAGCGCGCAAACACACAAAAGGAAAAGGCGAAAAACTCCAAACTAACAGCCAGCAATTTTGTGCCCAAAAAAAAAGTAGTAAAAGAAGTAGCAGAAGTAGGAGCAGAAGAAGAAGCTGCAGCGCGTGTAATGTAATAGCCACTGCCCACTTGCCCACTTGCCCACTTGTCCCCCCCGCTACACTTTTCACTACACCATTTTCCATTTTGCCATTTTCTCATTTCCCCAGGCAGCGCTTCTTTTTCCCTCTCAACATTATCAGCGCTGCAGGGCAACTGCTGCTAGAATTTCTAGCATTTTTTGTGCTAGAGGAGCGGTGGGCGGTTGGGGGGAAACTGGGGGGTGTGGCAAGTGGGCGCTGTGCAACTTTAATTGTTTGCAACTGTTTTGAACTGCCCAGCGTTTAGTTTAAGCGCACAATTAAGCTAGTGTCGAATGTCGGCAGCAACAACAGAGAAAGGGAGCAGAAGAGAGAGAAAGTGAGAGAGACAAAGAGAAAGAGAGCAAAGCGAAGCTGTGTGCAGTTTTCCCGCGGCATAAATCGCCTGAACGCTTGGCAAGATTTACACGGAATGCAATTGGCGCATTTGGTGCGTTTTCGTTCATTCATTTGTTTGCTTCCGAAATTGAAATTGAATTTCTCGCTGAGCGGAAAACAATAAACAACCCAAGTGGGCGGTAAAACAGGGGGGGCGTTGCGGTGTTGGAGCTTGGGTTTCGTGCAAGAATTGATGGCTGTTAGCTGAGTGTGGGCTGTTAGCTGCTAGCTCTTTTGGCTCCTGGCAGGGCAGCTCTGGCTACTGTACAGTGTAGCATGGAGAGTATGCCGCGTTGCGCATACGCCACGTTGCCGCCATACGACAGACACTCTTTGACGCCTGACTATCAATTGAGGGCGTATCTACTTGTTGAGACAGTTTGTGAGGTGTTATTAGACACCATACTTAAAAATAGCACATGGTTCCGTTTGTCACTCCGTATGAACAGCTGGATCTCAGAAACTATGAAAGCTAGAGACATGAAATTTGGTATGGAAGTCCGTCTATTTGTAAGACAGTTTAAGATTATTTCAAATTGTTGCCACGCCCCCTAACGCCCCAGAAAGTTGTAATAAACATTTTTTCACTATATCATAACTTGAAAACTATTATAGCAATCGTAACCAAATTTACACATTATGTGAATGGCCCTACTTAAACTATTCTCAACAAGTTTCTTCAGAATCGGACAACTATAGCCTATAGCTCCCTTAGGTCAAAGCGGTTGAAAATAGCACACTTGTATGAAGACATGTACTGTTAGTTGAGCTATCGCAACCAAACTCACATATGATGTGTATGGAACCATTGTTACTATCCCCACCAAATTTCGTCTGGATCGGAAAACTATAGCTCATAGTTTCTATAGCACAAAACAGTCAAAAATTGAAGATTTCTATGAAAAAATTGGTAATTACTTAGTTTTTAGTTTTAAATATTAGGCAACTAGTTAATAAATTTTTTCCCCCTTAAATATTTTTAAAATTTACAGCGTATTTGCCAGTCGTGCATGCACTACCAATCATTTGCTTAAACGTGCTTCTAATTGAAGTCTTTCATTTTCGGTTTTCAATTAGTTTATTTTTAGTTTCCGAGCTGTAACAACAGAAAAGTAAGAGCATTTTCACAACGTTGATAAATTGTCTCCATTCTCTCGCTTTCCCCTGCTCCCCCTCTGGTGTTTTTCTTTCACCCCATAGCCAGCTCCTTACCGCTTTATCCCCTATCTCCATCTTGCGCTGTGTTACTCTGGTGCCTTGGCATCGAGTTTGGCCCAAAACGGAAGGAAACACTTTCATTATCACTTTGGCACAGTAAATTTATTACGACAGTCCTGGTAGACGGCCCCTGGTAGTTGGTAGGGGCTGACGGGAGGTGAGTGGGTGGGAGCTACAGTGCTGCGTATCAGCTTCTTGCTTCCATTAGCGTCATGTGTTGGCCTTGTTGAGCTGCATCTCTTAGCCATATTAACAGCTGCCAAATACACGCTCGTTTCAGCTCAAACTAACGTGCGTTAAAAGCCCTAAATCTTAACGGAATTGTTAACTGAGTGCTTTTAAATTAAAGTTTAAATAAATTGATGAATTTGAAGTCTTTTTATAAGCCACTTTACTCCCTTTGTTAGCCAGCTTTCTTAGCCCAAAAACAATTGGCGCAAATTAGCCAAGCTGTTTTATAGCCAACATCATCATTATGGCCATTACTGGCTAAAGTTTTGTTGTGTAGTTATGGCCCCCTCGTCACCTCAATCACTTGGCCAGCGCCAAATGTCCCGAGTGCGCTTTAATTGAGGTCTAAGCTGTAATTAAGTTTACCTGTCCAGCTGTCCACTTGACCTGTCGCTCAAATTCTATTTTTACAGATTAATGAAGTTCTTTTTTTGGGAGTTTGGGCCAGGTTAACACAGGAGGCGCCTACCAAATTGCCTCGAATAATTCATGTGATGTCCTTTGGTGTCTACGAAAATGGGCAGATTGCAACAGGCCACAGTCGGCTTAAAAGCCAATATATCACTCTCGAACAACAAAGCACAGCTACCTACAAGTGTGAGTGTGAGTGTGTGTGTTTGAGTGTGTGTGTGTGTGAGTGTGTTGTGTCTACAACACATGCATCATACACAAGTCAGCACGGCGTGCTAATTATGATCGTGATGGCAAAGCAAGCACAACAAGTCGCTGTATGTGTGTGTGTGTGTGTGTGCTTGTGGTCTGCCTGTGTGTGTGTGTATGTGTGTGTGTGCATAACACACATTTATACATAATTTGATTGCTAATTCCGCAAAATTAATCACATTAATTGAGCCAAGTTAAAGACATTTTACAAAATCCACAAAATCTAATCAAGATTTAACTAAAATTAGCTTAGTATATGTACTAAAAATGTGGCTATATATTTGCTAACTGCCGCTGGGCTACAACTTGAAAGTGCTTGCATTAATTGCAATATTTTAATTATTTAAGTAATTAATTTCCATACCATATTAAAATGGAAATTTAAAGCAAGTTTTTAAATAAATAAAAATAATTAAATTAACTATTTGTGGCGTGTGGTATATATTATAAATTATGCTATAATTTTAGCTTTATTATAATTAAATTTAAATAAATTTGCTGTGAGGAATTTTCCGCCAAATATTTGTAAGTTTTCCAGCTAAACTACAAGGAAAATCAACGCGCATAAAACTGCATTTGACGCTGTCTGTGCTCTGCTTGCTCCTCTTGCTGTCGATTTGACTGCAAGTCTGTTTTTTATTTGCGATATTCAATAAAAAACTCAAGTCGATGCCATAAATTTGAGTCATAGTCAAATGCTTTCCGATTGCGCCGGTTGTGGTCTCGCACCTTGCCAACTCTAACCGAAAAACACCTGTCTCCAACGTCACTCCCTCTCTCGCTCTTTCCCTCTCTCCCTCTCTCTCTCTTTCACTCTTTCACTCTTTCTGCCGCTGTTTGGCTGGCTGAGACCAGACACATTTGTCACAATCCATTTGGTTCTTGCACAAACAGAAATTGTTGCCAAGTCATGTCATTGCCTGCCCTTATCTACATATATATATAAACTGGAACTAAATCGAGTAGTACAGCAAGTTTAACTTACATAAGGTTTATGTAACATATTAATTATTTATTTTCTACTTAGGAACTTAACGCATTTATTTCTTTTTACATATTTTATTCCTTACACACTTAGTTAACCTTCTGCCTGTTGTGCTCTACAGGGTCTATCCACCCTGGCATAATTAACCCTTCAGGCAGCTCTTGATTATTTGAAGTGTACTATTTAGAGTGTATGTCACTAAGATCAGACCTTGTATTGCTTCGTGTATTTCACTCATTTTTGCGTCTGATAATGCGCATTGGTTTAAACCCCTATTCCTCTTTAGTCCATCTGCAAATAGGCACTTCTTGACCAAGTCGCAGCCACCGTTATTGCGTGTTATTAGCGCCTTTTTGCAGCCACAGCCCTGCTCACACTGATTAAGACAGTCCGCGCCCAATTCAAGACAATTCTCATCGCAATAGTGGTAACAGCTGGTAAAGGTTTTACCCAAACAGGGCACCGCTTCATTCTCCAGGCTCCAGTTAAGGCCAACGGCCATAAGCAACAATAATCCAACAATGCAACGCATGGCAGTAACAGCTAAGAACTTTGTGTCAATTCAGTTAAAATCTGTCTTTTTATACCATTCGACTATATCAAATTCTATAATTACAATTTGCAAGCATTTTTAGCAAATTAAGGGCTTTTAATCGATAATGTGCATAACGAAAAGTTGAAGGACTACAAAAATATACATATATCTATGGACACTCTTTAACTATTTGAACTCAGTTAAAGCCAAAATACTTGTGTATAGAATAAGTTGCGGTTAAAACGCTACTTGAGTGTGTAACAAATACAAATACACACACATACACACAGACAATGACAGCGTAAGCCACAGGCGTTTAAATGCTAAATTGCTAACAAATTGAGTAGCATAATTTGCCTGCGCTCAAAAGTATGCTACGCTTTTCGTACACAGCTGAGTGGGAGGAGCAAAGAGCGCGCATGTGTGTGTGAGTGTGTGAGTGCTACAAATCTAATTGGATTTGTGCACGTTCAATGAACAGAACAATAAAAGTATTTCTTCATATTATTATTGCACTTGCAAAAATGTCGAAAATCTTTTTGCCTTCATCTTCCTCTCCCTCTACCCCTTCTTCACCCTTGCGTAGGCTGTTGCAGCTGATCAAGAAGCCTCCTTCTACTAGCTACAAATATTTCCCATCTGACAAACTTAACACAATCCTGTGCACTTTTTATATGCGTGGAGCTTTTAATGTTGCTCTTTTAGATTTATTTGGAATTCTACAAATTAAATTTCTCATTCACTTAGTTAACCTTCTGGGACTAATGCAGCTCACACCCTGCCCGGCATGATTGGTATTACAAGAGGCAGCTTTGCATTATTCTAAGTGCATTATTTAGAACGTATGGCACTATGATCAGACCTTGCATTGCCGCTTGTATGTCCAATTTTGTTTTAGCTGATAATGTGCATATGCTGTAAGTGCCCATGCCCTTCCTCTTTGGTCTATCCATAAATAGGCACTTGTTCACCATCTCGCAGCTACCGTTATTGCGTGCTTCAATTGCCTTTCTGCAGCCACAGCCGTGCTCACACTGATTTAGACAGCCCATGCTCAATTCAAGACAATTTTTAGTGCAATAGTGATGACAGCCCGTATAGGTTTTACCCGAACAGGGCACCAGTTTGTGCTCCAGGCTCCAGTTTAGGCCAACGGCCACTAGCAACAATAATCCAACAAAGCACCGCATGGCAGTAACAGCTAAGAACTTTGTGTCAGTTCAGTTAAAATCTGTCTTTTTATACCATTCGACTATATCGAATGTTGTAATTACAATTTGCAACCATTTTTAGGGAATTAAGGTGTGTTAATCGAAAGTTGGAGCTGTCACCGTATCGGCTAGTGTGTCTATCAATCTGCTCTTCCACTGTGTGCAGTTTCAGATCCCGATAAAATCATTATGTTTCTCATTTGGATTTATTTTAAATTTGAAATATTGAATTTCCCACAAATTTATGAAACCTCAACACTCAACCCTTTGCCTTTGCCTTTGCCTTTGCCTTTGCCTTTGCCGCATTATACCATACCACTGGAATAGGCAATGGCACTGGCCTTGGGCCCCAATCAGTAATCCATCTGAGGAACTTAGACTGCTTGTCAGTTTTTTTGTCACTACGATCAGAGCATTTTTTGCCTCTTTTATGTCCTCCACTACTGCGACTGCTTCTGCGATTCCTGCTGCTCCTGCGCAATGGCCTTAGATCATCTTCCTCGTTGGTTCCGTCAGCAAAATCACAATTCTTGACCAAGTCGCAGCCACCGCTCTTGCGTGTTATTAGCGCCTTCTTGCAGCCACAGCCCTGCTCACACTGATTAAGACAGTCCGCGCCCAATTCAAGGCAATTCTCATCGCAATAGTGACGACAGCTCGTAAAGGTTTCTCCTGAACAGGGCACCGCTTCATCCTCCAGGCTCCAGCTTAGGCCAATGGCCATTAGCAACAGTAATCCAACAATGCAACGCATGGCAGTAACAGCAAGAAACTTTGTGTCAATTCAGTTAAAATCTGTCTTTTTATACCATTCGACCATATCAAATTCCATAATTACAATTTGCAAGCATTTTTAGCGAATTAAGAGCTTTTAATCGATAATGTGCATAACAATATTTATATATTTACTCCTGATCGTTGGCAGGGAGCAACTAAAGCTGTTTATTACTCTATGTTTACGCCCAAAGAATCCCATTTGAGATTTATTACTACATTTAAACAAAGTCTTAGTAGGCAAAACTTTGAGTTGCGAATGGAATGTAATTGTTCAAATCAATATAAGTGCATTGCAGTTAAAACGCTACTTGAGTGTGTAATAGACAAATACAAACACACAAACACACACACAGACAATGACAGCGTAAGCCACAGGCGTTTAAATGCTAAATTGCTAACAAATTGAGTAGCATAATTTGTCTGCGCTCAAAAGTATGCTACGCTATTCGTACACAGCTGAGAGGGAGGAGCAAAGTGCGCGCATGTGTGTGTGTGTGTGTGTGTGCTACAAATCTAATTGGATTTGTGCACGTTCAATGAACAGAACAATGAAAGTATTTCTTCATATTATTATTGCACTTGCAGAAATGTCGAAAATCTTTTTGCTTCTTCCTTCACTTACTCTTCCCCTGCTTCCCCCTTTTCTCCTGCTTGTTATGACACATTTTATTGCTTTTGCTACACTTCATTGACGCTTTGTTGCATTTAGCAGCGCTTGCCCATGCCTGCAACACGTGCAACATTGTGCGGCACGACGCGCCTTAGCAATTAGGTGCAAAAACACGTAGCAATAAGTTGTTGCTGCTCTGCACACACTCCAGGCACTCCCCCCCCCACTCCATCCAGAGTCAGCTGCTGTCTGCTTGGCTGCCTTATCAGCAGCTGCTGCTACACTGAGCAAAATAATGCTCTTATTACTGTGTATTACTGTGGCTAGGCTGTTGGCCTTCTTCTGCCTGTTACACACATTTCGCTACTCACAAACTTATCACACCCCTTTACACTTTTTAAGTACGTGGACATCATTGAGTTGCTCGTTCAAATTTATTTGGAATTTTACAAGTTTTATTTCTTCTTCTGCGCGTTGTGCTGTACAGGGTCTAATGCAGCTCATGTGACTCCCTTAGCCGTAGCCAGGCCATGGCACTGGCACTGGCACTGGCACAGGATAAACAGGCGGTGGCCGTGGATAAATAGGCGGTAGCGGTGGCCTAGGGAACCAACCTTCAACCCATCTCAAGAATTTAGACTGCTTGTCAGTTCTTTTGTTATTTGTTCTGCGAAATGGCTTGAGATCCTCTTCCTCGCTGGTTCCGTCGCCAAATACACATTTCTTGACCAAGTCACAGCCACCATTGTTGCGTATTATTAAAGCCCTCCCACAGCCACAGCCATTCTCACACTGATTAAGACAGTCCGCGCCCGATTCAAGACAATTCTCATCGCAATAGTGGTAACAGCTCGCATAGATTTTACCCGAACAGTGCACTACCTCGTTGGCCAGGCTCCAGTTTAGGCCAACAGCCACTAGCAACAGTAATCCAACAATGCACCGCATGAGAGTAACAGCAAGAAACTTTGTTTGAATTCTGGTAAAATGTGTCTTTTTATACCATTCGACTATATCGAATGCTGTAATTACAATTTGCAAGCATTTTTAGCCAATTTAAGTGTTAACTTTTATGATTTAAATACTTTCACTTAAATATTGAGCTATTTTTATTAAAACTGTTAAGAAAATAGTGAGAAGTTCTGATTGTTAGCTTAAATATTTTATGCGTTACTTTTCCTTTGGTAGGTTGTGTTTTTTTTTCAGTGTAGCAGCGGCCCAAAGGCAACTTTAATGAGACGAAAAGCGTGCGCCAATCGCTGCAATTAAAATTAATTACAGTATTTGTCAGCTTTTGTGGCTAACAGGCCACCAAATGCGGCATTCATTCACAAGTCACTGCTGTGGTTGTGGCTGTGGTTGGGGCTGCTGCTGCTGGCGGGGGCATGCAACAAACGGGGGCGTAGTCAAAGACGCGTTGCATTGATTGCAATCGCGATCGTTAATTAAATGTCGAAAGGAATTTTCTTGCTGTTTTTTGTTGTTGTTGTTGTTGCTGTTCGCTGTTGCTGCGTAAAGATCAGGCAGCTGGGATAAGGCCAAGTTAATGTTGTTGCAGTCGCTGTAGTTGCTGCTATTTATAGTTGCTGCAATGCGGCACGCAACGCAACACGATTCAGCACTGTAACTTGCAACAACAACAACTACAACAACAAGTACAACAACCGCTTTGGCTTTATTATCGCCCTTGATCTTGGCTAAATCGAAATCGCCAGCATTGCGTGAAGTGTTGCAAATGAGTTTTTGTCCGAGGCGTGCATTGAATTTTCAATTGGCCAGCAAATTGGTAGCACCAATCGAGTGTTGCCACAGGGCCACAGGTGGCAGCGATAAGCCATGAAATATTGTTATCGATAACTTCTACTATGACTACTGACTATAGGAACTCAGTTAGTTTAGTTTGAATTAAAAAAACTGTCAAGACGATAAGTAATCGTGCATGTAATCGATAATTTATTATTAACTCATTGCTATTTTACCTATTTTGATTAATCGATTTATTATTAAATATGTAATCGTTATCGATAACTGCCAGAAACCATAAACTTAAAGAATTCACTTGTGTTATATCTCTATTAAGTATAATTTGATATTTTATAATAAATCGATTAATTATCGATAGTGTAATCGTTGTTAATCGGTAACTAAATCACGCAAAACCGACAGCTGCAGGCTGTTTTTGATTAAGCATAATGAAATTTGATAGTTATCGCTATGTATTTTGCAATTAATCAAAATTAATCGAAAAAATTCGTTTCGTTTCGTTTCGTTTCGTTTCTAATAGTAACAGCTTCAGTTTTCGAACGATAAGAGACAATTAATCGATAAAATACACAAACTTTACTTACTAAATAATAGCTTGCATGTCTTTTAGTCATTAATCGATAACTTATCGATACACCGTTTCGCTACAGCGCGTCTAAAATGTTGTGTGTTTGATAACTGCCTTTGAAATTGAGCAAATCAAAACCTGTTTACCAATCGATAGCATAAATATCGAATATGTTTATCGCCTTTGAGCTTAAATCACAAGTGACTTTTAACAAAAGCCACTACCAACCCAAAAAGCACTTGTGATTTAAACTTTGGAGCACTCTCCTGCAAGTTTCATGCACAGAACTTAGAAGTTGACCTAAATTTGAGTTGAGAGCAAAGAGTTGTTTGTTTCCACAGTGTCAGCGACTTAATGAAGCTCGTCGAAACTTTTGTCAAGCCAAAAGAAGCAAAATAAAAAAGATTTCTCCAGTCAACTGGGAGCATCTTCATTATGCTTTATACTAATACATTCATTCTCATATCGCAGCCCCTTCCACTTCCCGGAAAAGTCGCAATTGAGCACTGGCAAACAATAGGAAACTTGCGTGCGGTACTTGAATCCGCACTGTGCTCTGCTCCCGACCAAAACAAGCAAAAATACAAGTTTATCGATAGATGGCAACAAACTGTGCAAAGAGACAAAAACTCAAAAACTCAAAAACTTTGAACTTGTTTTGAGTCAACTTTGTTTTTGTTTTTTAGACCGTACAGTTTATGCACAATTTAAGGAGGTGTTTGAGGTGGGTTGCAAAACTAAGCAGCTTAACGAAACTACTATATAAAATATTTAATAAATTTTTATTTTTCCGAGATCTGCATCAGTAGTCTAGTCTTTGAGCTTAAGTCCTGCTGTCTCAGTGAGTTTAAGAAATACATTGATGAGGGCTCTTAGGTTTCTAAACAAAATTTTAAATGAAAAAAAATCTATAACAATTATAGTAATATAGAAGTTATAGGGATTTCTTGAGATCCACTTGAGATAGCTTAATCAAATTTTCACATTACGTATAAAATAGTATAACGTATCATTGTAGTAAACTATGTTATAGACATGTCGTAGAAAAAATCGGCTTAAAAACATTATTAAGAATAGAGCTTATTATTTATGTATCAAATTTAAATCGGCTAAGAGTCTAGGTTAAGTAGGAAAAACTACCTAAGACATCTTATGAAGTATGTCTTAACAGGGTCTAAGCCAGTCTGTTTACTAAACTTTTCTTGGCTGTTAAACTTTGCAGTGCCAAAAAAGAAAGAAACAAAATATAGAAGAAAAGTTGATTGCACTTCGAGCTGGACTCGTTCTGTAGCTGCTCTTCTTCTGCTGCCTCTTCTTCTTCTGCTGCTGCTACTACTGTTCTCCTTTCTTCAATGGAAATGCAAACAAATGAAAAGTGCAACTGGCTGGGAGGTGGGTAAGAGGAAAAGTGTCGGAAATTGGAGCAATCGAAATGCAGTTTTGATGGCGTCGAAATTGTCAATTTTGTGGCCGGTCAGAAAGCAAATTGCCAAGTGCCAAAATCGATTTGAGAATTATGTGGAAAACTAGTCACAGGAAAATTAGGAAAACCCCCCGGTAGCACTCAAAAATGATGAGCCATTAAGGCAGCTAGCAGATGTGACTTAACATTGTAAACTGTAGCATAAAAAATGCTTTTATTTGCTATAAATGTTAATATTAATTTATTTTTTATTTAAATTTCTTTATTTTTTAGTTGCTTTTTCTGAGTTTTTCATTCAACCGTTTGAAATTGGAAACTAGTTCAATGACTGGCCTTCATATATTTTTTTTATTATTTTTGTTTTTAATAAAAGCAAATAAAAACAGTTGCGCAAATGTTTTATATTCAAATTTGTAACTGCTGCCAGTCATTAAATGTTATAAATATAAATTGTATTTGTTTTCATTTGTGGTTTTCTGACCCAAATACACAGCACAGCTGTTCTTTTTTGGGTCTGGAATATTCATGTATTGTGTTATTGCTGTATTATGCTAATATTTATTCTTTCAAATTTTGCGCGCAAATATTTCTTCTCTTATCATTCAACGTCCGTTTCGAACCGCAACACCACACAACAACAACAACAACAACAACAAATGCAAATGAGCCACGTGCATTACAAGCGTCAAGTGCTACAGTCCCAACATGTTCGTTGCGTCGTAAATGCCGGCTACGAACATGTTGCATCAGAGATGCGTAAGCACTAGCAACACGGTGTGAGCCGCTTAGCAACATTTGCCAACAGGTTGGCTTTTAACTTTATCACACATGAATTTCCGGAACAATTTACCTTTCCTGACATACAGTGTTATCTGGAAAACACTAATACTTAATTGTACTTAAGAGCTGAACATTTTTACAATCGAAAACAGGTCAAAATTAAATTTATTGACTATGATAAGCCGTAGATTTATGCGTTCCTATGAGTCATAGTGAATTGGACACAAAATAATGACCGGCTTTCAATTTTTAGATACCACTGTAATGCAACTTTGTTTGCCATTTCCCCGAGATAACGCTAAGTATGCACTCTACTAATATAACTGATAAAACGTGAAATATTACATACAATACTGACTCTGTACACTTATATATGCATATAGCGATAAATTCGAAATATAGGGGTGCCTTTATTTAGACTTGATCTTGTGAAAAAAATTGTTAAAGCACCCGCACAGTTTTGCTTTTTATTGCTAGTATCAGGGTGCCACAGCGAACATGTTGGCTGTTGTGGTTGCGTTTGCTTTCGCGTTGCCAACTAACCAAAGGTTTGCCGGTTAACGTTGCGGCGGCGACTGCGAGTGCGACTGCGAGCCGTTTCGGTTCAGACAAGTTCAAAGAAGCAATTCAGTCATTTCTGCAGTTAGTTGATTTTTAGACGTTGAAGCAGTTGGAACGTGGAGCGCGTGCTGAACGTAACGTTGCATTTCTTATTTCTCCACTTTGCGCACACGACAAACTCTCACACACAGGTGCAGTGTTTGTTTAGTCAGTGCCCGTATATGTGTGCTCGCGTGCGTGTGCGTGCTCGTTGTACGTGTGTTGTGTGCGTGTGTGAGGGCGCGTGAAAATTCAACAACAACAAGAAGTAGGAGAAGTAGAAGCAGAAGAAGAAGTAAAGAAGCAGCGACATCAGCAGCAATATCAAAAGTTGAAACAGCGTTAAACACAGTTAGCTGTGTGTTTTGCTTCGTCTTCTTCTCGTCGTTTGGCAACAAATGTGTGAAACGTAAATGCAAATTATAAAATAATAAGCATAAATTACAAATTATTAGCGTGAATATTTTCTGTTGAGCCAAACAAATAAAAGCGTGCAATCACAAATTCAACGCCTGCTCTTTATAACAACAACAGCAACAACAACAACACAGGCCGCGAGTGTATTTACAGTGAGTGTGCCGCGAGTGCCTGACGTGTCCGTTCAAGTCCGACCATAATCCTCAGTCTACGTTTTGACAGCAAAATCAAAGCAAAGTAAGCGAACTTGCTGTAACGGTTACAGCAGCAAGTGGGAAAGAGAGAGAGAGGGGTAAGTCTCACCATCTGAACGTCAAGTGTCTCTGCCACGCGACCAGGAGCAAGACAACAATAACAACAAACATGTTTGACAGACAGACAGACAACGAAACGGTTCTCATAGAACCTGGGCTACGGCTATAGTTGAGGCAGCGGCACCTGCTGCTCTCTGTTCACGTTGTTGTTGTTATCGCAGTTTGTCCGTCTCTCTGTCTGTGCGTCTGTGTTTGTTGTTGTTGCTGCTCCTGGCGCTCCACAACAAAACATTTCTTTGGCGTAGCTCCGTTAACTCGAGCTGACATTTACAACGCTGCAAACGACGCGTTGTCTCTGCCGCAGTCTCTGCCCCTTTCGACGCCCACAAAACTACACAGTACATGCTTGGGCCTTTGCGTGCTTATATTCTTCTTCTTTCGCTCTTTGTTGTTCTTCGCCTTTGCTTTGTGTGCCCTTTGCAAGCGGGTAGCATAATTGCGTTATGTAATGTGGAAACTCATAAAAATTGAATATTTATATAAACTTGATCAGCTAGAAAGGTCGGCATAACGGAGTTATCTTTTCATGTCTCCCATTTTGTTTTTAAATTAACCTTTAATAAGAGTAACATTAATTACATATGTATGTTAATTTAAATTATAGGGTATAAACTGTGCTACTATTCTTGTTGTTCTCTTTATTTATTTGTAGTTTTTATTTTTCCGACTTTGGCCAATTCTTCTTCTTGCGGGTTTCGGCGTGCATTGACTTTGTCAGCGCACATTTGTTTTTGCATGTTTGTTTTTAGCCTTTCTTCTTGGCGCTCGCTCGGTTTTTGTTTGCTTTATTTCTATTTTCTGTTTTATTCTTTTGTGTTTGTCTGCAAATTACTTTTATTGGCCACTTCCTTGGCTTTGTTTTTGCGCCGGCAACGAAAAATCAATAAATTTTTATTTGATTTTCATGCCTTGTCGCAGCTGTGACTTTGTTTTTCCGCTAAAAAAGCTCCTCAGTTGCTTAAACCTTTTGTTTGTACTTTTTTGCCTTTGCCATGGCAGCTATCCACCCCCAACCCACCAAACACAAGCCCAATGCAACCCTGTGTCTTTTGTTTGTGTGTTTGATTTTGTTTGGACCGACTGAACTCCTCACTGTATTGGCCTAGAATCGTGCCAAAATTTATTAATTATCATGGGGCAATTCACGAGAGCGCCAAGCTTAGATACCGTTAGTTGACACACTTTCGCAAGGGAAATATTTAATATCCAGTTCCAGTTTCAGTCGGATTGATTGGTTAGATTGTGGATATGTGGCACATTTGGTCAATTTATAATCCGTTAATTAGACTTAGACTTGTGTTTCTTTAATCTGCATAATTAAAATAGAGTGGGGAAAAAACTGGAATACCCAGGCAGGTAGGTTGGTGTACACTTGGCTACAGTTTGATCAAAAACCGCTAAAAACATTCTCTTTTAAAGTGTCAACGTTCAAAACCTTGATAAGTTATTAAGTTTATTTTTTATAGAAACGTGTGAGCTGATATAAATTAATAAGTTGTATAAGTTTTGCTTAAAACTTTCGAAACTATATAGTGTTCAAGTTGTAGCGGAAAAACTTCAGCTGTTTAGCGGCAGAAAAAGTATATAAAGTATAAAATTTAGTGTTGAATTCTTAGCCTTTAAGCCTCTACTCTCTTTGGGTCTCTTACAATTATTTATAATCGACTGCACTTGAAATTTATGTAAATGTAATTGAATTTATTCCCCCCTAAAATTCCTCGAACATCCGCTGGAATTCCCCCATGGCTTCTAGTCTTCTTTTATTTATTTATTTTTTTGTCTGTACCCTACTCGTTTGACAAGCTATGTGAGCTGACACCTGCTAAAAAAAACCTGTCTCGGCCAATTCATATTCGCAATGAGCCAAAACAAGTAAAAGTGCCGCCAAACTACGCCCAAGTTTCTTTATCTGTGTAGTGAAGCTTTTTCATTCATTTTTTATTATTTTAAATTTTATTTGTTTAATAAAACTCAGCATTCGTTTAATTTCCATGTCCATTTGAAAACGGGTTTCTTTCTCGGGGGTTTCGGGACTTTTGGGTCTCTGGGTTTTGACCTGACTACCGACTTTTTTCCCAACATTTTTTTTTTGGTCTGCATCATTAAGAAGCAGCAATGGCAATTATATTTAATTATTTATGTCGGCCTGGCCGTGGACCAAAAAGGCCGGCTGTGACAAAAAGAGGGACAGGAAGGGGCGTGGAGGGGCAGAGAAGGGCAGTGAGAAAGAGAAGGGCAGGGCGAAGGGGAAACGAGTAAAAGTTAAAGCTGTTGCCATTTATGTTAATTTCCATAAATTAATCACAAACATATTACATCATGACTTGTCCACTTTGCTTGATTTATGTTCTTTTTTGGCCTTACGTTGATCTCGCAATGTGACCAGGTGCGACTGTAGAAATGGATCACAACTGAAACTACCTCTAATCTTAATGCAATTAATTCACACGTCGTCACGTTCCCATAGAATAAAAAATTCAATATGAAATCAAATTTTGAGCTGTCGTAGGTCAGTCCACGTTTCTTCAGATATTGTAATCCGATCAAAGAATTTACACTTAGTGTATGTATCTCAAGGGTAGTTATTTTATATGTCAACTCTTTGGTAGATATCACTGTTCTCCTCTTTGTCATGGTCTGTTGACTTGGTGTAATCTAATGTGGTGCCAAAACATTGAGCACGTTTCAGTGTATAACTGTTTGTGTTGGTACCACTGTGCTGGATAACTGAAGCACACGGAATGACAGCTGAAAACGGAAACTGCAAATGGCCAAATGCCATTTGGATAACGGGCAGGGCTAACAAAGAGTTAAGAGCGTCGAGAGGCTGTTAAGCGATGGGGAGGGGCGGCGTGAGGTGTGTAGCAGGCACGTAGTGTCCGATTGCAGTGCTCTCATCTTCTGCTGCTTCTTCTTGCTTCTTTATGCAAGACTTAACCTCAACCTGTGTCTAGTTGTGAAAGAACTGTGAGTAACTTAAGACACGGTCTCGCATTTCACAGTCATAAACTCAAGTTGGCATTCGACCAGGGGGAATTCATTCTTGTCTCCATTGTCTCCACTTGTGTGCCTTCTCTGTGCCTTCGATAAATTTATCGAGTATGCAAAGTGCTTGACTTTCTCGTAGCTAAAGAAGTGTTCTTAGCTAAACGTTTGTCAGTGAATTTAGGGCAGAAATAGATAAAACGGTTTCGATAGGTTTTGCTTTTAATAATAATTGATAGATTCGATAACCGAAGAACCAGAGGCTTAAGGGTTTTCCAAGTCCCTTAAAAGTCTCAAAATACCATCGATAACTAATCGATAAACTAAGTCCGATAAATATGTTATCGATAACTGGCATACCGAGCTTAGTAGTGTTCCAACTAATTTAAATGTCTCCAATTTGAATACGAATTCTTATTTTAATTACCGATAATTAATCGATTAGTCTTAAGTGCTATATTATTGATCATAACTGCTTTGCGAAAAACAAATGTTTAACTTTCCAAACCAAAGTTCTCTAAGTGCTACCAATTTCAGTCAAACTAGTGTCTCTAATTGTGGTATTATTTTTTTTGGCATTTCAGTATTTAAATGGCCCCAAATGATGGCAATTAATACTTAAAGACCAGACGCTTAGCCATAAATTGTTTTTCTGGCTGCATTTTAATTATAACTCTTAAGAGCTGAACAAATTTTTGTGTGTGGCACACAATTAAAAATTTTGTGTTCAAGAAACGAGCAAAGAAATGTAAGACAGAGAGGGAAAGAGGCAGAGTTGTGAGCATCAAATGAAGCTGAATTGCAATTCTAGGCAATCTAGCCAATGGGCCAAGATGTTGTTAGCCAACGGCTGTAGCTAATTGCCAAGGCATATCAGTTGATGCGATAGTCTCAAAGATGGGAGGGAAGCAGGGACGGATGGGTGGGGACAGCAGGATCTACAACTGCAATGACAAGACAAATGTTGCTACAACCTGCAGATACATGAAAATAACAACAACTCGACTGCAGCTGAAGCAGCAGCAACAAAAACACAACAACAACAATTGGTAGCAAGCAGCGCAAGGCGAAGAATTTATACACTTACAGTGGGTAACAGCATATTTTAAACAACTATAAGTTCTGAGAGCAACTGAGAGGAACAAACTGCAGTAAAGGGTATCAAATCTTCGGTGTGCTGCAGCTAATTTAGTAATTTTAATGTTTTGTTGTTGGTTGGCATAAAAATTCGTAGTCTAAACCAATTCGAAAGCAATTTTAGCTTAGAGCCTTTTGCAGCGGGTGGGCAGAGCGGACATTTGCATAACTAGAGGAGCCTGTGGCTAACACACACACACACACACACGTATGTAAAATGCATGTAAACGTTTAAGATACATGTGTCTGTATGTGTACTCGTCTGTATTTGGGCAAACTGCTGGCTTAGAAGTGGTCTGCCTGAAGACGAGTTCATTGAATTCTTCTGCTGCTTTATTCGCCAAAACTCGTAAATTTTCAACCAAATACACATAAAATTCAAACTGAAACTGGTTCCTGCAGAGCCTCAACAGCCAGAACAGGAACAACAACCGCATTAACAGCGATTTATACGAGACCACAAGCCATATAGTCTTTGGGTCTCCAATGCTGCTGCTTCTTCTACAACTTTTTTTTTTGTTTTTTACTTTTTTTTTGGGGCCTGCATCTGGTGGAATGCGGCAGTCATCATCATCTTCAGACTGACTTAAATTCAAACTGAAACCCAACTGAAATTGAAACTCATCTTTGCTTTTTTGGCTTTGTTGGTACTTACACAAAAATCCCAAAAAAAAATGATCAAGGAGAAAAAAGAGATACGTCAAGAGAGTGCATAATATCATCTGCTTTTTGGGTTTTCACTTTGGTTTGTTGACTGGATTCGTTGCGGCTACTTCGATTAAGTAGCTGTCAGCATTTGTATCTTGTATCTGCATTTGTCACAAGCAGGTTCAAGTCTCCGTCTCTCTGTGTGTATCTGTCTGCATCATGCTCTCTCTGCCGCTGCCTCTTTCTCTTAAGTGCAGTTTGGTGAAAGCGCAACGCATTTGGGATTATTGCTTTTGCCCATAAAACTTTGCCTCTCCGCATCTTTCACGACAAATTTCGTAGCCAATTCGACCCACTTCCACAGCCAGTTTACAGTTTACAGACAGAACCAGCTGGTTGCTGGCTGATGGCCTTATCAGATCGTATCAGTACCGGCTACACACACACACATCCATTCAACGGATGGCATTAAAGTAGCTCAAATATTTGGACAACTCCCAAAATACTAATTGGGCTTCATCGGCCACAGACATTGGTTGTGACTCTGAGCTCCTTCTAATCACTGTGGGCAACACAACAAATATGGAAATCCTCAAATACACACACACAGGCACACACATTAGCTACTCAGAGACAGACAACGAGACGAGACGTCAGCGCAGACAATGGCAAAAAAAAAAACGAAGGAAAAGAAAAAAATATTAAACAAAAGATACGTATCTGAATCTGTATGTGAAATGGACAAAGACAGCTCAATTGAAGCAAAAGGGATCATGGATGCTCACGCTTTACTTCTACGTCTACTTCTACTTCTTTTTCCAGTTTTTGTTCTTATTGTTGTTGGTTTTTTAAAGCGTTACCTGTCAGCCAGAAGATGGATACTTGGTAAGATGTTTGCTTCAGCTGCCCAAGACATCAATCAAATAATTTTTGTTTCTATGACTTGAGTTTTGGGAATTGAGACGGAAATGGAGTTGAGCTTTTGGTACGCTGAAACGTTAACTGTAATTACGCACGCAGATATACAGTCATAGATACAGCTACTGCTTTCAGATACATTTGTATCTCGTGACGCAGAAAAGTTGTTGTGTGCACGCCCAAAGCTGGTCAACGCAGTAAACCACATAATGACCTTGTAACTCAACTGTCAACTGTCAACACACACAGACACACACACACACAACAACAATGGCAAATCAATAGCTAGCCATAATTTATAGTACTCGTATCGATGGCCATAAATTGGTGCGCCTGGCACATGTCACGCAGCCCACAAGAATGTTGGCCCAAACGACAGCAAACAATCGAATAAAAAAGGAAAAAGAAAAGGGATCAATTGGCTTGAAGGATCTTAAAACGAATGGAGTAACAGAAAAGCGCAAAAATTTGATTCAATTAGATTGGAAAAATGGGCAAAAGTTATATATGGTCTGACCTCAGAGGTAGTTGGCTTACAGACATGAGTAATGGCTTTTGATACTAGCCATTTTAAGTGCTTAACTTCCAGAAGAAATCTTTTAAATTACCACAATTTCTGATCAGCTAAATGTACACGTATAATACCCTAATTTACACGCGAAAGATACTTTTTACTTGCCTCATAAACAGCTCATTCTTACTACCCTCCTTTGTCACTTTAATGAGCTTCTTTTGAGCTACGACTGAGTGTCTCTTTATCTTTATTAGCTCTTAGTTGTGGTCAATGTACATTCTATCTATTTGTATCTAATTTCACTATACTTTATAGATGTCGTCACATTATTTGATGGCCTACACTAAGACGAATCTTTCAGTGTTATCTAGTTTCACTTTATGCGATTTACGTGCAAGTCCCACGTATCCTCCTTTGTCACATTAATTTGCGCCTCTTAAATTTGCTGTTGCGTGTAGATTTTTTTCTTTTTCTGTTTCGCCTTTCAACTTGTTGTTGATAGGCACCAAGGGAAGTGTGTTGGGTGTGCGTGTGAGTGTATGTGTTTGTTGTACCTCTTGATGATGTGCCTTGGGTCAGTTTTGAGTGGCAGCATGGGCAGCATATTTATAAAAGAACAAAAAACGACGATGGGGAATAAAAAACGCTTATCGTGCTGAATATATTGTTGTAGTACTCTTGTATTGTTTGTACAGACAGTGAGAGGGTGTGGGGAGGTAGGGATACATAAAACTTGAGCAACCCCGCAAATATAAATACACAAATAGTTGGAGCTATATCTTTTGATGGATATCCACACACACACACACTAGGCAGCTAGTAGATGAGCAGCAACTTCCTCGTTTGCTGGTTTTCTTTTAGCACACAATGAGAAGAATCTTAACAAGTAATGAATTACGTGCCATGTCCAAAAAAAAAAAACATAAGAACTACAGAATTCACCAAAAACATATATATGCAACAAGAAGGAAGGAAACGAGTATGAGAGTACGACGAGAGTATTATCAAATGCCAGACAGAAAGTTTCTTTGGCTTTCATTGTATGCGAATTTGTTGTTATCAGCAACTGAAAGAAAGAGCAGAAAAATAAAGAATGAAATTCTAAAACAGACTAAAGTTTCAACAAAAGCTTCTTCTTCATTGTTGTTTGTTTCGTTCGCAAAAAAGCTTAACTTTGTGTCTGTATCTTTAAGATACATTTGCTATAGTATTTCTAATCGCTCTTTGGTACATGTTTTTTTCATTATTTTCTATTGGTTTTCCGCTAATGAAAAACTCAGACGTCTCTCTAATGACGCGAACTAACCTTCAGTCGCAAATCATTGTAAAAAAAAAGATACACAATAAAATACAACAAACAGACGGCTAAAAACAGCAAAGGCAGAAGATTTAATAAGGCAAATGTGGCTAGTAAGTAAACCTGTTGCAATGTTTCATTTTTTGTTGTTTTCTTGTTTTTTTGGCTCTATGCTCACTTGACTAGTTTTTATTTATTATTTGTAATGCGACTATAAATGTGGCCATAACTATGTAGCTATATCTATGGCTATATCTTGCCGTCTAGTCTGTTGTATTCTGTTTTTTTTGTTGGCATTAGCAATGAATGGTTATTAAACCGTAACCAACGAACAAATGTATCCAACTGTGCCACGGGAAATGCCAATGCAAATGTTCATAGTTGACTGCTGAGCAGCTGAGTGACATTTCAAGTTGCAAGTTTTTCTTAAAATGGGCAAAAAGATGGCACAAAGCGCATGACAAACGCTTTTAGAAACTCTAAAGAACTTCTGGAAAATTGACAGCAGCGAGTGCGTTTTTAATACCCTGTAATTAAGTGTAATCGTAGCGCATTAGTAAAGCTATTTTCTTTGATTGTTGGAAGATTTGTTTATGCTTAAAATATAAACAATAAGTGGAGTTTAATGAATAAAATAATCTTTGCATAATTATTAGTCATTAGATAAAATTGCATAAATAGTTAAACATGTAGATGTTGTCATTAAATAAATAAATAGGAAACACTTTTGATTTTAATTGGTCTTTAAAGTCTTGCAAATTTCGTCATTGTCATTAAGTAAAATTTTCTTAAAGTTTTTGATCATTTTTATTCGTTTTTAAACGATTTATGTTTGAATAAGCTTAAAATTTCTTCACATTTCAATAAATTTAATTATTTAAAAAGATTAATTGATATTTCTTTTATACTAAATAGTTTGTAAATCTCATCTACATAAAAACAAGTCTCACTATGACTAATTTTGTGGTTTATACACTACTTTTAATCCCGTTTTTATTTGCATTTTAAATATTATTTTATTTTCTAATGAAAACTATTTTTATAAATAAATTATATATGAAATGTACACAGTCAAATGTGACATAGTTAACAAGAGCGTAAAGCCAAGTTCGCAGCTGTTAGTTTTAAGTTATAACTAAAGTTCGCATTGACTTGCTAAATCCAATGTAAACGGCAAGTCTTCAACTTCATGACATATTCATTATACCCTCGATATATATCGTATGTGTGTATATATACTTTGAGAAATAAGAAAACATCAACGAGTGGCAGAGAGACGTGCTTGTGAAGCACTGAGCAGTACAGACGGAAAGACAGACAGACAGATAGATAGACTGGTAGAAAGACGAACGCGCTTTTGGCCTTCGGGCATTAAACTTTTGCCTCAACTCCGCGGGCGCTTTTTATACAATTGTGGCAAATGTTGCATCATCATTAACCAGCAACAAACACACACACACACAGGCACATGATGTATAGAGATACATTTTGTATCTATTGGTTGTTTGGAAACGCATCTGATGAGTTTGGCAGCGAATCTAATGCAATTGTAATCAAGTTTTAACCTTTTTGGCTTTGGCATTTTTTCAACGGCTCATTTACAAATGTTAATGAGTAAATGCCTTTGGATAACATCCCTTGCTGCACGTAGGTATTAGCTGTAAAAGCCATGCCCGTGTCAGGGTGCAGTGCCAGAGGCAATGAGTCAACTTAACAAAAATGTCAGCAACTAAAAGTAACTTCGTCTGCCAAAGTGTAGGCAGTTGTTGTTGTTGTTGTTAATGCTGTGGTTGTTGTGGTGGCTGTTGATGTCTTGCAATTTATCACATGTTGCTGCAACTCTGGCAACTGGCAACAGCAACAGCAGCAGCAGCAGCGGCATAAAAATTTGTAAAATGCATTCAGGTGCCGCCAAATATTTAAGGCATGCCACAAAAGTTTTGCGCGAGCATGTCGCTGATTTCGTTGCGAATGTCTTTACTTTCAGTAAGTCATTAAGTTGCAGTTACCTAACCAGTCAGCTGAGCTTACCGCCGCATAACAGACCAGTCCTACGGCCCTACAACAGTTGCAGCTGCAAAACTTCAGCGTAGGGAGATGTTAAATGGTAGATGGGAAGTTGCAAGTCGCTTGTTTTGCTGCTAGTTGCTGAAGTCAGTCGGTTGATTGAGTCGTAATTAGGCAACGTAATGAGTGGCAACGACAACCAAACAAAGCGCAAGATATGCAGAGATAAGTAGAGAGAGGGGTTGAGAGGGGGTGGAAGGTAGAGAGAGCGCTATCTTTAACATGTGTGCCAAGTTTTGATTAGGGGCCGCCTTTGGGTTAACTTGGCTAGTTGGCTGCCTATGTGGGTCGTCTTGCAAGTTAACACCCAGAAAATGTAACAGAAAGCGCGAAACACACAAAAAATAACTAAAAGAAATTTATAATAAGGCAAAACGACTAGTAAATACGCTGTAAAAACTACTTAACAATACAAAAGTGGAATTTCTGCAATATCAACCTCTGTAAGCCACTAGAAAAACATGTTTTCTTTAAGAGAAAAATAATTAGTTTGTTTTTCGTCGCACGACACAAGTTTGTTTATTAGAATACCTATTAAAAGAGTATCAAATAAATAAGAAAACGAGCTACCAAATCAGAACGCAACGTGCGCAGCCAATTGACATGGAAATGGGCGGCTGAAAAATTCTTGGCACGTTAAAAATTAACCAAAAAGCAGAGGGGGAAAAAGAAAAAAAAAACTCAACAACGGTAGCAATAATTGTGACTGGGCTCGGCCCAAAAGGTTGACCAAGAAACGACGTGAAGCGCGTCGCGAAGAGTTAAGAGAGTCGCAGGTGAACAACCGTCTGATGGCCTTTTAAAGATTTTTACAGCTATTTATTTACTCAAGCCCATAGTCCATGCTCGCTCTCCCCCTCTTCCCTTTGCTCTCTCTTTCGTTTGTTTGCTGCTGACACCTGCTTGGCTTGCCAAGCTGCCACCGACGAGTACTCAAATTATATTTGACCAATTTGTTTATAAACAAAAACAAAAACAAAAGCAAAGCGAAACCAAATTACAGAAAAATGTAAGCAAAAAAAAAAGAATGAGACAAATGGCTAAATTTGCGCATGAAAGGTTGGAAAAAAAAGGGTAAATGCTAGAAGCTGGTAAGACACCGGAAGTGGACAAAATGCTAATTATTTTAAGCACTTGATTTATTAAGATAATTACGGGGATTTTAACCAAACTTAGCAGCAATCTCGCACTTCATTTGTGTGCTATTCTGTACCTTTTTCGCAAAAAATACTTTAACTTTTTAGCCCGCTTTTAGCCTTACATAAGCAGTCTAAAGTTTTATTTGTGCAAACTTTTTTGTTGCCAAAAAATAAAGCAATCTTTATAGAGTTTTTGGCCATTTGTTGGCTTATGTAATGGCAGCGTGTTCATCAATGAATGATTGACTGAATAACTCGTGTGATTTTGTGAGTTTTTACAAATTTTTGCCATTGACATCATCGTGATGATGAGCAACAAATTACTTGATTATTAGCCATAACTTTCACTATCTAAACCTCAGGGCGCTAGGGACTACTCCGCTTTGATTTTGATTATTACCGGGTCTTGTATAATAATTTTTCAAAAGAAATCTCAGTTGAATTGTAGCATTTTTTTTTTTGGGTTTTTATAGCAATGTTGATATCATCAATGAATAAAAACAATATATGTATGTATATACATATACGAGAAGTTTGTTGTTTTTAGCATTGACGATTACAACGCTCCACATATTAAATTGTATTTATTTTTCTCATTGTTTTCCTTATTCGTTTGTGTTATTTTTCTCTCCCTCTATTTTGTTATCAGCAACGGAAACTCACATATACTTGTAGATATAAAAGCGCGATAGTGTGTGTATGTTGTACATATGTACAAATTTGTAGTACATGTGATGTACAACTGTAGAAATTATATTCTTTTGAACTTTTTTTGAATGGCCTTTTGGCTTTGAAGTTTCACACAAAATGCCATGAATAATGGCAAAAAAAGTGCCAGTTTATTGCACTCCACACGTGCTCAACTAAAAGATACTCAGTGTATAAATAAATTTTGGTATATTTACTTAACACTTGCAGCAAAAGTGAAGCATACTCTGTTTACACAGGTGCCCAAGTGCAGGGCAATATCAGGAAAAATAACTGTCGTGTCATATCAGCAAAAGGGACTCAAAGTTTATGGAACTTTTAGAGCAAATATTTGTTAATAAAATATACATACTCTTTTACTAAATAAACAATAATAAGCTGTACAAGTTGAATATATATAAAAAAAAGCAGGAAAACCGCGCTGACAACGAAATGTATTTAATAAATAAATAAATATGTTGTGATATTTTTAGTTGTGGATATTGAACTGCAATTTTGTGCATATACATACATGTATGTGGTTTCCAAACAGACATAAACACATATTTTCATAAATATTAAACATATGAATTAACAATGATGTTGATAAGCTGACTTGTGGTTATTTAGTTGTTATGCTGCCAAACATTTATTTGCTTCAATTGAATAATTTATATTCTTTATTTAGCCGACTTTATCTGTTTGGCTTTTCGGGGAATTAAACAAATTTCTGTTGAAAAAAATTTGATAGCATAATCTAATAATTAAATTCAGTTAACTTTAAACTATTGCTCAGCTTATTTTTAGCCATATAAATTTAAGTGCTTAACTGTCAATAGTTTTTTGAGTGCATTCAAGAACAAAATAAAATGACGCTCGAGCACACAATGCATATCCAAAGAGATTATTGTTTTATTGATTTTCTATGGTCATTTTAATTCATTTGAATAAACTTGAATGCAATCAGAGTCAGCTCCACATGCAGTCAGGCAGACAGCAGAAAACTGGAAAAGTATCTAACACAAAGTTGTTGTTGCATTCTTGAGATACAAGTTTCAAACTGACTGAGTTTGAGTGGGTAGCGTATTCTGATTTCTCTGACTGCTCCAAGTGCTTCAGACGACAGTCTAAAAAGTTTTTGTTTGTCTTTTTTCTACGTTTGGGGCAGGGGATTCAAACAATGACAGTTAATTAGTATATTCATGTTGTAAGAAATGAAATTAGCAAGCATGTTGCACGTATCGCTTTATATGCAATTAGCTGCAGTCAGTTGAGTTGTGTGTGATAAAGCCACAAACTCGCATTATTCATAATAAAGTTGTTGCCTTTGCACAACAAAAGGACGTGGCCACAATTCAGCGCTCGTTTATCATAATGTTTGCAAAAGGGGGGGCAGGAAAGAGAGAGGAAAATCGACGAAGGTTCAACCCATCGTTGGGGTCTGTATAATTACTAGTTTTATGCTGCTCTTTTTTTTTAGAGGTCGAGAGACTGGTCTTGCTGTTGTGCTGGTCCGCTGGAGAGACAAGTTAACCACTGCAGTCCTGCAATTGATTTGAGTTATTGATTGTAACGTCTTTTGGGATATAACTGAGCGTACGTCCTCCTATCCCCTTCCTTCACGACTTTTGATTAATTTTGTGTCGAGTCAGGCTTTTGTATGATTTGAGAAATTAGTACAAAACTCTGAACTGAAAACTGCAAAACTGGAAACAGCAAAAATGATCATAAATCAAACAGTTTGCTGATTGCATTCGAAGTGCGCACAAATTGCATGATTTGCAATTTCTGTTGCATTCCCCGGATGCTGACACGACTACAACGTTGTCTTTGAGACCCTATTCTGTTCCCGCTCTCCATTGTCCAGTTCCCCCCTGCCCTGTTAAGTCTTAAGTCCCAAGACCTCACGTTGTACTTGCGCACATAATTCGCATTTTTGCTGCAAGTTACAGCAACTTGCAAGCAACTTAAATAAAATTATTGCCTGGCATTTTTATTTGTTTTTTATTGTTGCCATTTTCCGGCCATTGTCCTGACTTTAACATACGTTGCTTTTCTGGTTTATTCAGCTGTTTCTTTCATTGTGCTGTAATTAAATTTTTTGGGCCACAAAAGCAGCGACATTCCGTAAAATCGATTCCTTAAGAATCCAACAAAGTCTCTGATTCTCCATTTTAACTTGGAGTGTTGCCTTAATGCAAGACAAATTGCCGCAGTTACTTTTTTGGCCATAAAATGCACAACAGGCTGGCCTATACAGTGGCTAAAATTAACTGTGTTAAGTGACAATTAATTTAGTGAAATAAAGTTATAAAATATATGCAAGTTTGTAGCTTTTAAAGTTTATTGTGGTGAGTAAAAGTTGAATATTTTTTCAATAAATAAAAAAAAAAATACTTTCTGCTGCTAGAATTGATTTAATTTAGTTACTGTTCGTCTGTCTTGCTACGCAAAAATCAATCACTTCCACTCTTTCTGTAATTTTTGACTGACTTTCACTCAGATTAGTGTCTTTTTTGTCCACTGTCAGTGCTTTGCGACTAAAATGGCAACGTGCCTTATCTAGACAGTCGTAAAATGCTAGTCTAAAGGGCATTTCATGGCGCTAGCCAAAATCAATAAACATAAAGCCCAAGTAAATTACACGCTTGTATGGGCCAAGTTAAAAACGATTGATGCAAACAGAGAGCCAGAGAGAGAGAGAGAGAAAGGAAGATGAGCACAACAATAAAGAGAGAAAAACTGGTTAACCGGCTATGTAAATTTTTTATTAATATTGAAAAGCAGCGATTACGTGTACAACAAATACAAATACAACAACAGCTTTAATGCCAACATAAATAACAACAAACATTGGGTATAAATATGCATATGACCTTCGTCGCGGATGATGGACAACAACAGCAACAACAACAAAAACATTACATTATTTTTGTGGCGTGTCGAACGTGTTCGCCAATCAAAGTGGCAAAGGGCATAAATTGGATTTACAATCAGCAATTGCAGCAATTAATTGCGCTTAATCAAGACGTTCAGGCCGCAAACTCCGCTGGGGAAAGGGGTGTGAGGGGTGCCAACTGAAAACAGAAAGTCATTTTCATGCCGACTGAACGAATCGAAGCTATTTTAATGGGCATCGTGCCAGAACATAAAACAGAATGAAACCGCGCCTCGGGCCACACAAAAATTGAAAAACGAAAACGACAACGAAGCAGAAGAACCGAAAAACGAAAACCGAAAAAAAACTAAAAATATTATTAACCAAACTGCAGACAGCTTAAGGCATTTTGTTTATACATTTAAGTGTGTTTATGGCTAGCAACATTTTGCGATCATTAGCAAATAATTTATGCCATTTACAGCCAATCGAACATGAAAATACACAAAATGATTGAAGCGATTATGAAATTTTTAATACGCTGCCAATTTGGGTGGAAATATTTAAGAAACTGCTGTGGTTTGGGTGTGGAAATTTTTAATTAAAAACACATGCTTAAAGTTCTTTAAAAAAATAGTTTTTACAAGTATTTACTTGCTTTCCTATGCTCTCTTATCACTCATATACCCAGCCTGTAAAGGGTATGCCCAAGCCAGCTGACAAACAGAACCGCAGAGAACCCTTTTGTGGCATCGTTCACATAAGCAGCTTTTGTGCCTTAGCTCATTGGTCCAACATTTATTTAATGAACTGCCAAATCGCCAATCATTCAACATTATTATTATTATTCTTGCTCTCAATTTTGTTGCGGTTGTTGTTGTTGTTTTTGCTGTCGCTGTTGGTGGGCAACGCAAAGCGTGCGAAATTTGTTGTCAAGTTTTTAAGCGGCTTAAATAGATCTGAGCACTTGACACAGTAGTAGCTTCTGTTTTGCGTTCTACACACACACCACACACACACACCCTACCACTCACATAAATTGCACATTTACAAATGAATTAATTTATTGGCAATGTGCAAAGTTCTTGGTTCATTAATTAGATTTCCTTTGTAACACACGTCGTGCTCTAATCGAATTAATTAATTAGTTTGATTAGCCAACTGCTTGGGGCACATTTATTAATTATATTATTCACATTTCAGCCATCATACGCAGGCCGCCCATTGTTTCGCTGTACGTCTCTCAAGGCTTCTCTAATTAGTTATTGAAAAGAAAGAGAAATAAATGATGTACTTGCTTGTGTGAGTGTGAGTGATGGGAGGAAGTGTAGTTGGAGCAATTGGTCAGCACGCACACGCCACACACACAATCACACACAGAGACACAACTTCTATTAGCCAATTTCAAGTTTATAACGTCATGCGATTTTTATCTAAAGGTCGCTTGAGACAAGCACTTCTATTTTTTTGTTGGTTGATTTTTTGTTTATTTGCTTTTAATGCTTTCAAACTGGTTCTCTGGGCCATAAAGTCATAGAACGTAAAGTGTGTGGGTGTCAATGGGAACAAACTTTTTGGTTATAAGAACAAGCACATAAACTAAAGACTCTCAACAAATTAGAGCACTTAAAGCCTGACTAATAAGTTTTCTAAAATATATATAATATATATAAAAATACTCCATATAAACTAATTCATTTAATATAAAATTTCTAATAAAACTTTTGTTTATTTCACTACAACATTTAATTGCAAAACTGCTAATGAAGATCAATTTATTTGGCAAATAGTTTAGCAAATAACTTGCAGCCATAAAGTAAATAAAATCGTTTGTCTCTCCCTGCATTTATTTGACAAATAAACAAATTATTTTGTTGCACATTAATTAAAACCAATTTTGCTTTGTAAATGGCCAAAATAGTTGAAACACACTGTAAATAATTGCATATTCTAAATGGTATGCAAATGAAACTGACGAGAGAAACAAATGTATTTTAATTATAATAAATATTTAATTGAGTTACAAAAAAAGCGCAAATAAATAAAGTTATGCAAATGTTGTTAAACGCAATTGTTGCTGTCAACTGAAAAGCAATTAATTTAGTTTAATTATGCGGTTTTGGCCCGAGGGGAAGCAGGAAATCATAATGCATTTCTTGGCCAGATCCATATGCCATGACGTTGTTGACCATAAATAATGCCTCTAGCAGCCAGGCGGTTAATTAAATAGAAAAGAACTATTATCAGGCAGCCATTATCAGTCGATAATAAGTGCTTATCTAGCCCCATACCTGTCACACTCGATAATTTATATATATTTCGTTTCTTCTTATTTGCAGACGACGATAAGAGTTGCTGGGAATAGAGCGTTCAAAATACATTTATATAAATAAATAAATAATTGATAAGGAGGTGAGTAACTGAATTAAATGAAGGAAGGGTGTGCTGGGCTGTAAAAGTAGCTGTAACTAAACATAACATAAGCTTAGCAGAGTTTTCTTGGAGTAACTTGGGAGTTTGTTAGTGTAGAAATTTGAAAGTCTCAAAACTCCCTCTACTTTTTACCGGGTTTACTCTAGCCTATCATACCTCCAACTCTCCTTTATTACTCTATAGTGCTGGAAACCTCTTGGGTCATAGTCTAAACACTCCCACTACTTGAGTCTACTCTAACCTACCGAGTCTACTCTGATCTATCATACTTCAAACTCTCCTTTATTACTCTATAGTGCAGGAAACCTTATGAGCCGTTGTCTAACTACTCCCACTACTTGTTACCGGGTCTACTCTAGCCTGTCATACCCCCAACTCACCATTTTTGGCCTTCACGTTGTGCTGCATTTTTGCAATGTCAATTTGTAGTGGAAATTTATGATATCCATTGTGGGCCACAAACAAGATCATTGTTTGCTGACTGTGGCCAAAACTAATAAGCGCCAAGTATGGTGCTGCAATTTAGAACTGATTCGCTCTCAGTGGCAGTGGCAGTGCCAGTGGCAGCGGTAGTGGCAGTGGCAGTTGCAACTTTGGTAGTTGCTACTTGCCAATTGTCTACTGTGATGCTTACAGTTGACTTTAAGATTTCAGTGGCTTCATTGTCTTCATTGCGGTCTTGTTTTTTGTGCTTTTCTCCTTCGCTTTGGCCTCCGCTTTGCTGGCTGTGCTCCTCATCTCGTTATTGTGCCAAATGGCCATAAAAGGTTAATTGGGTCCTTAGCAACTTGGCTGCAACAAATAATGCAAGCATTCCACACGTACCACAAGCCCCAATGTTGCAAGCGACAAGCGAACATAGAAAAATCTTAATTAGTTAATTAAAACAACAAACAGCAAACCCGATTCCGAATCCAAACTCAAACCTGTCTCTGTAACCCAAACCTAAACCCTTTTTGTAGACACTGCAACTAGTTCACTTGGGCTACTGCATAATTCATGCGACTTTAATGACAACCAAGTGGAGAGCCGCCAAATGGGACAGCAGGGAGACGGTGTGTACTGTGTAGACTGGCAGCACAGGACATAGTAAACTAAAGACAAAGCCAGTTAGCAGCTCCCTAGTTACCACCGTGTTGTTTGTGGTAGATAGAGACACGTTGTCTGCTCCTTTTGGCCTGGCCAACTATAGATCTTTCTACCCAGTTCCCAGTTCTTCTACTCTCTCCCTATCTCTCTTATTCCTCTGTTATTTCTGTTAAATCCCCTGAGGTGACATTAAACTATGAAAGGCATTTAGCTCTGCGATTTATATAGGCGACTTTTTGACAGTTTTATGTCTTTGGCTGTCCATTGGCTGCTACAAGGTGCCGATTGAGGATAACGAGGCTAAAAGACACCAAGCTGACTGAGAGAATCTTTATGCCTCATTAAATAGCCAGGCAATGTTTATATTTCACTACACACACACACACACACACAAAAGGACCTCGTTATCCCAATAATCAATGCAATTGGCTGGAAGCGATTTATTACCACAATTTTATAGTTTGCAATTGCAAGCAGAGGCAGTTTGCACAAAAGATTTCAATTATTATTTTTAATACGCTTTTGTCATGGGAAGTGCCACAATTTGTGGCAGATATAAGCTAGGAACACGTAGTAGTATATGAAAGTTCCTTCAAATGAGTTTTAAATTCATTTCCTACCTGTTTTTTTCTTAATTTTCTTTCATTTCATTATCAAAACAAATCAAATTAAAGCGTTACTTTTAACACAGTTCAATTGGCTTGAGGCATGCCCCCCACAACCTTTTAATGAATGACAAGTTCAAGTTCAATTCCATTGCTTATGCTGCTTCTCTTTCTTCTCCTCCTCCTCTTTGCCCTGCACTAGTTTGACCTCTAGAAAAAAAGAGCCAACAAATAGTTAAACCTTTTTGGAAGCGAGAACAGCAAAACAAAGCCATTTGTGTTCCAACTGTGTTGGGACCACAACATGTGATGACCCCCCTAAATGTGTTGATATACATATATAGTATAGAGTGCTATATACATATATACATATATATTTATGTTTGTATCCACGGGGTGATCGGGTCTGTGTCTAATCTCTTGGTAAACCTAACAAAAAAGTTGTTGCTGGGTTAAAGCAAAATGTTTTTGGGTACGGTCATAAAAAATGACCAACTGCCATTAGAGCAGAGAAATGAAACCATTTTTGTCATTTGACAGGCAATTTTCGAGCGTTACGTTTTCGATTTTCCCCACTGCCGCACTTTGAAACCCTCCACACACATTCACACACACAGTGTAATTTGTGGTGCCAACACACAACACACACACAGTTGGTGTTATGAGGGTTGAGAATGTTTTGTGCCCATAAAATGTTGTAGAGCGACCGAAAATTCTGATGATGATAGTTTATACACAGAGCTAAAAGCATTTTTCCAAACTCCTGCACATTTTCACATGAATGCGGCAGAAATCTGTTGCCATTGCTCATGTGGCAGCAACATTGTAACAAAGTCTCTACCCCACTCCACCCACCACCGCCCTCTACGCCTCACAGTCCGCCCGCCAGTCCTGCTTGCCGTTTGCTGTAATCGAGCTGGATATACATTGATGTTATTATCCCGGCTGTGGGCTATCATTTGATTAAATCTAAATCTGTTTATGATGCCAACTTTGGCAGCATTTTATTAATTTTTAAACGCTGAATAAACCAAATTAACGCTGATAACTTTTGATGTTTTCCCTGCGTAGTTTTTCCATTTCAGTTGCACAGATTTTCCTTTTGCTTTCTTTCTTTCATTTTGCCAAATAGTTTTGCCAAATTAGATTTTTTCTGTTTTCTTATTCAATTTGCCAAAGTTGGCCAAGCAGCCAGCGTGGCAAGCCCAAAAGTTAAAAAATCATAAAAAATTCACAAAAATACGCGAAAAACTCTCGAGTTGCAGCGGTTAAAGATGGTCAAAATGGTAACAGTTGGGAGTTGGTTCTTTTGGCATACGCGCAGTGGAATGAATGCCTGAGTAAATACTCGAATACCCGAATGAATGTGCACACAGCGCACAAGCTTATACATATATAAATTTATATACATTTATATTGAGGTCGTGGCATAAAGCTGGAAAACCAACTGACCTGGTCAACTGACTGCTGTTGACCATTTGTTGTTTGTTGTTGGTTGTTGTAGCAAAGTCATGCATATGCAAATGAGCAATTGATTTCTTGTGACCCACTCGGTCTTAAATATTGTGGACTTAAACTGACCACCCCCTACTACTAACCACGCCCACACCCACTGCCACTGTTTGTATTGACCCTGAAATTAGTTTTGGCGCATTTCAGCTGACCTTGTGCCAAGACGAGGCCAAGGCTTTGAGGGGAGTCTGAGCAGATAGAACTCAGAATTAGTTTCTCTAATTAACTGGCAAAGTTTTGATGCCCTGTAAGTGATGGAAGGGGTGTTCTGCTTGTGGCTTTTTCTCTGACAGCCTTTTCACAGGGTATTCCCTGCTCTGTCACACTGCTTTACACTGTCCCAGCTTGTTCATAAGTTCTGCGTTTTCAATTAAAAACACTCTGAGTAGTCAGTCCGTGGTGTTAACTCAATAAAGCCGAACAACTTTTAACGAGTTTTCCCCAAAAAGTTTTCATCACTCGCTCGGCTAATCAAATTGAACATGGGAAAACTGACAGCTGCAGCTGCAACAGTCGAAGAATTTTTCCGAGCGATGGAAAAAATCAAAAGACAGGCGGCAAAAAAGTCAAAACATATTTTTTTGCAATCATTTAATTGCAGTTTAATAGCGTGCTCATCCTGTAATTTATTTTCTAATAATGAGAAGCGCATAGAGCGGCTTAAAAAGAGAAAGAGCGAGAGGAAAATAACAAAAACAGCTGAAGATGAAATGGAAAGGGGGGAAAACTTAACGCAGACAGGAGTCGAGTGAACGTGCAGAAAAACATTTAATTACATTTGTGCGCTGCTCATGCCACACAGAGTCATGACTTTGGGATATAGTTGCAACTGGCATCAAGGGATGGGGTAAGAAGAGTGGGGTAAGGGGGTAGGGGAGGTTTGCGGTTAGTGGCACTGGAAAAGCTGATCATGTGTAGCAAACAGTTTTACAATGCTGTCAAATTAAGAGCTATAAAAAAGAATGCGTGGCATGTTGCAATTGCCGAGGATGCAGCTGCAACAACGTGTGTGTGTGTGTGTGTGTGGAAAACCTGTGGAAAACATGTGGAAACTGTTTGGTTTTTGGCCTGGCAAATTAACAGTTAAGAGCCAACGGTAAATAATTGTCAAAGACAACAACGAACTGTCTGCAGTTGGAAGAGGTAAAAAAACTTGCCACTTGCCGCTGTTGAAAGCTGCTCCAAACAAGTAAGAAAGGCTACAGTCGATCGAGCCGACTGTAAAAGACCCCGTACTCTCATAGTAGTGCCCATTTTATTAAAATTAAAATTTTAAAATGAAATTAAAAAAATTAAAATGAAATATTTACATTTTGAATTAAAATTAAAAAGTAAATAAATTAACAATCGTCATTGTCAGCATTCGAACCCGCGATCCATACGAAGGTTCCATATTGCGCCGCAACTCTACCAGTTGCACCACACTCCTCTTCTATCATTCTTCCAATTATTTGCAAATATGTATGTGTGCTCATACATATGTGTGTATGTATAGCATTGTTCGGCGCGGCCAGCGGCTCCGGGCAGCGCTGCCGCCAAAGCAGGTAGAGAAAACGTTCGAACATATATTTGTATGTTTCTGTGTTTGTTTGTATGTGTTGCGCGCATGCAGTGATTTTGCTTTAAAATAACTTCAACTTTGAACCGTAATTTCTCTGTTGTTTGACATAGGATTTTGATGCCACTTTTAGGAAAGTTAGAAATAGTAATTCTCTAAGCGTATGTTAAATTACAACACTGTACTATTTGATTTAATGCCTTCAAAAAGGCATTGAAGCTGGAGAGTGTTTTAGTTCCTATGAGCAAAGGGGGCGTGGCAGCTCAAAACTTTAAATGACATTGCATTAAGGCTGTCTCTGGGAACCTGCGTACCAAAATTGGTGCTCCTAAGTGCCATAACTATTGAGTTATTCGCTTAAAACACAAATTTTTTCGAGGTGTGTCTGGTTTTTTGCTTATTGCGGGGGCGGTAGGGGGCGTGGCAACAATTTGAAATAAACTTGATCTGCGTACATCATAAACGGACTTTCATTCCAAATTTGGTGTCTCTAGCTTTTGTAGTTTAAAAGATCCAGGTGTTCATACAGACGGACGGACAGACGGACAGACGGACGGACGGACAGACGGACAGACGGACATTGCTATATCGACTCGGCTGTTGATGCTGATCAAGAATATATATACTTTATGGGGTCGGCCACGCCTCCTTCTGCCTGTTACGCACATCTCGCTTCTGACAAACTTAATAGACCCCATTTACTCTTTTTTAAAGAGTACGGGGTCTAAAAAGCGCTTTGAAGATGATTTTGTAGCCAAAGCCACAAATGATGTTTGACTGGTTTCATGCACCAAATAACCAAAAAGGAGCTAAGACAGCAGAGCTGAGAAGACTGGGAACTGTAGAAGACTGGAGATTGGAGACTGCAGACCGGTGAAGACCTGTTGTCGTTGTCATGGATATATAACTGCTCGTTGTACTGGTAATTCTAGTCGTCTTTGGCAGCTTCTCGGTTGGCGGATGTGCAAATATTTTGATTAAATTTTCTCCATGGCAACTTTCTTTGCACCAAAGTGGCAAAAGTGGCATCCACATGCAGCTCCTGCTGCCAATTCTCTATGTCTATATGTGTGTAGTAGTGTGTGTGTGTAGTGTCGTGCGTGTGCAGCTGCTGGTTTCAGCTGCAACCAATACATTTCCTGCTTCTGCATAAAAACACGTTTTCATAGCAGTATCATCATCATCATCATAATCATCATAAACAACATTATCATGAGCTCAGCTTCACGTCTTTTTGTTTGTTGCGGTGACCTTTGCTGACACACCGCATAATTTGAAATCAGAGCCAACATTGTTGCCAATTTTATCACTTACACGCCGCATAAATCTCTAGTCTATTAAATTCTCTGAAATTTATCTAGCTAATTTCAGATTTGCGCATCAGAATCACTTTTTTGATTGCTTTTTACTTTGTTGAAACTTTTGCAAGTCTTTTTAGTACTAAGAACTTTTGTTTCGCATTCTTTGCTTTATAAAAAAATACACAAAAAAGTAACACACACTTCTAGTTAACACTTTGAGTAAACTTAATTTAGTTTTTTCGTTTTTTTGGGTAGCATCTTTTGTGGCTTTGGCTTGAGGTCCATTTGCAGCTTGACTTGAGCTAAAATTCTGCACGAAATTCTAATTGCCTTGAGAAAAGTTGGGGGAAATTTTGCGGCAATTGTGGAAAAGTTTTTAGCGAAGAAATGCAAATGAATATTAAACGCAGACTGCGTTTGAGGCTGCGTTTTAATAACTACGGATTAAGTCTGCATAAATAATAATCATAATAAACTCACTGGCATAGCCATGAAAATGCGCATCAGCCCGTAGCAGATACGCTTATAACTACCCCCGCCCACAAGCCGGTAAAAACTTTTTGCATAAGAAAATGACAAATGATCAACGAAGGTTGTTGGCTGCTTCGAGTATCTTAGTCTTGCTGGCAAAAGTATGCAAAAGTATCCAGAAAAGGAGGGAAAAATCAGCGGAAGCGTAGGAAAATGTGCGACAATGAAGTTTTTCCTCGCGGGACGGGAAAAATTCTTGGACTTCTTTTATTTTCTGCTACAGCTTTTGTAATTTTTCATTTGGCTTAAATGGCAACGATGCTGGGAACTTATGCGCTCTTTCCTCTGCTTTAGTTTGGGGTTTTGTACGGGGTTTAAGTCGCAAGTTAAATGTGCGTCTAATTATGCCAGCAATTATATTGGGACTTTGATAAATGACTGACCCTCCAAGAGAGATGGAAAGAGAGAGGAAATAATTCAATAGCGACCGGAAATGGAAATTGGAGCAGCGAATTAGGGTGTAAAGTAGACAACGATAGGTAGTTGAAGTGAGCGGGATCAGCTCAGATTCTAGAACATTTGCATGCCAATGGCAATTGCCAAGTTTTGTCTTCAATTCAATTAAATTTTATCTTATCTACGCGAAGCAATTCACAAAAGCGAAAAACTTCTTGAAGGGAACGCACACAAATTGCTGTGGCGCTTATCAGTCAATTAGCCGTGAGATAAGGCAAACAAGCAACGCGAACATGGCACAAATGAGTAAAAGAAACAGTGGCCACAAGGCGGGAGTGGTAGGTAGAATGCTTGTGTGTGATTTGAGTTCTGGAATTGAAGGTAAAAAATAACAATTCTCTGCATTTTCGCTTATCGAGCGAGTTACGAGCTTGTGAGCTTGTGAGTTACGAGTCGCCCTGTCATCGCATATCTTTCAATTTTCAAGTGTGTCTGCTTCCTACTCCAAATTCGCACGTGGTCCCCCCTTGCTCCTTCTCCTGCTGTGATAAGCTCTGGTAAACATAGCACGTAACTGGGTCGTAGTTTTGAAGCTGCTCTCTGCTGTGTTGTTGTCTTGTCAAATGACATTCATCAACTCATTTTGTTAGTTAGTTTTGTTAGCTGGTTAGTTAGTCAGGTGTTAGACAGCCAACACACACACTTTTCATTTATTATCCTAGCAAAGCCGCAGCTCATTTAGCACCGCAAACTAATTCATTTCGTGCTGAATTTTAGTTTAAATTGTTTGTCAGTTTGCATTTTAGACATTTCAATTCAAAAGTCTAGAACTTTTAGCTTCATTTAGCTGCAAACTGAAATATTATGTCATTTAAAAATGAGTTTTATTATCTTTTTGAATAATTCGAGTGGCATAAACAACTTCAGACTTATGTCATATCTCAGACAATTCTTATCTTAGCTATTAAAGTGATAACCTTGACATAATTAAAAATTTAATAGCAATAGCTGAACTCATCTGCCGTGACGCTTAGCTGTCCAAATTAATAAATAATTTAAAATTTCTGATAAATATCTTTTACAAAAAGCACGGTTAGTACTATAATTAAAGTTTATAGAGATTCAATCACGTTGAAAAAACAAAATGTGAAGTGAAATGGAATTGCGCATACGCTGCGTGTGGCTATCAACGAGTCTCGAATTTCAATTAACATACAATTTCAATAAAATTTCGTTTGTTACGGGCTAAAAGAATTGGCAGCACAACACGTGAGCATAATGGCCAGCATATGCAAACAATTGGCCAAAAAATTTATGGATATGCGTGCCATTTTGCAGTGCGTGGAAAATGTTGAAAAATCAAGAGGAAAATGGCAAATGCGTTGCAACTCATCAATTATAGATTTGAGTGCGTTGTTGGGCCGTAGTTTGGTAAAACAATTTGGCCAACAGCACAAATGAACAGACGAACAGTTGGACAGTTTATAGCCGCTGACAACTGTCGACCTAATTAGATCAGCGATACAAATAGACGAGTCTTTTAGCTCCATTTCCGCTACAATTTTGAGCGCACTTTATATAATGTTGATTTTTTGTGTTGAGCGTTTTAATAAATAAAAATTAATTGACATGTTGTGCGGCTTTAAAAAACAGTTTTCCCAGTGGGTAAAATTTAAATTTTAATCGCTCTATTTTGTGAGGACATGACATGTGGTAGAACAACATGTTCTTGCTACCCAACTACCATTTTCATACAGTATAAGTACACACACACATACACACACACACAGAGACACAACGGAAATTGGCAAGCGTATAGGTGGGTTGATTGCGGGAAACTAGATGATGGGCTGAATGCCAGGTTGGCGATGCCACTTGAACCCAACGAGCCATAACAAAAGGCACACGAAGTAATTAACTTGTATTTATTGTATGCACACATAGTTGGCATAGCTGAAACTGACAGCAGTTCGAGGGGTGAGTAGTTAGGGGCAGCAGGGGCGTGGCTGTGCTCCCCCTTGGGGGAAGCTGGCATCGCAGACTTTTCTCATTGACAAACTGGCGGCACAGGGAATATCGTTGGTTTACTGTGGTCCCTGGCCTGCATGTGCATTCAATTACTTGACTCTGACTCTGTCTCTGAACTCTGGCAATATTATTATGCTACGAGTATCAAACTCTGCCCAGTCATGGCTTTAGTTCTACGACTTGACCATTAACTGGGCAGTAAACTGCAGTTGATCATGGCCAGAGTTGCAGCTAATAGTTAATGCTAATGTTTATTAGTTTTTCATTAGCTCATGCAGGCAGCTGAGCATTTGCAACTAGTCAATGGGTTTAGTCTGAGTTGAAGATTAAATTAAACTAAGCAACCTTTCGTCTACATTTTAAGGCCCTTTAACTGAATGGACTCCACGCAGATCAGTGAGAACTTAGCGATTAAATTCTATATACTCAACTGATCTACAAAAATTACAAGGTTTTCCTACCTACTCGTTATATAAACTTTTCTCAAAGGTGTGCGAAAGTTTTTGACTTGCAGCTCTTGTCACTTAGACCCCACGCAGATCAGTTAGAACTTAGCTATTTCTTTATACCCAACCGATCTATGATTATATCTCTTTGTTATACTAGGTTTCCCTACCTACTCCTTATTTAAACTTTTCTTAAAGGTGTTAGGAAGTTTCTGGCTTGAAGCTGTTGTCAATTAGATCCCACGCAGATCAAATATGTCTTAGTTTTCTATATATAAAAGTTATGCTTATATTCAGTTATGCATTCCTATAAGCTCTTTTAGTGCTTTAACTTTTTCTCCAAGTGTATTTGAAGTTCGTCAGCTGCTGAGTTGGTTTCTTATGGCTGTTGTTATTATTATAGTTTGGTCTGATGCGCCAACCTGGCACGCAACAGCACGCTGTGGGGCAAGCACTTGACTGTGGACTGGTAACCACTCTGCTAACCACTCTGAGAGGCACAGCAATAGAGAGAGGGAGGTGAAGACGGAGACTGGGCACCACTGAGGTTGTGGCTCAAGTAGCGTGTCATTTACCTTGGCAGCCACAAGATTGAATAAGAATGGGTGGCACCAAAGGGGGAGGTAGAAGTAGCAGCAGAAAAAGAAGCAGGTGCAGTTGGGTAGAAGGGGTGGAGGAGGTGGGAAGGAGGCTACAGCATGGGATGCTGCAAGTTGTGCGGCTTTTTGCTGCAATTATATAATATTGACATTAGTTGCATGTTCGGCGTTCGTCAGTCGGTCGTTTTTATGGTCATGTTGGTTAATGATTTAAGCTGATGAATTTAATTACAGTGCAAGGCAAAAATCAAGAATCAATATTGCCTTCTTAATGCGGCAATCATTTGATTTACGTTTCAATTTAATGGCTTAATGCCAGCTCAATTAGAGTTTGAAGGACGGGAATTGTAGCCGTAGCCACATGGCTTAAACGTGTGCAGATTAGATTAAATGATGATGGGACAGGGACACAAAACACAAGTCAAACTCAACTCAATTCAATTGCAACACTTTCTCAAACTCTTTCTGTTTCCTTCTCTATTTGTTTCATTTGCAGGCTGAGTGCACAAGGAGACTGTGAAATTGACTTAACAAAACACAAAAGGAGGACACTCGATTCCTTTATAACGTAACTTCAGACTGATTCACTGACTGCAGGCCAAATTGCACAACAAATTGTGAGTGGAGAAACTTAGAGCGAGAGGGAGAGAGAGAGAAAATAGAGTAGTGCAGTGAAAGCTAGACAGCAATTCATGCGAAATGCCAACAAATTGAAATTCGTGTCCATGTGAAGACGTGTGGAATGAACACAATACTCGAGGCAATAACAACAACAACAACAGAACTGTAACTGCATTAACATATCAGCAACTAAATTGTACTGCAAATCAGCTGAAATCAGCCCGCAAGGAGAGTGTAGAGCACATATCCTGGCGCATAAATCAAAGCGCACACACTGATTAATGTTACGCATACGCAGCGTGCGCCAACCAAACGGCGCAACACTATTAAACTGAAGCACTCAACGACTTCCACAAGCCATTAAACCACAACAATAAAAGCAACTACAACAAGCGGGAGAGTAATACTATAACAAAGCCATCGAATACAAAATCATCATGGCTTTTATTTGGCGTCGACGTTCCACAACAATTGTCAAGCTGGTGGCTCTGATGCTGGCCATTTGGTTCTGCATTGCTTTTCTCATCTACACGGACGATACACGCCGAAGAGCAGCACAGGAAACCAGTGGATACGGTGTGGGCATCGGTAGTGTAGGAGGAAGTGGAGGAGATCCCATTGCATTGGCACTGAAAAATGGTCCAGAGTCGGGCGAAGAGTTGGCTGGCAATGCGGGCATTGCCAATGCCGATCGTGAGGCACCACAAGAGGCGGATGTGCCGCCCACAGCCAAGCATAAGCTAAGGGTTAAGGCCTTGCCACGTCTCAAGTCCGAGGAGTCTGTGCGCCACAACGTTGTGGTGCATGACGAGGAGAAGGTCAAGTCGGAGAGCAAGCAGGAAGCGAAGGATGATGGTAAGTGCAGCAGCAATTTTTAATTAATATTTTATTACGCACACAGCAACACACACACACACAGACACACACAGACACAGTTACAGCCAGTTATCTATTATTGAAAATTAATTAGTGCAGCTGGCAATATTTATGCAGCATCATTAAATAGTTAGTTGGAACCCTCATCGATTCTCCATTCTCCATTACAAAACACATGTATGTAGTCATAGCTGGCCATTAAAATATTATTTTGCACTATGTGCAGCATCATTAGAAACAATTTTAATTAATTTGTTGCACTTTTAGCAAAGAGTTTGAATCTATTTTATTTACAATGGAAACAAAAGCCGCATATATAAGAGTTAAGCTCTTTTTTGTTAGAGAGAATTTAATTATCTTTTCAATGGAATTGCTTTTTATAGTTTTTTGTTATCTTTTGACTATTTCTGTGGAGCTTTAACTTTGTTTTTAATGAAGCGAACTTGAAATACATTACTTACCTCGCTTATCTTTTGCGGCATGGCCATAATAAATGGTGCAGCATTAATATTTATATTGAAATCAGTTCCAGATTATCCACATTTCTTGCTCCATCCATCACAGTTGGTCTTTTTCAAGTTTTTGTTACCTTTTTGCACCGCAAAACTGATTCGCAAACCATTGAACTTGTTTTAGTTCTTGTTTTTCTGCTGCTCTGTAATCAGTTTTTATAAATCTGAGCACTGTGTTCCCATTCAGGCGATTCGCACTTCATTTCCACGCAATCTCGCTCAACTAATTCCCAGTCAGGCCATGTACATCCATCTCTGTCTAACTTCTTCTCTCTCCTTCTATCTTTATTTCACTTGTGCTGGTTCGTTTTTTGGGTCAGCAGCCAGAAAATCGAACTAAACTTACGGATAATAACACATATCGCTTTCCTTTCCTGTTTGCTAAATGTAGACTCTGGAGAGGCGCTTTAGGCCCCCTCCCTTCCTCTCCTACTGCCTCTTGTGTTTAAGAAAAATTTCTAACAAGTTTTACAACAATGTTTAAAATGCCAACGGCGACAAGCAGCAACAATGAGCTTGACTAGAAACACTTAACACAAACTGCAATTGTTGCCAAACAGCATTTTCAATGGCACGCAACAAGGGGCGTTTGCTAGAGGAGGGGCCAGAGGGTAGGAGCTGAAATAAATAGAGAGACCAAAACTTGACTCATGCCGCTGTCAAGCGAGGCATTCGCATTAAGCATATTAAAATCTAAAGGGAGTAAAACAAGCAAAAAAGATTCTTCTTGCACTAATCAGACACAAGATTTTACTCAATGGGCTGATTGAGGGGAAACCAAAGGCATGAACTGCATAACTGACTGAACTGATTGACTGACTGACTGACCAACTGTGTGACTGACCAACTGAGTGACTGGGAAGCTCGCTTGGCTGACCAAATCAATGAAGCAGTCGCTGGAGTTGGACAAGTGCATGCAGGTAGATCAGTTATCTAAGCAGCGAGTCAGACGCCATTGCATGTGAAACAAGCATTTAAGAATAGAGTGGGGAAAGGGGGAGGCAAGGGATTAGGGGAAGGAAAAGTAGTGCACTGTTAAAAGTGCAAAGAAGAAAAAAGCTTTTATCAAAAATATTTTTAGCTTTTATTGAAAGCAATTTAAATTTCTCAAGAAAAAATATTCATGACACTTTTTTCGTCGAAATTTGTTGAGTTCATTTATGTTCATTTTATGAATAATTTTTCTTTAAATAAACAAAGTTTACTAAATTATTAAATTCATTTAAAGGTCTTAAATAATTCAGAGCTTTATGATTTGAATATGTTTTTCTATGAGTTCTTGAATTCCCTGCCCATTTTATCTCAGTGTAAGTCACTTTTATAGCTGCTATCTTTAGTCACTGACTAACCCAGCCAGTTGCATACAATGCACGTATTTGCAATTTCGCATATCATGTTTGCATCTCATTTTTTTTATGGAGTTTTTTTTTCTTGCTGTTTTGCGGCAACCTCATCAACATTGAGGTGGCAAAGCTACAAGTTGTTGTTGTTGTTGCAGTTGTTGACTGTTTGCCTATTTGCCGATCCTGTCGTGCAGCAGCCGCCCCGTGGCGTCAAAATTGTGTGCAAGCCAACAACGTTTACCAACACTCGACCACGCACATGAGAGAGTGGAGTCTTCTTTTGCCTTTGGTTGGCTGCGGACTGTTTCTAGATCCCAGTAGATTTACAACTGCAAAGCATACACTCCATACATGGCTCATTGTCTTGGCTCTGTGCCTGTTCGTAGCCTGGTAATTAGTGTTGTTGTACTTATTGCCTGGCCTTGAGGCGCTTACCACCAAAAGACGTGGCCAACACGACGTTTATCGCGCGCACGCATCAAAACAGGCAATCGCCTTAGCCAGGCCAAGTCAAACCAAAAGCAAACCAAAGCAAGCCAAGTCAGTCAGTTAGTCAGTCATTCAAACTGCCTGCTGGCCATGTCTTTAATACAAGCACTATCTTGATCTTGGCCAGTTTCGCACTGAACTTGACTCTGTGCCCGCTTTTGTGGCCGTCATGCATCCTGCTCGTATTTCGTATGTGTTTTCTACTTCTTTTTTTTCTTCCGTTTTTACAATTTAGCAGCGATAATGATTTTGTACATACAATGCAAATGCCACACCCCCAGAAAAGCAAACGCCTCTGGGAACAGCTGCTGCACAGATTGATTGCCCCCACGCTCCGTCCCTCTCTCTCTCTCTAGCTCTCTCTTCCTGTAGCTGTCTCTTTTCCACGCTGTCTCTACTTTTAATCAATGCTAATCCCTTGCCATGTTAATAACATAACGTTGATTTCGAGTGTGTGTGTGTGCGTGTGTTTGCCTGTCTATTGTCCTTGTTTCAGTCCCTATGGCACGCCCCTCTTGCCATGCTGCCCCGCCCCCTCTGCCATTCATTTTGCAAATAACGCTACTTTGGCATATTATGTTCCTTTTATGCGTTATGTCGGAACATGCCGGGCCAGATTGTGCAGTTGGGGCCAAGGGCGGTGAGGGCGTAGCGTACGGCACCTCCCAGGCATTTGTCTATGCTCCTACCCAAAACAGGCACTCCCTACCTCTCACTCTCCCTCTCCCTTTCCCTCTTTGCACATAACGAACGCTTTATAGCTTCCTGTCACGCTCAGGCGTGTCCCTCGAGCTCCCAGTATATGAGTATTCTCCACATGCTTGTGTCCATAAACTGCCGATAGATATGAAAATTATATAGATGGATAACGCGTATGCCGCATTCCATTTTCCCCTACAGTAGACACTGGCAAATTGCGAACAAATGCATATGTTTGCTGAAGATGAAATACGCAGAGTTTTATTTTCTTTAGGCATTTAATATACTTTTACAATTTAATATATATTTATACCAAAATTTAGCAGCACTGCATCAAATGCTTTCTTAAACATCGCAGTTATTCTGGGCTTTAATTAAAATTCATTTATTTCATACAAATTTGAAGCCTTGCGCCTCTGAGTGATTCCCTTTGAAACATTTTATAGCTGTAAGCCTTTTATCCTTTAGCTACTCCATAGCCTCGTTTCACTGTACTTTTCATAGCATTATCATGCCGTTTTGTGTAAAGTTTTTATATTCCGATATTCTATAATTGGATTGCGACTCAGGTGGTTTCGTTTGCGTAGAAACACGGCTCAAAGTCGCTGCCATAAATAAGTGAATCAATAAAACACATAAAACTGAAAGAACTTCTCCCCTTAACTACTCCTACTACCTTCCCATCCCTTACCACTCCTCTAACCTAGTCTCTATCCCATTCAAGCCCCTACCTGCTCCTGGCGCTCCTTTGTGTGTGCCACTTTTATTGTTTTTTATTATGATGCGTGTGTGTGTGCGCGCAGCATGCAAAAAGTTCATTACGTATATAGCCGAGTGCCTGCTTAGTCCTTGCCCCCTCCACCACCCACTTGCCGACTCCCCTTTGACCCCTTTGTTACGCTGTGCCACTTGGCAGCACGCGTGAATGTCCCGCAATGAAGTTGTAACTACGACAAATCATAAAATTTATGCGCCTGTTTTCTGTGTTGTCCTTACTCAAGTCTCGGCTGCTATGACCATTTTCTTTTAATGGTTTTTGTTGTTGTGCGGCCAAAAATTTATCGCTTGCTGATTGGCCTCTACGGTTGTTACCAACAATCCGCAGCATAATGTGGCCAGACGGCTTGACTTGGCCCGAACTCTGTGCTCATTCTTGTGGTTCGCATTTTATTTTTATGGTTTTTTATTTATTTTGCAGCTAGCATTTTTTTTTATGATTATTGAAATGATTGTGGTAATTGAAATGTTTTCCAGTGGGAGGGAGAAAGAGAGAGAAAGTGGCAGCAGGAAAGCTTCACTTATGAACAGCGCCAATAAGTGTCACTTCTGGCTGACAAATCTCATAAAAAGCAGAAACTGGCAGACGAGACAGAATCATATTTCCATGCAAATGCAAATAACAAGATAATATAAAGCATTCACAAGCACACACACTCACACACAGACACTGAGCGGAACTTCAACCCATTGAGTGTGTGGAAGTTGCCACGTACAACACGCATACGCACCGTTGCACACTGACACGAGAGCTAATAAAACTTGCAGCTGACTTGTTGAATTGTTCTTCGTTATTTGGCATTTTATGCGCAAAAGTTGCTTTCATACCATAAATATAACAACAGTCAAGTATAGTGAAAAGTTGCTAAAGAAAAGTATCTGGGGGAAAGGGGTAGAAAGTACATAAAGTTTCTAGCAAGTTTGCTCTCTGCTCTTAAAAATGAAAAATTACTATTTTATTTTAATTTTGTTTGTAAACTCTTAAGAAAAGTATAAATTTGAAAGAAGTTTTTCAATTCTTATTGCCAAAACGATTTTTGATGAGTTTTGTGCCACTGTTGGCGAGTAAATTTGCAAGACGAAGCATTTTTCATACACGACGCTGATGATGACAGTTTTTCATGTCAAATGCATTGCGATTTATCTTCGCAGCGTGTCACATGTTGTGCCAGTCGTAAATTTCATGCACAACAAAGCAGGCACCAACCGAATCCCTTACAAAAGAAGAAATCCTTCAACCATTTGTCTCCGAACGCCCCCTTTCGCCTTCCTCACACACATGTAGTGGCAATTTTCAGGCAAATCAAGCAATATACATTAAGCACCCCCACTTTTCTATTGCAGATAAAAATGTTTTGGATGCGCCAGCAGCGAATCAGCTCGAGGATAGTCCAGGAGAGCTGGGCAAGCCTGTTATACTGCCCAAGCAGATGCCGCCGGAGATGAAGAAGGCTGTGGAAGATGGCTGGACAAATAATGCTTTCAATCAATATGTCTCCGATTTAATATCCGTGCACAGATCTCTGCCCGATCCACGTGATGCCTGGTGCAAGGACTCGGCACGTTATCTCAGCAATTTACCCAAAACCGATGTCATTATTTGCTTCCACAATGAGGCGTGGTCCGTGTTGTTGCGCACCGTGCACTCTGTGCTTGACAGATCTCCAGCTGAGCTGATTGGCAAGATTATACTCGTGGATGATTACAGCGATATGCGTAAGTAGCAGCAGTGCTTTAACATTAAACTCTACTTCATTTACCTACTTTATTTTGCAGCTCATCTGAAGAAACAATTGGAGGATTATTTCGCTGCGTATCCCAAGGTGGAGATTGTGAGAGGACCACAGCGAGAGGGTTTGATTAGAGCACGTCTGTTGGGTGCCAAATATGCCAAGTCACCGGTTATAACATATCTCGATTCCCACTGCGAATGCGCTGAAGGTAATTATGCAACATGCCTAAAAGTATGCAACACTTTTTGTCTCATTTGATATGCAAAGCATTTTAAATGCTTTTAAATTGCTGAAATTATTTATATATTTATTGACTGCCAAAAACAATAGCAGTCAATATGTTGCAGTTGTTTAATAATTAATTGCGCCACAAATCACAAATGGCAATTTTAATATTTCGGCTTAAATGCTGTCAATGCTGTGCGTATGCTAATTAAAGCCCTTAAAAATGTTTGACAGGCGGCAGAAAAAAAAAGAAAAAGTTAAACTAAAGGAGAAAGCAGGAAAACCGAAAAACAATTTGATAAAATTAAAGCTATGTTTGGAGGGTCGCTTCGCATTTCGCAAATCCCCAGTGTGCTCTAAATGTTCTCATCAATTTTCCTGTAACATTTGATGGGCCGAAAGATGAAATTGCGCTGGCCAACAGCAGAGCAACAAAGATAGCAACAGCGATGACAACAATGTTTGGCAATAAAACAAAGCCAACTAGTAAATCACTTAATCTTCAGTTCTGTTGCCTCACCACTCGAGCGTTGATAGCGCAGATTGCTTTGTACTCGAAACCTTTTTTTTTGTTTTTGTGCCCAAAAATTCAGCTTTTCATTTTCTGTGACGACCATTTCAAGGAAAATGATGCAAGGGGAAATACAATCAATTTTGTTTATTGCTCACGAAATCGATGCAACACACACACACACAACAAGACAAAAACTAACCGAACCAAAACTTCTGCCAAACAAAATATTATCCCAAAAAAAAACAAGAACTTTCGAGTCAAAGAACCTTGATTACGAGCAGATACGACAGTTGTGTGGGTTTGTTTGTGTCTGTGCTACAATTTCGGTCTTTACTTGCACATTGTTGTCAACAGCGTCAAATGCTGTTGATGAATGTGAAATAAAGCAAGAAAAAGTGTTAGGGAAAAGCAATTAAATCAAGCTACAAACTAAAACTGCAATTTGCGCTGCTACGTGGTAGATAAACTTGATTGTAACAGTGTAAACATGTTGTAAATAGTTTTAAAACAAGCATTTGTTAAACTTCCCCTTTAAATAATTATATTTTAGTTTTATAGGTGTTAAAGCTTAGAGTAAACTATCTCTTTTAGTTCCTAATATTTTGCGATAGTTTAATCGATAGTTTTCGGCCTGAAATTATAATAACTCAAACTAATCCATCTCCTTTAACACCTCTCTTCTTCTAGGTTGGTTGGAGCCTCTGCTCGACCGCATTGCCAGAAATTCCACGACCGTTGTGTGTCCAGTTATCGATGTTATCGATGATACAACGCTGGAATTTCACTATCGCGACTCCACTGGCGTCAATGTGGGCGGCTTTGATTGGAATTTGCAGTTTAGCTGGCATACCGTGCCGGAACGTGAGAGAAAGCGCCATAACGTAAGTCCAAAACTTATTAACAACCCTCCACAACCACTTGGCCATGTTAACACACACTTATACACACAAACGCTTTGTTTGTCGACCCCTTTAAAAATTTGCCCATTCAAACACTTGAAATAGGAAAGGTTTCTATGGCAGGGATTTCTGTGGTTTGCTGCGTGTTTGTTTAAGCTCATGCCATTATCTGTGTGCGTATGTGTGTGTGTATGTGGGTTTTAGCCATGGTTAGGTTATACAAACTAACACAAAGTTTCCATACAGAAAATACCAAAAATTCGTTTGGCAAAATACGCGCATACAGCGGGAAACAAGAAGCCGCTTAAATCCCTAGAACGTGGCTAGGAAATTCAAGCATTTACTGTTAATAGAACGTGCCCAGCTACACACAGCCATAATCCACACACACTCACACACACACACACACACGTGTGGTATTTGCCTATGTTATAAAACTTTCATATGGCGGTTTTATGCGGAAATTACGTAGTATCATTAAATTTTTAGCAAAGATGCTATCATAATATTTGCATAATTTCAGCAAAAAAGGAAGCTTTGTTTAGTTTGGAATTAGAGTAATGAAAGGTGATTAAATTTATGGGAATTTATTGAGTTTTTACCTAGCATCGATTTTATTTCTCTGCTTTAAAAGTAACAGTCAGCAATTATCTAAAAAAAAGTGCAAAATTCTGCATTTAATTCTCGACTTTCGGCACAGGAATGCAATTTTATTATCAGCAATAACATTTGTATTATTTTCAGAATTTAATGAAAGCAAAATATTTATTTTTTTTAGTTATTTCCTTTGGGTAGAAAAACCACACAGTTTTCCTTTCAGTTTTATTTATTTTCAAATTTCGTTTAAGGCGTAAAAGACTTTGCTGCTTATTTATTTAATGTAAGCCTTCAGCAAATGCATTTGCAAGCAGCAGAAAAAGATAAAAATAAAACAAAAATAGAAGGAGATAAAGAAAAAGCGAAGCTTGTTAACATATTCTGTGCGTATTTTAAGTATTAGCATAAATCCTTTTTACCTGTTTGTGTGTGTTAGCCAGCTAGATAGACTTTTGCGAGAAAACATGGCATACACTCATAATACCACAAGAGCACACACTCCCTCATACACCCACACACACACACACTCTACCCACTTTCGTGTATCATGTTTCATGCATTTGGTTGCTTTGTGTACCTTGTGAATGGATTGGCAAACACTTGATATGAAATTTTAGTTGCTAGTTTCATGCAGTACACACACACTCCACTCAAACACACACTCCGAACAGCTCTCTGCTTTTCTTTGCTGTTTTTCCAAAACTGACTTAAAATTGAAATAGAAATTTGCTTTAAATTTCTTCACTTTTCTGCTCTTTTTGGCGCCGTATTTCTTTTTGGCCTCAACGTTTTAATTAAACAATTCAGAACGAGTTCTTAATTATAACATTTGACTTTAGTCTGTGTAAAATGAGCATAAATTGCCGTCGCAATTGCTGCCAGCAATATGTAAGTGATATTGCGTATACGCCGAGTTCACGCTGCAGAAATAATATGCAGAAATTGCAATTGAGAGTGGCAAAAAGGAGTCGAAGAGGAACAAGTGTAACTGCAATTAAAAGCCAAAAATGTTAACAGCAAATTCTCGCCTGCTGTAGCTGAAGTTGTTGCAAGTGCAGTTGCAGTCGTAGTAATAGCAGCAGCAGCAACTGGGACAACAACAGCCACATTTGTTGTAGCTTCTTGTGGCGTAAATATCTGGCATAATTGTTTTTACAAGCGCCAAGAGAATTTATGTGAACATTGTTGCCGAAAATCCATGTCACGACAGTCACAGAGGATGGGAAAAATGTTGCTATAGCTACGTCTGGTGCTGCTTGTGCTGCTGTTGTTACCATTTGCGCCTGAAGCTGCACTTAGCAGCTAAATCAAGTAAAGCATTTCCTGAGCACCACATTGGCAATTTGCCGGCTGCGACAACGTGTATGTGAATGAGCCATAAATGTTGTCTGTCGACAATGATAATGGCTGCCAGAGAGCACAGCAAAATTACATGGAAAGTAAGGGAACTTTACGCACACACAAAACTGGCATTTTTGCCATAAATGACAGTTGAAAGTTTCCGTTTTTGGCGACGGCAGAAATTGAAAAGCCCTTTTCTGAAATACATAAAATATACAATAAGTACATACGCTAAGATCTGCAGTCACGCAAGCAGCACAGATCCTAGAAATTCTGATGCTTTTTGGTAACTTGGTCCTTTACCTTTTTCCCCACATCCACTTGGTTTTGTGCTGCCAACTGCCAAGCACTGTTGACAGTCTTAAAGCCTGCTACCAACTTTTGCCGTGTGTCCAAAAAGTTGCTCAACTTGTAACGAGAGCTAGCTATGCTGGCAGCAGCAGCAGCTACGACAGCCACAACAACAATTGAAACAATAACAATAATAAGCTTGGGGAATCAAAAATACATATATATTATGGATTCTCTTTGGCTTTGGCAAAAGTTTTGTTGTGTTTGTGTTGTGTGCTTGTTGTTGTTCTTACTTTAGAATCAATACCGAGTGTGTGTGTGTGGGTGTGTGTGTGTGGGTGTGTGTGGAATTATGTTGAGTGATCTGGAAACTGGGAGGCGCGGCATAAAGCCCGATAACACGTGAGTGCCATCGGCTAATGGATTTGGCATTAACTTGGCAGCTGCCATTCGCATGGCTGCGTGCTCCCTTTCCCCTGCTCCCCTCCTCTTTTCCCCACTGAAACTCATCAGCTATATTTGGCAATATGCTCAACTTTTGGCCATTGAATTTGCCTGTTTAGCGGTAGCTGACTAAAACACTAAATCACGCGTTTAAGTCATTGTTTTAGAGCACTTTAATGCAGCATCGTAAATAATTTTTGAACAATGAGTAGAAATCGCTTATCTTTGCAGCACATTTTGTTTTCTCTTTTATATTTTTCATGTTTTTTTTGCCAGTTTTGTGTAACAATTTTATTGCCATTCTTTTACCTGTCGCATTTCAAGTTACCTGATGGCACATTTGCGCCAGCTGCCAACCGTTTTACAGTCGTTTTTCTTTGCTTTTCTCGATGGCTCATGTTAACTGCTATTTTATAGCTTTACAAGAGATTGTTTTAGTTTCCTTTTCCTGTCATTTTTTTTTTTTTGGCAAGGAAAAGCCCTCTTGACTGTTACTACGACAACAGGGCTAAGAATTTTGCTCTGCATTTTTTGATGATTAAATTTGCTTCTTAGTTAATAAAAAAGTTTTCAAGTTTTGATAAGGTTGAAGCCACCTTAAGCTACAAGCACTTAATATTTACTTTATTTTGTGTATAAATTTAATATGTGCCTTAACTTGGTTTCATTTTTCATTAGTTTTAAGCCAAACAAACTTCTAGTTTCTCAGTGTGATTACTTTCTTACGTCTGTGCCTTCGTTAAAGTTTAAATTATGCAAAGCAAACGAATTCACCTTCAACTACAGCTACGGTTACAGCCATGGTTAAGAGTAGCGTAGTCGCTGCGAGGAAATTTGCCAGGACACACATAAAAACTAATTCGGTGAGGGCTTTCGGCAAACTAACTAAAACTAATGAAAATGCTGGAGTTTCCAACTAATCCGCTCGCGTTTGTTGGCTCAAAGCTAAACCCAAAAAAAAGTAGCACAAAAAACACACACACACACTCTTGCACACTTAAATCTCAAATAACCCAAAGCGTATAAAACAAAACTACTCGTAGATAGGCAATAACAGCAAGCACAACAATTTCATAAAAATACCAAAAAGGTGGTTGTTTGCTGGCTTACAAATACTAATCCAATTATTTGAAACAAAAAGAGAAAATGCTGCTCTGTGGCGTATACGTAATGTGCGTACTTCAAGCGCAGCGTTGGGCAGTCATTTAAATTCGGGCCTATAGTTGCATAGACCATCGACTTTATGGCAAAGCACAGAAAGGAAACAAAGAGGACGAAGTGCCACTTACACACACTCATGCGTGTGTGCGTGTGTATTCACTCAAAGCCAGAAAAGGCAAAGGTAAAGTTTACCTATAAAATTGTTTGGCTGTCGTCGTCTGTTATCCTTTATGTGCAAGTGTAATGGGGCTGTGTGGATAGGTAAATGCTTTCTAATGCCCTACACGCACACACACACATACCTGCACACACACACACACACACACATTGCACGTTTCATTTCATTTCTTACGCTTTACGTTTATGCCATTCTGATTGCCTATGCGTGCGATTTTTCTTTTTGCTCTTTTATTTTTCCATTTCTTTTTTGGCATTTCTGTTCTGTGTTTTATTTGTCGTTTTTGTTGTTGTTGTTGTTGCTGTGAAATCGTGCAGAACATGAAGCTAGAAGTATTTTTGCCTCGTTGCGTCGAGTGGTTTCTGAGTCCTGTAATACGCTGCGTATGCGAAATTTTCTGTTTTGCGCCACATTGACAAATGTTGAGCAGTCAATTTAGAGAGCATCCGCTGGTGTAGTGGGCCCAAAGGGGGGGCCAAAATGGAAAGCTGTCAAGCTTAAGGACGAAGATGACTGGGCGAGAAGAGTGCGGCTTACTTTGCCGCACTTCTTAAATGCTAAAGCCGATTACGCTTTTATGCCAAAGTCAATTGGATTTGAGCATTCATCAGACGCAGACAAATACACAATGAAAGGCATGTATAAAAAATAGCATATTTAACTGAATGATAGCAGTGGATGACATAAAAGTGGCAGGGTGTTTTACTAGGAAGTGTGTTTTGTTTGGTATGAGAGTTTAACAGAAATTAGCCAGATGCTTAAATCAATAACTTAAACTTAGAGTTAAGTTAGAGCTTTTTAGGCAAGCAGAACAATCGATTTTCAATCAGAAAGCCAACAACATTTAATTAGTAGACCAATCGATACACAAAAGCTTTTCAGACAGGCACAGAAAAGTACCTCAACATATGGCTCAAAATTATATTAGAAAAGTGGCTTCAGAGCACCAAAAATTAGTTCGTAGAGTAGCTAAATAATTAGTTAATAATAACCTCCAATATTTTTAGACCCCGTACCCTAAAAAGGAGTAGAGGGGTCCATTAAGTTTGTCCAAGGAGAAATGGCAGGCAGAAGGAGAATGAGAAGGACTATAGCCTTTAGCTCCCATAGGACAAATCGGTCGAAAATTAAGGAAAATGCGCACTAAAGGGAGCACGGGGTCTTTTACAGTCGGCTCGCTTGACTGTAGCCTTTCTTACTTATTTTTAATTACGCATATTACAAATTTATTGCTCGAAAAGTTAGTTACAGTTTTTAGACATGAAATAGATTTAAAATAGAATTCTTTTGGTAACAAATTCTAGTTAGCCAGACGATATTTAACAGCACGCAGAATAGGATACTTGTCGGCGGTGCAGAGACCGCGGAAATCATCGTAGGACAAGTCGAAAAGAGCAACTCCGCCCAAGTTGTTGTTGCGCACATAGCCAGCCTTGTCGGCAGCGGTGTCGGGGTCCTCATAGCTGATCCAGATGCCGTTGTCGCCATTCTTGTCGGCAGCACGGTAGGCATAGGAGCCGAAACGCTTAGCGGGGTCATTGACCTTACGCAGTGGACCCTCGCCGCTCTTGTAATGGGGATTGTTGGCATTGGGCAGCATGGCGCAGGTTTCGGGCCAGCTGTAGATGCCATGGATCTGAGTGTTGACACCGGCAGGTGCCTCGTTCTCGACCTTGGCAACTGGGGGCACACCAGTGTCACCAGAGTCATCGGTCATTTTCCAGGGACGACCATAGGAAGCAACGCCCAAGTTAATCTTGCTGGCTGGGCAGTTGTGACGCAGCCAGTACTTGACCTGGTAGTCGACATTGAACTGGGGATTGCGATCGCTCAGCTCATAGATGGGAGCGGTGTAGTCAGCCTGCTCGGGATTACGTTCAGCGGTGTACCAATCAAAGGCGGCAATGTTGACAAAGTCCAGATAGTTGATCACAGCGGGGATGTCAAAGAACACTAAAGAAAAGACAGGATTATTAGACAGATAGGTCACTCAGTTGCACTATAAATTGAACCTACGGGTGGAGTTGACATTGGGCAGCACCGTTGCTGACAGCAGCAGATTGTCGGCACGGAAAGCGTTCTTCACATCACGGAGTAGTGTAGTGAACTGCTCCTTGTGGGCATCGGCTTGCTCATCGACCACATGATCACCGCTGAAGACCTTCTTGAAACCCTTCCAGAAACTGCCAATGCTGCCATGCACCTTCTTGGGCTTGTTCTTGGGGAACTGCCAGGCCATGTCCAAGCCATCAAAGCCGTAGGTCTTGACCAGCGAGTAAGCGGTGTTCACGAACCGAGTGCGTCCAGTGGGACTCTCCAACAGCTGCAGATACTTGTTGGGCAAGTCCTTGGCATCATCGCCCTTCTCCACATCCTTGTCACCGCCAACACTCAAGAGTATGCGCAGATTTGGGTACTTGCGCTTCAATTTGGTCACTGTGCGGTAAAGACCTTTGCCCAGATCCAAATCCAGTTGCTCGTTGATGCTGACGGCCTTGTAGGAGTCACGTTCGATACCGGCATAACCGTAGATCAGATAATCGCAGAACTGCAGAGCAGGCTCCAGCTCATCAATCACCAGTTTGCCGAGGCCTGAGAGATGTGAGATAAAGAAGAGGTGGCAAGAGAGAAGCTTAGTATACACTGCTCGGAATGACTTAGGCAATCTTTTCTTAATTGTTATCAGAAAGTCTGTGCTCTAATTTTAGTTGATTATTTTCTGCGTGTGGTCGTGCCATTTATGAGCACATAGTCCACATACACTGCTACAAATTTGATAGGGAAATATTAAATTTTTGCTTAAATAAAGTATTTTAATTGGTTTTTAAATTTAACCGGTTGATCTGCTTATACATTTCCTACAAGTTCCAAGCCATAAATTCATCAACAAACGTAACAAAAGTGAATCACAACAACGTTAATTATAAAACAAACACATTAATTACTTTTCAGTGTAGCTGAGAAACATAATAATTGTTAGCTCAATTTGTTATCGTCATCTCGCACTTTAAAGCAAAACAAGTATATAAAAAAATCTAATTTCTTGGAATTGGAAGCAGAGACAGAAAAAGAGGAGAAGACAGAGAGTGAGAGGGAGACGGAGACTGAGACTGATAAGCCTCACTTCCTTTGTCTGCTGTGCTCAAATTCGTTTTCGTTTTCATTTTAAGCTTTGAGATTATTTATTGTACCTTGTGTTATATATTTAATTATCAATTTGTTGCTGTGCTGCTGTATTACGTAAGCACTTAAAGCACTGATTCACTCACCTTCCTTGATGAAACTGGAGGAGTCGTAGTAGCAGACCAAGTGTTTGCCCACTTGTTGTGGTTGCCCAATCTTGCCAGCCAAAACGCTGGCCAGGCACAGGGCCAACACTGCCAAAGATTTGTACATCTTTGCTTAAAGTTCCACACAAAAATTGATATGTATGTATAGAAATTTATTTAATACTCTTCAAGCTGTCTTCGCCGCTTGGCTGACAATTTGAAACTGAAACTTGTGTCGCGTCGTCAGCGTCGTTTGAGTCAGACTCAAAGCCCCGATCGAAGCAGCTTTTTGATGAAGGTTGATCTGTTGTTCTTTTTGTTTTTGCTTTTGTTTTGGTTAGTGTAAAGTGTGAATTGATAAACGAGACGACGTAGCAATCGCAGGGGCACTCAAAAGCTCTATATAGTAATAAATATTTGTGTGTACATACAGCAAACACTGGCTATAAATGATTTGAATAATGCTAATAAAATAGCCAAAACTAGCATGAAAATATGGTTAAGTCAATCAAGTTTAAACAAGCTTAACTAGCTCTCAGTAGTAAATTGTTGACTTAAGTTAAGACTGCTGTTTGTCTTAGTCTGTTTTCACTGTACTGTTACACAATGTGTTCAATTAACATTAATATTAATTATCATTTCTTAAAATAGTACAATTCGTAAGTGTTTAGTTTATCAAGAGTCTTCACTGTAACAAAATTTGCCTACGTTTTAAAATCTATTTGAAATTTTGTTTTCTTGTTTGGTCTTTATTTGGTTGCGTTTTTCGTGTGAAGTCCAAGGGGATTTTGTTATCAAAGCAGCAGAGGAAGAGAGAGAAGGAGAGAGAGAAGGAGAGAGCGAGAGGTTAACTGAGTGAGAGACAGCTTGGATTCGTTGTAGCGATTTTAGCATAATCGTCTTTCGATCCACTTTACATCCTAATCCACCTTACTTACTTTCACTCGGTGTCTCTGCTTACTCTTTCTGCCTGCCACTGCCCCGCTGCTTCCCCCTGTCTCCCCCACTTACTGCTGTTCTGTTCTTCCTCTCTCCTCCACTTACTGCTGTTCTGTTTAATATTTCATTTGTCTGCCCTGCCTACTTTTCTAAGCTCACAACAATTCCATTTACATACGCTACACTTGCCCTCTCTGATCTCAGCTGCCCACTCACACACCAACACACACATACACACGTGTGTGTGTGCGTTAGCTGTTTAGGTATTCATGGGTATGCCCATCGATTGACAGACAGAGTGAGCGAGGGAGATGGCGCTTGTTGTAGATAGATAGATAGATAGAATTTGCCCCTGGCTTGACCCTTATCTCTACGACAGTCGCACGCACAATCAGCCACGTAAGTTCCAAAGACAAGGAAAATGCTAAAATCAAAAGGGAAAACAGTGAAAATAGGGAAAACAAGACAAGGCAGCCAGGTTTCCCAGTTATTTGCATAAAATGCTTGTCGATTGCTTTGCAACAAGAAGTCGATTTCAGTGAGTTGCTCAGCGTTTGTTTGATTGCTGTTGTTCTGCTCCCTTTTATTTTGCAATTGTTTTTTTGCCTCCATTTGCATATCAATTTTAAATTGTTTATGTTACATTTGTTGTTTTGTCATGCCTTTTATACAATATATATTTATTTATTTTGCCTCTACGTCTAAACTTTTGTTGTTTGATGTTTAAAAGCAATTATCACCTACATCATTTTCCATTTAAAATTGATTGGGTCGTGGCAGCTAATTGAAATTGGCGTTGGCTCACCATTTGCATAAGTGATAAGTGCAAAAAGAGATCAACCCAAATGGGGTCTAAAACAGCAGACAAACTTTCGCTTGTAAGTTTATGATTAAGTCAATCATACGCACGAATAAGCCACGAAAAAGTAATATAAAGGAGAGCAAGAAAGAAAGAAAGGTTTAAACTGCCCAAAGGCTACAGACAGCTTATGGAGCGTGTAACTCGCACTGTGTGTGTGTATTTTGGGGTGTGCTTGGGTGTGTGTACAAATTGAATTTCGCCTTGAAACGGCAACGTAACCAACAATGAAATCCGCTTCCAAAAATACCTCAATAAGCCCCAAACCCGCAGATTGCGCTTTTCAATTGCTGCGCGTACCGGCCTTAAAATTTCCTTTGCTACAGTAGAGACTGCGTAAAGCAAACCCACTTTAATTTAAGCAAATGTTTACTATTTAAACAATCAACACACATTTTAAATTTAATTTTTATACAGAAGTGGACTCCGCCTTGACTGTCATAAACTGGTGTTCACTGTAGGCAGACTCTACTGTATTATTACTTTTTTTTAATTAATGACAAGCCCATTTTGGGTCTAAAACGAAATCCCTTTGACTGTCCCTTTTTTGATCTTCTTCTTTTTTTGGGTTCAGGTTTGCTTTGTTTTTTGCTGTTGTTGAATTTTGTAAATTAATTTGGCTCAAGTAGAGCGAGCAGCAGGCAGTGTTATTACTTACACATTTTGTGAAAATTACATGCAGTTTAACTTTTAATTGAAATGTTTGTAACAAGTGGGAAGCAAACGAGGAAAACTCGACGAGAGAAAACCCCAACAAAAGCTAAAGTTGCCCACATTTTCATGCTCATCAGCTGCCATGGCAATGGCTCGCTGGCTCTCTCTTTCCTTTTCACCTTCTCCCTCTCTTTGTTCTATGTAAAGTTGTATATAATGCCAACATATAGACTGGTATATACTCTTGTTCTCTTGTATTTTGCGGTGGCCTCTGTTTAATTAAACGTGCAGTGGCAGTTGCGATATTTTACACTCGCGCCCGAAAGTATGCTCCAAAAAATGAGCACAAGTTTGTTGCCCGCTTTCGAGCGCGCCATGAATAATGGCCAAATTATGTTATTTGAAAATTATAAAATGGCCGGCAATTTAATGCGCTTAAAAGGCACTTTATGGCAGCACACAGCGCTGGTCGCGTGACACGAGCCACGAGTCACGTGGTTGCACAGTAAGCCTATCGATTTAATGCACATCTCACACATAACTGGCCAAACGAGTGTAGCTTGAAGCCTTTGCTATTGCCTGGCAACGATAGCATGGAAAATTCAGCCATAATTTTGCATATTAAGCCATAAAAGAGAGGGGTTAAAATACACGAAACTTTTGTTGCCGTGAAGCCATAACGATGATGCGAGTGCGAAGAGGAAGAGCCACAATAACAAGATCATGCTGCAATCCCAAACAACTCACAAGTGTATTAATTTGCACCCAATGCTGGGAAAAGCAGGCAAAAACACTGGCCAAAGTGGAGTACAGGGAAAAGAACGTGGCTGTGAACAATATTTGGTGGAATATGGGCGCATGATAACCGAGACTAACGACCACTTCACTGGTGGGTTGCTGGACAATGTGTGGGTGTGGGAGTGTGTGTGTGTGTGTGCTGGGAATTACTGCTGCTGTGGATGTGGCAGCAAAGCACCATGCCCCAAAGTGATTTGTGTGCACGCCCAGTTTTTTTTGCAGCTGCAGCAACAGCATCAACAGCAACATATGCAAATCACTCACTCAAGCGAGAGAAGAGTACGCAAACCAACCAACAACACACACTCCCACACCCACTCCACACACGCTAGCCTGTTTGCTTGTGTATGAAAGTCAGTTTACGTGGCGCATGATTTATTAAAAAGGACTCGTAAAAATGCACAACACACTCAAAAAAAAAAAAGAATGAACTAAGCCAACTTCACGCTATAAAAAACCAGCCAAGAACTAAAGAAAATACCGTGACTATCGGCAGGCCAAACTATCGTGCCTATGAATTCTACAAAATATTTGATTTATACATTTTTAAAGTTTCATATTTATGCAAAATTTCGTTCTGTAAAATGCACAGCAAATGTAAATTTTTGCAAAGGCAACTAAAGTTAAATATGCGCTGTTTGTTTATAATGCATGAAATGCTAAAAGAGAAAACATAAAAAGCAACAGAAAATGTTATCACTGTGTTGGTATCAAAATTTATTCATCCCTTAGTTATTTCTGTTTTGTTTTTTGGTTACTCTGGGTATATTTTTGTAGCATCATCGTCTTAAAGTACTGCTTGTGGCTAGACTGCTCGACTACCTCGACTACAAGCATACATAGATGCATTCCTTGTCCTGTCACATTCTTTGTGCGACGACAACAACTCTTGTGTGTGGTAGGAAAAATGCATGAGGAATAGCTATGGAAATAAGCTGCAGCAGCAGCAGTAGAGGAGCAGCAGCAGCTACTACTAAAAGTAGATATGAAATTTTTAAAGTCTCGTCTTGGCACTTGCAAAGAGCACACACAAAATTTGATACCCCTTGCAGCTGGGAGTAGGAAATAGAAAGGGGAGTAGGGAGTAGGTTGAGGGAGTGGCAACTGGCCCCACTTTGCGAGCCCATCCATCAACTGCCAGCAGTTGGTTCATTTTTAAGCAATTTTCGCAACCGATATTTTGTGCATGGCAGACAACATTATGGCGTCGTAACTCCCACTCCCCACAGTGGCACCACTACCCTGTCGCTCAACCATGACATGCAGATAGATGACTATATATGTATGTAAGCGCCACACACACAGCTTGCAGCGAGTCAATTTTTTGCATGCCATTGCAAAAGTCAAAGTTCTGCTGCCTCTATGCCTGCCAAACCATATTACCAACATCATCATCATTGTTATCAGCATTATGTTGATGATGATGACGATCAGGGAGGCAGGCAGAGTCAGGCCGTTCTCGGCCAAAATGTGGGGCAAATGTTTGGCTTGCATGCGCCTGGACGCGTCCTGCCTGCAGCTCCTCATTATTAATTGGCCAGAAATGCTGCATATTTTCAGGCGCCACTCGAATCGGTTTTCCCAGCCCCCCATTTTTCTCTCTTTTAGCACTTTGTGGCATGCGAGTAACTGATGATATAGTACATCGAATTGGCTCAATAGTTATAATGAAAAGATACTTGCAAACTTTCTGTGTTAAGGCAAAAAAATATGTGTATCGTAGGCTTAAAATATTAGAGTTAGCAGAAGTTTGATAGAGTGGCCAGATTAGTTGCAGACTGCTGATTTTCCAGCATCTTTCGGCAAACTTAGCACGTTCAAAGTTTTGTAATATCGGCCATAAATTATGTAGAAACAGCTGAAGTTGCTGTAGTTGTAATTAATGGTGTGCTTATGGCTGCAGGTTGGCAGAATAGACCGATGTTGGGCATCAAATTCGACATAAACTCGGTATAAGCACGTACCTAAAGAGGCAACTGCTACATAGCTTTCACTGGCTTGTGTTCGGTGCATTTGGCATGCAAATTGAGTGCGCGTTTCGCATAACCAAAAACTTCAGTCGCAGCGGAAGAAGGAAACAGGAATGGGATGGGTAGGAAGAGGGATAGGAAAGGCAAACGGCAGTGGAAATGGAAATGGAAACGGGCATAAGTGAATGCGAGCACGTGCTAAATGAAAATTTGAGAACCACAACTGGACGTCAAGGCAGAGACATCACTTCCGGTGATAGACTCGAGATGCCCGCCATTTCCCACACTTCCCCCCTTGTAATTATGTTATGTCCGGCCCTCAACTTGGGCAGGCTTTAAAGTCTTAGACCAACTGCGGGCCAAATTAAATAAGCGTCTAAGCACGGCTCTGGTAACTGTTTTCGCTGCTGTCGCCATTTTGATGACCTTAGTTAGTATCAGTGTGTAAGGGGACAGCATGAAGCCTTCGTCGCGTTTTCTTTTAATTTTCATAAAATGTGTGGTGTTTTCTTTTTTAGCTTTTACAGAATTTTCCGTTTCGTTTTTAGGGCGCTTTGCACGTGCGCGCATTTTACTGCTTAATACGCAGCGTTGCACTTTACTTTTTATTGCACGCGGCTCTGCCTGTGTGTGTGTGTGTGTGTCTGTGTGGAAAAACGAACAAAGTTTTCCACGCGCGCAAATCTCGGCTGCGTTTTATGGGCCAGTAGCAGTAGCGTAGCACATGAGGGTAGTGGGCAAAGCGGGAAAAACCCATAAACATCACTTAAAGGCATTAACAAAAAGTAAAATATAAAGTTATGTGCAGCATAAAATATTTCTATAAAATAAAAACATATTTTAGAATTACAAATTTCAATTCTGACACATTTCAATTGGAATTTGCTGTTAATACATGTTTGTCAAGTTGATAAATCAAATAAATAATTAAAATTAATGCATGAAAATTTGACACGTGCTGGAAAATTCACAGAACTCATTGAATGTCAAACGATAACAGGAATTGTGGAATTGTAGAATTGGCATAACAAATGCTAAAATCACACGCTTGATTTAACTTAAATAAATTTAGGAAATTTAGGAAAATATTCATTTTTTGCTGCTTGAAATTGATTTGCATATTTTGTTAGCTCAGCCCACAGCGCCCCCTGTAGCTGGTGGTATGGACTACGCCGCTGTGCTCATGCTGAGCAGCAGATAGTCCAGTTAAGTATGCTTACCGTCGACTTGAGCACTCCCTCTCTCGCTGACTCCCTCTCACTGGTCCTGGATTTCCGTTTCCATGTCTGCTTGGCTGCTGTTGCTTCTGACCAACGTTAAGCACTCGCTAACGGTCCAGTGAACCGGTAATCAAAGCAAAATCAGCTAAGCAACGAACAACTTTTTATGCTAATTTTTGCTGCGTTTCATGTAACATTTTCTTTTACGGCCAGCCCGTGTTGGGTGTGTGTTGGTGTGTGTGTTTATGGTACATTTAACATTTTAATAAGCTTTTTTGAGCCGTCTTACTTGAAGCAGGTTAAGCAGAACTCATGCTAAGTCGCACCTGCCCCAAAAGCAGCAGGGCTTAAAACATGCCAAGATTTTTTTCAGTTTACTCTCGCATCCTTTACTTGCAAAGATCTCAGCTCAAGTATTACTTAAAACTTGTGCAACTATTTACTTTGAGAGCGTTTGCGACTTTTTAGCGCTTGCCTCATGCAAATGCGATGCAAAGAGGCATGAAAACTCTCAAGTTTTTCATCATCTTCTTTTTCCACTTGAAACTACAGATACACAACTCTATAGTGGCATATGTCGGAGTGTGTGTGGGCGTGTCAGCGCGTACTTGTCAAAAGTCATCTTCACATTATGTCAAGCAGCGTTTTTCCTTCCTCGCTTTTCCCCATTTCCTTCCTCAGTTTCCTTACTTCGACATGCTCTTTGAATTTCTTTTGCAATTTTTCCTAGAGCTCCTAGCTGTAGGAGCAACCTAAAGGTGGCTGCCTCAGGCACTTTATGCCCTTCTGTGCGTGTCTGCCACGCCCCCCAGGGAGTCGTACCAACATTAACGGTATGCCCGCTCATATGTATCTTTGTGTGTCTGTGTGTGTATATATTTAATTTTTGTTGGTTCGCCTCCTGCTGCTTTTCGTGACTGTTTTATTTGATATTAATGCGGTTGTTGCTGTTGCTGTGGTCCTGTGTTGTTGGCAGCCCGCAGGTTAGCACATTATTTCCATAGCTCACACACCCACAAGCAAACACACACACTCGCACTGAGTGTAGCCACTCTCGCTTCGCTTTTCGCCTGCTTAATTTGCGGTCGCGGCAAGTGTCGGATGCTCTGAGCGAAGATATCCCCGATCCTCGCTTCCCCGCTCTCCCTCACACTTGACGTACAGCTTTGTTGGCCGAAAAGAACCCATCATTTTTCTAGCATAAATTGTGTCAACCGCAACACACACACACACGCACACACACACACAGCCAAGTGAAACATTATAAATGCCATTAGATTTATTTGATATCTAAATAGGCCGTCGTTTAAAGCCATTCGAGCCGAGAGTGAGTAATGTAAGGCTATTAAAATACCCTATAGGCTTTAAAATTTAAACTGTTTGCTAGCTAAACAGCTACAGGGTATTAGTTAGTCAAGTGGTGCCCACAATTTGTCATAATTCACATAAATTTCAATCGCAAATTCACAAAGTTTTGAGCAAATAAATCAAAGTAATTGCAAATAAAAAAGGCTTTTCAGAGTTAACACTTTTTCACATGTGAAAATTCAATTAAATTGGGGAAAATGCAGGGTAGCTGCTAGGCGGGCAGCTTAAACCAAGTCTAGGCTTTGTGCACAGCTTAGATTTAAGCTCACCTTGATTTGTTTAGTGTTAGCTATATGTATTTTAAGCACAAGCAAATTAAACTGACTGATTGGTTTATAAATCAGGCGAGAAATTCGCTGCTGAAAGACAATTTGAGCCGCAGCGAGTACTTAATCAAGAACTGCTTATGTCAGTGACATTGCGACTGAGACTGAGTGTATGCACATATTTAAACATATTTGTGAATCATTTAAGCCGGCATTATAGCCGACTCTGCTACCAACGACAACAGTTGGCAAAAAGCGTAGAGCAAAAAGTTATGTGACGTTATATTTGCTGAAAATGGCAACTTCGGGCAACTGCAACTTTTGCTCATCATTTTCGGTGTTTATTTATTTATTCAGAGCGCTGAATTTTATTTCATTTCAGTTTATTTTCAAAAGAAACTTATTTTCGTTTTTACTTCCATTTCCGCTGCGCAGCAAACAAAAAAGAATACAAAAAAACAAACAATGGAAAATGTCGTGTATGCAAAAATACATATAAAAATACATATAGATCGTACACATATAGCAAAGGATGTTGGGCGAACAGCAGCAACAACAACAACAATATGAGTAAAAACGCAACTATAACAATAAAATCCTTTTACATACACATGCATGTATTACATACACCCACAAACACACACACACACACAGACAGTTTTTTCACTTTTGCTATTTGTTCTGTCACTTCCGGCGGCGAAACTAAAAAAAGAAAATGGCCGCCCGCATGCTGCTTCCGCCTCGTCACGCATGCATTTGCCTACAATACTATTGTTGTGTTATTTGTTGTTGCTTTTTAGCCCGTTCCAGTGCTGGCCATGGCTACACTCATTGTTGTCTTGTGCCAGCAGCGTTTATTAAATGTCACACTGCGAATTTGCCAACGGCCATAGAAGTTTTCTCGCTAACAAACCCCCTTTCGCCCCATCCCCACCCCTTGCTTAGCCATATTCCTGTTACCATTTCGCCGTGCTTTCTGACATCCGTCTGGCATGTTGCTCGCTCCCAAAACACAATGGCACTTGTCGCGTTTGGAGATTTCACTCGCTGCTTTCACATTTCTTTTTCTTGTTTGTTGTTTGTTACATGTTTGTTGTTATTTCTTGTTGTCGCTTTTGTTTTTGCGCCTTGACATTTTCCTTTGTTTGCTGCGACTTTAAGTTACATATTTTTAGTTGCTAAGCAATCCATCCAAACATCCCAGCCACTGCCCCTTTTTCCTGCCTCTGTTCAACCGACTTTCTTTCCCTTGACAGCTTGCGAGTGACAATTTCATTTATTTTGCTGCCTTTTTAAAAATCAAACATTCTCAAGTTTCGCTTTTTATTTGCTCATCTCGCTCGGCTTCTCTTTACAAACTCAATTACTGAATGTACAGCCCCACCGAAAAGACATTTTTACGCCGCTTGCAGCGAAATGTAGTTTGATACGTTTTCAAATTTGATTAATGTACTAACAATGCTTAAAATTTAAACTTGATTAGCTTTAAGTTAAGCTGAGCAAAAGGTAGAAAAGTCTTTAAGTTTACTCTACTTACAGTTCCCTTTAGTGCCAGTTAAAGTCAGAGCATCAGCTCGTCGTCTACTTTACAGTGTCGCATTTTTAATGTTTTTCTTATATTTTTTCTTTTGCTGTTTTTGAATTTGCCCTTAGTCGCATTTTAAACAAGTTTTTTGAGCTCTCCTGGCGTATACGCAATGCTGCTTGAGATTTGCATACTTTTGATGTTGACATCAATGAATTGCTTTCGAAATGAAATCAAGTTAATGAAGCAAATGAAAATGACATAACAATTTGCAAGCAACAAATATAAAATACTGTAAGCCATTATTTACTTTGGTTTATTAACATTGCGCAATTAATTTATGAGTCATATTTTTGTGCTGTGCTTTTGTGTGCAATTCGTTCGCACACAATAAATAAATAAATGTATATACTGTATATATATATTTGCAATAAAAAATGTTATTTATTTTTAATTATTTTGTACGAGAAGCAAACGGCAGCTGGGGAAAAACAAGCAAAAATTGTAATTAAATTGCAATGAAATAAAATGCAATTCTCCAATTAAATGCAAAATCTGTTTGAGGGGTAGGGTAGGGGGTGTGTACCCGGAAATGAAGTTAAAGTCGCAATATGGCAGCGTCCAGTTGGCCAAAAAAGCCAGAGCAGTAACCGAAACCGAAGCAGAATCAGAATCAGAAGCTAGCAGCAAGTGCAAAGCAAATACTCAGCACAAAATATTCAATTACAACCGAAATTTGTGGAAAACCAGACATGACTAAGGCACAGAGCGAGCACGAGAGACTGAGTGAGAGGAAGAGAGTGAGAAAGAGAGCGTAGAGGCAAAGTAAAATGTGTACTAAATAAAATGTAGCCTCGAGTGTTTTGAAGCTGTTGAAAGTATCCGAAAAAGGCAGCCAAGTGAGGCAGACAAAGTTGCTGCCAGCTGCGGCAACTTACTCATGAAATGGCCGCAATGTGGCATGTGGCATGCTGCACACACTTTGCTACTCCCTCACACCTCTCTCTCTCTCTCTTACTCTTCTTCTCTCTTCTCTTTCAACACTTTGCTAAAAGTTTGCTTAGGTGTGAGCCACTTGAGAGACCAGAGACCAGAGACCAACGATACATTCGCTCGAGTTTCAATTAGGAAAATTAAATGTCCTTATGAGATTCCATTTGATTTGAACACCTCCTGCTCCTTAACCAAATATCTAGGCGCTGTAGCTAGCTCTGTCAGTCTTTCATTTGTCCATTCCCTCTACTGCCCTTCAGTTGCCAGTTGCCTTCAATTTGTTTATTCATTGTGTTACTTTCTTTACTATTTTGCAGAGCTCAGCGGAGCCCGTCTATTCACCGACCATGGCTGGTGGCCTCTTCTCCATTGACCGTGAGTTCTTTGAGCGTCTGGGCACCTACGATTCCGGCTTTGATATCTGGGGCGGTGAGAATCTCGAGTTGTCCTTCAAGACATGGATGTGCGGTGGCACTCTGGAAATTGTGCCCTGTTCACATGTTGGTCACATTTTCCGCAAACGTTCGCCATACAAGGTAAGTGTGTCTATGAAGGGTATGATAATTAAGTCATGTGGTTTGTGGGGTTAGAATAAGGCACTGAGAAATATATGTGTCCATTTGTTTTTAGTCTCACTAAACTTAATGATTAGTTTTCAAGCAAACTAAACTGCTTTTCTAGCAACGATCAGTTCCCAAACTCCACTCCAACTACCCACAATCTACATGGTATCCCCAGCATATCCTTTCGTTCTTTGCTCCACTTGGCTATGCTCAATAGTTGCAGTGGTCATTAATGAATGAATTTAAAACTTGTGCACAAACTGCTCCCTGTGTGTGTGTTGCATGTGTCGCATGTGTTGCTTGTGTTGCATGTGTTGTGTGCTCTGTGTCAAGCCACGGCACCAGTTGAGGCCGAGCTTCGTGTTTGGTCAACAGTGGCCTTCTGTGGTCTATCCCTTTTTGCCAGTCGCACTTGTCGCACTTGCCGCATACCACATGCCACATGCAGCAGCTACTGCTCGACTATGCATACATGCACATGCATGCACAACAGTACGGGGCAGCAGCATGGGGACACTGCCTCAATTATCAACGGTTTACGCTTGACAAAAGTTTGGCAACTCTGGTCTTGTCAATGCCAATGCCGTAACGGTTTCTACACCAGCGAATGCCTTGCAACATGGGGCACATTAAGCTGCAACGAACTGAATAGATGCTACTGTTACTGCCACTGCTTCCAGCTGCCACACATGCAACTATAAGTGCAACTTAGCTAACGATTACCTGTAATGGGTGGAAATAAATGTCAGCTGCTTAATGGTAATGACTGTGGGAATTGTTAGAGTTCGAATTGAGTAGCACTGGAGGAGCTATTGTGTGAAATGGGTTTATTTATAAGTTGAAAATCGTTAAAAGTTATCGATAGACAAACGAATAGTGAGAAATTTAAGTAGAGTTTGGAATGGGGAGTACTTTTTAGAGTAGAAAGCAAGAGAGTAGCGAAAGGAGCACAAAATTGAATTAAAATTCAATGAACTTAGAAAAAATGAACTCGATAACTTATCGATAACAACAAAGTGGGGTCTTAGGGGCTAAGCGCTCCTTAAATAAACAAGCAATGACTACTTAACCCCTGAGAAACTATTCGATGACTTAAATTTATCGCTCGATAACTTATCGATAACAACAAAGTGGGGTCTAAGGGGTTAAATACTCAATAAATAAACAAGACTACCCTGAGAAACTATTTGATGCCTTAAAATGTTTCTACTGCTATCGCTTTAAGCTGCTATAACTCGAAATTGTTTGTAGTGTGCTTTAGAAAAGCCCCTGGCGCAGTCTTGTTCGCATTAGCTTGCCACAAGCCACACAAAGCTGGCAGCTACGACAAACTTACACACACACGCACACACAGAGCAGCTAAGATAGTAAACGCATAAACAAGAACAATACACAATAAGCAAACATAGTCAGGGGGAAAGTTGTGGTCAGAAGGAAGGGCAGTGAACAAACATGGCGCCGGCAACTATGGCGGACAAAGACAGATACCGACCACAATAGAACCAGCAGTGGCATCAACTTGCAACATCAGCAGCAGCAGCAGCAGTAGCAAGAGTAGCTACAATAGTAGCTGCAGCAAGTGGACAACCAGCAGAAGTAGATACTCATGACGTAAGCCAACTCATTCAGGTAATTAGCCTGGACTCTCTAGCTGCCCTACTACCTCCCCTCTTCTCTCCTCTCCTGAGGCAATACGCTGCCTGCTGCAGCTGGCCGTGTCCATTGAAAAGCTTTGCTCTCTGTTTGGTTGCCAAATATGTTGACTGGCTTTTGGCATCGCCTCGCCTTGGCTCAGTGTTGTACCACTGGCAGTTACAGCCCAATTGTTTCCTTCTAAAGCCGCTCCAAAGCAGGGCTTGCCAATGGCTCGTATTTTAAAATCAATGCAAGTCTTTTGAAAGTGGTTCGGCGCACATTTTTGGGTAATTAATCAGAGTAGAGCTGAGGTAGACCGACTTTAAAAGAGCCCTACTTAATTTAGTAGAAGAAAATGTTACAGTTTTCTGTTAGTGAGAAAGAATCAAGTAGTTTAGACTTTTTAAAGCCAGAAATTTGAGCTAAATTTAAGTACTAGTTAGGCTAAGATTTCTGGGACTTCCTTCGCTTAATTTATGCTCAAAGTTAGCTGGAACTCAGTGCATTTTATCTACTTATATCAAGTCTAGATAAACTAAGTTTAAGGCTTATATGGCTCATTAATTAACGATTAATTAACTGTATTTTTCTACTCCTACAGTGGCGCACAGGTGTCAATGTGCTCAAGAAGAATTCGGTGCGTTTGGCTGAGGTTTGGATGGACGAATATTCCAAGTATTACTATCAGCGCATTGGCAATGACAAGGGTGATTTTGGCGACATTAGTGAGCGCGTTAAGCTGCGGTAAGTCACAGCTAAAGTTATATAAACTGTTTGCACCACATTTTTCTATATTTTTATCCCTCAGTGAGGATCTGGAATGCAAAAGTTTCAAGTGGTATTTGGATAACGTTTATCCCGAGCTCTTTATACCCGGCGATGCGGTGGCAAATGGCGAGGTAAGTGTTGTACTTGTATACAAACTACAAGCACGCAGTTCTTGCAGCAGCATGTGGCAAGCGATTTATCCCTGAGATGTGGCAATCTGTATCCCGTGTTCCAGTTCAAGTTTGTGGTTGCTCGAAAAAAACACACTACTAACTCATTAATGTGCCATTTATGGAAAACACTCACTCACACAAATAAACGTGTATATTTTCCCCCGAATTTCCACAGATAAGAAACTTAGGCTATGGCGGTCGCACCTGCTTGGACGCACCTTCCGGGAAGCGCAATTTAAGAAAGGCTGCCGGCACGTATCCTTGCCACAAACAAGGTGGCAATCAGGTTTGTTACAACAACCGCTAAGACAACAAAAACCACAGTAGCAGCAGCAGCAGCAGCAGCAGCACTGCGACCGCCACAAACTCCGTTGAAGCACAAAACCGTTAAGATTTTCCGCCCTCTTAAAGAACAAACACATAAATAATTAACTTGTGATTACTCGTGCCTTGTACAGTTCTCTCTCTCCCTCTCTCTCACTCCGCCTAATTACTAATCTGACTAATTTCCAACTTGGCAGATGGTTCAGAATTTCTTGTACAAAGTTTACAGCCCTGCGATAAACGATTAACGATAACGATAACACTTCCGTTGCTAATACCCGTTGATGATTTATTTTCGTTCCTTAAGTTTTTTTTGTACATTTTTTTTTGTTTGTCGAATGACGAATCAAACTTAATTTGCAGATTAAAAACATTTACACCGACATGTGTATCGATGTTGATGGCAAGGGCGAGGACGAGTCACCCGTTGGTGTTTACGTATGCCACGGCCAAGGAGGACATCAGGTATCCACTTTCAGCTCCAAACTTCAAACCCCCAACAAAAATTCCATCGTTGCGTTGATCGGTTTTAAATTAACTCCGACTATTCGCTTGGCTTTTTTAGCTACTTTTGGCCTAAACATCAAATTGTAAATTTGGTTTTGGCTTCATTTTTGGGTCCTTTTGGAGCGCTTTTAACAGCTTCTAAATTTTTTACAATTTTTTAAATGCTTTCAGCTACTATTTGGGTATAGTTAAGTTTTGTATATACTTTGATTTCCGCTTGCTTTATTAACCAATTGACTTAAACTGACAGCCAAACGGAAGCAGTTTAAACTTATATCTGACTGCAATACCTTTAAATTAACCATATTTTAAATCATTTACTAGTTAGGCGACTAATTACCACTTTCTTTCAAACATTCCTTTTCCTTAGCCTTTTTAGTGGCAACTCTACTTGAATTTTCCTTTTAATTCTTTCCTAAATTTCATGTTTAACACTCTCAGCGACTTTCTTTACTTTACCTATCCATTTCAGTTATTTCTGACTACTTTACTCAGCACTTTTCTAACCCACAATTCAATTTTGGCTTGCTTCAAGCCAACCACTCAATTTTTTCAGCTTATTTACTAACTAAATCTAATTCTATTTCAATTTGATTTTTGTCTAGTTGCCGAGTATTTAATTATTTTTTTGTTACCGGTAAATCGGCTAGATTTTTTTCAACCCATACCCAAACTTTTACTCGTATTAAACAGACCCAAAACTCCCCCCTAAAAGAAATCAATCTTGTTGTGAAACAAATTTTTGACAGTCCTGCGGTTTTGAGCACTAATTTCACGGAGTTTGTGGATTATATCAAATAATATTTCTCAATTTATTTAACATTTAGCATAGTAGCAACAAACTGAAAGTATTTAATACAGAAATTGTTTTCAACTCTTGTTGTTTTTGCCAAGGACAGAAAACTGACAATTTTACACAACCAACAGGAGAAACATACACACACACACACACACACACACACACACACACACACACACACACACACACACACACACACTCGACACACTTGCGACACACAAAATTGAGATTTATACCACGTTGCAAAATTAATTAAATCGCAATCATAAATAAAATGACAAAAATGATAAATCATTTTCATGTCATTGTAGAAACTGCAAACAACTGTGAAAACCATAAAACTGTGACAATTTTAGCAACATTTAATAACAACCATTTTGAACAGCAAAAACGGATAACAAAACTGCATACAAATGAACTGAAAGCGACAAATGTCATAAAAAAAATATAAAACACTATTTACACAGACACACTGATACACACACCCACACACACACTTGGACTGGCTTGTAGATATATGCAGCATTAAATGAAAAGTGTTGACCTCGTTCTGCTGACTGCCACGCCTACAACAGGCGCAATACCTTCAGCCAGCGCCTTTGCCACGTTGTAAGCGAAACAAATCCGCAGCAAAGTAAGGACAAGAGTATCAGCAAAGCAACTTAAATAGCGACTAGCAGTTACCCTATAAACTACTAGTTTAACACACGCTCCAAGCCCACTGCATACCCCCTTAAGTACAGCGTATAAAATGTTGACTCGACTGCATAAAATAATCAACATTTTGCTGTCGTTGTGGGCGTGGCAAAATTTTAATTTCGCATATTACAAACAAATAGCGTAAGCCAGTCATGTGCAGATAGTGGGGTGTGCTGGCGAGGGGGGTAACTAAAGTTTGCAGCATTCTTTGACTAACATTACATCAAAGGATACACTGGGCTGTGTAGTTCCAGTTCCAGTTCCATGAACTAGCAACAACTACGGCACAAAAGCGACGCAATATAATGAAAAAATTTTCATTTTCATTTAAAAGCGCGCGAGTCTAGAAAAAATACTGGAAAAGGGGTGAAAGGGAGTGTTAAGGGTGGTGGGGCAAGAGTGTAAACTCTGCTCAGCGAAAAAAAAAGTTTCGCATGCATATTAAAAAATTGCATGAGATACAAAACCCAAAAAACCAGACCACAGCAAAAAAAGAAGAAAAACGACAAGTAAAATGCCAAAAAGAAATGCAAACGAAAGGAAAAAAAAGAAAATGAAAATGAAAAAGATATATACATAATTAAAAACGTATCATGCATCACGCGAAACAAAAAAACCGCCACTCAAAAGGCTTTAACTAAAGGGAAATGCAAATGCAAGCCCTGAAACTGTAGAGAAAAAGGCCAAAAAGGGCAGCGGGGTAAAGGGGGTAAAAGAAAAGCGCTGTAGCTATGGGAAGTACAACAATTGGTAACAGTTGAAGCGTAAAAAGCAGCTGTAAAAGACAATGTTAAATGCTTTTAAGCCAGTTAAATGCTCAGTTGTATGAAACTTCACACACGGAAGTTGCCCGCAATTTCCAATAAAAATTCTGGAAAATTTTGGCAAAACTGATAACGGCAATAAATAAAGTGCAAACAGTAGTAGCATTTAAATGCGCAACACGGAACTGAAAATGGTAACACATACAAAATGGCGTTGGGGGCAGCCATGTTGGCAAACAAAAGCTCAGGCAGGCAGTCAGCAGACTGGCAGGAACGTGGCTTAAATTATAAATAATCATGGCCAGACCGCAGACAAAACACAGAGAAACCCACGCAGTACACACACACACACCGACATAGACTGGTAGCAGCTTTGGCATTTAATTTAATATTAAATATGTAATAATAAGTAATGCGGCTACTTGGCTAAAATGTTATGCAAACAATTTCTCAAAAAAGCAAAACTGACACCACAATTTGTATTAATTTACCTTCTTCTCTGCTTCCCCTACACTCCTTACCTCGCCCCCTCTTTCTAACCACGCCCCAAACAGTACTGGATGCTCAGCAAAAATGGTGAAATACGTCGAGACTCCTTCTGCCTGGACTATGCCGGCAAGGATGTGATACTTTATGGCTGCCACAGCTCCAAGGGCAATCAGGTGAGTGCATACGTCAAGTTTTCAATTATTTAGACCAAGTCTAAGAGTAATCTTCTCTCGCAGTTCTGGACATATCGTGAGGGCACTAAGCAGCTGCATCACGGCTCCTCGGGCAAATGCCTGGCCATCAATGAAACCAAGGACAAGCTGATCATGGAGGAGTGCGACTCGAAACATTTGCACCAGCAGTGGCTAATGCAGAACTATGATAGCTCGAAATTGTGAGGATATTTCTATGCGAAGGGCACTCTGCTGGTGCCCACGTCGCAGGGCAGACGAGCATAGCAAGCAGCAAGAAGCAGGAGGAGTAACCGAGGAAGAAGCAGCAGCAGCAGCTGGGAGAGGAGTAGAAACCGATGTTAAAAGTTGAATTTTAGTTTTGTAAGGACATGACACGGCCCGCGAGAGTTGTGCAATAGGCAGTAGCTAAAGTATTTGCCATGGCTTCAGAATACGTTAACACACACACGCACACACACACTGAGACAGACACACTAATTTATAGATTTATAGTTTTATTTTAAAGAAATAAATGTATTAGTTGTTAAGCGCACAGACGTTAGCAAAGAGTTGGACTGTTTGTTGTATAGTAAATCTTAAGTTTTCTAAGCCAAGCGGAAGCGGAAATGACTCCGCTAACAGTTACTTAGTAGAGAAAAGATTTAATAGTGTAGTCACATACATATAACATACCATACATACATAGTATATAACTGTATACATAATGTAGTTAAAGCCAATTTGGATTTAACAGGCAACAAGTCGTAGCGCAATTTTTGCATTTACATGTTATCAACTTTTAGCACAATTTTTACGTGGCGAACTTAAAGTGGGAGAGTCTGTGTGTCTGTGTGTGTGTGTGTGGGAGACAGAAACAGAGTGTGTACTTGTGTGTATATGTATTTGACAGGCCAATAACTGAGTTGTATGTTCGCATACGCAGCATACCGACATACTTACTTACTTACATACTTACCTACTTACATAAGTACTTATTATAATATTTATGAATTCTCCTGACATCAAATGACTTTGCAAAAGTCGCGTTCCAAATATGTTTAGTCCGTAAGCTTGCTTTAAGTCTACCGTAATGTTGTTTGTAAAATGGAAAGCGTTTGGTGATTTTCCTTGACCATTTTTTTGTCCCATTCCCGCGTTTATTTCCCTCTCATCATTCCCAATTAATTAGTTTATAGAATTATGTACTTTTATGGCATATTTTCATTTAATTTTCTTTTTTTTATTTATTTAGTTATCTTTGTTAACATACATTTTCGCAAATTCGGAGTAAAACAAGTGAAAACTATGAGGGAAAAGTATTGAAATATGTTCGACTTCTTTACTTAAAACACAACTATGCCAAATTATGTTTAGTGGTTTAAACTATGATTTAGTTATGCAGATGTGCGTATCTTTAGCCTTTTTGTTACAAACTCAACAAGGACAACATATCCCGTTTGTTAAACAACGCCAGCTTGTAGAAGATACATTTTGTATTTATATATATATATAAATATCACATCAGTTTCCGTACAGACTTATCGATATCACTAAACTGTAGAGCTAGAACTAAATCTAAGAAGCAAATATGCAATAGTGCCTTCTACTTTATACTAACTAACACACAATTGTTTATCCCATTTGACTAAAAAAAAGATGTACTAAATGGGGTCTAGTTTAGGTCACAAATCAGAAAGCGACTGTAAATATTTATAAACTGTACAATTTAATAGCGTAAATGTGTATGTAAATAATCAAACATGGTCAAAACTAACTTACATCTGGCTAATCAGAGTAAATCATCAATCAAGTATAAATATCACGTTTGATTTGCATTATTTAGGCTTTTAGACCTACATAGGCAACATTTACCATTTACCATTTTAGCGTACGACGAAACCAAAAGCCATAAAAGTGGTCAAGAAACTTTTTGATAATGATACAATAATAATAAAATAATCTAAGCTCGTAGTGAATGTATTTGTATAGTAACTAAGCAATTACACAAGTTACAAATAAACAAACACTTCGTGTATTGATTTTGTTTTATGGTCACCCTGCAATTTGAATTAGCACAAAAACAGCGGGTTGCAGTCTTGGATTTTAAGGGAGAGCACTTTAAGGTTGCTGCACTCGATATTTCTGTTGCATACTTTCAGGCGGCAGCATTAAAGGAGCTGGTAAAATATTATCAAATACCGCAAACTTTGGATTGTTATTTCTAAGGACTCCGCCGTCCGATTGGCGATTGATGCACCATTTTGCACTCAGGAGGTCCTGAACTATCGATTGGCATCAAAAGAAATCAAATTCCGGCCGAAAAATTTTTCGTCGATTTTTGAAAATTTGCAAAGGGGTAACATCACAAAAATTTGCGAAAAATGGGTCGATCCAAAAATTTCCAGATTTGAATCACGATCGATAGTCCTGTTTGTCCTGAGCTTAGAAAGGTATAACATTCCAGGATATGACTCCATTTGACGGAGTTATGAGCAATCAAAGTTATGAAAATTCGCAAAAATAAATTTTGGTTCAAGAAATTTCATTGAAACAGCGTGAAAATTTGATAAATAGGTTTATTATATATAAATTCAAGTTGTCAACAGTTCGTAGTCCAGTTAAACATTTGCATTTTGTTTGATCCAGGAGCGCAGAGCACCCACATAGGTGTACATCGCTGGACGTCCTTTAGCGCCGCAGCCAAAGCCCCAGGAGACAACGCCAAAGAGTTTGCCATCAACAGTGAGTGGACCACCGGAATCGCCCTGACAGGAGCTCACCTGTCCGCTGGGGTGTCCGGCACAAACCATGCGATCCGTGAGTCCGGGAATATTTTGGGCATTGCAAAAGTCGCGACTCCAGAGCTGAACCTGAGCGTACATCAAGCGATTGGGCAGCTGTAGGTTCTGATTGATGGCACCAAAGCCGCTGATGGTAGCCAAGGTATCAGCTGCATAATTGGTATCCATATCGGCCAATTGAATCGTTTGCACCGCGCCACCCAACACCACGGGGCTACTCAGACGTATGAGCGACATATCAAAGTCCTGACTTTGGGCATTGTACTGGGGATGTATAATGAATTGGGCAATGCCAACGGTTTGGCCATTGCCAGCGCTCAAATCATTGGTGCCCACAACGGCCTTCATTTGAGCAGGATTCTGGCCCTTGGTGCAATGGGCAGCGGTGACAATCAAAGTATCAGATATCAAAGAGCCACCACAATGATGACGTCCATTTAACTGCAGCGATACCTGATGTGGAAACTGACCCGGTGCTGCAAACTGTCCGCCAATTATGCGGGAAATATCCTTGCCACAAACAGTGGCAATCAGCAACAGAAACACAGTTGTATTAACTACTAAAGACATGATTAAAGTGTATAAAAATCAGTGTTAGAGTGGGCTTTATATAGTCTGAATTGTGGGTTATCAGACCAAACCACAGGGGCTGAAATTGACCCAGTTTCGTGTGCGAATTTCTGACAAGGAAGCTTATAGTGATTTAACTGTTAAATAGTGTTAAATGAGGCGTTTAAAAAGCAGCTACTTATCGGCTAATTACGCACAATGGGGGCTCGTCTTGGCCTTATCTAAGTTAAGTGCGAATTTCTGGCTTTTTACAAGTTCACAGAACATTTAATTATTGTAGCCTTGTCGCATATTTGTGTCATGAACATAATTTTAAACAAATAAACAACATTAGTGCGCAGCATGTGTATGATGGCCATTGCTAATCATCCAGACATTTTTCCAGATCTCACGCTTGAAAACATTGCGATAATTCTGCACGGAAACTAAAAACTCTGGACCAAAAAGAGTTTGTATTACAACATTCTCGGCAGCCAAATTGCGATTGGTCGCAGCGTGGACAATAACCAAAGGCGAATTGCTCTGAAAAAGTAATTGAATCAGTAAATTATATAATTTATAGATTATTTTACTTACCGGCAAAGTTTCGCCCTCGCTTTCGAAGCGTTTGTTGGGATCAACATGCATGCAAAACCAGTTGGTAAAGGCCTTGGGTATGTCCCCGTCTGGACACATAATTTTCTATAAAAAGAACTCTTTAAAGGGTATTTAAGTCGTCGTCACTACAAACTTACGCTGCGATGCACTAGTCCCAGTGGCAGATTCACTTCTCCATACTTTTGCGAGTTAAACGAGGTTGTTATGGACTGCGAGAGATTATTCAGCTTAGGTGCACTGTATAGCAGAATTGGATCATCCTGCGACTCCACACACTCCAGACGAAAACGCTGACCATACTTGAGTCTCTCTCCGTCGCGATCCTGTTCATCGCCACTGACAATGCGAAAGGAGTTGCGCACACAGGGACGCTCGGAGGGAGCCACAGTCAGTTCACAGTCCTCGTTTATGGTCTGACTAGAGCGTATGGCATGTTCGTTGATTACCACTGATAAGGCTGGATGCAGTTCGGAGGTATCCATATCCAGTATGTTCATGTAGATGGGCATCAGTTGGATCACCGCACCGATCATTATATCGTGTTTGGGTGCTGCCAGTTGAACTTCCTTTTGAAAGTTGTCAAAAAGTGTGCGTGCTTTTTCAACCAACAGTTCACCACGATCACGCATCTTGCGAAAGCTGCTCATTTTATCCTGTCATGGAAATTCTTTTAAGTCTTAAAGGGTTTTCGTAGCCGAAACTTTAGCTTACCTCCTCCAGACAGTGATCCTCGAACCAATTGCCAATGCGCACCTTGGAGCGATAACGGTTTGAGCCCGATTCGAAATTAGACACTGAGCAAGGCATCGTGTATTCTGTGTTGTATTGTGTTGGGCTTTAAAAAAGAGTATTACATTCAAGATTTGTTAATCAAAATATGTTGTACCGACTTTTATCGTTTATGTGAAATGTGTTTTCAGCCGTTGCTGAGAAAATTTGTTTGTCTGTGATACAAAAAACGTTTGAATAGAAAAGCAAAGGTGGAGTGCTGATGAAAATTAGTTTATTCTAGCTAATTTTTAAATTTCTATGTTTTAAACTGTTGTCGCTTGTTCACTAGTCATTAAAAAACATTGTATACTTTCAGCTGTTTTAAAATTGATTAAAATATTGATTTTAAAAAAATTTTTTGCATACTTTTAGCTGTTTTATTAATAGAATTATATTTGATGTGAAAGTAATTTGTTGCATACTTGTAGCTGCTTTTAATAATTGATTAAATTCTTTATGTAAACAACTGTTGCATACTTCTAGCTGATCTATTAATTGAATTATATTTGATGTGAAAGTAAACTGTTGCATACTTGTAGCTGCTTTTAATAATTGATTAAATTCTTTATGTAAACAACTGTTGCATACTTCTAGCTGTTCCATTAATTGAATTATATATGATGTGAAAGTAATCTGTTGCATACTTTTAGCTGCTTTTAATAATTGATTAAATTTTTGATTTCAAAAACTGTTGCATACTTTAAGCTGTTCCATTAATTGAATTGTATTTGATGTGAAAGTAAACTGTTGCATACTTTTAGCTGCCATGTAAAAATAGTTTGGCAACTAGACGAATGCGTAATATGTCTAGACAATCGTTCTGCAAATGCAAATGATGTGTTTTATTTATACTAAACTGTTTACTCAAATTTATTTAAGGAGTCTGTCTCATTTGTTTATTTGGCTAACCTAAGAGCTGAGCAACAGTTAGTTAGTTGGACATCTTATTTAGAAATGTGGACTTTGTGATATGGAAGGTGTGGCCTAAATGGCAACTAACAACAAAACAATCCGTTTGGAGGTTGAAGAAATCAGAGTGAGAGTGAGTGGTGTTAGTTTATTACCCGTCAAGATATTATTCATTATTCAGATAAGCGATTTGTATCAACATGACTTAATTGCTATCGTTTGCATTGTTCTTGTTGTTTCTTGTGGTTCTATTGCTCTTTGGCTGCTATCTGGAACGGCGTGCACTTCACGTGAACGTGATCGGCTCACTCGGCCGATTCGCAGCACGTTCCTTATCTGCAAAAACCTATCGCAGACGGAAAGCTAAACGCGAGTGTCACTCAATTAGAGGCGGACGTTTACGATTGTTGGTATTTGCCAGTTTATATGGGACATACACACATATATTAGTTGTATATTGTTGGTACAATATTAGCCTGTCATTATCATAATCGGTTATCAAGAAGAATTCTGCACTGCACTGATTTATATCAATTAGTTTGCACTCTAAACATTTATGGCATTATCATCATCATTATTTTCACTTTATCGCAAGAGGAGTATTTAATTTATTTCATATCAATGTGTTTTCTAAACCATCTCGTAAATCTCAAACAATCTAAAGCAGCAGTATTACGTGTATATGACTAATGTCTAAGTAAAGAGCAGATTAACTTAACTATAAGCTAACTTTGGCAACAAATGATTTACTGTTTAATTGTTGTGACATAATATAAAGCATTCGAAAAATATTTGCATTGCACTATATAATAGTTTGACTTGTCGTACTAGTTTGAAAGTCATTACAGACATGGCTAAGAGCCCTACTGTTATATGGCTAGTCTTGCTACGTTATCACAATGTAACTCGTTGCCTATAAACTGATTAATCTAACATAATCAAGTATTGTTATTAAAAACACACCCACTTTTGATTTCGCCACCGAAAACACTACTAAAAATATTCCTCTATGTAGTCGTTATCCTTGAAATATCAAATATGGCTGATAAGTTGGGCCAATTAAGGTTGTACTGAAATCTGTTACTTGGCCACGATAACGCTTGCCACACTTCCCAGAATTATAGCGCTCTATCCATGTGAAATGCGCACTGACCAATTACCTGCATTATCTACACAGACAGATATCGGTATAAACATCCATAAAATTAATAACGTCAAAGAAAAGATTATCAAATGGCGCTGGGACTGTATCTGAGATCTGTGGTAGGCCTATTGGGTCCTATCAAGACAACGTGCGCTTATTCTTAGACCTCATAGATGATTAAAAGATACCGCTGTGACTTCATTATGCTTCAATGACGTCATTTAAAATTCTGACCCTAATCCTAGAGCTTATCGTTATTTCAATTCCCACAAATTTTATTTACCTTCGTGTGTTAAAACGTCAACTAAAGCAATTAAAATTATGATACCATCTTGAAAGTAATACTGAACTTGAAATTTCTTTGAATTTAATAATTTATTGCACGTTTTTGAATCTTTCAGAGAGCAGACAAGCAGAAGAAGTATCATAACTCTGATTATCCGTTGAGATAATGTCGAATTTGATTTAGTTAAGTAAATATACCATTATATTGAGGGGACTTAAGCTGGCTCTTATAGTAAAGCTACAACAAAAATAAAATTTAATTGCCTTGGTTTTTCCATAAACTTGTATAACGTACTTCAAAATGCCAAATAATCAGTGCGATAAGCATCGCCATCTTTAGCACTTTGTTGCCTAGTTAGACTCCGATACACGGGTAAATACTTTACACTATATACGATTATACTACTTGTTGGTAATCCAAATCATGTGACGAATTTTATTTACATTCAACTGTTTCCATTCACAAAGGCCAAAATAAGAGTTCAATTTTATGGTGGGGAAACGGTCGAAAACTTTAATCTGAACTTGATCTTATCGTAGCAACTGCAAGTCATGGGCTTATCATGATATTTGCCAAGATACTTATATAAATGTATCTCAGAAATAGACGTAGGGCGGCCCTAAAAGATGTCGTTGCTCCGAGCGTGAAATTTGCATGCTTGATAAGTTGACGTCGCACACGTCAATAACTGTGTATAAATGTGTTAACAGACTGCTGTCAATATTGTAAAAGATATTTCAATTACTCAATGTCAACTTATCACTCAGCACACAACGTTACTATTGTCGCCCACATGAGTTCCTCACGCAATCCACAGCACTTGGGAGCACGTGAATGTCAGGGACAGCAGAGAGTATGAGCAAAAGAGCGGCAGTGGAAGTAGTGGAGAGACCAAACGAGTGAGAGCGCAGTAAAACGGTAGTTAGCATACGCATGCTGCAATTACAGAGAGCGCGTCAACCGGTTCACTGCTCTCTGCTCTCTGTGCTGTCAACGAAAGCTGCGCTCATAAATCACCAAAACGGGAGATGAAAGCAAAAATACAACAACAACTGTAAGCATGCAGTGTGCAGGCGCGTTAAGCTCACGTGCTGAGCTTACAGCAAAAGCTTTGCTGAACTGCATGTGGCGCAGGCTAAAATAGTAATAAACACATCATTTAATAGTTTATAACTCGAGCAGTAAAACGCTGTCATTATCACTATCGGCAGCTATAGTACGGAGAGTGCAGAGACGATGCTCGTTCGGCTGTCGTTCGGCTCAGCTGGTGAATCAAGCTGAGCAGCGTCGTGTTTCGTTTATTTGTTATTGTGCTTTAGTTTTTTTTTTGCTTTTTGTTTTTGGATATGCCGCCGCCTCCCACCAACGAGGCTTTGTTTTAACGCGAATGAAACACAAACAGAAACAGAATTATAAAAACGTTCAATTAGCTCAGGTAGTAAGTCATTACAGCTCTGGCGCTCGCTCAGCTCGCTTCTCTGCCACTGAACTCACAACGACAGCGGCAGCGCAGTTTCCAGGCAAATAAGAAAGTTACAGTGTGCGCGTGGTGAAAATTTGAACGCGATTAAAGAAAAAATAAAGTGCTTAACCAAGTTTGGAAAAACTAATTCGTGTGAGTGTTTTAAAGCCACTAAGAAACAAAGACTTCTTATCACTTGAAGAAAAATGAAGGCTAAAAATGTTAATTACAGTTGCAAATTCTTGCAACGTTGCAGTCCGTTATCGTTGGTTTCTATTCTTCAGTTCTTGCTCAATGAGTTTTAGTCCGTTCTCTGTTTTTGTCCACACCTTCGTGAAGTGAATACACATAGAAAAAAAATCACAAATAACAAAAGCAACAGCTATTAAAAAGCTAAAAACAGCTGATGCGAGTCTGTTCAAAAATAATTGTTGTTTTTTTATTTTCGTCTCGCTTCCATTCATTTTCATTTCGATTGGCAAAGGTGAGTGAGTTTCGTCTGGAACTCACCTTAACTTCAATTAATTAATTGCGTACTTTATGCAAATGAGTTTTAGAGGGCAGCCTTTAAAAAAAGATAAAAGATTATATTTTTATTATTCACACCAAAAAGCTGTTGTCGAGCACCGCCTTTCTCCCTCCCACCTGGAGTGTCAAAGAACAAATTAAGTTTCGCACACACACTTCTCAGATACTTATCGATTAATTGATTATTTGATTCCTGTTGCATTACAACTGAAGCTCATGGCTAGAAAGTGAAGGGTGCTTTAAGCCAACATCGCTTTCAAGAGCTAAAATGCGCCTTGTAGTTTTGTAGTACTAACGAACAGATTCCGGGACGATAAGCTTAAAAAACACTTACATAAAATTCCAACAATTTCCCAAAGAACATAATCAAACACTCGACAATTGGCCAATCGACAAAGGCCCATAGAGAGGCACTCGGCCAAAACCAGCCCAATACGACACAACAATACTAGACTAGGCTATACTATAAACTATAGTTATATATAAAAGGTGGGACTGTATATTGTCTAGAGCGTCTATATCGCGACTGCACTTGAACCTCAAAACTGGCGCCATTAAAATTGTCGCAGAGTGAAAATTCAAAGAAAAAGTACACAATACAAATGCCGCACAATTAACGTGCGAATAAAATTTATAATAAATTGCCATAATTTAAATAAAATAGAAATTTATTTTACTTCAAACCCTCAAACATACAAATCCCGCAATTGTTGCACGTGATTCGAGTGTTGAAGTTGCGAAATAATTGTGGAAAATTTTTCTGTTCAAGCATTTATGATTGTTAACGGTTAATGACAGTCTGACGTATGTGGGATGACGACTTTGACTAGTCAAAAAAAAGTAATTAAAAAAATTGAAACAAAAAAAAAGCTAGAACCGGAGGGCCTGGCGTTTATGTGACTGTGTTAAACTTTATGATTTTATGGCCAAACAAATAGAAAAGAAACGACCTCCATATATCGTTTATGGCCAACACTAAATGACCATATTTCGGCTGAATGATTTAGCTGTGACTAGTGAAAATTTGCAGATTCATAGCAACCAAAGCTGTGACATTTCAATTGACTGCGTCTCTCATAAACTTCAATTGTTTAAACTAATTTGAATAACGACAGGTGTGAACTGTGTCACAGAAAAAACATACGCTCCCAAAGTCCAGCATGTGCTATAATCTAGCTAGGCACGAGTAGTGGCTAATGGCTAATACATAAGTACGTCAATACTCCGCTCTTTCCCCTCTTGGCCAGATAAGTGTATGCTTGATTTATGGCCAGTTGATAGTTGCGCGAAAACTGCTTCCCTTGACAACTTCAATTATTATTAATAATAACAGTTACGAGTACTCTCTGGATCTGTTCAAAATGTTTGCTGCGTGTGTCTTTTAACGTGTCTATAAATCTGCCAATGGCCATAAATGACCGAGAGTGTCCAGCTAGCCAGTTAGCTGACCAATAATCAGTTCGAAATCGCTGGGTCGTAAAGGTTTTACGATGCTCTATCGACAAATTGAAAAACACTTGAAAATCCCAACGGCCACACTTAATTTAACCTTCGAATTAGCCAGAGAGTTTAAGTTCATAATTTTGATCATAAATTAATTTGAACAGTTTCCTTTTGGACATTCTTGTATGTACTCCAAAATTAGCCAAGTTTTGTGGCGGGTTCTATAAATTTGGAAATGAAGATTTAATGCATGATAAATGTACAAATAAGCCAAGTTGTTAACGGCTGATTAAAAGCTGGCGACGCCATAGAAAATCTACTTGTCCCGTAATCGAGTAATAGAATTAATTATTTGCTATAAATTATTTACACAATATTTATTTATAATATGTGTAGTACTTCCCCTGGAGCGTCGTTTAGTATTTTCCAACAAATACCAGTTATTTTAATTTCTATAATATTTTTATTTTCACAGCAGTCTGTTCTCTGATGCCTATCAAGGGCTCATTGGATCATTAAAGTTAAATCTGCCTTTACAGTCGTTCATTGTACTTATATAACTGACACTGAGTCAGGTCTTAAAGGCTATAACACTAGTCTACAAAGTTTAAGCAAAACATTTTCATCAATTGGCAGCTCACGACTTTCGTTTGGCTTTGCGAAATGTGTAGTCAAATTAATTTGAAATTCGAGTTAATAATTGGATACGTTGTTGCTCAAAAAACAGCTAGTAATTATCAAAGCAGGTAATGTTGTAGCAAGTTGACCTCCATGATTTAGTAGCTGCAATAGAGTGTTAATTAGCTGTGTAATTTAGGGAGTCAGTTTAAAACATTTCGCTTTTGATTGGAGTCCCAAGTCCCCTTACTCCAGTTGTTGCACTGCAGCAGCTGATCTCGATCTTCAGACTGAAACGTGATCATTGCGTTTAGCAGACTGCAAAACTGCAAAATCATTCAATTGTTTATTTTTGGCAAACATATATATGTCTTATTTTTTCGCTATTCGATCGGGATCAAATAAAAACTTGTTAATTGCATGAGTTGATAACGAATCTGTTGTTGACAACACAAAAATGCGCCACAATTGTTAAACTGGAGTATGAAGAAGTCGCAGAAGAAGAACATCAAATCTAAATTATCATAATAAATTTAATCATTTCCCGACTCGATGATATAACCTGTTTTATATGCCAAGTTGTGTATTCCAAGTTCTTGGAAATTTACAGCTAAAAACAAAACTCCCACAATAACAAACAACAACAAGAGTTCAGGTTTCAAAAACAAACAAAAAACTCCGTTTAAGCCCGAAATGCGTCTTTCGTTACTTTCACAAATAAATATAGTTTTTGTACCTTTATTTTTTTGGCATTATGACGCGCTTCACAACTGCTTGGAATTCGGCTCACAAAACAACCAAAAAATATTGAAATTTATTTCAATAGAATTAGGCGATAACAGCGCTTGAATTATAATGAATTAAACAATTTTTAAGCTGTGGGTGTTTTGTGTGCGAAATTCGCTCGTAACCAGTTTGAATATTTTTTGGGGGAGGGCCTACAACTTTAGCTTTACAAACAAAGAAATGCTTTGTAATTAGCTGTGAGCGAGTGATAAACAAATTACATCATCAACAAATTCCAAAATTACAATTCGAAAGTAGAAAAACAGTAAAACAGCTGTTAAAGCCAGATCGCATTGAGCTAAACAGTAACTAAGTAGTGCGACTAGAACTGCTAGTAGTTATGTAAATTAGCCACAGACAACAGTTTGTAATTTACTAGTACAGACTGTACCCCAACAGCAGCAAAAATTTATATAAATTCAATTCAATTTGATTGTTATAATTATAGAAAATCATAAGAGCCCACACATGGCTAAAATCGCAAATCATTGCAAATATTTGAGTGTTAACTATGGGAACGTGCGTAGGGAGAGACAAACTCGTGAGTGCGGATTTCTGTAGCGGCTTTTTTCGCATTTGAGTTTGAAATACGTTTTTAGCGTTTACCTGAGCAATTAATGCTTGTAGATATCTAACGTCTTATTTGATTGACTTGCTAAATTTATCATACTAATTTGCTCATACGCTGCTTACAGATTAACGTGTCTGCTCCACTCTGTTCCCGAACTGGATCCGATCGGCCGAGCGTCGGAACGTGCAAAAATTGACGATCGGAAGCGCAGAGATCTCCCGAGTTCGAGAGTCAACAACAGCTCAATCGTCAATCCAATAATAAAACCAAACAATATTAAATAAATCGTGCAAATAGCCGAAGGCAGCCTCAGTTTTCTCGGCTTCACACTGAGTCTCCGTTCCAGCTTATTTAAAGACGCAGCGTCTTGTCGTTAATCGCTCAGAACATTTCAAGCTGCCCGACGTGCAGCAACGCGAGTGAACACTAACCGCCAAAAGTATACAACTAATCACAAGTTAAAAAAAAAAGTATTATAATAAAAGTAATAAAAGGCAAGTGAATTGCCGAAAATGTGTTAAAAACCGCAGAGCGACGTGCTTTCAAAAACATTTCTGACTTTTTACATTGATTTGCCTAAGCAATTCGTGTTGCAACACTGACTGCAAAAAGACTGTACCTCAATTAACGTAATACTAGCAACAACAAACCAAAAATGTCTGCATCCAAGGAAGCAATCTGCGCCAGCTCCGAAAAGGAGCCCGAGAAGCCAGAATTGGGTAAGTTTAAATCAATTAATTAAGTAAAAGTTAAACAGAGTATTTAGTGCATAATTAGCAGAGCTCAACAATAAAAACATTAAGCCTTTATTCGACTGGCATTCAAAGTAAACCTGAAATTCGGTAGATTTTAAATTGTAGCTTATATTCAAAACACACTACAAATTTTGCTGAGTGTGGCTACGTTCAGCCCAGCGTATAAATTACAGTGTTAAAACAATGTATAAATTTAAATAGTAGTTATCGTTAAGAATTTAGTACAGCACTTCCAGTGAAAACGTTCCGTCATTTTCTCTTACAACTTGGCGATTTCGCAACAGTTCCAATTCTCAAAAGAAATAAATTTGGAGCATTACAATAAATAGTTAGTGTCACTTGGCGCTGATTCAATTAGTTAGACAGTGCGGCTACTTTAGCTAATTCGATTTGATTTTATTTGATTTGAGTTGACCTCTCCAGGCGCTTTTATGTCCCGACAAAACGGAAGTTATTTATTATGCCAAGTCTCGAAAATTTCATTAATAAACAAAAATAAATCTCGAAAAGGAGTGGAGTGGAGGGGGGAGAGAGAGACGCGCTTTATTGTCGCCAACGCGTGAGCCAAATTCGCAATCAACAAGTTCGTAGCCAAATGGAATCCGTGAATAGTTTGTTGACACAAAAAATAACAAAAAATAAATAAATAAAATGAACGCATAATGAGACAACAACTGTTATATGCGTTCAATTGTTTGCTTATTGTCTGTTTATGGTTAAATTTTGTTTTCCTACATTGCCGAAAAAGTTTTGACAGCGATAGTCCGTGATCGGCTGACACAGTTTATGGCCCAGTTCCTTTCGCCATTTTTTAGCCAGTTTTTTTTTTGAGTTTTGGAGTGCACGTCAAACCGGTCACCGGCAGATTCAAAACAATAAACTCAAATTGTACATACAGACGTGTTTATAGCTATGCAAATTAACAATAACAGTAACGATAACAACAAATATTATAACTAGTTTCGTGCAACTTTTGAGGCTTTCATTACACTCAGTTAAGGTCATGAACGAACGAGGAAACTTGCAATCAGAGTGTCAAGAACCTTGACATTCCAACGTTGACGTTCTTAAGATCTTTTTACTTTCATTGCGAGTAAACAAATGTTAGAATGCGCCAAATACCCTAGAAATTATGTTAAATCTTAGCTGACTTGAAGTGGAAAGTAGACGCAGTTTAATAGACTTAAAGATACTACTACTTCTAGCTTGAATTCCGCTTAACTTTGCACACCCTTTCTAACCTTTTAATGGGTATTTGATTGCACTTTAGTCCCGCAACATTTGTTGGCTGGCAACTTGACAAATTTTCGTAGATGTCGCGATCTTTTTTCTTTTTGGCCTTTTTGGCGACATTGACATTGCAATTTGGCCTGATTTTGAGTGATTACACGAAATGCCTATTGAGCCAAATAGTAGACGTTTTGCTTTCGCAAATGCGCGTCACTTTTCGCACGAATTCTGTTTCGCTTTTACAGCACAATACGAGAATTGCCCAACGCCCACACAAGTGTAAATTGTAAATAGAACGAGATCCAAGTACTAGATGTAGTAGTAAATAGTAAGTAGAGGCTTTGTCATCTGCTCTGCGTGTAATATAATCTACAGGCCAGACAGCTACATCAGTTAAATTAGAAAATTACCGAGCTGCTATTTAGGCTAATGGTAAATTGAATGACTAAGACGAAAGTACGTGTTGCTCTAGGGCACTATATAAAGTTCCTTTTGACAATTCAATTTCATTCAGCGCACAATTTAAGCCAAATTACTCATTTCAGCTTGAAAATTGCGCATGTTTTTTTTTTATTTATATTTATTTTACGACTGTTGGAACGTATTTGACAATTTGACAACCGTAAATAGCGCATAGCATTCATTTTAATTCAAAAATAGAATTTAAATAAATATCGGCAATTGAAACAGACGACACACCTGAGGGGAGAGTGATCGTCGATTTAATTGCGCCCACTGTAAACGGAAACAAATTGTGGCTCAGAGCAGATATGATGGGTAAACAGTTAAAGTGTATACTGTCTGTGATCACTTGCCTATATCATGGTAGAGATATTCCACTAATCATTGTACTGACAGTGACAAATGATGTCATTGCCTTGACGCGACTTGAGCACCTTTGTTTGGCCCACAAAGAGCATCACACATATCAGTTAGTGAGCTCTATACGGTTGTAATCAACATCTTTAGTATTGGCAAACATTCGTATTTGCCCAATACTTTTGCACCTGTCAATGCCCCATATCGGGTTCTCAGAATTTATGTGATCAAAGCCATAAAATCCCCCGTTTCAATAGGCACCCTCAGCAAAACAAAAGTTGCTCAGCTGTTTTGACAGACAATTAAGCAATTTATGCATCACAAATCCTTTTACGAGCACGATCTAATGTAGACAGTAAATAAAATAAAATCGCATTCATGCATTTTTTATGTGTATATTAAAAATCTATTAAATGGCCCCCGTCATATTCCCACACATGCAATTGAGTACGATATCTGAACAGATTGTTGTTTAATTACCTGAGAATAGCAGGTAAAAAGTCAGCATATAGCAATTTCAGTACCATAGATAAGCCCTAGCACAAAAGCGGCAGAGCGTAGCTAGCTTACGTCACGTTACGTTGCGTTGCGTTACGCAGTTGCCGACCCATCACAATCGCGCTTTTTAAGCGCCGCCCGAAAGTATGCAACGCTTTTTTAGCCAGCGCTCAAACCTGAGAGATTTGTTCAAAAAAAGCTTCGTCTGAGTCACGTGTAGTTGGTGACTGATACTTGTTATTAACTAGTGTCAACGCCATTGTAGTTTTTGCCAATTGTTCTTAGCTGATTTTTGATGAACGGAAGTAGAACAAATGCCGCTTAGTCAGCAGCTGCTTCTAATTATAAACTTTTGTTAAGTGCAAACTATAAAACACTTGACAGTTCACAGCGTATCTGCTAGTCGTGCACTCTCGTACTAGCACTATTTAGCGTGTTATTTTGGGCTTTGTGTCAGAACTTTTGAGTTATTGCTCACCTGCCAGACTGTACTTGCCAAAATATATAATTTCCATTTGAGGGCTTGCCAAAAAAACAAAACAAAAAGCAAAAAGCCACAAAAAAAAAATGACAGCACTTCATTATAGTGCTCGCGGCATTTCCCCCTTTGGATACCATTAACAATATAATGCTTAAGTTTTGCTTAAATTCTACACATCGTGGAATTTTACTGTCGCAACAATGGCAATAATAATAATAACAATAACAAGTAAAAGTCAACAATTCAATGACTACATTGAATACGCTACACATAGAGTGATACCTCTATGTAATGGTAGCTCATTAGCAAGTCGACGCTGTCTCCAATTCTCTGCTCGCAAAACTTGTTCGATTCACGAGCAAAGTCGAGGCTGGAGAATCAGGCGAGAAACACGTGAAACATACAATTCTTGGTCGAGACTTGTGTGTGTGTGTGTCTGTGTGTGAGGGAAAGAGTGAATGAGCTGACTGCTATATACACTACCTTGGGGTACATTAACTTTGTCGTCAAGGCGGCTCAACAACAAAAGAGCAATTGAAAATTTAATTTTCGCTAGAAATTCTTAACTACGCTAATTTAAGCTCTAAAATTCTACAGAAAATAAAATTCATTAGTGTATAAAACTCTCTGGCTTACTGCGCTGTTTTATGACTACCTTTTTAGTGAATATTTTGCACTTTTTTGTGTAAAAAATTAACAAGCAACGGAGAATGCACTGAATTGCGCTTTTATAATAGCTCACAAATTGTTGCGCGTAATTGACAATTATTGGGGAGTAGGTTTAGTTTAATAGTTAGCTGCTCACTTAGCAGCACTTAGTGCATACCCTGTAACCACACACAGCTACCACTCCCCCTTCAGCCTTAAACTGGCGCCAGTCTCGTTTTTTATCTGTCAAGTGTCTCCAGTTTTAACGTCTCACGTCTCTCGTCTCACATTTCTATGGTTTCGACAATTGCTCAACATTTTTTCTCAATAATTTCTGCCGGGTTTTTATTGTCTGGCAGAGCATTTGGCAAATAACATTTGCTATGTGCATATTTTAAGCGGAGAATTCGAGACTTCATGTGAGCAGCACGAGACGTGAGCTGTTAGGTGCTATAAATAGCTGAATTTATACTATATATTCACGATATAGAAAGCAGTAATTGACTTCAATCGACACAAGTTCAGTTCTATGCTGTGTGGCAAACATATGCCTTGACCAAATCTCTGACCACATGCGGCACGTTCCCCAATGTTGATGTAATCGCCACTCTCCCTCTCTCTCTCTCTCTCTCTCATTTCTCTTTCTTCCTCGTGCTCTACACGACGCAGGCGCCTCGCGCCTCGTCCAGTGTTTTCGCTCAGTTTATATAGCCAGAAAGCGCAACAGTTGTCGCTCAGTTGTGGCACAGCCCAGAACCAACAGCAACAGCTGAGAGACCTATTCGAAATATTAGTTTTTTAGTCGTATAGACCTTCTCGAGTGCGACAGTTATTCAGTCTTGACCCGCGACATGTTTAGGCCCGGTCCGATTTACAGTTAGACAATGAAATGGTTTAAACGAGTGCGCAAAAAGTTTAAGTAAAACCACAACAACAATAACAACAAGTCGTGTAGAGTCTGTTTGTCTGTGTGTTAGTTTATGTTTATGCGGTGCTACGGTGCACATAATTCGCATTCAAATCAGTGCGAAAAGAACTCGAATTTAGTTTAGTTTTCAAGTTTAAGTTAAGGCTTTAAAATGCCCTTTCGTCGCAGCAAACTCAATCATCGCCATCGCGATGGTCATGTGCTGGTTTGGGAGCAAAATCTTAGCCAAAATCAACCAGGAGGTAAGATCGCACTGCCATCAGCAGTCACTGCGTATACGCAATATTTATAGAAACATAGTCCCGAGTCTATGGCTGTGTCTTACAGCCGACAAACACGTGCGTCTCCAATGCTCCGGAAGCGTTGAGGGGAGAGGGGGGAAATCGTGTCGGCTGCTCGCAAATCGCGCGATTTAACGCTGCGTGTGCACAAATTAAAAGCGAACGTACACAAATTGTTTTTTCTCTGCTTTAATTCTTTTTTTCTATGTTATTTTATTTAGACTGTGCTGTGGCTTTTACGCTGTACTTTGTGTCATATTTTTTTTAATGGAAAAAATGTTGGGAAAATAATAAAAAATAAAAATAAGCAAACAGAACAGAACAAAACATTTTGAAATTTAAGCAAAATTTTGCCGGTCTGCTGCATTGATCAAGTGTTCAGCGGCGAAAGGGAATTTCGTTTAAGAATGAAATAAAACTGAAACAATTTTAAACTAAGCAAACAACTCCATTACGTGTTTAGATGTAATTTTTATACAGAAGTACAGTTGCGTTTGGTGGGCGGCTCAAGGGCAGTTAACAGACGCAACTGTACTTAGGTCATTTTTGTAAAAGTTTCCCACATTTGAACTTCAAACACACCCAGCATGACATGTGTCATCATTTGTTTTAACAACTATTAAATACCCGTACCAAAATATAGCGCTAATCGTGCTATGAATCGGCTGGCACAGCAGACCACATAGTAAATAAATCACGTGTTGTTTGCCGAGCTCTAGAATGACACGGCAAATGTAAACAAAATGTAATTATGAGTTGAGCAAACAACTGGGATTCGCAATGAAGTAAAGTGTCTAGAAATAGATCTGCAAAAATAACTAGAGGGAAAGAAACGTAATTGGAGCTACAAAGAAACCACAGCGTTAAACGTGAGGCAATTAATTGCGGTACAGTGTTATCTCGCTAAGGAGGCTGCCAGCTGAGATTACACATATGTAGATTCCTATATCTTATCTCCCAACTTAACTGTTTTTATCGCGTCACAGTTTTGACCTCGTTTCAGACTTTGTTTATAGGTATTTTTAGCTCTATTTAGTCATTTCCGCAGACATCTGAAATCTTTTGCTAGCGACCTTCGCACAAATTAGTGCCGACAGATTTTGCACATTAATTACATGCAATTAAACGATGATCCAATCTCTTATGCGCTCTTGTTCTCTCTCTTCTCTTGGCTCTCTGCTAAAAATATTCCCTTAATTATTTACAGGCTGGGCCACTACCCGTTACTTTGTCACATTCATGCTCTTTCTGGGCATGGCCAACGCCTACGTGATGCGCACGAACATGTCGGTGGCCATTGTGGCCATGGTGAACCACACGGCGCTACAAAAGGGCGAGGAGATACTCGACGATGAGTGCGGTGATCGTGAACTGGAAGTGGTAAGTGCACAGAGCTAACACTTAGCCTGCTTAGCCTCTACTAACAACTCTTTCTCCCCTTTTCCCTTCAGGACAACGGCGAGGATGGCGAGTTTGTCTGGAGCTCCAGTCTGCAGGGCTACATTCTGTCTTCCTTCTTCTATGGTTATGTGATCACTCAAATTCCCTTCGGTATACTGGCCAAGAAATACGGTGCTCTGCGTTTCCTGGGCTGGGGCATGTTGATCAACTCGGTCTTTGCCTTCGTTGTGCCCATTGCAGCTCGTGAGGGTGGCGTCTATGGTCTGTGTGCCGTGCGTTTCATTCAGGGCTTGGGCGAGGGTCCAATTGTGCCCTGCACACACGCGCTGCTGGCCAAATGGATTCCGCCCAATGAACGTTCCAGAATGGGAGCTGCAGTTTATGCGGGTGCTCAATTTGGCACGATTATTTCTATGCCTCTGTCTGGTTTATTGGCCGAATATGGTTTCTCTGGCGGCTGGCCGTCGATCTTCTATGTGTTTGGCATTGTGGGCACAATCTGGTCGATTGCCTTCCTCTGGCTGGTCTTTGAGGATCCCTCGGTGCATCCACGCATCGATGAGCGTGAGAAGCGTTACATTAACGACTCGCTCTGGGGCACAGATGTGATCAAGGTAAGCTGACTAATTAAACCCTCTAAGTAAAGTGAAACTGATTCTATTTTATGCTTTGCAGAGTCCTCCAATTCCGTTCAAGGCTATCATGAAATCCCTGCCCTTCTACGCTATTCTCTTGGCTCACATGGGTCACAACTACGGCTATGAGACTCTGATGACAGAGTTGCCTACATACATGAAGCAGGTGCTTCGCTTCTCCCTCAAGTCCAACGGTTTGCTCAGCTCTCTGCCCTACTTGGCCATGTGGCTGTTCTCCATGTTCATTTCGGTGGTGGCTGATTGGATGATCAGCTCCAAGCGTTTCACGCTCACAAAGACCAGGAAGATTATCAACAGCATTGGCCAATATGGACCTGGTCTGGCTCTTGTTGCTGCCTCCTACACTGGCTGTGATCGTGCACTGACTTTGGCTATTCTCACCATTGGCGTGGGTCTCAATGGTGGCATCTACTCTGGCTTCAAGATCAATCACTTGGATCTGACACCACGTTTCGCTGGTTTCCTCATGGCCATCACAAACTGCTTGGCCAATCTGGCGGGTCTGCTGGCTCCCATAGCTGCAGGCAATCTAATCAATGATAAGGTAAGTTCAGCTGGCTCTTACAACCTACCAGCCTCCTTTGTTAACTAATTTCCAACCCCTTTCCCTTACAGCCTACGATGGGACAGTGGCAGATTGTCTTCTTCATCGCCGCCGCCGTGTACATTGTTTGCGGCACATTCTACAATCTCTTTGGCTCCGGCGAACGCCAGTTCTGGGACAATCCTGAGAACGATGAGGTGAAACCGAGTCTGGGGAATGACAACACACCTGCAAGGCTGAGCAATGCGAATGGCAATGGGACACCGGCGCCGTTGGCCATAACCGGCGGCAGCAGCGAGACGAGGCAGTGAAATGTCTATTAGCCTTAGCACTACTAAATACTATTACTACCATACAAAACGATAGTTTAAGTTATTAATTTAGTTAAGTATAATCGTCTAAGCCAACAGTTGTTATTAGTGACCATTTAACGCCTCCCCTAAACGCCCTCAATGCCACCAAAAAGACAATAATCATAGATAAAGTAAATGCACATTCAGTTAGTAAAATCGAGCACAAATTGTAAAAGTCACACTAATTAAATAGTTGTTGTTTTTTTTTTTTTATATAGAGAAAAGATTAATTAAGTGTAATAATCAATTGTCTACCATTTAAAATGCGTAGTTTCTTATTGTGATAGCCAGGAGTTTAGTTTGTCAATACAATTGAAAGCAACTAGTAGTAACTTGATAGTAAAAACCATGATTAAAATAAACTCTATGTAAATACATTTATAGTAAACGTACTCGTACTCTTTGCAAACCAATTCTAAATCTAAAACACAATAAAAGACACCAAAAGTTTGCAAAAATCTAAAATAAAACAGAAAACCGAAGCAAAACCAGACTTTTCATTGATTTAAGTAGGTAATTTATGGGAAAGCTACAAGGTGACAGGTGAGCAGCAAAGACTGTAAAGCGTTAACAACTTTAAAAGACCTCGTACCTATTTGGAACCAATCACATGTGTAAAGTTGGTATAGTTCACTTAAAGGCACACATATCACTTATATTATTATACTCCACTGCTTTCTAAATGATATAGCTATGCTATATTTATTTTAAATAGTCTAGATATTTCAAATCACAACCTACACACAACAAACCCCTAGCTTGTTCAGCTACAGGGTCTAAACTACCCAAATGTTCCCCTGTAAACCAAATTATCTGCACTCTAATTGAATTTTAATACGCGCTTGTCAAACGCTGCTAGCCACGCCCACTTCTAACCACTATAAAAGCACTCCTCTTAGCATTTTCGAACCCTAGTCTGCACCATGGGCCACGAGGAGGAACTGAGTGTCGAGGATATCGACCCAAAGAAGTCGCCACTGCGAGCATCGTTCGAGCGCACCTGGAACGACTTCTGTGCCACGAGCAGCATACACGGCCTGAAGTACACACGGGACAGGGACACCAATCGTGTGGTGCACTTTGTGTGGATACTCATCTCTCTAGTCATGTTCATTTGTGCCATTGTCATGGCTCAGACTTTCTATGCGGACTATCGAAGGAGTCCGACGCGTATGAATGTGGAAAGTGATCACACGCCGGTGGGTAAACTCTACTTTCCACCCATCACCGTCTGTCCCGAGGTGCTCTTCAATATGCAGAAGTCCAAGGAGTTCATAGAGACCCTGTAGGTGTAGCTTGTAGCACGGAGTATAGTTTCTTATTGTCTTTTTTTAGCAATTTATCGCAGCATGTGCCGGTGTCTGAGGTGCTAGAGCACTTGCACATCTTCTATGGCTTCATGTTGGACGACGAACGCTTCTCACCGGAGGAAATCGACCTAATGGAGTCTGTGCTGCTGACAAACAATCTGACCATGGTGCAACTTGTGGATGGACTGCGTTGGGACTGCGATGAGCTGCTCTATCGCTGTCGTTTCCACGGGGAGATCATGAACTGCAATCGACTGTTTCAGCTGTCGAAAACTTTCTTTGGCCACTGCTGCTCCTTCAATCTGCGACAGCGTGGGTAAGAAAATGAACTCCTTAATAAGTAGGAGTCTTTTCCAATAATAAATCCTACTCTCAGCATCAATTTCACCGCCGAACAAGCAGCTGGTGGCATGGACAATGGTTTGTCGCTGATACTACGCTATAAGGACGAGAACTACGATGCACTGAAATCCTATTCCCACGGCTTTAAGCTGCTCATTCAAGAGACTGACGCCTTTCCCAGTGCCCACGCCCACATCAAGTTTCTGGGTCTCAAAACAGAGTCCTTTGCCACCATTCGAGTGGAGGAGACTTTCTGCTCGGAGGCAGTGAAAGCGCTGTCCATTGAACAGCGAAACTGTGTGCTCCGTGACGAGTTCCAGCTGCGCTACTTCCCCGACTATGTGTATCCCAACTGTGAACTGAACTGTCGGGCTAGCAATATGGTCAAATTCTGTGGTTGTCACACTTATTTCTTTGAGTTCAATCGCACCAAGGAGCGTGTATGCTCCTTTCGAGATATACCCTGTTTGGTGGACAATTTTCGTGGGTAGTTTGATATATAGTTCTTAACTAGTTAGCTTAACAAACTGTCTTTTAGCTGATATTATAACACGACAACGTAAAACGCAGTGCGACTGCCCTTTGACCTGTGAGCACTTCGACTACGATGTGCAGATTTCAAATGCTGAACTACAGTTAAACATGCCTACCGTGGATCCCTTCTAGTAAGCTGGAAATACTTTAACTGTTATCCTACCTTATATATTCCTTTATAGCCATAACATCGAACATAATGACGCCATCGTTCACATATTTCTGAACTCCCAAGTGTACAGACGAGTGCGGGTTGATCTGCTGTCCAGCATGGTCACGTTAGTCTGTAAGTAAAAGTTATCATTTAAAAATTTAATAGTCTTTTATTTGAAATTCCTTTTAGCCAATTTGGGCAGCGCTTTTAGCCTGTTTGTAGGCATGAGCATGTTATCTCTGGTGGAAATCATCTACTATTTCTCAGTAATACTGCGCAGAAACTATGTGCAGCAATGTCGTGCACGTCAGAAGCTTCAGCTGCTGCGTAGACCTCAAAGCTTTGCATGGCCACCGTTTACGCGTACGGTTAACAAGAAATCGGTTTTTCATATCTCGGGTCATAACTAAACACCGAGTGATAAGCGATTTTGAAGTGTTGTCATAAATTACAGCATATAAATAAATACTCAAATCACAGTGGGGTATTCTCATCATCGAAGCAAAAATGCCTTACAAATTGTAATCATAAATCATAGTAAAATTTCTAAGCTACGAAGATAACATACCTTAAAATAGTCAAAATAATAAGTCTGCAGTCGCAACATGCTGTTAAGTTTAGCAACATTTATCATTCGTTGGCAACATCTACAGCTACTGTTAAGCTTAGCAACATTTGCTACGACTTGGCAACATGCTGTTAAGCTTAGCAACATTTATCTCAGCATGGCAACATTTGTTCTGCCAGCAACATGTGCTTGCAGTTGCCAACTGTTTCAACGGCTGAGCAAATATTTTCAGAAGCTGTGTAGCGTTTTACTTTAAGCTTTTTCGTTATCACCTTTATCACACAGCACTTATGAGCAGTTAATTGCTTACATATTTCACTTTTTTACAACATTAAACTCACTTTATTATTTAAATTTTGAAATTCTTTGCACAACCTGAGAACTTTGCGCTTGTGCGGCCGACTATCGTGAACAAACTATCGATGTGTCACACAACAAAACATATCGAACGCATGGCTGCGTGCCCAATTAATCGTTTTGAGGCGCACGACTATCGATAGGACTGTAAAATGTAAACAGTTTGGCGCGTGATATGTTAAATTTGAATTAGGTAGTTTAAGTCTTCTATTTTCCGAAGTTAGTGTACTATTTTAATGTATTTATTATCTAGCGCAGCTGTTGCCATAGGTCAACACGTCTCTGAAGCGTGTGAATCATAAATTCGTAAGACAAAATCGAAAACAGATCGGCCATAAATTGGCACCACGCGAAGACAGCAAATCCCCATGTCAGTTAGTGATTAGATTAAACCGCTGGGGCTATATAAACGGGAGTATCAGCCAAAATAACTTACAGTTTTTCTAGTAGACATGTTCAAGTTGACGTTAGTCTGTCTGCTGGCCTGCACTGGCCTGGCTCTGGCCCAGCACAATCCTCAGTGGTGGGGCAACCGGAACACCATAGTACATCTCTTCGAATGGAAGTGGGACGATATTGCACAGGAGTGCGAGGACTTCTTGGCGCCACGCGGCTATGCCGGCGTCCAAGTGAGCCCTGTGGCCGAAAACATTATCTCCGCTGGTCGTCCATGGTGGGAACGTTACCAGCCCATCTCATACAAGCTGATCACTCGCTCTGGTAACGAAATGGAGTTCGCCTCCATGGTGCGTCGCTGCAACAATGTGGGTGTGCGCATCTATGTGGATGTGCTGCTCAATCACATGTCTGGTGACTTTGAGGGCACTGCCCATGGCACAGGTGGCTCTGTGGCTGAACCTCGTCGCAAGTCCTTCCCTGCGGTGCCCTACACGGAGCAAGATTTCCATCCCAGCTGCGAGATCTACGACTGGAATGATCGCTTCCAGGTGCAGCAGTGCGAGCTGGTTGGCCTTAAGGATCTTGACCAGAGCCGCGACTATGTGCGCACTCAGCTCATTGAAGTACTCGATCACTTGATCACGCTCGGTGTCGCTGGTTTCCGCGTGGATGCTGCCAAGCACATGGCTGCCGATGATCTGGACGTAGGTTCACTAATCCTCTCAAGGTTTGCAGTCTACTAATTCCCGTTTTAAGTATATTTACAGCAACACGCGTAACCTGAACACCGATCACGGTTTCCCCAACAACGCACGTGCCTTCATCTACCAAGAGGTCATCGATCATGGTCATGAGACCGTCTCCGCCAGCGAGTACACTGGACTGGGTGCCGTCACCGAGTTCCGTTTCTCGGAGGAGATTGGCAAAGCTTTCCGTGGCAACAACGCATTGAAATGGCTGCAGAGCTGGGGCACCGGCTGGGGTTTCCTGCCCTCCGAGGAGGCTCTTACCTTTGTGGACAATCACGACAATCAGCGCGATGGCGGCCAGGAGCTGAACTACAAGTCGCCCAAGCAATACAAAATGGCCACCGCCTTCCACTTGGCCTTCCCCTATGGCATCAGTCAGGTGATGAGCTCCTTTGCCTTCGACGATCGCGATCAGGCACCACCCCAGGACTCACAGGAGCGCATCATTTCACCCGAGTTCGATGATGAAGGCGCCTGCACCAACGGCTGGATCTGTGAGCACCGCTGGCGTCAGATCTACAACATGGTGGGCTTCAAGAACGCCGTACGTGGCACAGAAGTGTCCAACTGGTGGGACAACGGAGACAATCAGATCGCCTTCTGTCGCGGCAACAAGGGCTTTGTGGCCTTTAACAACAACCTGTACAATCTGTCCCAGAATCTGCAGACCTGTCTGCCCGCTGGTACCTACTGTGACGTCATCTCTGGCAATCTGGTTAACGGCGCCTGCACAGGCAAATCCGTCTCTGTGGACAACAACGGTTATGGCCACATCAGCATTGATGGCGATGAGTATGACGGTGTGCTGGCCCTGCACGTCGAGGCACGTTTGTAGGCGGAGAGAGGAAAATAAAAGAGAGGGGAGATTTCTTGTTCAAATAACGACATTGATTTCGGTTTTTTATTTCACAAATTACAATAAATCGCACATAAAGTATAATAATTTGTAATTTGGCTAAAATGAATGCTGAGCCTTTGAATACTTAGACTATCGATAACTTGGAACGATAACGATAACGACACAAACGGTAGAAATGCAAAGTAAAAACAATTTCCCCTTTTAACTCCAACTGGAAAACAATCCGATTTATATATAGTTTGTCTGTGGGTGGATATATACTATGTCTATAGCTTTGATTCCAGTGCCCATTGATCGCATTTGGTTGATAGAAATCCGCTAGAAAACAAGTCTGTAAATAGAAGAAAGTCGCAGTTGTGAAATTGTAGTTGGCTGCCTCCATGAGTCACCGGCCAAATGAGACTCCAGCTAATCCTCTCAAGCATTCACAGGCAAATCATAAATATCGTTAGATCGTTCGCTTTCGAGTACTACGAATTTGTCAAGCGTTTTTTAGTTTTGAAAAACAAGCAACTACAAATCAAAATAGCAACATTTCAACTAAGTACTTGCATTAATTTTGGTTAGTTTGGTTAGTTAATTAATTAATTAATGTCTAGTCGCCGCATACGATCAATGTTTGTTTGCTGTTACTGTTTCTGTTGAATGTTTATAAGTTTTCAATGTCGAGAATTGTTGTGTAAATGGGCACATATAAGTGCCATATTAATATATAAGTAATAATTATGTATAATTAAATGCTTAATACGCGTAAATACCTGTAAAATGTTGATATATATATAGTTTAAGAACTTTTCTTTTTTTTTGTTGGTTAATGTTTTTAAATTAATGATGACAGTTGAGAACTTATGATCATTAGACACCACATAGATTGCTTAAATTTAGAATTTTTTTTCATTTAACAAACAATCCAAAAACTTGTCGAACATTAAATATTAATTTCATTAAATTTACATTAATATTTCTTGTTTTTTAAATACAGTAATTATTTTTCGGCACAAAAGTTTTCATTTAAGATTTAAGTACGGCCCCAAATCCAGCTTTAAATTTACATACACATATGATATATATAAATATAAGTACAAGTTTATGCTAATATTAATTTTGTCTGATCTTTTCGAGTCTTAAAAGTAAGCAAAAAACGTTGTCCCTTGCAATAGCAGCATTTGTAGACCCCGTAAGGGGTCTCTTAAGTTTGTTTACACTTAGAATTGTTCATATATATCTGTATATATGTCTGTGTATATATCTTTAGGTTACAATTTGAACAACATAGATTATGCGTTTCGTTTAAGTACTTGAATTAATTTAAGTATAATTATATTTAATGCTAGTCCATCAAAAATTTGTAATACGTAATATATCTAAATAACAGGAACCACGTCAAATGCGCACATACTCGTAATATTTGTTAATAATATTCATTACAAACATTACAACATTTAGTTATATTAACTTGAATGCATATATAGGTATGTGTCTGTGTATATATAACTATTTAATTATTTATTTATGTATAGTACATCATCTATTGTTTAATTAGTAATCAGGTAAATCGTGGGAGGAATTATTGTTTCACTTATATTTGTAGACATTTTAGAATATTTTATATAATTTTTCATTTCATTTCATTAACTAAATTTATTAGATTTTAAGTATTTTTGTACCTTGCAAGCTTGAAACAAGTTTTTGTTTAAATTAAGTAATACTTTTAAACAGAGATCTTAAGTTTCTCCTATTCCCTCTTTCTATAACTTTTTGAACATTTAAATTAACTCACTTAGACTTAGTTTATTTAGAAATGCAATGGGATTTAATTTTTACTTAATTTACTTAGCATAGAGTTTTGAAACGGCCTAAAACCAGAACCATTTTATAAAGTTTGATGTTCGCATTAAGGGCTAACTTTTTGTAGGCGTATAAAAACTGTATTTTCCTTGATTTGTATAGAGACACACACGCACACACACACACACACACACACACGCACTCACATACACTTAGAAAAACCTGGGATATTATAACACTTAGATTGTCAAAAATTGTATTCCTTTTTTTGCATAAATCTCATTAATCCTGATTGAGTGAGGTTAGCTTAAAGTGATTTGATTAATTTAACTACTTAAGATTGCCTCGGAATTGCTTCGTGCCTTCGATCGTCGCGTTTCCGCTACTTTTCACGTGTTTTAACGTGTCGCGACGTGTTTGATCTTGTCTTAACTTGTCGCTTCTCTTAAAAACTCTTGCCCGCTTCGTGTATGCGCTTCCTGCGACTGTCCCGCCGTCGATAGCGATCGATTATGCGCGATCGATGCCGTTCAGGACACAAGGCCTCCGGGGAGCTGTCCACCTTCTTCATGACTATGCGGAAGGTAAAGGTGTGCTTAGGTGAGGCGCTGGCGGCACGACGCGGCGAAGGCGGCTCGAATTCGCTGCCGCTGGAGAAGCCGCAGGAGCCGAGCGAGGCATTTGCATGCTGAACGCCAGCGCCGACAGCAAATCCGACGCCAACGCCGACTGCAGCGCCAGCGCCAACGCCAGCAGCACCGCCCACGCTGGGCACCGGAGCAGAGCCGGGCACACGCGGTGCACTATAACCGGAGGCGGAGGGCGTGGACATGGAGCCCGTGGAGAGCTGTTGGGTGAGCACAGAGCTCGGACGCGGCTCAAAGATAGAGGCACAGCGCACATCGGTGCAGAGAAAGGTCTTGACCTCCTCCTCGCGCTGCTTGATGGTGAGCGGAAAGTGTTTCTTGCTGGGATCAGCGTACGGACTGCGCTGTGGCTCATGGCCATGCGGATAGGATGAGCTGGAGTCGTAGCTATCGCGGGAACTATAATTGGAGGATGTCTGCTGTGAGAGCGGGCTGCGTGCCCGCGAGAAGGCACTGAAGGGCGAAATGTGCAGCTGTCGGAAGTGTTCGGCTTTTTGTTTCTTGGTCATGGGAAAATTGGGAGAACGGGCAGGCGTCATGCCGCTCGTCTCCGAAGGCGTGTAATCAAAGTGTGTCTCTAGCGAGGACTTGCGACCGCAGGAGGAACCCGAACGCTGAAAGGTTTCGGCATCCACCAGCTCAATGGAGCTCTTGCGCAGATCAATTTGTCGACGACGATCATCGGTGTCAACGATCTCAAAACTGGAGGTTTGATCTTCATAGCTGGTGGACTGATAGCGTGAAATGGACACATCGAAACTGGTGTCCCTGGAGGAGTAAGGACAATCGAAGCTTGACTCTGCACGACTCGACTTGCGATCACCGTCGACCAGCTCAAAACTATCACCACCCGAATCCAAACGCTGTAAATTGATCAAATCGGTGTCTGTGTCACCGCCTGGACTGCGCAGCTGTTCGAGGAATGGCGAACGCGGCGGATCGAAGGACGAGCGACGCGATGGCGGCTCAAACTCAATAGTAGGACACTGCAGCGGTAGCTTCTCTGGCACTGACGGTGCCGCAGCAGCTGCAGCAGCCGCGGCAGCTTCAGCCACAGCAGCGGCTGCCTCTGCAACGGCACGGGCCACCGCCTCAGCTTCCTCGGTCTCGCGCCGCAGCGCCTGCAGATTAACATAAACTGGCTCTGGTGCATAGGTCTTCAAAATCTCTACTAGCTCCGCTCGCAACTCCTCCGGTATGATCAGATCATTTGAATCCGATTCACGTTCCTCGCTGATTCTCGGCTCAATGGGCTCGCGACTCTCTGAGCGTCGGGTGAAATGATGTACGATGGGCACACCGCCGTCTCCGTTGAGTGCTACGACCTTCAGTGAGTTGGTCACCTCCTCCACAAACTGCGCCATGGCTGCATCCGTTTGCTCGGGTTCAGTGTCTCCAGACTCGGCTGGGGGCACCGTTTTGGCTTCCGGTACGTGCTCCGGTTCGGGTTCAGGTTCGACCAATTCACGAAGTCGCTCATGCTTGATATAGGACTCACCTACCTTCTCAAAGTGCACATTCGCCAACTCGAATGGCAGATCCTCTTCAGCACCGGATCCACCTACCTGCTCCTGTGTGCCTGCATTGGAGTCCGCGCTGGCTCGCTTCGAGCCCGCCGCCGAGCTAACTGCCGACGTCCGCTGCTGCTTCTCCTCCTCCTCCTTGCGCGCCGAGCGTCGCAGCTTCAGCGACATCTTCGTGTAGTGGGCAAACTTGAGTGACATCTTTGGCTCGAATCCCACCTCGGACATTTGTTTCTGCACCGCACTCTTGGCAGCCGTCGACGAGGCTGCGGGGCTGGCGGAGAAGGTGCTCTGACGTATCAGTGGCCCACTGGAGGAACCCGACTCCGCTCTTGTAAATGCATTCGCAAAGCGATTGGTGCGCGTGGAGATGTGTTTGGAGGGTTTCCGCACAAAGGCTAGGATCTCTCGCATTACACTCTTCTTTTCCGGTGGTGGCTGTGCCTGAGCTGCTTCCTTTTCTCGCTCCCTAGCAGCTGCCTCGGCTGCCTCACGTTCCCGTTCGGCGCTCTTGTAGGTCTCGGCGGGATTGGAGACGGTGATGGGCGGTATAGGACCCATGGGACTGCGTTTCTCGCTGGCAAAGTAGATGGGCGTGAAGAGATTGATCGAGGGACGTTTTAGACCCGTGAAGCCGGCGTCCTCTGGCTCGGTGGCCATGTCCTGCACATGTACCGTGGACGTGGGACTGCGTCGAGTGCCCGATGGACCCGCCTGACAGCTAAAGTCCATGGGTGCCACGGCTCCCAAAGGCGAGCGGCGTTCCTGAGTGTGAATTTGTATGCTGAACGTAGGACTACGTCGCTGGGAGTCCCCAGTAGGACTACGCACTGTAGGACTGGTCTGATCATTGGGTGATCTCAGGCCGCTGCTGGGGAAGAGCGGACTACGCCGACCCTGCGGACTGCGATCATTGAGACCCACGGGACTGCGACGTCCCTGATTCTGAGCGCTGAGTGAGATGGTCAGCTGACCGCTGTTCTTGCGACGACTCGAGGCACGTAGGGTACCCTGGCGAGAGAGCGAGGTGGGTGTCTTCTGGGAGCTGCTGCCAGGGCTCTTGGACTCTGGCTGAGGCAGCACTGGACTCTTGGGCGTCAGCGGACTGCGTTTCTTCTCACCATTCGCTGCGCTCGTGTTGAGGGTGAGCGTCGGGGCGTTGGGACTGCGACGTTCGGAGGGACTGCGGCGAGTGCGGAAGGATTGTGACTTGGCCTTGCGGATTTTGGGCAGAGATTGGTGGTGATGACGATGACGATGCTGTTGGTTATGGGATGAGGAGGAGGAGGAGGGGCCGTTCAACTTATGTTAGTTGCTGTGATGGGGCCCACTGGTTGGATCGCTGCTGCCGCTGGAACTGAGTGTGGTGTTGGAGCCGTACGGATCCAGGGAGCTCTGCACGGACATCGATCTGCCCTGATTTTGGCGGGCACGTCTTACTCGGCTAGAGTTGGGAGACAGCTTTCCGGGGTCGATGCTTTCTGGGTCTGCCTGCAATTTGTAGAATCAGACATAAAGGGGGACAACAGGATGGATAGCATGGGCGATGGACGACAGATGGATAGATAAATAGACCGATAGATAGACAGACAGATAGATAGATAGACAGAGATGGATGATGTGGCATGAATGATACTGAGTTATAACACCAAAGAAGCCAACAACAACTAGCCAATTAAGCATTCAACCCACCTGATAGGCCAGAGCATTCATTATGATCGCATAGGGCACCAGATTGAGCGGATGTATCTCCCTCATCAGCACATTGGCGGGTATCTTATGGAACTGTATATACTCCAGAAAAGTGCCCAAGATTTCCTTAATGTCAATGTTCTAAAAAAGTCAAACTCTTAGCTCCCAGTTCTCTTTTTGGTTTGGGTTAGAAAGAGCTTACTGGATTGTTGTCGTAGTACTTCTTGCTCCACATGAGCGCTGCTTGAAACTTGGTGAACTCATCTGCTCGCAGCTCCTCCCTTGCGAGTATCAGACGCACCACGTGCTGGGGTAGCAGCGTAAAGCTGCCCAGATTGAGCACCTCATTGCCGTGCTCATCCACAAACTCGAGCACCTTCTGCACCAGCGTCTTGGTGCACTTGTATTGTATGTAACGCTCTGCGGAGGCCAGCAGTGCACACACAGTGTCCACATTGATGCAGCACTGCACAAATCCTGCACAGGCACGACGCAGCTCCTCCAGTCCGTAGTAGTCAGCAGCATTCATAACACCTGAAGGGCAAAAGGAAATAGATTAAACAGTTGAAACTTTGCCAGCACTTGTTCTTACCTAGCAGCGTGCGTGGCTGCAGGGTCACACAGCCCGTGTGTATGTACTCAATGAGCTGACGGAAGACATCAGGCTCGAACTCCTCTATGATCAGCGTCTGATGCTGTTGACCTGAGGGCTATAAATTCAAGTGAGGAGATTAGCAAAGTGTGGAATTAAAGCAGGATTTTAGCTACAACTAACACAATCATAACTATAAAGTACGAGAAAGAAGTTTAAACCATTATTTTCTGGGGTATAAAGTAGTTATAGACAGCAGAGTAAAACATACAAAGAGCACAACATACACTGATAAAAATAAAAGGCTTTAAAAGCTAATGAAGCGCCTTAAATTAATAAATGAATAGTTGAATTTGAATATGGAATAAAATGTTTGATTTTTGTATTATAATATGAATAGTTTTTAAATACTTTCTATGTACAAATGTGTTCACATTTGGAAACTTAAGTAACCCCAAAACGGAGTTAGTCGGTATACAATTGACCTTAGGAATTAATAGCTAGATTTTTTAATAACTTGAATATACATATTAGCGTGTCTTTTAAATCACAAAAGTTATTAAATAGCTTTTAATTGAATCACTTAAAGTTATTTTACTATTTTATAAATTATTTATTACAGAAATTTAGCAACTTTTTCCACATTTTTTAACAGCATGGGTCATTTAAGAGGCTCTTGATTTTAAAACAATTTGTTTTTATCAGTTTACAGTGTGCAGATGGTAGTAAGACACAAAGCATACAATAACATCACATTAAAGGCACATTAAAGTTAGTTCACAGTCATGGAGCTTAAAAGACCAAATTAGTTTAGAAATAGTTTAAGGAGATATAAGGGAATGCAGGGGAAAATTCAAAGCAGACATTTCCAAATTGATGCACAAAATATATTAAAATTTAGGAAAGGCTTTAGTAACACTTAGATAAGGCATCAAATAGCACACAAAGTTTCAGAAAGTTCAGGCAGAGAAGCCAAAGACATAGACATAGAAAAAATAGTTGATGTTAGCTAAATACAGATTGAAATAATGCAGTTTAGTTGTTTAGTACAACAGCCATTTAAAATCAGCTCAACTTGCGCTCCTGAATGCAAAAACACACAGACAACACAGCTACAAAGTATACGTATTATATTTAGTATTAGTAACTAGGACACAGCACACGTTTTGAAGCTATAACTAATTAAAATGCCAATAACAAGACACGCGTACACACGCATACACACACATGTGCTACGTGTTATATATATATACACACACAGACACACACAGTTACACAAACACATAAGTCGCTTGGGTTGCGGAGCTTTTACCTCGGGTATCGGAGCTAATTGTTGGGTGAAACCGGTTCTCTATTATGATTTTTTGTATATATTTATATATATGGATGGTTAGGATTGGAGTTACAACAGAGAATACACAGAATGTTACATAGATATTAATAAAATGGATTAATCAGCTTAAGTTTATATACAGAAAATATACAGAAATCAAAGTAAATATGTAAAAAATTGTTGTAGTAACCCCAAATACTCAGACACACACACGCACACCACCCAAAAGACAGCAACACATACATGTACACATACGCAAACACATTCACATTTCCACATTTCCATACCCATTTCCTTTTACTTCATTCTATTCATTTTTTATCGAATATTTTTGCCCGCATTTGAAATCGATTATGAGTACGAACCTGTTGTGCCGCATTCTGTAGATTCAACAGCGGCTCCGAGGAGCGTTTGAGGAAGAGTCGCAGCTTATTCTCCTTGGTGGTTGTCTCCCGCTTGCGTTGCGGCGATGGCGCCGCGTACAGCATTTTGGCAAACACGCGGGAACGCGACGCAAGCACAGCCTGCAGAGGAGAGAGGGAGAGAGTAAGAGAGTGAGAGAGAGAGGTTGTGATGCTGCGTCGATTACGCAGTGACCTGATTTTATACACGCACACACACACCCTGCCTGCCCATACCCACCTTCACAGCACAGACAGGCTCACGGGTGTCGCCAACGAGGAAGGTAACATCACATAGCTCGGGCATGGACGCGAGAAACTTCATGTCCTCGGCTAGTCCAGTTTTATTCTCGAACGTTGATAAATCCGGCTCTGCGTCAGCCATACCGTGTAGTATCAATGCCTCGGGCATCTGGGTTTACTGCAATGATTTGACATTTAAACAACACGAGTTTGATGGACAGTTGGACGGCTAGGCTGGTCGATAAAGTGGGAGTGGCAGTGGCAGTGGCAGTAGGGGGATTTGTCGATGGCTTTAGTTGAGCCAAAAGGAAACTTAATTGAAAAGTGCTATAAATACGCGCACTGAGGCTGCTAGCTTTATGTTGTGATGATCCTTTGAGACAGCAAGGACTCGCAAGTAATTAAATTGTAATTCTGAAACACAGACACAAAAACACACACCCAACACACACACAGTTGAGTTGTCTGTGTGCTAGTCTGTGGGTAACCGTGCGTGTAGCACCTGTGTGGGTATATGTCCTTGAAGGCAGCATGGCAAATAAATTACAATTACATTTACAATGTCGAGCAGCGCGCACGAGACAAGGACCACAACCACAATAACAACAACAACAGCCACAACAACTTCAGTAACACTGTCACATAAACAACAACAAGTTGGAATTATATATATAAATTTATATATATTTAGTTTGTACAGTCAGTCGCTGTTGGGTTGACTTCATTGGGTCTTGGGTCAAGAAATTTGTTGCATACTTTTAGGATTACGAACTCGACAGCAAAAAGAAGAAGAAGTTAAAAACGTTGAAGGCATGCAGTATTAAGAGCATCATTGGGCACAGCGGTTGCCACTTTATAGAAATTAATTTAAAACAGAGTTTAAAGGGAACTTGTTCTTTACTAAAGTTACAGAATTTTATTTATTACTCAACTATAGTTTATTATAACTATAATCAGCTACTAGCTTAGCTAGTTAATAGGTAGCTCAGCAGATTTAAATCAATTCTAAGTGTCAAAAGTTATTTAAAATTATAGAAAATGCAAATAAAAATTAATAATTTACTTTATAAAAATAATATAATAGATAAAATAAAATTTCAGAAATCTAAAACATTCAAATTTATAAAATAGAATTTTATTTTAATAAAAAATTTATGAATTTATTATTTTTAAATAATATGGTTCAAGAAATGTTAGATTTTAATGATAAATAGTTTTTAAATTCATGGTACTTATAGTTAATTAAAAATTAGTTTTATTCATAGAAAAGAATTTAATTTAAAGAAATGACAGAACAATTATTTAAATGTGACAACCGCGCCTGTGACAATTACTTTAATAAAAGGGATTAAATTTTTGAAAATGGTATACCTTGAAAATTCAATCGTGTTACCTGATAAGTTTTGATTAATACAAAATTTAGTTTACCCCGTCGAATAAAATTGTTTGCTTACAGTTCTGTGTGTCGCCGAATGAGATTAATAAGCTTAAAACACATGCGTTTGGGTAGCAACCCAAAAGTACAAAAAGTTTTAAAAAAAAAAGCACTAAAAATTCAAAAAGGATTCGACTTACCTGTTGCAAAGTGAATTCGTTTACTGGCCCCAGTTGAAAACAATTTTTTATAAATTTACTTGAAACGGATTGCGAGATCCGTTTGCGAGCTTAATATTAAATCATTTTGACTGCAAATTGTTCAGAGGAAAAGAAAAGTCGAAAATTACGGTACAAAATCGAACACAAGACAACGGAGAGGGAAAAATTCATCAGAAAATTTTTACGTAAATGAGACGAATAAAAAATTGAGCAAAATTATTGAATTATTTCATTTACAGCATGCGGGGGTGTAGTGGGGGGTGTACTGGCTGGTGTAGTGGGGGGCGGGTTCCAAAATGTGCTGTGTATAAGTGTGTGCAAAAATTGTATGTGCTACGCATAAATTAGAGGGCGCCGTGGAACTGCGCGTGGGGCAGGCATAAGGCGTGAGACGTGAGGCGTGAGTTGGGGCTGAGAGTTGTCTGCTTGGAATCAAATTGGGTTAAGAAAATGCCATTTTTTTGGCGCCGTTGTGTGCGTGTGTTTGGAAAATTTTGGTATCAAAGGAAAATTACTTGGCCAAAAGCGTTGCGATGTGTGTGAAAATTCAAAAAGTTCGTCTCGCTTTTCGAAGTGCTCCAAAAACGCTCTCAGTGTCGGTGTATGTGTGTGTGTGGCTGTGACTGTGTGTGGGGCGTCACTTTCACTTTTCACAATGCGTATGTATAGTGGGCCTGTGTTGGTGTACGTGTACGTATACGTGTACGTGTTAAGCAATGAAAGCAAATAAATCAACACACATACACACACAAAATTCACTAGAGAACTTTTGTATCTTTGTATCTATGTATCTCTCGTACACAAGCTTTTATTTATTTTTATTTATTGCCACTACAAATCAAGAAATTAAACAGTTTTTGATTAATTTAGCTAAATTTGTTTCGAGTCAAGACACACTACAACACACACACTCAGAAAAACACACACACAGTTTAATCGGTGGTACGCAATGGAAATGTAATGAACCGTTTCGCACGAAGCACAGGAACGTTCTGTGGACACAGTAGGTGCGTTTTTCCGTCGCGTCCGTTATACGCTCACAATTATTGTGTCTACATCAAAAGGAGTTTCCTTTCGATATGTCAGCCAGCAGGCAGCAAGTCAGTTGCTGACATTGCGCATGTCCAACACCAATCGATATGAGTATCTCAAAAAAAAGTGGCTCTGCCCCTATCCCCCCCTGCGCTGTCGGGGCAACAGTTTGTCGCGTGCTTCGTGCTGAGGACAACGTGCCACACAGCCACTTGTTAGCATCCAACTTTGGTACAGCCTGCTCCCTCGGCTTCTTGTTTATGTGCCCACTGCGCAGCTGCCGTGCCACAAACGTAAACAAAGCGCCCGAAACTTTGACAGTTGACAGTTGAGAGTAAGCTGAGCCAAGGATTCGATAGGAAAATACATTTATATATATATATGCGCTCCTGTTGACCACTTGACATGCGCCCTGCCAGCGACAGTGTCAAATTTTTGGTGGCGCCTCGCATCGAATAACGATAACCGCATAAACCAGGGCTCAAGAAGTAAACAAACAAATTGGTGACAACACTGCAAAACACTTGAGATTGCAGCCACTTGAAATGTGACAACAGTGCAAAGGTGGAGTGAGCGAGAGGGAGAGTGAGAGCGAAGGAGCGACAGAGACACACGTTGAGCCGGGGGTAGCAGAGACCACACAAAACGGAAACATTAGCAGTGATCACAACGCACAGTGGGTGTGAAAGGATTTTAACAACTAAAATAAATAATAACATAATATGTAATCATTGTACTGTGTCGAGTTCATGCTTCTGTTTAATTTTTGAACTATATTATAGTTTTAAATAAAATTATTATTAAATTATAGTATTCTTGTATAAGAAATACTTTGAACAAAATCGCCTACCATAAGCAAACCTGAGTTTTGGCTAATTGGTGAGCTTGGAAGATGTAAAAAAAATGTCAAGGGTAGCCATGTAAAATATTAAAATGTTCGGATAAAAATAGAACTTATAAATCAATTAAAATTTAAATGCTGAGCTGCTATAAAAGTCAAAATATGTTTAAATTGGCCACTCGGAAGCTAGTCGGATGCGTTTTGCTTAATTTGAGCACTCAAAAAATTCAGAATCTTTTTAAAAGCGAACTGGCAAATATGGCTACCCATACGCAAATTGTTTAATTAGTGACTAAATAGCGCACTATTAAAGTTTCCAAATAAATGTCAACGGGACGCTAAGCAAAAAACAATCGCTTGATTTTTGACTAGCTTCAAGTCTTTCAAAAAGCTTTCAGTTCCCCAAAGTGATGCTTCATGCCCACTGTGCTGCCCGTGACGATCTTTGGCCGTCGTTTGCTTCCGCTTGCTGGTTGACTACGAAGATGGAGACATTGCGAAGGAGTGAAAACAGCGACGACACTCCGACCTCTGCTGCTGGCTCTGCTGCAGCTACTGCAGCTCATTAATATTGTTCACAGCTGCCCCGCAGAAATAATGTCGCAAGCAGTCGATTTGCAGCAAGCAACTAAAAATAGCAGCGCGTCAGACGCTGCAACAGCACATAAATCTGTGGGGCGAACGCTGAACGAAGGCAGAGAGAGGAGAGCGGAGAGCAGAGAAGGTAGTGGTAATGTGTCGGGCAGGTAGCAAGGATATAGTAGCAGTTAACCTACAGACTGTTGAAGTAGTTAAGCACCCGCTGTGCACACACACACACAATCCACTTGACGCGACGCCAGTGAAAACAAAACAAAACAAACAGAAAATGTGGCAAGTCAAGGATGCAACACGGAGCGGAGAGCAGTGAGTAACGTGAGAAAAATAAGAGACATCGTAGCAAGAGCTAAGAAATCGCTCGATCTCGAAAAGTAAGCGACACTCGTCGCCAGTCGCCAGTTGTCAGTGGACAGTCGCGTCTTTCAGTTTGTCGCTCGTGTCGCAAGTTGCAAGAATTTCAAAAAAAAAAAAGAAATTCTTATCGTGCGCTGATTTAATCGACTATAATTGAATGAAAAGTGCAAGATACTAAGCTACGTATATAGCTAAAACTACAGCTAAAGATACAAGATACTTTTAGCTTAGAAGGGCGCGCGTGGCAGACACGCGTCGCATGCCACAGAGGCAGCAGCAGCTCGACCCTTTTTGCAAACTGAAGTGAGTGTTGTTTTCGTTGTATTTGTTTTTATAAATAATCGGCGCCTATTTTCGTATCTCTGAGATGCACGCATCTTGTTGATTTTTATGTGCAATTCGCATAGAAATTTGTAATTTGCACAGCTCTAAACACTTTACGCCGCTGTTAACTAGCGATGTTTGCAAATATTCGCTAACCACAAACTAAATTACGAAAATCAAAACAAAAATATGAAAACTGTAAAATAGAAAATAGAAAATTAACATGAAAATTCTAAAAGTATCTCAAAAGTACGCGTTCCCCTTGTGATCGGTCTTTGACGTCGTCAACGCTGACGTCGTTTTGTTGTTGTTTTTCTTGTTCTTGTCTGCGTCTGTCGCGATCTCTAAATATATTTATATATATAAGTTTATATTTATGTGTGTGGGCACTAGAGATATAGTGTATATATAATTCTGTTGATTCTATATAAATATAAGCGAATCCAAGTGACTGTGTGTGTGTGTGTCGCTCATTTCCGTTTGCGGTGACCATTTTTGTTGTTGTTGTTGATGTTTTTTGCATTTTGACTTATTGCCATTTGAAATTATGAGGGCATGAGATTTGCTTGCTGTGTATTTCTATCTAGTGGATACAAATTTGCTGTTGTATCTTTGGCTTTGTAGATAAAAATATGAATTGACTTTGTGAGCATTACATGGGGATTTACTGTCAGTAAACTAAATTAGATTTCAGTTCAGATAAATAATTCATTTGATTTGGTGTTTTAAATTGATTTTTGAGTAACCCAATTTGAATTTGCATAAGAAATACGCAGTTTTTTAAGGAATGAAAACAACGATGTGGAACGATTTGATATGGAAATAAAGGTATACAATAGTCAACTGATCAGTAGGATTTGCTGAGCTTTGTAGTTAAAACATTGGAAAAACAGCTAGCTATACTTTACTTCAGGTCTTGGAGAGTAAAGTAATATTTAATAAAGAAAACGAAGTCTTAAACATGTTATAATTTTCAAACATTCATCATTTAGTGAACAAACTGCATTTTACTTAATTGGTTAACTTGTTGGCTTCATACTAGATATATGTATATATGAATTCTAAAGGGTAATAGCAGAATGATTCTTTGTAAAAATTAGTACATGTACTCTTATGTTTGAAATGAATACAATCATGCATACGAGTACTCCATAAAACATTTTCTACTAACATTTTTCAGTACAAAGGCACAGACTTCTTTGTAGATGTTGTCTTTCTTGGCTTACTTTGTTCAGCGAAGTTGCTTAGCATAGTACAAACTACAAGTTTCTATAAGACACCCATATGAAAATAAATATTCTAGACAGCATTTGGCTTAATAATTCTATACTATATAATTTACATGCTATTCTTAATCGTTTCCCATTATGTTCCGCCTATATTCCAATAAGCTTACTCAAAATTAAATCATAATTAAAGATCTTTCAGTTCTAAGAATATTAAAACAGTCTTATATCTTACCACTAAAGCTTTTCATTGCATTTACTAGCTTAACACTCCCACATTTAACCAGCATCTACACAGTCTTAGATACAAATTAACCCCTTGAAATAACTGCATTTCCGCAAACATTTTCCAATTATTCCTGCTCCGACTAAGACACAGCTGAAGCTGCGATGAATTTGCAATAATCCAGCATATGGCTGACAATTCGACTCATTTGCTAAATCAATCAAATGCAGGACTTCTATCTGCCGGCAGGATAAACAGGATAAAGCAGCTGTTGAACTGTTTGCTGGTCTGGCATTGCAACAGATTATCCTTGTGGCAAGCCGGGCCGATAGATGCCACTATGATAAATGCATTTATGCCGCATCCGTGCAACTGATTAGATAAAATTACAGACGCACGCGCCTCGGGCGAGCAGCGACAGGACACGAGGCGGTTTAAATATGAGCAGGATATGAGGAGGTGAGTTCCTCCAATGGTCACAGACAGCCATGAGCCTGCAAGGATAACGGTAGTGGGAGGGTGGTAGGGGCACTTGAGCGCCTTGCAACGCAAATTGAAAAAGGAAACGTAATGCAAGCTAAGCTGACGCAGGACCATGCCCACAGTCACAGTCACTGTCACAGTCACCGTCACAGATAAGCGCCCACCGTCATGCAGCTAAATTAAATTTCCAGCAGTTTGCATTAATTTCCCAAACGCCGACCAACAGAGCGCGCCACTGAGCTAGGCCCCTACCACACCCCCTAACGCTCCGCACAGCAGCCAAGCGCTGGCAACGACAACAGCAACAGCAACAGCTTTTGCCGCCATTACTACAGCAGCAACGAGAGCATAGCAGCGAGTAGCAGCAGAGGATGTGTGTGTGAGAGAGTGTGTGTGTCTGTGTGTATCCTGTATATATCGTAGCTCAATTTCAGCGCAGGATATTCGTTTAACCTGCGCCCCAAACGCAGCGACAAGTGAAAGAGAGAAGGCAAGTGAAAGAAAGAGAGAGAGAGAGAGAGCGAGGGAGAGCGAGATAGACTAAGCGAAAAGTCGCCTCTGGGCTGCTGCTGGATGATGCTGTGCGGGCTGCACGAGAATTTCCCAATTTCCCAATTTCAGTCTTCGTTTGCCGAGCGTCGTGCGCGCAAGTATCCAAAAGATACGGATACATCTACGTCGACAGCCACAACAGCAACAACAACAACAACAGCAGCAACTGCAGCAACAACAACAGCAACCAGCAACTTTTTCAGCTGTAAGAGTAGCAAGAAAAAAAAGTGTTTTTCCTCTGTTGGTTCAGTGCAGAAAAAGCAAAAATGTGAAAAGTGTAAAAACGTAAAGAAAATTCAATCAAAAAATAGATAAAAAGGAAAATTCTTTAAATGTGCAAAAGTTTTTCAAGCCAAGCTAAAAATAATTTGATTTGCAAATCGCTGAGAAACTGGCCAAAATGTGCGCGTTATGGTAATGCCAATTTAATTGTGCTACACATTGGAAAATTTATTGGGAAAGGCGACAAAATGTGGCCCAAGAATTGAAGAGTTTATAAGTCGAGTCGTGAAAAGTCTATGGAAATTAATTAATTAAAATTCATGTATGCTGCTTAAATCATGAAAAATTTGTGCAAATTCTTATGGAAAAATCTCTATGTGTGTGTGCCAGTGTGTGTGTGTGTGTGCGGTGTATGGTATGTTTTTGTGTGTAGTATCTTTTGTGCGCCTCTGTATCTATGTATCTGTGAGATACGCAAAACAATTTGTCTGCGCCATTGCTAGCGAACGTTACTCGGAGTGTGTGTGTGTGCATGTGTGTGTGCCTCATTGTGTGTGTGTATCCTGCGCACAGCAGCCGACGCCGACGAAGCTGTAGCTGCGTTTCACATTGGGGCTGGTGATGGTCCAAAGCCTTGGAGCCCTGCAGGACAGACACCACCAGCACTGCCACCACCACCACCATCACCAGCACCGCCAACAGCAACACCACCACCGCCAGCAACAACAACAACAACAACAGCAAGAGCAGCAGCAGCGCAACATTTGCGGCGTTGACGCAGCTTCAACTCGTCGCTGCTGCTGCTGCTGCTGCTGCTACTGTTCTTGTTGTTGTTACTGCTGTGTGTGTATCTGCAAAATACGCACACACACACACTTACAGTTGTCAGCATTTCTAAGCTCGCTGTAATTTTGCAACAGTTTTTGTGTTTGTTTTAAATTAAATTCCCGAAGTATATCAATAATTTAAACATGCAACTTTAGTGGATTTTCTTTTAAATAAACTGACTTGGGGAATAGATAACTACAGTCATTTAAATGCTCTAAAAGAATCATAGAAATAACAAGGAAATTCGTAGCATCTATTGTGATTTTTAAAGATATTTCGTAAGTAGCTAAATTTATTATATACTACATATGAGAGTTAATTTTAAAGATTTCTATTAGGAGCTTACAATTTAGAGTAGTAGTCATTCTTACAGTTTCTTACTTACTTATTTTCAGCTTCTTCTTGTCAACTACTTAGACCAGAACTTAACGTTTGTCTACAAAACATTTAAGAAACATTTACCAAACATTTTAAAGACTTTAGCTTTTTTATATTCCTAGTCAGTTTAAGTTAATGGCAACTGCTTTTATCATAAACCAAAGAGAATTTTTTAACTGTTATTATAATACAATATTACAATATTAATACAATATTCCTACTGTGAGTACTGAATTTATTTCAAATTGTTAATAAGCAGACTTTGTGTTTCTTTATCTAAAGACGTTATAAATTAGAGTTTTGTTTTAGATTAGTTTGCCAGAGGTTTCTAAAGTAGTCTACTGTATTTAATACATTTTCTACCATTGCTTTATACTATTTTGAAATCATTAAACTTCCTTCAGAACTTCCTTTTTACTAGTCAGTTTAGTACTTGAATTGAAGTACAAGTATATGAATTTCTTCAGAGCATTTGTGTTATTTAATTACTTTAAAAGTTTATTTAAACTACTTGTTATACAAAGTCTGTAATGTAGTTATATTATAGAGCTATATTATAATTTACTTAGTCAAGCTTAGAGTGCTCATAACTCATGGACTAAGTTCTTAATACTCTACTACATTTAACTTCAACTACTACTATTTTCTACATTTCCTAAACACTAAGTTTGTTGTAGCAAAAACACTTTTCCATGCACCGCAGTACAAGTTTAATTAAGTCTAGAAAATGGGGAAGCTTTGCAGTTGCAATATGCACAAAATCTGCGCCAAGTGGCGACTTCAGATAAACTGACGCTGCAACCTGCAGCAACTCGCAGTCCCACTCCCACTCAAACTCGCACTCCTTTTCCCTTGCTTCTTACTTCTTACTTCTCTTCCTATCCCCCTTTCACCACCCTCCCCGCTGCTTGCCTGCTTTTGGCCATAAATTGACATATTTGCTGCAGTTCCTGTGTCCTGGTTGATGATCTCCTGTTCCACTTCATGGCATCAGGTTACCCCCACTCTAGTCATATGCACTCCTGCGTATTTTGAACCCAGTTAGCAGTGCTACTAACACTTCCCATTCCCCTCCCTTGCGCCCCTATCGGGCTTGGCATGCATGTAGTTTAGTGCTTGACTCTGGTTTGGCTAGTTAGCTCGACTGTGTCGTGACAGCTGCATTTTGCAGGCTCTCAACTCAACTCGAGTCATGTCTCTGGCACTCGCATAACTTTCAGCTTCAATTGCGTTTCCGTTTTGCACTCGCTGCCTGGCGAATTGCGTATACGCGCCGTGGTACCGAGTGGAACTCGCTGCTTTTGCACATTTCCTCCCACAAATCGCTTTTGCTTTTTTTTACTAGACAACTGTGTATGCGAGTGGTGTGTGTGTGTGTATTTACGATTCTGTTTTGTTGTTGTTTTCGTTGTGCTGCTGGTTGTACAACTGCGGCAGCCATTTTGTACAGCATACTTAGCGTACTATGAAGTTACACACACTCACACACACACACATGCGTGAGAGAGAGCAGAGCGTGTGCGTGTGTGTGTGACGAGTGACTGTTTGCAGCATTGTTTTTCTCTTGTTTCTTTCTGGCCAAGAATTTCCCAGTGTTTTCCCATTTTTGGGTCTGCTTCCCTCGCCAAAAGCAGCGAATGTCAAAGGACGAACGACAACAGTTAGCCAATACTTACAGCAACAACAACAACAAAAGCAACTGAATTTTTATACACAGCAACAAGATGATGGCCAAAAAATTTCATTTCATTTCATTTCCACACACAACAACTGCATTTCTGCCTATTTCCTACTCCTCGCCTTGGAAAATGCTTAGGAAAACGCGAGAAAATGCCATTATAGTAGTAAAATTCTATATAATTGTAAGAGTAACGTGCGTGTGTGTGTGTGTGTATGTGTGTGTGTGTGTGTGTGTTGCCTGTAAGTGTATGTGTGTGTGTGTACATGAGCACAACGAAATGTTAAAAGTGAAATTGTGCGACGCCCAGAAACTTAGCCTCAAATAGCTGCAGATGCTCAAATAAATTTGCTTTATTTATATGCAATAGCAAGTAATAGAAATGAGAAGAATTTTATACTTATCTATAGTATAAATATATTTTTATAATAAAATACTTCAAATTCAAACTTCAATTCTAGTTTCCAGTTATATAGAGAAGCCTAATTTCTATTTACAATCCGGGAAATTTCTGGCAGACTTCTTGTTCTTCCCTTTTTTAAAAGCAACTCATAATATTTCAAATCTTAAAGTTAGTATAAGTGTAAAATAAGTGTAAAAAGAAATTACTTAGCGGCTTAGTGCGCTGAATTTGAACAAATAACAAAGTTTAATAAATTTCTTAAGACCTTAGCAAAAGGAAGTTAAATAAGTCTACAAAAACAATTTATTTTAAATGCAAATTATTTTTCTAAATACAATTTATCTTTGAAGAATCGTTTCCTATATAGAAGTTAGTAAAATTTTGAAATTTCAATCAGTTACCAACCTTTTCATGTAGTCAATTCAAGTTTTTTAAATATTCTATATGAATTATTTAATCCAATAAAAATATAATTATTAAATAAATATAATTTAAATTTAATATTGCACTTGGTACATAATTAAATGATTTACTAAGTTGAGTCCTCACCTTTGACTCATAATGAATATTTGTATAAATTTTAATACCAGCAAAAAATATGCTCTTTAAATCAAAGTATATTAAAAACCTTACACTAGTCTATTACATAGCTTTATTTACCTCAAAAGAAAATTTAAAATACATTTCTTCGGCTTAGCGGCTGCTGGAATTATTCACTGTAAAATCTCTTAAATCTGCATTACAAATTTCATTGAATTGAAGTCAAACAATTGAAACTTCAGCAGCATTTTCTGTTTCGATTGAAATTTGTCTAACCGAATTAATGAAAATTCATGTGTATTTGCTCAACTGCATTGCTTTTCCCACTAAATTGTATCTCAATGCAGCTCCAACTAAAAGACCTTTGCCAATTAGTTGCTACCAAACATCATTGACCCATTTTCTAGGAAGTTAGAGCCCAATCAGCAGCAGTTCAGGCAGCTTGTAAAATACAAATTGAAAACTGCAGTCGGTCAAATGTCAGACAAAAGGGTTTGTATTTGTCAAATCGATAAATTTCTTTTTTTTGGCCAACAATGTGAGCCTTTTTTTGGGGGGGGGGTCACACGTGGCTGCATTTCAATGCATTTCAGCCGCTGACTTATTGAAATTTTTAGTGCCTGCAGGCAATGAGAATCCAAACCAATAAAGATATTGAATAACAAGTCAATGCAGCGTAGGAATTTAATAAATGACTCGCAATTATTTGAGCATAAAATGTCAACACGTGGGCGGTAAATGAAGCAGGCGTGGGTGGGCACAAAAAGTCAAAAGTCGCACTAAGAAAATATTAAAAATTACTTGAAAAATAAATACAAAATTTGATTAATTAATTTTTTTTTTCACTTTTCAGATTGTTGATTTTTAGAGCACACAATTTTGAGCAAAGTACAGCCATGTGCTGCCTGCATTTGAAGAACTTTAAATGCGCTAGTCGTGTGTCCGCACAGCGGTCAGCCCGTGCTACATTGACCACGTGCCACAAGAGTTAAGCTTGCCACCAGTTGCGGCGCCTCCAAGTTAAAAGCAGTAAAAAGTAGTAGCTAAAAGAAAAGACACTCGTTAAAAAGTACACACAACAAATAAACATACATAACACACACACACGGACGTGCACACAGCTGTGTGATCATGCAACGCCCACTAGCGCTGCTGCTGCTGCTCGTCGCTTTGACTGCAGCGCAGCGGCCGCTGCTCAATCACACCTTCAGCTCGCTGCCCATGTCGCAGCATCAGAGCAACAGCTACAACAACTACAACGGCAACAACAACAACAACAACTACAACACCTATCAAGGACCCGGCAAGCAGCTCAGAAATGGACGTCTCCATGAGCAGCCGCTGCCACTGCCGCTGCCGCTGCCTACGCTGCCGGGCTTGGCTCAACCTGTACACGTCTACGATGATTACGAGGGTGAGACGAGTCAGGGCACCGCCTACGGTTCACGCCCACCGCCAGGCAGTCGTCGGGACTCGCGTCGTCGCCAGAATCTGGCACAGGTGGGCGCTGGCGGTCTGCCACGCCCCGAGCGGGGGAATGGCCAACGCGGCATGAGTTCGCTGCGCAAGGAGCTGCTCAAACCTTCGGTGGGTGGTCCTGGCGGTGGCATTTCCGGCAGCAGCTCAGGCTATGCCTCCTACTCGGGCACCTCCTCCATAGGCAAGATCGATGGCTTGGGCGGTGTGGGCAACGCTGATCGCTATGGCGAGAAGCTGCGTCAACCGAATGCTGCGGCCGCTATGACAGCCGGTCCTGCTGGCGGTCCGTTCTCCACTCGCTTTCCGCCGCTCTACGGCGGTGCGGATAATCTGCCCATTCGCACCTCGCCCCGAAAGAACTCCATTAGTGAGCTGCTGAAGCTGCGCAAGAGCTTCAATCAGGCGGATGAACCCGTGGGCGGAGTAACGCACGGGAATGTGGACGATGCGGATGGGGATGCAGATCAGGTGGATCCCATACAGCAGATCAAGGAGCGCATAAGGGACACGGCGCCCAAGCCGGTAAGTCTACACCCCAGTCCTACTTGAATTAAACTACAGTGTCAGTTGCTTCCTTTCCTTTCTAGAACACCTATGCACCCCACACGGAATCAACTCCCTCCTCCGAAATCGAGGACCTACTCGGCGTCAAGTGCAACTTTGAGACGCCCTGTGCCTGGTTATGGACAGAGAACTTGGTAGATGGCTTCCAGGTGATCAGCGGCACAGAGTTAGCCAAGAAGAACATGACGGGACTGCTACCCGGTCCCGTGGCCGACAGCATAGACGATGCCAACGGTCACTTTCTCTACGCTCGTGTTCAACCCACGACAAAGCAACTGAATCTGACCTCACCCTCATTCAGTACTACCCTGGAAAAGTGCTTACTTGAAGTGTATATGCATCAGAGCGACATGAGTCATGGACTGTCGCGTGTGGTGGTTGAGCCACTGCATCCACAGGAGAGCAGTTGGGTGCCTGCCGAAATTCAAGGCGACAATTATCGCCAGTGGACGCATCGCATCTTTCGACTCGGTCGCATTTCCCGCGATTTCCGTTTGGTCTTTGAAATTGTCCCGGATCTAAAGGCGGGACAGAAAGCCCACGTTGCACTTGATAATCTGCGTATGGTCAACTGCTTTCCGGAGGGCACCAAGTCGGAAAAATGCAGCACATCGCAGGTCAAGTGCATGATGAACAAAGTGCCGGTTTGCATTCCACTGCCGCGTATTTGTGACATCACAAGGGACTGCGATGATGCTGAGGACGAGCTGCAGTCATGCGGTAAGTAAAACATTGAAAGAAACCTCTTCTCCCTTTAGGTCGACTTGAAACCGAGTTGACTACTCTTCAAATCTTTTTGTAGCAACTTTTTCTCTCAGTGTACTTCATTGACTACATCTCTTACGTCTACTCTTATCTCCTACAGACAAAATCCCCTATGGCGGTCGCTGTGACTTCGAGGAGGACTGGTGCGGTTGGCGTGACTCGGGCAAGACCACTTTGACCTGGTCCCGTCACACGGGCTCCTCGCCCACCCACGACACTGGCCCCGATGGCGATCACACCCAGCAGCATCTACTTAACACCACTGGTGGTTATTACATGCTCGTCAACATGAATCAACACATCAATGACTCGGAAAAGAACTCAATTATTGGCTTTGCCAGCAATGCCATTATGCTGAGCAAAACCTTTAACCCTCCGCCCTCAGTGCACGGTAATCCCGATTCACCCTATCGAAATTCGTGTGTGGTGCGTTTCTATATACATCAGTTTGGCAAGAATCCCGGCAGCATTAATCTGTCTGTGGTGGAAATGAAGGAGAAGGAGAACATCACCACGACACTCTGGTGGAGCACCAAGAATCAGGGCAGTGATTGGCTAAGGGCCGAATACGTTTTGCCCAACATAACCTCCAAGTGAGTTGGTAGCACTGAACTAGCGTAACTACAGGGTCTAATTGTTTGCTTGCCTTTCAGATACTACCTACAGTTTGAGGCACGCATGGGAATGCGCATCTTCTCAGACGTCGCAGTGGATGACTTTTCGCTTAGTCCCGAGTGCTTTGGTCTCAACATACCGGAGGAACACCTCAATGGCTACAATTACTGGGACGTGCGCTACAATCAAAAGAGTCCAACGCATCACGACTTTGATCATACAAACTGTAAGTGCTAGACTGACTGGAATACCCTGTAATCCCACTTAACGCTACCTTCTTACTCCTACTCCCCACAGATTTAGAGCTAACCTCCTGTGACACGCGGGGTATGATAGGACCGTCACAGTCGCAGTGCGAGGCTGCCTACAGGGAACAGAATCAAACACACGTCCTACGTGAGGTGCACGTTGTGGAGGATCAGAGCACCTACAAGGGCATGCAGAAGTGGAAGGTGCCCAACGAGGGTCACTACACGTAAGTCAAGTCTTGCCGTGCACCTTAAGGGTTCACTTGTAACCCTTTGCTTTTCCCAACCTTAGAATCATTGCCAAAGGTGCCAGTGGTGGCTTAGGCTCCGGTGGCGTGGGCAGCTCACGTGGCTCGGTGGCTGTCGCTGTGCTGGAGCTGCACAAGAACGAGGAGCTCTACTTCCTGGTAGGACAGCAAGGAGAGAATGCCTGCATTAAGTCCATGGGTCTGCACAAGGAAGCCGGCTGTGGCACGGAGCATGATCTGGACCTCGGACAGTACAGTTTCCGCTCCAAACAGGATATGGTGAAGAATATTTACATAGAGAACGGTGCTGGTGGCGGTGGTGGTGGCTCCTTTGTCTTTCTGCTCAACCAGGCCAAGAACGAGGCAGTGCCGCTGCTCGTTGCCGGCGGCGGCGGTGGCCTAGGCATCGGTCAGTACATCGACGAGGACTTTCAGCATGGCCAGAAGGCCAAGCCACTGCAGGCACCCGAAAGCGGTCAGATCAACGGTGAACCGCTGAACAAAAAGACCGCTGGACCCGGCGGTGGTTGGCGTGCCAAGGAGGATCAGGCGCTGAGTCCCACCTACGGTGCTGCGCTGCTGCAGGGCGGACGTGGTGGGCACTCCTGCTACGTGGAACTGGCGGACAATGGCACCTCCGTACACAGACATGGACAGGGCGGCTTTGGTGGTGGCGGCGGTGGCTGTAACACAGGCGGTGGTGGTGGTGGCTATGCCGGCGGTGACGTCTACCTCAATGAGTCCAATGGCGAGGGCGGCAGCTCCTACATCAGCAGCAGTCGCAGTTTGAGGGACACCAGTGAAATCCTGGCAGGCGCTAGTAGTGGACCCGGTGCCATCATTATTATACCAGCTATCGAGGGCTGTGGCTGTGATTATCGCTGTGTAGCCCTGGATGAATTCAGATCCAAGGTGCGCTGCATCTGCCCCGAGGGCTGGAGCTTAAAACGCGACAACAACACCGCTTGTGAGCGGCAGGAGGAGGCGGGCAAGTCCTCCTTCCAGTATTTGGTGTCCATATTAATGTTCTCCCTGGCTGTGCTCTTCATCTGCATTGCAGCGCTCATCTTCATGTTGTGTAGGTTTTTCGAGACTTGAGTTCCCAGGGGTTTGTACTAACTTTCCTTCTTTTAACCTCCTTAGACAATCGCTATCAGCGCAAGAAACAGGCCAAGCTAAGGCACAAAATGCTCGCGGAACAGGATCTGCAGCTGAGTCGCCTACGTCACAACATCGATGACTCAAATCTAAACAACTTTAACCCCAACTATGGCTGCGATGGCATACTCAATGGCCACATCGATGTCAACAGTCTGCCGCAGGTGGCACGCGAGAGTCTACAGCTGGTCAAGTGAGTATAGACAACTCTTAGACCCTTGATAGGTTTGTTTCCTATCCGGTAACCCAAGTAGCAGATCCTTCATAGCCCTACCCACTAGTTAATCCTCCTGAACCCTTTCTAATTCTTATCTTTCCTCCTACTCCGCAGTGCCCTCGGCAAAGGCGCCTTTGGTGAGGTCTACCTGGCTCTGTACCGTCATCGCGATGGCGATGCCGTGGAAATGCCCGTGGCCGTCAAGACACTACGTGAGGATCCAAAGCGTGAAAAGGAGGAGGATTTCCTCAAGGAGGCTGCCATTATGGCCAAGTTCAATCACCCCAACATGGTGCACCTCATAGGCGTCTGCTTCGATCGTCAACCCTACTACATTGTGCTGGAACTACTCGCTGGTGGTGACCTACAGAAGTTTCTGCGTGAGAATCGCAATACTCCGGAGCGTCCCTCGCTGCTGACCATGAAGGATCTGCTGTTCTGTGCGCTGGATGTGGCCAAGGGTTGTCGCTACATGGAGAGCAAACGGTTCATACATCGCGACATCGCCGCTCGCAACTGTTTGCTGAGCAGCAAAGGTCCCGGTCGTGTGGTGAAGATTGCAGACTTTGGCATGTCCCGGGATATCTACAGATCGGATTACTATCGCAAAGGTGGCAAGGCAATGCTGCCGATCAAGTGGATGCCACCAGAGGCGTTCCTCGACGGCATCTTTACATCCAAGACAGACGTGTGGTCCTTTGGCATACTGCTGTGGGAGGTCTTTAGCTTAGGACGTTCACCATATCCAGGACAGCACAATACACAGGTCATGGAGCTGGTGGTGCGCGGTGGACGTCTGGGCTCACCCACCGAGTGTCCCGTGTCCATTTACAAAATCATGGCCGATTGCTGGAATCCCACGCCCGAGGATCGACCCACATTTACCAGCCTGCTGGAGCATTTAACCGCCTGCACCCAAGATGCAAGCATCATGAATGCACCATTGCCCAATATACTGGGACCTACGGCCTCCGAGCGGGACGAGACGGTCATAAGGCCGCCTAATGGCGAGGAGTTCTGTCTGGCCGTACCGGACTATCTGGTGCCGCTGCCGGGCAATGGTGTGCCACATGGTGCACCTGGCGGTGCAGCTGCTGCAGCTGGTGGTGCTTCTTACGCACCCAGCACACAACGCCAGCAGAATGCTTGCACTCCACCCGCTGTCACCTCACCCGCCGCTCCTAAGCCCTCAATGCCCGATCCACTGGAGGAGGCTGTTGCCGGCGGTGATTGCTGGGAAACCTCATTCATATTGCCCAACTCGAAGAGCGATCAACCGCTGCTGAGCTCTGGTGCCACCACGACAATGGCCAACGGTGATTCACAGCGCAACCTGCAGGCGGTGGCCTCAACGCATGCCACGCCCATTTTGCGTTCGCCCACGCACAGCGATGAGGCGAAATTGATTAGCTTGGACACACCGCAACCCACACCGACGACCATACAACCGCCCTTGTCCTTCGCCTCACAGCTGGACGGCATTACGCTGGATCCCTCGACGCTGGGCAAGAGTCTGGCCAATGGCACGAGCAGCACGGCCAACCCCAAACAGTCCTATGCCAATGTGCAGGTGCAGCTCAAGGGCGCCGACAACGACAGGGAGTGTGGGAAGATGAACGGCACGCTGCCCAGTGGCAATGGTTTGGTGCTGAACGGCGAGACGACGTCAAATGATACACCCTTTACCATACAGGGCTATGCGGAGCGCTACAAGGACAACAACAATCATTCCGAAATCAGTTGTTAAAATGCTCCACTGACCACCAATCAAACCCGACACTGAGCAGCCGTGACGTCAGCAAAACTCAAAGTGCGAGCTGATTGAAGCCATGTGCTTGTGTTGTGGAAAACGGCCAAAACTTGGCTAAAAACAAAAAGAGATTTAAAACCAAGAGAAGCGTAAAACAAAAATCGAGTGAGAAGTTCACAAAAATTATATTGAATTTAAATTAAAAACTGAATACTTACACATAATTAAAAGTTACAAATTACATAAATTAGTTGAGTTTAGTTTAGTTCTTTTGTATGCGATTTGCGAGAGGTTGTAAATAATTATATAATTAAACTTTAGTTTGCCAAATTAAATTTTTTTTAGTTTTTGGTATTTTTTCTTTAATTTAAGCTAATGACTGAAATGCTAAACAATATTCCTAAAAACAAATTCATTTTTATACACATGCAGTCCACATGGAACCCATAAAAAATATAACAAATTAGACTTTTATTTAATTAATTTTTTAATTAAAATGCAACGTAGTCCATATACAAACAGCGAGCATTATTTATTTATTATTTTATTTTATTTTATATAAATTATTTTTTAAGTTAAAATTGTTTAACCTGTAAATAAATGCTTCCGTCGTAGTGTATGAACTTATGTATTTTATAACTAAGCTAAAAGTAGCATGTAAATGATATACATATAAAAAAACGAAAATTGAATTGAAAATGATGAACAAAAAATAAGAGAAAACTACAATTTACAGGGTGATTTTTATGAAAATTCAGTTGTATGTTTAAAAAACAAAAACAAATTAGCATTAACAAAGAAAAGTAACCCAGAGAATCGAATTGTTTTTTTTTTTGTGAAACTCTTTAGTTGGGCGCCATCATTTTCATTTAAAAATTAAATATAAATTAAGATAAATGGAAATAAATTCCACAAAATTGTTGTAAAATATTTTCACATTTTTTGCGTTGACCAACAAAAAAGAGATGAAAAAATGCGAGCAGCGAAAATCGCAGCTTTAATTGTGCAACTCGCATTTGTTAAAAAAAAAAATAATTAAGGAATAAAATGTTGTTGCTGCATGTGTTAAAAAGGGTCAAAGGTCAGACCGCGGCGGTTATTCAAATTTTTACATTTAGTTCAGACGTAACAAACAAGCTTTAAATTATATAATTTTTATAAAAATATATATACACATGGCATTAAATATACAACAAAAACAAATAAGACGCATATTTATAAAAAAAAAAAAAGAAAATTAAATAAATAATAAGAAATGTACTCATTAAAGATGGAAGAAAACATAAATAAATTATACAATACACAAAAAGTAAGTTATAAACAATTGAGCAGTGGTTAATTTGTGCGCCAAGCTTAAATATAAACGAAATATTTAATTTAAATGATGTATGATGTATATTTAATGTAAGCATGTTCAGTGTGTGTTAGTATACGTATACGTAACATGCTAAACTATGATAATGTATGTACATGTTTTGCTTATGTATCAACAGTTATATATGCGCATAAAATATATATATAAAAATATGTATGTATAGATTACATCACAATAATGAAACAAAAGACGATGTACAAACATTAAAATTGAGATGTCAGCTAAGTAATGCTTCAAATATATATAAATACATATATATATGGTAGATATATCTCCACATCCACACGGCTAAACGAACAACAAATTTTAGAACTTATCTTTAAACTTACTTACTTTGCTCAAAAACCAAAAAAAAGAAAGGAAAAGAAAATATATATTTAAATTGCATAACATATTTATGAATGTATGTATGTCATGGAGTAAACATTAAATACTACTTATGTACTTATACTTATATGTACTCGTACTGTATGTGTATCTATTATGGTTGTGCCGAGGCATGTAAGGGCCTGTCGCCCCAGAACAAATACATACCTATTAAATATGCGTTAAATGTAAGTGAATATTCATATTCGTACTACACACACTTTCTGCTCATTCAAATTATTATTTTATTTGATTAGCTTTAGCGGATTGTAGTGGATGAAGTCGTCAGTAAAATTCAACTTTCAAAACGGGCTTTCCTCCTTCTCTCTCTCTCTCTCTCTCACTTCTTAGCCCACATTGTACCCTGATGTAAACACTTTTTGTACCTAAAATCCAGAACCTGACAAGAGTTACATACATATTTATCGCTAAAGTAAAACATAATACAGACAACTATAATACTTATTATCATCTGTTGTTAATGTTGGCGTGCAGCAAACCAATCGAATTCTTTGCTTATTGAAGACCATCCACTGCTGCCCTGGCCAGAATACATATATACACCATATACACTTATCAGCAGTAGTATTTTCTTTGATTTTTTGTTGAGTATATATTTATATATGCCGCCAACTAATATCAGTAGTTTTGGATACAGTTCATTTCTCAACAATAAAATGTCGCAACGAAATTATGAATTATATAAACAAATATACAACAAAATAAAACACTTAAATTAATGAAAAAATTATTTAAGTGAGCATAAAAAAATTATATAAGTATATAAAAAAAACCAACAATAAATAGTATTTTTTATATACTTAATAAAGAATCCAGTTGAATGCAAATTAGTGCAAACCAAAAACTGAGTCATAAATTAGCTCTAGCTATAAAGTAAAAAAAATTAAAGGTTTTCATTTAAATGGTAATTTATTTTGTTACATTTAAAGCAAAACAAATAGACGAAGTTTAAATAATAAATAACGGTAATGATAATGATAACGATAACGATAATGTCGAAGATAAAGATGAAGAAAACAGAAACGTAAAGACTAGAACAAAACATTTTTTGTAAGCAGAAATGTGAGTTTAGATCGAAAGGCAGTTAGTGAAAAGTGTGTGCTAAAAAAAATAATACTAAATAATCTAAAAAAAAAAAAGTTATGCAAAAAAAACAAAACGATTAAAGAAAATTGTTAAATGTGAATTATTAGGGTTGGTGGAGGGGCAATGATAATGAGAACAAGTAAAAAATCAGCACTTTAGCTTACTTACAGAAACAATGAGTCCATTTAGTATATACTGAAATTGCATAAATCCCAAAGCAGCAACCACATAAAAAACTAATGAAACTTTTGCTGAAAAAAGTGAAGAAAATTCTCTTAATCAAATGACAACTAAGAATAAAGAACAATTTAATTTCGATCATAACTTATGTCAAAAAAATACTCTCAGTATCATCTGCCCCTTTTGAAACGTTTGTGGAGCAATCTAATTGGAAACACAAACAGTTAAGTTCAATATATATACATAATATATATATATATTTAAGATAAGTACGGCATTTTTGTATGGATCATTATTTATTTGTGAGAATTGAAATGAAATTGCTCTTTTAATTCCCATTATCAGAATATCCCACAAAACGACAAAAAAAAACAGATAATTTAAATGAAAATATATAAGTACTAAATACTATATATATACTATATATTGAATCCCGAAAGCCGATGTAAAAGACAATTTTAAAGATGGTAGCGTGTAAGCGCATGAATTGTGAAAAAAAACTGAAGTGAAAAATAAATAATTATAATAAATGAGAATTCATGTGTACAAAAAAAAATCAACTGACTTTTATTGCTATAAATAAATGAAAACACATTTTTGTTTTTAATTTCCTTAATGGGTTTTTATTCAATTTTTTATTTTCATATTTTCTTTTTTAAATTTCTTCATCTTCTTCGCTAATGGAAAATTACTAAATTCAATTATTTGCATGCCAATAAGAACTAAAACTAAACCGTTTAAATAGCGTTTTACAATTTGTTTTGTATAGATTTTATATTCATTTTATTAATTTTATTATTAATTATTATAGTTTTTATTTTGTCTAGAGTCTAATTGTTCAGTTATCAAAAAAAATATAAAGAAAAAACTTGAGGAAAAAACGTTTTTCATCTGCAATAGTAGAAAATTGTATTTATTTAAATAAAAATTAATTAAATCTTTGATTATTTTGGAAGTGTATTTTGTTTTTATTTTATTGATGCGCTGCAAAATTTACAATCGTTTAAAATAAATTTAAAAATAGTTTTCTATGCATAAACAATAAAAATTATTAAAATTGCACGAAATGTTTTCCCAAAACTTAACTTAATCAAATCTCGGACAACAAACAATTTAGTGGGAGAGTTGTGGAAGGGGGTAGGGGGGGTTGGAAATGCGGCGCAGACATGTGGAAAGTACTAGAAGAATTGGATGCCCCGTTTCGCTACTAACTGGATGGAATGTTCTTACTATATGTTTTTGTTGTTGTTTGTTTGTTGAATTTCGCATTTTGTTAGTTCTTTTTTCTTTAATTTATTTATAATATAAATTTAATAATGCCATTTTCGCTAATTGTGTATACAATCTCATGTCAAAAACATCGGTCAGTTATATATATATATATTTATATATATCTATTATATGTATAATTAAATTTTGTTTTGCGTTTTGTCTTTTTAAATTTTAGGCTGCAAATGCTAAGAAATTATTTTTGATGTTTATATAAATATAATTTTTGTTTAGTTATTTATTGGTTTTTGTTTTTCTTTTTCTCGCCATATTTGTCATAATATACATATACATAAATTTTATTTTGTATATTTTTGTTTTGTTTTTCTTTTCATTTTTGTGTTCAATTTTTGTCTCCGCTTTCGAAATTTCTTTCATTTGTTATTGTTTTTTTTCCGTATATAATTTGTGTTTTTGTTTTTGTGGTTTTTTCCTCTTGTAATATATAAATTGAAAACTTAATTGTAATTGTAAAAATGTTAAAACTAGTAATAATATTTATAATTAATTAATTAGCATAGTTTACGTTACGTTTATGTAATTTAAAGCAATAACAAGCCATTTTTATAGTTTTATTTTATTTATATATATTTTCTTGTTTTTGTTTCAATTTTTTCACTAATCATTTTGTTAAATAGTTTGAATTGTTTTTAAATTTATTTTTAATTTGTTTTCCGTTTCACTAATTAATGCAAATTGCTTCATTATCTTTGACATAGTTTTAGTTATGTTTATCCATAATCCATAATAGATTTAGTACGAAATTTATCGCCGTCCCAAGTATGTGTGTGTGTTTGTGTGTGTTTATTTTCTGATTACGCAAAGGTGGAATAATTTATTTGTATATAAGTATGCTATTTACCATTTAATTAGGTATTTAGTTGTGTTTTAATTTTATATATATATATGTATGTATATATATTATTGTTAGTTTTATTATATATTTATTATTTTTACTTAGTTGACTGCACAAAATTTACAAAAATTACGTCTTCAACTCGCCAACGAGAGAACCGACACCCTGGAGAGGCATAAAAGTATCTCAAAAATTGCACAATTGCGTCACACCTGACAGCGGACAGACAGGTACACCTGTGTTCTGCTTTTAGTTGTATGTGTGTGTGTGTGTGTATGTTTGTGATGTGTGTGTATGTGTTTCTCTGTGTTCACCCGATGCATTGTTGCTGTTGCTGTTTGTTGCTGTTGTGGTTTTGTTTACTCATTTTAACATATATAAAAATATGATTATAATTATTTTTGCTAAAAACCTCTAAAACGTACGCCATGTTTAAAGCATTTAGAAATTTGCAAAGAAGAAGAACATCACCAGACAAGTTATTTTGTTTTGCTTTTTGTCTCGTCTCGTCCCGGTCAGAATCAGATCAGATCAGTTTAGATCGGAGATATAGCCCAGGAGCCGGATTATTACAAAAATGGTATCAAACGTGCAATTTTCAATGCATTTTCCAGAAATGCGCTCCACATATCATTCAGGCGCTTCGAACGTGACATTAGGAAACGCCAGGTGAGCAGCACAGCGACCACCTTAACCAGCTGATGCAGATAGTACAATCTAGAAAGGGTTTGATATTAAATTGCATTCCTTTTAAGGCTTCTCAACGAGAACTCACCTGACCATACGCTTTCTGCTGGCGGGCAACGATTCGGGACGTTGCTTAAACAGAAATTCCCTGAAGCCCAAAACATAACGCTCCACATACTTGTCCCAGTTAATGTTGCGCACATCAAAGATGAAGATCTCGCGATCCTTGGGACTGAGCGTATGCAGCAATCCATTGACATTGTCATCCTTGAAGCGCCACTGACGTGTGGCAAAGTATTCTAAGCATTCAACAGCTTTGGCAATTTTGTTTTGTACATTGACAACACTGTAAGTTTATAGTGTTATTAGTATTGGTTAAAAGCTCTAAAGACACACCTCTTTGGCATATGTACTTACAATGGCTTTTTGCCCATTATGCGCGCCACTCCATCCAGTATGTAGGCTGGTAAAAAGTGTTTTAATAAACAATTCAGCGTGTTCATTGGACGATTCATGCGCAGGTCACCAGTTGGATACCACAGACAACCCTCTAAAATAATTAATTAATTATTAGAAATATTTCTAGGGTATGGTGGAGTTTTGTTTAGACCTACCCAAGGGATGTTTGCGCACACTGGACATGGCAAATTTGACAAACTCAGACCATATGATGGGATTACGTTGACCGGTACAACAATTGTATATGAGTAAATTATTGGATTTACGCGTCGCTGTGCGCCAGGCGGCGGCAATCATTAGATTAATCACAATATCGACAGGTACCATATCGGCCACATAATTCTTCTCACACATCATTGTGCGGAACATGCCTTTGGCCAGCGCCGAGACTAGACCCGTTGGCCCATTAAAATTGTCCACCCAACCCGCAAACGGTTCATTCAGGCTGGCAGTCACTGTGGACGAAACAGGTAAAATTTTTATTATATAGTTTATGTAGTAAGAAAAGCTTCAAAATAAAGCTGCCCATTCCACTGTCAGTCTGTCTTAATTTGCTCTTGTATTGCTGCCACTATACACGTACACACGCACACACATACTTGTGCATTACCTTCAGCTTAGGCAATGCAAGCTACACAAACAATTTTTCATGTTTTTTCTTATCTTCATTCGTTGCTCGAGATCGCCAACACAGATTGTGCTCAATGTAAAGTTGTTGTTGTCTGGTCTGCAAGCTTACACTTGTAAAAATTGAGTTTAATTTAGAGCTGTCAGCGAAATGTTGAAGAATTCGTAAGGTTATTTAGATCTACTTTTCATTGTAGTGCATAAATAAATGTTGCGCTACTCTCGCTTGTATAGGAGTGAACAGCCTATGTTCAGTGCATAGTGTTCAGCTCTGTCGTTACGCTGCCTTCACTTGAGGAAGAGAGCGGTAGAGCCTGTGCTCAATGCGTTAGCCTCTGCTCAGTCTCTGCTGTGCCTCTGCTCTCCCCTCACGGAGTGGGCACAGTCTATGCAAAGTGCTTAGAGCTTTGCTCCGTTGCAATGTTACCCGTACAGCATAACAGTGAGAGCATAGCTTTTAACAGAGTTTAAATCTGTTATTGCATATTAAATGTGAGCAATATAAAATCTACTGCTATAAGGCAGCTTTGTTATAAACCACTCTGTTATGTTCCTAACTCGGTGCCCTTTCAAAGATCTCAGCGTATTTTATACTATTTATGCTTACCAATTGAGGGCCTCACAATGGCAACGGGCAGATTTCCAGCTTCCTTAAGTAACATATGCTCCGCTAAGGCTTTTGTAAATGTGTATGTATTGGGACGTTTGCCAATGAGGCGCGGTGTCAGCTAAAAAATAAAAAAGTTAGTCAAATAAAGTAAATTAATGGGATTAACGTATGCCTACCTGATCGAGTATATCTTCCGGAAGCCAGTTGATTAATGAAATTATATCGTCGGGATTATAGGGTGGTGCATAAATAACCTCTGATACATCGGTTCTATCGCAATTGCAATAGGCAGTGGAGACGTGAATCAAAGCCTGTAAAATAAAAGCAATAATTGTATTAAATGCTAAAGCTGAAAGCTAAAAGCTATAGCACTCACGTCCAGGGACATCATGCGATGGCAGAGCTCAACCAAACGTTTCGTGCCTAACATATTAATTGTGACCGATAGTTTCAGTTTCTCATCGAATTTCACAGTGGCAGCTGAATGAAATACAACGGAAACATTTCGACAAAGTAGACTCTGCAAAAGAAAAGATTATTAATAAAAGAAGTAGACTTATAAAGGGAGGTTAAACCCACCTGATCGCTCTCAGAGATGCCCAGTTCCTCGGATGTTATATCGCCGGATATGGGTATAACTTTGCTTAATTCCTTCGGCTTCTCGCGACGCAATGATTCGAAGAGCTGTAGAAAAATACTTTAATTAGTTAAGAATATAATAAATTAAAATCCATTTTTAATTACCGGTGCATTTAGGAGTTCCGTGAGACGCGCCGAGACCTCCTGACCGCGTTTCGGTCGTATCAGTAGATATATATTTCTTATATCCGGACATGAGCGTAACAGTTTCTCAACAAGCACCTGTAAAACGTTAGATTAATGAGTAACGAAATCAATTAATTGCTATCCAAACATTCGTTTGATTAAACTATTTCAATGGGCATTTGAGCTATGTAAGCCATAAACTATAATTACAGTCAACCCCCGTTAGAAGAGCCAAATGAATGGTTTAACTCAATTTGAGTGCTATCAATATTCATTCACAAAATAAAAAGGGCCGTGTGTGTGAAGGACATTGACAGGAAGTGCACGCAGTTCGACACGCCCCAAAAACGATGTGAAAATTGTGTCACCCAGGGAAAAAGGGCACAAAATCGAGTAACTACACCCCAATAATAATAATAACAATGACACTGACTGGTTATGGGCGGGAGGGGCGTGGTCATGTTGTGACGTACAGGTTGCAGGTTATGACATTTAAATTACAGTGCTGCGATTATAAAATCGATGACTGCGACGGCAGCAAACAACGCCAAGTGTGTGCTAAACAAATAACACTTGCCACACTGTGCAATCGAGCAGCAGTCTGAGTGGCGCCAGCGCCAGCGTCAGCGTCGTTGCTGCCAGCGATTACATGTCATAATGACGCAGGCGGTAGGGCGGGAAGGCGTGGAGGTGGGCGGTGGCATGCAACACAGCAAACATAGGCAGAAATTGGCACAAAAGCTGCAGGATGTATTTTTGAAGTCGAGGCGCACTCGGGGCTCCTTTTGTTTACGCACATGTGTGTGAGTGTGTGTGTGTGTTCATTCACATGACGAACAATTAGAGAGCTGATGTGGCACACACGCACGCACTCACTGTGCGATGAGTCAACAATGAGCAGCAGAAACATGTGAGCATTTTACAGTTTTTTTTCTCCATTTATGGGATGCAGCTTACGCCTCCCTTGGCCACTCCCCTATAGACTAACTCCCCTTAAGCCGTTGCTCACCTCGTTATGTCGCTGTTTAAAGACTGTCGTCACACACTGTTGATGATTAGCACACAAGCAGCGAGCAAGTCGGTAAATATAGCCACATATATCGCCATAGACTTCTATATATTTCTATATATTTTTGTGTGTCTCATAGAACAAGCTAATTTCGTTGATAAGTGGTTGCTAGGCGTGGCTCTTGGCCAAAGAGTTCAACAGTTCATGATGCAAATTATGCAAACAACGAAAAGTTGCATGTGCCGCACGTGGCGTATGCGTGATGCCCGCTGCCCAGCAAAGTAGGCAATATAAATTGTTGACCGAGTTGCAAGAATTTTAAATCAACAGCTCAAAAATGCTGCAGTTATAAATTATTGTGCACAACTCGATAGCGTTAAACATGCATGAGCATGTTGTGCTGACTTTAATCGTTTATTCGATAAATTCTTAAACACTTTAATACATGCAAAAGACCAGCGAGCAACAGAGAAAGGGGTAACCTGTTCAATTGATCTCTCGCTTGAATGTACACAAATCGATTAACTGTTTAATTTAAGCTGTGGTTTAAGCCACTTAAATTGGGTTAAGTTGACTGGCTGTGCTACATTAAGTTCTGCACGTAAATCCCTCAAAAGGTTTTAGAAATTTAAGCCACATAAACTAGGTTTGCTGTGAACTTTAATTGACTGTTCGAATACATTTTTTTACTGTTGATCTACTTACTTTAAAATAGCACAGAATGAACCGTCGTTCAGTTCAGCTCTGCCTACAAATTGATTAATCAATAAATTCTTTATACCTTTATATATCAAGGTCTCAAGGTGTCACATGTTCTTATTTTTAAAGACTTTTAAGCTACTAAAGTCCATTCTGTTAATATAGCTATGCTTTCAAATCGATTGTTCGAATACTCGATGGCTTAATTAATCGACAATTGCTAAAGGTTTCAATTTAAACACTTCATAATTAACTAAACTCAATTCTGCTCTGATTGCTTTCCTAATAAATCGATTATGCGATAACTCACCTTGCCCATAAAGCCTGTGCCGCCTGTAATAAACACACTGCGTCCGGCGTAGAACTGTCCGATGGGCACATAACTGGTATCGTCGGCTCTGTAGCGTTCGTACGGCGACTGCAGTCCCCCATTGCTGGGCAGCGCTGTGGCAGGAACTGCGCTCAGCAGCGCCGCATTGATGCCCGCAGCAGCAGAGCCACTGCCAGTTACCGCGCCAGCACCAACGCTGCCGCTACCCGAGTTGGCGTAACTCGAGGCTGCTGCGTGCGCCGCTGCAGTGAGTCCATTGCTGCGCGAATGCGATGTCGCATGATTGCCATTCAGCAGCGAGTAACCAGCGTCGCCATTGCTGTTGTTGTGACTATTGTTGTTGTTGTTATTGCTGCTGCTGTTGCTGCTGCTGTGCGGTTGCTGTGCGGGCTGTGGCGACTGTTTGAGGTTGCTGTTGCTGCTGCTGCTTAGGCAGTTTTCCGTATCTGTTTTCTTGGCTACGGCGTGTGACATTTTCCCAGCGTTCTTGTTCCTCTTCCTTTTAGCAATTTTTGTTTTGATTTATTTTTCAGTGTATTTTTTAATCCTTGCGCTTATGTTTCAATTAGGAAGCAATTATGTCATTTAAGTTGTGCGATTTTGCTTTTTATTGTTCGCTTTGTTCTTTTGGAAGTGCTTTTTTCTGTGGTTTTCGGGAAGTTATCTGTGGTTTACTTGGAACACCTCTCAGCTTATTGGCTTGGAAATCATATATACAATATTTCTATATATATGTGGTTAAATTTCACAGCTGCTTGTTGAGTATATTGCAACCGTCGTTGAGGATCTTTCCATTTTTGTGTTTGTTGAGAAAAATCAAGCAAGGAACAGGCACTAAATGTTATTCCGTGTGCGCATACGTTTATGTAGAACTGTGTATGGAAAACTGGCGACAAAAGCTGCTAAAATTCTAAAAGTTGCTTAGCTGTAAAGAGAAGAGAAAGAAAATATTAAATAAAAAATATTTAAAATGGTTTTAAAAAGGATTAGGATAGGTGTGAGTAAAGTAGCAGGATAAGAGTTCGTTCAGTCTCTGAGCTGTCCATCAAACAGTGCTAAAAATACTTCTCTGACATTGGAAGCCCCAAAACGTTTGCCACAAAATTCCACATCAATTTCAGCTACCAATGTCATTCGTTGTGACGTCTTTTGTGTTGAATTTCGTCCTTGAAAGCCACAAGCCACTGACGCTTATATCCTTTTCAAAATGGTAGTTTAAGTAACTAACACTTGGCTCACTCACCGCAAATCAATTTAACGCACAATAGCACAAAGTGTATGCAAAGACTTTAAGCCGCTTAAGGCTTTAACCAATTGAGGAAATAATTGGTTACAAAAACAAAAACAAAAACCTTTGCGTTAAACTGGAACACTGCCGCCTGTCGATATCGATGACAGCTCACGAATGCGCACTGTGCCGACTTGTCTCCGGCATTCTATAGTGAAATGTCCAAGTTGTGGCGACTCGAGATTCTATTTGGCTAAATTTTCACACATCATCATACGGGGAAACGACTTAAGAATCACTTCAGAAAGTGATCGGGCAAAGTCGTTGCTTAAATGCGCTACACAGTGGCGAAAAAGTCAGAGCTTTCGGGGAGCTTTTACACGTACAGAGAGCAAGTACTTACGAAAGCTCTGCTAGACAAAGTAAACACTAAAGCTCACTTATACTAAAGCAAAAGAGGCACTAAAAGCTCAGCTAAAGGGTAGGCACTAAAGTGTCATATCTGAGCGCTTAACTGATAGGCTCCACTGTAAAAAGCTTAGCGGATTTACTAAGTAAACAAACGTCATTTTACCAACAAATGGAAGTTGTAAAAACAACAAAAACAAAAAAATAAATGAATGAATTTGTCAACAAATACAAATACAAATGTTGCTAAGTGATCGTTTTGTTTTACGGATACGACAAATTCGCTAGAAGGTGTGTGTATGTGTGTGTGTGTGAGAAACAAAATAAATGTCGTAACGCTCTGCTAATGGTAACTCGGAAAGGAACACACCCAATAGGGCAATGTATATATAATGATCGCACATCGGTACATACAGGTGTATGTCTGTGTGTACTTATCGCACAGAGTACAACTCTTGTCACACTACGTACAGCATCCGCATCGGTTACTTCCCCTTTTATAATGCACATTTACATTTCGCATTTGCGGTTTTTTTAGCTTTTATTTTTTTGGTTTTTTTGTAGAGAAAACTTTGCACCTGCTCGTAATTGCCTTTTGCTAATTACCAAAAGCAACAACAATTAAGACGTAGACAAGAAAATGTAGCTACATAGACAAATTCAAATTAAACACTAAACAAATATTGATCAGACCGAGAGACAGGAACTATAACTGCAGAGCACAATGTCCATTTATCGGCTGTTCAGCCGTTTCTGGGAACATCTCTCCAATGTCGCTTGAGACATTCCAAGTTCCAGCCCATGATTGGCTTTCACTTTTAAAATATCTAAATTCCGCAATATGGTATTTTTTTCAGTATCTGTTGTTGTATTTAAATTTTTGGTAATTTTTTTTTCCATTTCGTTCAAAACTTTCGTTTTCATTTAAGGTACAACAGAAATCTATTTTAAGAGAGTGAGAAAGAAAGGTAGCGAGTAAGGGAGAGCGACAAAAGAGCGTCAGAGATTTCAATTTTGTTTTACGTTTTTATTTTATTTTTCGTGATTTTTTTTTTTTTTTGATCATTTGTATTTTAAGTTTCTTTCACTGACGCAGCAGCAGTTTGTTGTTGTTGTTTTCGATTTAAGAAATGTGTTAAAATGGCCCACTGAAATTGGCACAACTCAAACTCTTTCATGATATTATCGAATCATATCCGCTCTGTCTTTCGACCCAAAACTACTGCCACTACTACCGCCACTAGCTGCCGTATAATTAAAGTTTAAACAACTTTGGCCAAACAACAATCGGGCCATCGAGCGCTCTCATCACGTAACTGTAAATTTATCAATGGACCTTCCCAGGGAATCCAGTTTTTAGCTCTTCTTCTTTTTACTTCTTCTACCGCCTCATTCTAAAGTGAAATTTCTTGAAAATCCACTTCTTGGTCAACGTTGCTCTTCCTCTCCCTCTTGCTCCCACTCTCTCTCTCCCTCTCTCTCGCTCTTTAACGAAAAATTCGCGCGCCTAAGCAAATACAAGTCATGTACCATCGCACCACTGCAGCACACCACCGCAGTCCCCCGCACACCACCGCACCGCACTACAGTTTGAACCACGCCTCTGCGCGTGTTAACCAAACATGAAGACCAATCTGTGTAACTGCACCACTCAGCGTATGCGAGTGTTGGTGTGTGTGTCTCTGTGTGTGTGCTGTTAAACGGTAAACATTCAACCTGCCTTGACAAGGTAGTTACACTGTTGTGCCCGTGTATTGTCTGACCCATTTCCTATAATCGTGCCGCATATCATCATCGTCAGCGTCATCGACAGCGACGACAACAACAACAACAACAAATGAGACAACAACAAGAGAAAAGACAACAGCAACAACAACAACTGGCCCTCGTCTCTCATTCAACGCTGGTTCGTCTTTGTCTGACCAATACTACGTTTTAGGCCAATACACTCTGCAAAAAGCTGGCTATAACAGCTCGTGTGTGTTAGAGTAACTTTAAAATGTACAAAAATAATAGTTTAAGTTACTAAACTGAACTTTAATTAATTTAAATTTGAATGTATACTTTAAGAAATTTTTTATAGTAAAGTATTATTAGAAGCAACTACATTAGTGTATGCAAAACCCAAGACATTTATTTATATATTAGTTTGATAGTTATTGTTTAATATAGGCATAGTTTTAGACTAATAACTAACTTAGCTGTAGCTGAAACAATTGATTATTTAGTTTCTTTTATGATAAAGATTTAATCTTTAATTATTTATGGAAATAATGTGAATATAACAATATATATTATTTATAAATACATTAAAATACAACAATACTTTTATGTTGTTTATGTACTTTTGTTGGAGTTTTATTGAGACCTGTGGCATGCTAAAACTAATGAGATACTTTTCCCTTTTGAAATCTGTGTTATGTTATGTGTTCGTTTATTCAGTAAAAATAATAAACGAAAATTTTTAAAAGTCGCATTTTAAGAAAGCAAACTTACAGATAAGTTTTATGAATGAAACTTTTTTAAAAATTCTCTTGCGAAATTTAAAGAATTCACTGCCATTTTTAGCCTTAATTAGTGAATATAAAGCTGATTGGTTCCGCTCTGTATAGATTTTGCAATTAAAAATGTTTATGTGTAAGAAAGTAGCCCTACGGTAAGTGTATTTACGCTTCGGTGCTTCCCTCTGCTTTTGCCATAAGTTCTACAGTTATCAGCTCACTTTCTTATGTTTCTTCGTGCTTTACCCAGAGCTAGAAGGGATTACAAGGGGTCACATGGGGTCTCCCTGGGGTCTATTGGGGTCTCTACTGTCGCTGGGGTCTTTCGGGGTCTCTGGTAAACATGCGGAAATATCGAATAGATGTGATTCTAAGTTCTTTGTTTGTCTTAGCAATTTTCAAGCTACTAAAAGAGACTAAACGAAAGTTAAAATACGAGAAACAATTTTCACTTTTTTCTACGGGTATATAGCTATATATATTTATGTGTGTGTGTGTGTGTGTGTATTTGTGGCCTCGGCTAAATCGAGTAAGGTCTCGTCTCATTATGTAAATGTAATGTCCAAAAGCGGATGCTGGGCACAATTCATAATGGGTCTGTGCCCTCTATTCTATTGAACCTTTTAAGAGTCTGTACAACGAGTGTGTGTCTGAGCGCTCCCTCTATCGTCTCCCTGGGACACCCTGTATCTAGCTGACTGCATTTACAGTTATCGTAAGTTATCTATGCTTTGTGTGTGTAATTGAATAAAAAAATCTGTGATGGAATCTGTGCTGTGATGGAAACTGTGTGTGCTGTGATGACCTGAGCTCACTCACTCACTCACTCTCTCGACTATGCGCGCTCTCCGTCTCCTGCTACCCCTCTCTTTCTTTCTAAGCGACTGTGGATGAGCCCATAATTTGCGTTTTGATTAACAAACAAAGCGCTTCGCAGTTTACAGCATAAAAGTTAAATTTAAGTGTGTATAATGGGGCTCCCGCCAGAGTGAAACTGTGTGTTGTTGTCGTACCCCCATTCCTACTAACACCCCCTCAAACCCCCTGCCACCCCCTGCACTTGTTCCCTAATTTTTCATTCGTCAATTGAGCCTCTCAGCTGACGTTCTCTCCAAGTTAGCTACGCGTATTAAATAATTTACAATTAGAATTTATATTTTTATATTTATTTTTAGCCTCTTTTAGGCATGAGCTAAGACTAAACCCCCACAGGCCCAAGAACAATACTACACTCTACAGTGTCTACAATCTCAATTAAGCTAAACCACACTAATTAACCAAAATAATACAAATAAAAATATATAGGTATAAAAATAAATTTTTTGCGAAAATTTGTCGCACATTTTTCCGTTTTCAGGAATTTTTTAGTGATTTATGAAATTGCGTTGCAATTTTCAAAAATTAAGATTTATGAATTGCGCGACAGCACGTGAGATTGATTAAGCCAGGCCGAACATATATACCATATATCTGTATTATAAGGGGAAACATTAACTTGGATCACGATAAGAGCGATAAGAGTGTGTCTCGTTCTCGTAGTGAGCTAAAGTGCTAAAGTAATTACGAAAGCCAAACGAGAAAGGAATTGATGATACTATATGCAAAGTGGGAGGCAGAGTGAGGGGAACAGACGGCAAAAGACCCTGTTGATAATGTGAAATAATCAAAGAAAGAAATGTAAGCTAAAGTATGGCGGTCTTTTGCAAGAACTGAAAGTTTTCCACATAAATCAGAGATTTTTGCTGAATAGTTTATATTGGAACTATAGGAAAACGTTGTCTGATTCAAGAAAACTTATTTATATATTTAAAACTATGCTAAGAATCCAATGTATGAGTTTGTAAGTCATATCTGAATACACTACAATGTTATGCATAATAAAACGGTTATTAAAATGATATAAAATGTTTTTAGAGATAAATTAAGAGTAACACATTAAATTTGTTCAATCTAGAGCTCAAAGACTCCGACTTATGCGATAAAGGTCTTGTCTGTACTCCAACCTACCCCTAGCTGCCTGAAACACCCCTCTACTATTTAAACTACTGGGCTTTGTAACGAAAAAAAAACATTGAAAACACTTAAAGCTCTTATAATAAAATCTAAAAATTGGCAAATAAATATGAAAATTTAGTTCGTAACCGAGAAGCAATCAAAACGCGTCACTTGCCCATTAACTGGGCCATCAAAAATGCTAATCGGGTTAGCAGCCAAATGGCAGCTTAACTGCCTTTATAGAACAATCTAAGCCATTTCAGCTTTAAGCAGGGAAGTGGTCAAGAGTATTGCCACTTAGAATTCTACCTCGGTATTCATAATTGCGAAAGTGTTTTCTGGCTAAAATTTCGCCAAAAACCGCTGCTGATCTGTGAAGCTAGGCACGTAAACAATAGAAACAACTATACTGGAAAGTAAACGTGTAGACGAGTGCTATATAGATATAGATATATAGTATATAAATTTCTTGACTGTACAAAGTTGGCTAAGTTGAGTTGGAAAGTCCAATGGAATTTCGACTGCATTTGCGCATGCGCAGTGTCCAAAAAAAGTGGGTCAATGTGTTGTTGTTGTTGTCACTTTGCCAAGCAAATTACACTGAACAATAAATATATATAGCTTTATATAGTAGATATATATTCAAATTGTTGTAACAGCCTCCAAAATGTCAGCGAAACGAGAGCGTATAAGTAAATACTTAAAAGCGACAAAACAACGAATCATAACAAGATTTTCGCAACTTTTGGAAACGGAATTGCAATATGATTGAGGTAGTAGCGCGATATGGCTAAAAGCAGTTGTATCTGCAGTTGTATCGGTAGCTCGGTATCTGTGTATCTGTTACGGTCTCTCTAGCTCTCTGTATCTCTGTATCTGACCGTGATCCATGTTTACTTATTATGCTGCGTCTTCATTTTCGTTCACATTGTATCCGTATGTGTGTGTGTGAGTGTGTGTGTGTGCAAATTTTATTTGTAAATATGCTGTGATTAATATTACAAATACAAAAAATACAAAAAATCCAAAAAAAAAAAATAAAAGGTTTCGAAAATGTTTTTTTTGTTGTTGCTGCTGCTTTTTTCAACTTTCTCGCGACTTTAGTTTTAGACTAAATATTACGTCAACGTTGCATAAGCATAACCTATCCCCCTCTCCACTCCCCTCACACTCCACCACTCCCCCTTGGGCCCTACCCCTTTGGCTTGGCAAATATTTGCCGCTGTTATTTTTTTTCCCCTCGTTTTTTTTCGCTTATTTTTAGCCACGCATTTCGGCCTTACACTTACTTGTCAGAAATGAGTTAAGAAAAACAAATTAACAAATCGCCGCCAAAAATTTGTGTAGCTAAAGATGCGCAAAATGTTGCATGTTGCACGTACCAAATGTTGCAAGTTGTTTGTTGTTGTTGTGGTTGAAGTTTTTAGCTGCTTGACTTTTTAGCTGCTTTTTTTGGTCTTTTCGTTTTCTGTCTGTTCCGGCGCGATATCAAGATATTTAGGTCAATGACATTTGTGTGCAAATTTTTTTGTTGTTATTTTTTGTACTTGGTTGGTAACACTTTCGTTTTGTTGGGGGCGTGGTGTTGGAGGGGAAAGGCGACGGCGAAACGGGGTCGAGTCTGCTATTTTGTTGAATTTGAAATTGACACTATTATCAAGGCTGGGCAATCTTTATAACGGCAACGACAACGTTAACGGTAAAGGTAATGCAAGCTATAATATCTTTTTATATTTCTATAATTTTATTTTTTTTTTTATATATTTTTTTAAACGATTTTTTTATAATTTTTGTCGTTTGGTTACTCATCAAAGTTGACACACAAAAAACTTGCCGATCGTCTGAAATTCTGCTCAAGAAATTTCTCCAAAATATTTTCACTTTTGCGCGGAGACGAAGACCGAAGACGCAAACGAAGACAGAGACGCAGGCAGAGACGCAGACGAATAAGACGACGAAGAAGACGCAACGTTGCGCATGCGCAAAGAAATCAAAAGAGACGTAGCAAAAGAGAGCACACTGTCACACACACACACGCAGACGCAAAGCACACACGCACAGGCAGAAAGCGAAAGAGAGTAGAAAGGAAAAGAGATAGCAAGAGAGAGGGGGGAAGAGAGAAAAGAAAGAGAGTATTGACTGTGAGTTAATATAGCAAGTTCGCGTTAAGTTCTTTATGCTCGCTTATTATTATTATTATTTTCTTTGTAATATTTTATTATAGTTATCGTTAATCGCTTATCGGTTCGACGATGTACTGTTATGTATATATATATATGTATTCCCGTTAACGGATCGATCTCGCAAGTCGCGTCCGATACGTACGCCGGCTGGAACTGAACTAAACTTTGATGGCAAAGAAGTGAAAGACTTTATGCAGCGTCTGCCAGCGTCGACAGTGGCAGCGGCAGTGGCAGCGACAGAGGCAGCGACAGTGACAGCGTCAGAGACCGCGATGCTTTGTGGGCAAGAAAGGCAGCCAAAGAGAGCGAGCACAAAAGAAAGCCAAGAGCAGAGAGGGGAAGGGGAGGTGTGGGGAGCGTGTGGACAAAGTGGGAGGGGATAAGGGGAGAATGCATGTGTGTGTAGCGGACTCGTGAAGAGCGACACGTAAACGACGACGTCGGCGCTGGTGGCATGCAACAAGCTTTAATTGAAAAAGCCGCAAAGAACTGTGAAAAACGAGTCGTGGAAATGATATGTGAGTGTGTGGAAAAACCTGACTGACTGACTGACTGGCTGACTGGCTGAGCATGCAAAGAAATTCAATCTGTAGACCAACCAGTTCAGGCCCCAAAGCCACTGGCCAACACTGACATTGACCACGACTCAGCAGCAGCAGTGGCAGCGGAGGCAGCAGAGACAGCAGAGCGACGTCGAAAGAGGTCAAAGTACATGCATAAGCTTTCAATACAGTTATGTGTGCGTGTGTTTATGTGTTTGCATGCAATTGGTAACGGTGTCACAGTGAGCCACAAAATTTGTTGCTGTCTAATTAAAAGTCAAGGCACACGTGGGCGGAGTGGGGCAGTGGGAGAGGGAGTGGGACAGTGAGTTGTAGACGTAGAGAGAAAGAGAAGCGCACAACAGTTCAATGAACCAATGTCTGCAGGAAGCTAAAAAAAAGTGTCCACAGCAAGTGAGCGGCACAGCTGATCATTGGCAGATGCAGCGGATTAGAGATGCGCAGGCAGCGTGAAGACAATTAAAGCTAGTGGATATTGCGTTTGAGAGTGATTAAGGATAGAATGGAGGAAATGCAAAATTATTTTGCTATAATAAGTAGACTAGTAAGAAAGTAGAGCAAACCTGATTGCATTATACCCTAATTAACTAAAACTTTCAACGAAATAAAATACAGTTAATATGATCTTGTTGTGAAACCTTGTAATATATTTTAAATAGAAGGTATTTTAGTTTCCACTGGGCAATTTAGATTTTTATAGAATTTCTAATAATTGAATCACTGCTTTTGCTTGTTATATTTCTTCCCTTTCCAGGTTTGTGGGCTTACAGGGAGTGGCACTCAACCCAAACGAATAATTAAATTCATTAACTAATATAATATGCACTTAATTAGCCAAAAGCTGTCTGATCTGTTATCTGTCAGAATAAGACATGGGTATACCCCATTTTAAATCTTCAGCCATTAATTTCTGCTAAACACTGTCTTAAATCAAAAACTAAGAACGGCTACAGTCGAGCAAATGGACTCTAAAAAACCCCGTACTCAATGTAGTGCATAATTCCATATAATATAGAACTTGTCGATCGATTTGGCCTTTGGAAGACCTTGGAAGCCTTTGATCAGCTGTTGATACTAATCAAGAATACATATACAATTCGCCTCTGACAAAACCAAGCGACCCCTGTACTCTAGTTGAGTACGCGGTCTAAATATATACTGAATCAGAAGTTTAAAATTGCAAGCTGAAATCATTAAAATAAATAAAAGTTTAATTAACAAATTTTTGCGTCTTTGTTTACTTAAGACTGTTAGCTTAATGTGTTCTGATGAAAATAATTTATTCCTAAACTCCACCTTTGATTTTTGACACCTCCAAAATGCGCTCAACAACCCAATTATTGACCTAGTGTAAACTTTAGAGAGACGCACACACAAACACACCAACAAACAGCTGACCTCATCAGCAGAGTAAATAACAAATAATCGACTACTGAAGCGCTGGGAATTTTCACTAGTTTTACTTTTTTTTTAGCTATTTATCAGTTTAGTTTTATTTTATTTTATTTTTGTGTTTTGTTTTGCTCTTAAAGGCAATTGACGGCTGACAATTGCATAGCTGATTTGTCAACAGCACAACAACAGTTGAGAACACAACACTCAGACGGTTGAGAGCACGTTGTTGGACAGCTGAAGGAGACTAAAGGAGGATTCTTGAACGTTGAGCTTGCCGCTGATTTGGTAAACATGAAAACAAAACTTGCCTTAAAACTGAAAAACAAAAACTTTGGAAAACTCAAAGCTCGAGTCACACCTTAAAACGTGTATCAAATGAATCCAACGGCATCAAGTACTTAAATAACATTTATTCTACCCAACTGAATTAAACTCAAGGACAACGGCAAACTAACGTCAAACTTGGTAAAAGTTCTTACTCTGTAAATTTAAACAGAAAACGATGAATAAAGGCACGTGCCATGAGCCCTAGCTGCTAATCTGTTAGTTTATATTTGAGTTGATAATTGAATTTACACACAGAATTCACACACGGAGGCAGCGGAAATCGCCGTAGTTTTTTTTTTTGTAGTTTACACAGTCAATTGACTAACTTGAGGCAATGACTAAACATTAGTTGGGCTTTTCGCTCAGTGCACAGCATAAAAATTGCGTCAAGCAGTGGCAGAGTGAGCTGTGTAAAAGGTGGATAGGCAGAGCAGGCCAAACAGAGTGAGGGCAGCAGCAAAATGTGTTGCCTACTTTCAGGCAGCGCACATAAATTCCAATCAAACCGGAAGTAGGCCGAACAAATGTTATTTTGCGATTCAGAGACTCAACCTCCGTGCTTTCTTCACTAGTATTTATGCGGCCAATTCAATATATTCTATGGCATGCTGAAAATGTGGCACTTGTTCCCACATGCTGTGACCCTTTTAACCCACAATCACCAGAGCGTCAAGAGCTGCCACACGAGCCATATATTTCAGCACAAACACACTAGTATATATATAGTTTGCTGCTGTATGGTGGTCAAGTTGTTTAAATCATTGTGATGACGCCTCAGCTCGCATAACTTTAACGGAAATTTCAATTTCTGCTTTACATCAGTTTCAGTTTTGTTGCTGGGGCGGAAATTACAATTTCTGTTCATTTTTTTTTTCCACTCTGTCACATATATTAATAACAAACTTAGAGAAGTGTATGTGTGAGTGTGTAGGTGGGGAGGGTGGACATAATCCCTCGTCTTGTTGCTTGTTCTTTTTTTAATTACACAAAGTTACGGCATTAAATGGCGCCCTGTTGACAGACAACGAGCGCTGTGTCCTCGTCCTCGACTGGCAAAATGGCAAACACTCACAGAAGCACGCACACACAGAGAGACAAACACTTGCTCACACACATTCACTCACTCACTCACACTGTGATGGGCAGGTAGACAACAAAATGCGAGGAATATGACATAATGCACTTGAAATGTTATCGCCTGTCGCTTATTTGTGAGTAGTGCAGCTTTTGTCAGATGATAAAAACCGTTTATAATGCTCATGTTAAATCAGTTAAGCCCACCAATCAATAAATTATCGAAAAACATCAATAAAAATCTCTCAAAAATGGAACTCTCAGAAGCTTAGCATACTTTATGGAGCACTCTTTTTTTTTGGGTCACTACTTTACGGGCGGCAAGTCGGAATTTTGGGTCGCTTGGGGCCACGAGGGCCATGAGGGCTGTGCTTTAATTTCTACTCACACATTTTTATGCAATCGTCAGTCACTCAGACTGAGAGACGTTGCTCTCAAGGCTTGCCAAATATTTGTCACCCATTTTTTGCATACATTAAATTTGCTCACACACAAAATCACATTTACTGCATTTAATTGTTGTTAATTTTTGTTTGTTCGAGGTTTGCCGTATTTTTGCGAAATATTCAAGTCTTTTTTTTATTTCTATTATTCTCGCTTTATTTTGAGTGGCACTACCGTATTAAATAGACAAGTATTTCGTATGCCGTTTGCCGTTTGCACAACGTTGGCCGCCTTGAAAATCAATTGGGAAAATGCCTGTTTCGCTTTTTTTTTTGTATTTTTTTGCTGCTCCTTTTTTTTTGCTTTGTAAGATTTTTCACGCGCCTGCTCTCACCAATACACACATATAGAGCTATTCACAAACATACACCCACACGGAGAGTTCGCTCTCGCGCAGCTGGCCAGCTACTACCTTTTCCATATGCTATTTTCTACTACTATTTGCACTACACTTGTATTGAGTAGCATGCTACACAGTTTAGCTGCCGGCTTTTGGCTTCCCCACTGGCACAAGGGTGGCCTGTTATATAATATATACATTGTGAATCATTTGCTATCTATTGATTGAACTACTTTGCTATCTGTATATAGCAGAGAAAAACGATAAAACAATAAAAATTAAAACATATCTTATCTACAGTGTAGATATAGCTTTAATGAATCTCTAAATGTGCTGGTAATGTTAATTAAATACGAATTTTGTGTGTGCCAACAGATTTGGAGCGCGCGGCACTAGCGAGAAAATTACTTTAGCATACTTTCAGGCTGCGGCAATAAATGTGCGCACAGCAACACTGCAAAGAGGCTGAAGAAGCTGCTGCTGCTGCTGCTACCTACCGCAGCTGCTATTCTCGCTCACACCCTGTCACTCTCTCTCTCTCTCTCTCTCTCTTTTACGCTCTCGCCTGTGCTCTCTCTCTTCTTGGCTGCTGCTGGTGCACTTGCTACGCGTGTTTGCGGAAACAAGCAACGGAAATGTCAGATTTTGCGCTAAATTTTTTACGAGCGCCGCCGTTTCCAATAGCGACATCGACGACGGCATTGTCGATGAGATAATAATAAAAAAAAATAATAATAATAAAATAAACCCAGCGACATACATTCAGCAGCTCCCCCTCACCACTCATTCAAAAACAACACACGTCCCCCTAATATACATATACGCTCATTCATACACTCGTGCTCGCTCTGGCACTGACTCTCACGCTCTGCCTCTCCCTCTCTTTTGCTGCCTCGCTGCCTGCTCTACTCTCTGCAAAAGCTTTGGCGAGGCTCTAAAAATAAATGCCTGCTGTAAGTTATATTTCATTTTCAATACTTTGTGTGTTGACAACACACAATTGTGCACATAATTATGCTATAAATACACAGCATAATTATGTTTATTATAATTATGAGCAGTGGGTGGGGGCGTGTGTTTTTTTTGGAGCCGTTGGAGGCGTTGTACATACCGGCACAAAAGTGAGGTTGGAATCGTCACTGGATGCTGCTGCTGCTGCACTGAACTGAACTGTAACTGTAACGGTAATTGTAACTGCACTGTGCTGAGGGGCGGGGGTAGTTAAGGTATAGGAAGCTTCACTTGTTTCTTCACCGATTTACTTTTTTTTTGTTTAATAATTTACACACACACACAAGCGACGCAGGAGCAAAAATTTGGAAAACTGCACCCTCTGCCTAGGTGAACTAGTAAACGCTGCCTTTTTTTGTACTTTTTTAGGGCAGTTTGACAAGCTTGAAGACGCGTATTTGTTTGTCCGCCGCTTAGCCAATTGCTCAACTTATTTAACTGTTTAATATTGAAAAGTGTTTGGCGGCAGACGCTTCAGAACAGCACACACACGGCACACGGCACAGGGCAGAAAACAGAAAACAGCTCGACAAATGCGACAAACGACTAACGACTGGCGATTGGCGACGGGCAACTGCTGGGCAAATGCTGGGACCACAAAACCGGGCCACCAGCAAATTTCTCACCGAGCACAGCTAAATTCAGGGGGCTGTCACAGCCACACACACAGTGTCACACACACTATCACAACTCCACCCTCTTTTCGCGCCTCGGTGGTGAGTTTTTTTGGGTGCAACAACAAACGCTCAAAAACAAACACACGCACACGCAAACACTCATACACACACGCGCACTCAATCACTCACTCTCACACACACACAAACACCCTTCTCTCTATTGTTGTTCTTGTTGTTTCTTCTGCTGTGCTTTTCCTATCCGTTTCGTTTCGTTTCGTTCCGCGTTCCGTTTCGTTTCTAACTCCGCTGCTGCTTCTTCCTTATGTTCCCCCGCAGTTTGCGCAGTGCACGTCCGTTCGGCTTCGGCTTTGTCTTCGTGCACTAGCCGAGTTATCCACCACCGTTTGCCGACTTCTTCCTATTGAATGAAATACACTTTTCACGCTGTTCTTGTTGTTGTTGCTGTTCTTGCTGCTCCTCTTCTTGCTGCGGCTCTTGCTGTTATTGTTGTTGTTGTTGCTGGCAGCGCATGCGTTTTTCAGCAGACCGAGCAAAGAGAACATACAAAATGAATATAGACGAGAGCAAAAAAATTTTGTTTTGCCTATGACTTTTTGTTCGATTTATCACCCGGAATCAGAAAGCACATAAAAAAAACTTGTCGCATGCTGAGGTTTTTTTTGAATACTCAGCGTTGCCAGCTTTATAGTTGCAGTAGAGCGCACAGCGTTGCCACCCAGTTGCCTGCCCACTCCCCATTAAATACCAAAACTGACTAATACTAAATTTATCTGCCATCAATTTTAATTAATCCAATTTGTTAATAACAAAAGCAACAAAAATAAAAAGATGAAGCACTTTGACCTTCGACTCATAAATATTTGGACAATACCCACGAAGGTCAACAGATGCAATGATAAGTGCATTGTCATCGCGTCGACATTTGGAACCAGCGACTTACTCTGCATAATAATCAATTTTCATTTAGTTAAAACAATGCCTAATCCAAACAAAGTCAGGTAGCAAGCAAGCACACCGCACTGGGCTTGCCCTGTAGAATTATTTGAATCAAAAATAGTTTGATGGTAAAATTTTCGGTATTCCTTGAAAATTTTTGGTTTTTTCCATACAAGTCTTAAATTTTGTTTTTAAAACTGCATAACTTGCGTAAAAATAAGAATATCTTAACCAAACTTATACATAATGTGCTTTGCTACATTTAGTTTATACAGACCAAATTTGGTTAAGATAAAATACCTATATCTCATAGCTCTCATAGACATTAATGTCTAAATATTAGTGCTTAGTATGAAATATTTTTTGTTAGTTCCCTATTCAACTTTCGTTGAAATCCTACAACTATAACAAATAGTTCTCATAGGTTAAATGGTCCTCAAGTCAACGTTTTCTTAGGAAAACTTGCAAAAACATTCCGCAAGCGCTCACATTGATTATATGTAATTGCTCCACTATAATTACGGGTTATTTAACAGTCCGTTTGGCACGACTTTGCTATAGGTTTGGGTGGTATTTTTAGCCAATAATAGTTGAGTTCCTTACAGTATTATGGTATCGAAACCCTTCTAATTATGCCCCTTATACGGTTTTTGGTCTTGAAATTTATAACCCAAGTAAAACCTTTTGTCAAGTGATAACAAAAAACGCAGCGACTTTTAAACAAGCTTCTGGTTGCGAGTGACTACAAAAAGAAGAAGACGAAGAAGGAGGAAAAAAAGGTAAACAACAAATAAACTCATTATTTATGCACATTGTATGACGTCGAGACGTTGAATTCAACAATGACGCGAATTCATCCATGTGAGTTCAGGTTCCACTCGGCGACGTGACTTGCCAAATCAGTGAGAAATCCCCCGAGTGGTGCAGTGGTGCAGCGGTGCAACACAAGTGAAGCAGGTGACTAGCTGGAAATTCGATTAAATTATCAAAGTTATTTTGTTTGTGGTTTTGAAATTGCCACTCAAATGTAAATTAATGCAAATTTATTATTGCCATTGGGTGATTCCATTTCGTTATGGGCCATTAGCTGTACGTTATGGCTAACAAAATCAGGATGCTCATGTTTATGAATGAGATAAAGCTGTAGATAGAGTGATTAGTTAAGTTATCTATTACTTTAATTGGCTTTCTTTGTAATTGTCATGAGGGAAAATTAATTAATTATAAGTTAAATATCATTTTTAGCTGGTGAATTGCTGAATAACTGTTTAAAAAGTGGCTGGAAAATTGGATAAAGGATTTGCTCAAGCGAAAAGTCCGTGTAAGAGAGCCTCTCTTTGCGATTCTCATTGAAGTAAAGTGGGCCTGAAACTTTTTGAAAATAATCAAATAATAATAATAAAATATACAATAAACACTATTAAATGTTTGCTTAATCATTCTATTAGACTATTTTTAACCGGGTAAAACATTTTAACGCCTTTCTTTGCACTTCCTAATAAAGTAATTAAGGTTTAAACTATTATTAACAAATTAAATGTCTAATTAATCATAATATTTAACTATTTCTAAGCTTTAAAATCTCACTCAATCAAACACTACAAGTCTATTAAATAATTCCTCAATTATAATACTATTGTTGGATGTAGGTCAACACTGAGCACATTGTTCTCTACTACGAGTATTACTCAATATTTTTCCGCACTTAGTTATCGCCATACAGCAATCTATTTATCAATCAAACGAGCTGCTATATAGATTACTAATGGGCATGGAATGTCAGTCATTAATAAATCAACAGTTTCGCGCTTTCCGGTCTACATTTTTAAGAGGAGAGTTACAAATTTATATGCTAAATTATGCCAAGATCCTTAAATAGGAAAAAAATATAATTTATATGTAAAATTTGTACATTTTAAAAGATTTTTCTGCAACATTTGCGTCTTAGAAATCAAAACTTATTATACAAATTTAATTATTTCTTTATGTTAATGCTTATAAACCACCGTAACTAATTAGTACAACGTGTTACAACAATTATTTATAACAATAACACAGCACAGGGCGGTAAACACACAGTTTAAGCTGCAATTAAAATGTTAACAATTCTATGATAATTTCATACAAACTGCAATGAAATAATTTTTTAACTAAAGGGAAAGATTTCTAACAAAGTAAAGTGTCTGTAAACAATTATACACTGTAAGTGTACAAATGTATAATTAATGTTTTTGAGTAATTTATTTAATATGTAATCATTTGGTGTACAATTATTGAATAACCTTGTGTAAATCTTCATTGAAAGCACGTGAAACGGTTTGAACCCACGCACAACACACGCAGGCAGCGCCACGCCACGCCCACTTACACACGAACGCCTCCACTTTCTTTTTATTTTGCGTGTCTTACAAATTACTGTCAAATTTTGTAATTTTTGTAGCTTTTGTGTAGTTTATTTTTTTCAAACATTTTTTCTTTGAGTTTGTGTTTTTTTGGCATTTCTTTTGTACCAAAATTATTATGATATATAGGCTTGAGCTGCGTCTTTGTTTGTTATTTCTTTGTGGTCCACAAACGTATAGGTTTCATTTCATTTTCGTTTCTTTTTTTTATTTTTAGTTTTAGTTTTAGGTCAGCTGCAATTGAGCCTGTCGCAGATCATTTATAATATCGAAATGATTACGAGAGCAGCAACCAAAGTGTTGTCAACGCTTTTGGCAGCAAATAACATTGCCAAGAAATTCTGCCAACGTTTACAGAATTTCTATAAAAAGTTGGCAGAACTGACCTCGCATTGAAACCAATTTCAACAGCAATTTATGGTTAATATTTAGCTGAAGGTAACCTCATTAAAGGTAGAACTCAAGCAAAGTGCTGACTAGCCAAAAGTGTTGCACAAAAAACGAATTAAAAAATAAGCAATGTAATTTATTTGTAATAAGAGAAAATTAATTTTATTTGCATGTTTTTGTTGCTCTGATTAAAATAAAACAAACTGTAATTTATTAAGAATTTATGTAGCCTAATTTAATATAAAATAACTGCCTCATATTGTGTGCTCTGTTAACTATAAAGTAAACTGAATTATTTATATATTTTATACCATTTTTATTATATTATATTATATTCATATGTTTTCAGTACTCTAATTAGTACGAAGCACACTCTGTTTTATCCGATTTATAATTTGTTTATTTTATTTATAATTTTTTTAACCTCCATTGTTTCCCTTAAATTTATTTTTCTGCTTGTTTCCAAGTTATTTTACCTGAAATTGTTTGTCTTCCTTTTAAAATTACTCTACTTGCATTAAATTTATTTAGTGCTGATTTGTGAACAACTTAAACTAAATTTATTTAGCTGCCGAGTGATTTGATTAGCGTTAGTACAAAAAGTTCTCAAACTCAAGAAACATGTTATACTATAAATCGAGCCAATGACAGCGCGCTCTCCATCACTCTACACCGCTCACTGCCTGCCTAACTACCCCCTGCACCCCACTATCCCCTCTCACTCCCTCTCTTCGACTTTTAGATAGCCACTCAGCGGTGATTTGATCGGAAGAGACTCATAGCACTCATAGCACTCAAATAGATACGACGAGCTCGTAATAAAAAATTGTTATTACAGTGACAAAGCCAAGACTACAAGACTTTAGACATGGCTTTCTCAGTTGGCTAACGTAGCGGGACTTTCCTGAATTTGTTGTTGACGTTGGCTGAATCACTCAAAGCTCAAAGTGTGTCTCAAAGAGTCGCACTAAACATATATCAAAGTTATCCAATATTTTAGTTGGTTTTACATTTTTAGTTATTTGATTTGCATGAGCCCTCTCTCTCTCTCGCTCGTTCTCTCTGTCTCTCTGTAGCGCTGGCCACCTCTCACTTGCTCTCACTCGCTGCTCTCTTTATTGGGCTACCGCTCTTTCACTCACCAGTAGTCCGTCTCGCTTGCGCTGCTGGGCTTTTGCTATCGAGCTCATTATTTAGTGTTCCGATTTTCATTACGTGTTTTTTTTTTTTGTGTTTTTGTTAGCCATGCGGACGTGTTGTTATTGTTGTTACTGCTGGCGGCGGTGGCTCAGCTTTTGGGCTGACTTGTTGGCTATTTAAAATTTCCTCATGTCGTCGCTCAGTTTCAGTCAGTTTCGGTTTCAGTTCGAGTTGAGCGTGCGTCGGCATTGGAAGCACACAAATTCACATCAACTGCAATAAATCACAAAAAGTTTTTTGTACATTTTCAAATTGGATTTGGCTTAAATCCAAATACATAATTTTTGGTTAGTTTCGAACGGTGTTTATCAAGTGCATTTTAAAGTGAAAACGTGTTCAAAAATAATTACAAACGTATCGATTGCCAAACGCAATGGAAATCAATCGATGAAACTAAAACGGAAGCACGCTCCATTGAAAAACCAAGTCAACACATAAATCTATATATATATGTATATATAGCTATAGCTTTTGGCTATATATCTGCATTAAATATATGACAAATTAGCTGAACTTTTGAACCAAGTTTGTTTGTTGATTTTCTCAGCTCTGTTGTCTTTTCTCTTTGCCTACACAAAACAATTTTCATTTGTGTATTTTTGTTTGCGACAGGTGTGTGTGCACACGGCTCTCCACAGGCCTGTGTATGTGTGTGTGAGTGACTGTGTGTGTGTGTGTTGAGCAAAGCTGCTAAGTCTGAGTAAGTTTGTTTTTGTGCGCTCTTGCTGGAAAATTCATTGGCGTTGCGTTGAAACCTTTTCAAAAAAAATGTTTTTCAGTTTCCTCGATTTTGCTCTTTTTGAAGGTTTCGGTGCTAGTTTTTCCCGCTAAGCGTAGCTATTTCGACAGCGTGGCCATTTTGGCAGTGCTTTTAGCTATTTCTGCTGATTTATTTGATTTTTGGCCTGAGGCTATGAATTGATGGCACCCCAGAAACCGGTTGAGTAAAATGTTCATAAAACTCTATTTTATACATTTCAAATTTCTTTCAACTTGACAGCAGCACAACAAGCAAACTCAATTGACAAAATACACAACAGCAACACACGCACACACACAGAAACACACTCTCGGCTGAAAATAGAAGTGCGAATTGCTCGAGTAGCAGGCAGCAATGAGAGCCACTTAGGCGTGGCAAGTTCGTTGCCTAAGTCTTTTGTTTTAGTTCGAACAAATCTGTCAAATCTGCACGCGACATTGAAAGCGTCAATTAGGCAAAGCACACGGCAATTTGATTGAACTCGTCAGACCGTTTGTCGTTTCAATGTTAAGGTCTAAAGCAACAGCAACAACAACAACGGCGCATATGCTAATGCGACAGTAGCTGCTAAAACAAATGGCCAGGCCCAAAAAAATCAATAGCAAAAGTGCGCGCACTTAAAGCTGGTTGTTGTTGTTGCTGCTCTTTTGTTTATAGCTAGACGCGAGCAAAAACGGCTATCAAGTTCAGCTAACGCATGACGCGAATAAATAAAAAATTTAAAAACAATTTATAAAATAAATGTAACAATTTGTTGCCATGACGGAAGTCACAAAAGCTAAACTGGGCATAAAATCTATAATATTTGTTGAATAGAAAGTGCCAAAAAATCAACAGACTTTAGTTATCAATATTTTTGGCTATTTCGGCAGCCCTTTAACTCGTTAGCTGCCTTTTTGTTGTAGCAGTTTTTTTTTAGTCTAGCAAAATAGGTCAAAAATGCTGCAGACATGTGAGCATAGATGAAACTCGAAAGAAATTTCAAAAGATTTAATATGCATAAACGGTTTTTGGGGCCTCTAGCAGCGCGCAGATAAGCGCAGACAGCTACAGATACAAATACAGCCACAGCTAAACAGATACAGCTACAGCTACAGCTACGACTCTGACTGACTCGCAACGCTGTCAGTTTTTTTGTTAAGCGAAATTAGCAAGCGAAACGCAAAACGTCGCAAAATTATGCAAATCTTTCAAAAGAAAACTAAACAACACCAAAATTATATATGTATACAGACAAGCAGATGAGCTACAGCTACAGCTACACAGCCATAGATACAGATACAGATACATATATATATAGATAGATAGTTGTATGGCCTGCACATGCTCATATCAATTGGTGTATATAGTTTGATATGTATGTTTTTGGGTTAGTTATGGCACACGCTTGATTGCATTTCAAACAGAAATTAAGCATACGCCGCTTGGGCCAGAACCTTCAATTCAATAACGCAATCGAAATGCATAAACTTGCAGTTGCTTCCGCTTGTATCGAATTGTGAACACTAATCAAATTATTTTATTCAATACAGCTGGCATACGTGACGGCATAAGCTTCGAAAATTATTGTAAAATTGGAATTGGTATTGGAATTTCTGGGTTTACGCCTTTTGCGCAGTTCATTGACTTTTTTGTTGCTAAGATCAGCTTTTTTCCTCTCTCTATCAATATTTTTTTGGAACTATTGGTCAGGCGGAATTATGCTGGTTTTATTTTGGCAGCCAAGACCTAGTCTCTGGTCTCTCAAACCAGTTTGAATACTTCGACGACTGAATTCTGTTTTGAAAAGATTCGTTTGTGATTGCGAGCAATAGACAATTCATTGACTAAAGTTTACATAATTCTGAAGTCAATGTCAAAAATTAAGTTTGAAAACGCCTTGAGAAAGCTTCAAGTCATTTCAGGCAATTAGCCCAATGCAATGCCTTTAAAATAATCATTTTTCACATACGTGAAAATTTGTGAGGCAATTTTGTGAAGGCTTTTAAAATATTGCCAAATTTTTAAGGTATTTAGCACGCCCACTTAGCTAGTCTCACGTCGCCGCCCTACACATGAGTGGACTAATTAAAATTAACACTCAAAGTTAGTCAACAAAAATTGTAAAACAAAACAAATTAAATGCAACACATTTTCAATTAACAAGTTGCCAAAACTTCACGTCTTAGCAGCTTCAACTTTAGTTAGTAGCCCGACATCGCATCCAAATCGAAACAAAAACGAAAACGACCGTGACCGTGCAGCAAAACTTTGATTTAATTACAGAAAACTATTCGGAAATCATTGGAACTACACAACAGTTTTTTTCTATCCATCTTTGAGCTGCTTTTTGTAAGCCTTTGAGTTACTTTTCATCACGGCCTTGACACAAATACAAGCGTCAAATAAATCACCAAACAAAATCAAAAACTTTATCTCAAAAAAAAAATCACACACAAAAAACAACTACGCATTTTTTCTTGTCGTTACAGACCTTAGGCAACATACTTTACGCACACACTGTACATGTAGCTGTGACTGTGTGTTTTGTATCTTGTTCGCTTTCGTATCTTACAGATATTCGCGTAATTGGTAGCCAACGTGTTAAAGGGCCGCGCACATATGGCCAAAAAGCCAAGGCAATAGACAATTTACCATTCAGTGTTTTTTTAATTATTGGTATTACTCATCGCTCAAACTGCTCTTACTTCGTATCGTCAATTAAATTTCTGTTTTGTTTTTTGGCTCATCTGTTCATGGTTTTAATGTGGCTTTAATTGTGTTGCTTAAAATTACGTTTGAAGCTTTGAAAGTAATGCAGCATGGGTAGATTTTAAAAGCTATTTTTAAACCATTTTTGTTGTACTTTGAATTTATTTAAAATTCTTTTTGTGGTGGAATTTTAAGTGCTGCAAAGTATAGGCATAAATAATTATGTGCTGCCAAATTTCAGGATTTTAGACAGCTATTTTTGAAAACTTTTTATTTAGCTTTAGCTTGATTATAAGTTGGGTTTTTTGTGAAGTGATATTAAAGTACTATAATTATACATTTATTAGTACACAAATGACAGTATTAAATAATGCTGATACCCACACTGCTCAATACCTTTTTGATTCCATTAAAGTCTTTACTTTTCAATAATTTAATTAAATCTAATTAAAATGGTGACTTATTCCTGAACATTTGAACTATGAATCCTCTATTAGGCTATGGACTCTTACAATTCCCTTATTTACACATGATTATGATTTTTGACTTCTAATTACTACTACTACAACTACTTCTACTACTACTTTTACTACTAGCTCTTCTTTTACTACTAGCTCTCCACTTCACCTTCAAACACCTTCCCTTTTTAGCCAAAGTATAATTTTAGTTTATTTAATAAAAAAAATTGGCTTTTACACAGTATTAAAAAAAAAAATTGAAATTTTTTTCAAGCTGCGTTATCCACATGTAATAGGTTAATATTATTTTTGTTTTTGTAACTTTTTTTTGTTGCTTTTTAAGTATATAATCAAGAATTTAAATTTCTTTAGGAGGCAGTGCAGTGCTCAGCTCTCTCAGTAGATGGACTTAACGCTGTTTTTGTTCGTAAAGTTTTGCCAGGCATCGCAGACACTGGTGGGTCCATAACCCAGGTACTCACTGACCGGCGTGTAACGGGTGTCAATGTCCAGTTTGCTGGAGAAGCAGTCGATGGGTGGCCGTATGCGGCCCAAACCCTTCGATTTGATGGTCATTTGAAAGCGTGGCGGTTGCGTGGGTGCGCGATTGCGATGTCTGCGGGCAATGGCGCGTTTGATACCATCGAACCGCTTGTAGACGGGTCGAGGTAATCCCTGCCATGCCAGCTTCATGCGCGGCGGCTGCTCCGGCAGCTCAATGTCCTGCAAACGTTCTGCTTCCGTCTCAGCTGCGCTCTGCTGACTGCTGCCAAAGAGCTGCGAAAAGGGACGCTTAAAACCACGACTATACTCCTCGAGGGTAATGTCACTTTCGTCACTCAACCGATTGATGCGCGTAAAGTCGCGTGCCAGGCGATACTGCTTGTCCATGCCATTAGGCTTGCGTCGCTTTGCCGCACTGCGTCTTCGCTGTGCGGGCGGGGAGGGGGCTTTGGCTGGTGCTGGGCTGTTCACTTTCTTATCTGCCAGCTGCACGGAATGCGTCTGAAAACGTCGCACGTTGGACGGGGGCTTGGGAAATCCACTCTTATACACACGGGGTCCCGTGTAGCCGTGCATGATCTCCTCGCTGGCATCGGGCGCTGTTTCGGGGTCCACACGCTGATCTGGACAGGTGCTCCAGGTGTGCCAGTACTTGAGCTCATCCTCACGCCTGCGCTTCTCCAGCCACGCCTTGCTGGCGGTTTTCTCCCAGCGCGTCTCTGCCACAGGCGCATCGCTCTGCTCGCCCTTCAGGGGGCGATTGTAGCCAGGCAGATCGTAGTTCTTACGCGACTCACGCAGTTCGCGCTCCTGACGCTTCACCTCGCGCTGTCGCTGCTCACGTCCCGGCCGCTTGCGACTGTAGTCCTCGGCGGGATCGCGTTTCTTGGGACCTGCGGCGTACAGTGGCGTATCGAACGTATACTTGATGCCCGTTTGGGGCTCGGAGCGATGCTGCCAACGATGCTTGTTCTCCTGAATGATGCGCTCCTGGCGTCGCTGATGATCGATGGTATCCTGTTGTATGCGACGCCTGGACTCGGGATCCTTGGCGCTTCGCCAGCCACTGCCCGATCCCAGGTAGCTCTTGTAGTGCCGCTCATCGTACCGAGGATCGAAACCCTCATCTCTAAAGACTTTGCCTTCTCCCGGATTACCAGTTGGCCAATTGGTGCGATCGTCATAACGAAAATGTCGACGCTGTTCCATGCTCATCGCTCCGATTGGACGATCCTTTAGCACTGACGTTGTGTGGCCCGGTTGTTTGGCTAGCCGTACACATCGCTTAAGTCCCCGAATGAAGCTCATCGTGGTCGTCAAATTAGATCGTCCTTTCTTTAGTGGATCGACAAGTAGCTTGGTCTAATTATGCGTAGTATATCCTTGTGTTTTCTTCAAAATGGTTTTTATTTAAAAAAAAAAAAAAAAAAAATATTTATATTACGCCAAATTTTGATTAGGTTTTTAAATCGTTTTATTTTTTCATAACAAAAAAAAAATGTTTATAAATTGAGACCGAAATTTTGTGAACTGAATTCTCCGGGAGCTGAACAAATAATAACAAGGGAATTTACACTGAGCAGTTAGAATTTATCTTTCTAGGTCTACCCACAATCTAAGTTGATATTGTTCCCATTGCACACTCTGTGAGTTCTAAAAATCGATTGACACCTTTCGTGCTCCTCAGTTTTTCTAGAATCTCTAATGTAGCAAGGAAGGGTATTTGGGGTTCCCCGCGGTAGGTTTGAGGGTGTTTAGGTGATTTTATGGCGCAGGGAACAGATTTATTCTAAATTTCAGTACCTTAGCGTTTGTTTTTTAAGCCCTACGATGGTCAGTTAGTACTTGTGTCATCTGCCGACTGCGCTTCGACTTAAGGTGTCTTTAAAAGTATATACTTTCTGCCATTGTCAGTAATATTTTACACATTTTAACTCTCTAGCCCTTGCCACTTATCCTAAAGTCATTGATCAAGTTTTTCAGCACTGTAGCTCTTACCATTTGTGACCCACGATGATCAGTTAGCAAATTTGTCTATTCTAAGCCAATTTGGAACTTGAGCGTTCAATAGTTTATGCTAAAACATTTCTCTAAGTTGATTAATTATAAATTTTAGCTTTCTAGCTCTTACCATTTGGTGTGCGCGTTGATCAGTAAGCTAATTTGTCCTCTGCAGATCATGTATTGATAATAAATTATCATTTAATCTTTTCGTAAGCTCATTAATCAAAAATTTCAGCACTGTACCTCTTTCTATTTGGTATACACGATGATCAGTAACAGAATGTAACCTCTGTCTACCAGTTTAAGTGCTAAAGTGTCTATAAAATGAAATAATTCTTTTGATTAAACTATACCTCTCCCCCATAGGCTGCACGCTGATCAATGAGTGAAAGGCAGTAGCTAAATTACCTCTAAGAACCCCTCCACTCCTCCCTCCCCTACCTTAAACTTTTCAGAACCGATTTCCACCCAAAATTTGAAGGTTTCCACATGCAAACCGAATCGATTTCCCTTTTCCACGTAAACTCGCGATGCAAGAGATTGAGTAAACTTTTGTTTAATGATCAGTGCACTTCCGTTGGCTTTAATGGCTTTAAACACGGCCAATAAAATGCGCAACAGTTAATGATTTTAATTTAAGCGCCGTTAACTAATTAAATGTGTTTTCACTTTTTATTTTGGCAGCTTACAAAAGAGGACAAATCCAGCAGCAAGTTGGCGCCACCCACAAATCTAGAGCCCTACACCATGGCCGTCATTACGGAGCATGGCAATAGCAGCCAGAACAATAACATTGGCCACAATCCAAAGATTGGTAATGGCATCGCTGGCCAATCCAAAGCACATCCCATACAGCGTCAGTTGAGCAATGCACTGACCGTTCCCGAATTCTTTGCCAAGAAAAATATTTTCATTACCGGAGGCACGGGATTTCTGGGCACAGTGTTGATTGAGGCACTGCTGGACACACATCCCGATATCGGAACGATCTATGTGCTGGTCAGAGGCAAGCGCAACTTTGATCCCAACGAACGCATCAATCGTTTGCTACAGAAGCCGGTGAGTTTACTAAAAGTAGCGTGTTAAGAGGCAGCCCCTCAGCCACGCCCCTTTGACACTCTACTTAAGACCACAACGACCCAAAAAAAAAGAAACAAAACAAACAAAACATTATCTCCGACAATTACGTCGTATTTTAATGGCGTGTTAATTTGCCAGAAATTTAAGTTTCGAGTTTTGACTCTAAAAAGTCTCGAGTCTCGAGTCCGAGTGAATTGCAGTTTCCTCCGTCGTTTCTTCTTCTTCCTGCAGCTCGTAATGTTCCCCTTTATTTCCATAATAACCTCCTATACGACGCTATTTAGTTCATTATATTGTTAAGCACACTTTTAATAGCGTAATAACAAAATTTATTCAATTTGCGGCATCACCCAAAAAAAACAACTGAAAGTCTTCTCGCCACTGACCCCAAAAAAACTGAACTACTCGACTTTTTTCACCTGTGCAACGATCACCATAAAAAAAGTGGAAAACGGCGACTCAAGTTCTTAAATTTATGACTTTAATACGCTTTTCTTAGCCACTTTATTGATTTTCCGCAATGATCGTAGCTAGTTTTTGTTCAGTGATCGTTTTAAGATTTTCTGTTTAGATCACTGGTAGTCAAAACGGCTTTTAGTCTTAAGCTGATCTTTAAATTGGTTTTTATTATAATCCATGAATTTATTTCCGTCTTTTACTCGGTTATGTTTCATGATTTTATGCTCGATCGCTTAAAGTTAATAGAAGGCAGCAAAGTCTTTACTTCTTAATTAAGCAGTTAAAAGCTTTACTTTTTTGTAGACTTATTTTTGATTTAGTTTATATTCCTCACTGATCGTTATTAGCTTCCTTATCTTCTCCCTTTTTTCACTGATCGAACACAGTCCTTAGATTCGTCCTTTAGAAATCATTCTTATCCTAGATCTACGTTTGATCATGAACATTAAAATGATCTCAAATGATTTCCCTCTCCTAAAAATATGTTATCCTCCAGCTCTTTTCCAACGATCGTTAAAGACTGACCCTAAGTTTAAATATCCCTTAGTTCTCAATACTCTTTCAATGATCGCACCGATCTCCAATGACTCCCTCTTCCTCAATTTTTCTCCAACAACCCCCAACACATTTTCAAGACAGTTCTGTTATAAGAAACCAAGTATCTAGTGTCAAATCCAACTCTTGATTAATTTTTCTTCACTCTCCCCTGATCACTAATCACTTCCCTAACCCCACAGATCTTCCAGAAGTACAATGAGAAAACTCTAGCCAAAGTGGTGCCTGTGGTGGGTGAACTAACCGAACCGAACTTTGGCTTCGCCCCCGAGCTGCTGAAGGAGATACTCGAGAGTGTGAACGTTATCTACCACAGTGCAGCCACGATCAGATTCAACTCTCCACTGCGTACGGCAATTTTCACGAATCTAACCGGCACAATGAGAACCATTGAGCTGGCCAAGCAGCTGAAACACCTGTCCGCCTACATCTACTGCTCGACGGCCTTTTGTAATAGCAACAATCGGGGACTGATCACCGAAGATGTGTACAAGTCGCAGTTCGATCCATACGAAATGATGAAAATGGCTGAAGATGATGAGGCCTGGGTGGATTTCACTCAAGCCAAGTGCAAAGAATACCTCAAGGATCATCCAAATACATATACGTTTACCAAGAATCTATCCGAGAATCTGCTGATGGCAGAAATGTCCGGTCTGCCGGCAGCCATAGTCAGGCCATCAATTGGTAGGTCTAGAGTAAACTAATCACACCCACTGTAATACTAGCCTACTCTTTGACTTCCCACAGTTTATGGCACCTTGGAGCACCCAATGAAGGGTTGGGTGGGCAATGCCAACTCAGGACATTTGGGCTTTTTGGCCGGCTTTGTTAAGGGCATTTTCCGTACGATGTGTGGCAGTGCCAGTGCCGTTATAGACATTATTCCATGTGATTATGTCATCAACAGTTCACTGGTTATGGGCTGGTATGTGGGCACTCATCATGTGGACAAACCGGAGATTATACACTGCACATCGGGCGAGGTTAATCCGCTGACACTCTCCCAATTCTGTACCATTATCAATGATAGCGTCGAACGGCATCCGCCCAACTTTTTTGTATGGAAACCCATGACAAAATTACGCAATGGTTGGCGCTATAATCTGTTCTTCTATCTGTTCCATCTGCTGCCCGCTATGATCTTTGTCATACCCGAGAAACTCTTTGGCATCGGCATGCCACAACACACGTAAGTCGAGTTTATTTCAACAACTTTTAAACAACTAATTTGTTCTTGCTGCCCACAGTGCCTATGAGTACATGCGAGTGTTCCAGAACGGCACAAAGGCATTTAACTACTTCCTGGACAAGGACTTCCGCTACTCACTAAAGAACGCGTTGCGCATTTCCGCTTTAATGCCGGAAACTGATCGCAAGCGTTACAATTTCGATGCCAGTCAATGTGATTGGTCCGAGTTCATTGATCGCGTGCTGATCGGCATTCGGCGCTTCTACTTCAAGGAGTCGGCGGTGACCACACAATGGCACCGCAACTACTGGAAGGTGTAAGTTTAGTCACCCCAACTAAGTAGTATTTGTTTTAATTTTCATCTGTATCCTCCCTTAGTTTCAATGTGCTGCATTATGCTGGCTTCGCCGCAATCTTTGCTATTCTCTACTTTGTGCTGACTCCAATTTTGGGCTTCAAAATCGGTCTGACGTTGGCGCTGCTCATCTGGGGCTTCCTGGTCTGGTTGTAGAGCCTACTTATCCAGATCACCTCACATTGTGCAATATTTCGTATCCAAATTGAAAACACGGAAAAACACAAAAAAAAAAAAAATTGTTTCGCACACTTTTCACTTTCATTTTCCACTTTTTACTCAGTCGTCTTCATCTTTAGATCGTTGTGTTCTTCATAGGGTTACATCATGTATTTTTACTATAAGTTCTCACTTCGAGTACAAGTCAACAACTTTCAGAAGTACGTACGATTATCTAAGACATAAAAAGTATCTATATATATCTATCGAAATAAATCACAATACAACAATGCAATCAAGTCCAAAACTTAGCTCAAATCGTAGTCACATTAACATATAGTCCTGGTATATAGTCAAATAGTCAATGTTTCTGCACTTGTAAATTACGAAACCAAACGTAAACGATAAATACAAAAAATATATAAAAACTATGTAACTATTAATGAAATAAATATGACAATTAATATATTAAGAATATAATATATAGCGTTTTTAATTAATTAATATTTTTACATTCTCTATGGAATTTTCTGAATTTTACACACGGATTTATATTGTTTAAAAAACTTGGCACGTTTTCCTCGTCGATCCTAACTTTCTGTTAATTGCATTTAAAGACATCCCCAAAAGTATGCCACAGTCTTTGCAGTTACTCCGCACTTAACAGCGCTCTGTTATGTTAAAGCTCTACAGCTAGTAGCTACTTTGTTAATATTAATGACTACATTTAACGATTTAATTACTATATGCTATTTTAATATTCAAATCTTTCCATATTGCCCTAGTCTCAAGTTCAATAGCATATATATTATAATAATATGACAGTGTAAACCCCCTTGCAGGGCACACCACTGCATAACTGGTTTATACCACAAGCTCATTATGAAGTTTACTGATGATGACGATCGCCAGACGTTGACGTTCCGCAGCGACACGAGAGCCACCGAATCCACCAACCCGAACAAATAGTTTCATTTCAGCCGGCAAACGTGCAGGTTGTGAATTGTTGGAGCACGATCCGCGTTAAGTTTGCAAGCGAACAGAGTTATTACACACACATAAAGCAACGTAACTGTTCAGCAATACATACACATACAACGGAGAGGCACACGTACAGGCACATTTCTACAAATATAGATGCTAGCCTGTGTGTATGTGTACAGATGTGTTTGTGCATTTTGTTTACTGCCGGAGCTACAGCGCTAAAACAAACAACAAAGTGAAAGAGGAGGAGAAAAGAGTTGGAAGGAGGAAGAGCGACGAAAACAGAGGCACAATTTTGTAGACTTCACTCGAAAGCGAAGAGAAATTTTCGTTTGTTCTGTTTAATTACAAATCTAAACCAAATCTCTGTATACTTACGGCAAAAACCGTATATTAACTTGTTATCTCAACTGTAATTTGCCAAAGCATCTCAAACAGCTGCTCTCGTTTTAAAAATATGGCCAGGTAAGCAAAGTTGGACATGCTTTCGATCAAAACGGTCCATTTAGTTAATATCTTTGCCTAGTTTGACTGCTTTTGCCAGCGCTCCAAATGTGTCAAATTATACAAGTATGTTTGTCAGTGTGTGTGTGTGTAACTGGGTGTGTTTCGTGTAAAGTATTTTCCCAAAAAAAAAAAACAAATATGTTAATGGCGCAAAATTCAAGACAAATACGAAGATTCCTACAGAATCCACATGTTCTGTACATAACAGCGGAGTTAACAGCTTCTGCCAGCCGCTTTCCATTTAGAAGTTATGTTAGTTAAGTTGCTGCTAATAACAGAGCTTGGAGCAATATAAATTAGAAATTTTTAAACATAGCTTAAAAGTCTTTAAAACTGAGCTTGAGAGTCGAATTGTTATATTGTTCTATAAACCTTCAATTATTACTAATAAACGTGAGGGAGTCAGCACAGTTCAGCAGCATTTTAAGGTTAAAAGGCCTAACAGTCACTTAACAGCAGCTAGAAGTTTGTCTTAATTTAAGTTTTTGTCCACAATTAAAATTAAAAAAGCTAGTATTAAGTTATCTCAGACATCAAAAATACCAGGTATTACCCACCTTTATTTGTGCTAGGCACACAAACCCATGCAAATACCAATTTGTATGTGTAAATTATAATGCAGTAGTATCAAAACAAATACGCCTCTTAAACTTTGACCCACGTAGTGTCTGAAGTGCGAATATTAATTTCCATAAATATCATACCTAAATCCCATTAATTGTTGCTTACAAAAAGAAAACTGGTTACCTACACAAAGAGAGGCGTTGATATATGATACAGGAACTCATTGTGGATGGGACACAATAAGATCCATCATCGGAGCCAAGTGCAGTCGAAACAAGCTCCATTACATGCAATTATGTCGGCAGCTTAAAACCGCAAATGAGTAATTATTTTAAAACTTGGTCTTTTGGTTGCCAACAGTCAAGGCTAAAACGATTTCCACCTCATCTACATGAGCTGAGTGCTTCGAGACCCGGTACGCAAAAAGAATACAAGGGTTTATTGGGTTTGTCGGGGAGCAGAACCTATAAACCATATATTTATATACCCCTGGCGAAAATCGGTACCAGTAAGGTATGAATAACTTTCAATTGCAATTCTGGTTTCAATTTTAATGAACTACCCAGTCGCAACTTTGACTTTCCCAAAACCGAACCCACTTAAAATCCAATGTCGCAACAAAAGTGACATAAATCTTCAATTAATTACTTGATACAAGTGTCATGCTTCAATTGACTTGATTCGAAAGCAACCCGGCAGCGGAATCTAATCACAGCAACTCACAACGTGGTCAAGATAATAATCATAAAGTTCACAGCACCCAGTAGGAAATTGGTTAAACTTACGTGGCGAATTTTGGCGAAAAACTGAGCCAAAAACTATTTTTGCCACGTTAGAAGCTGAAGTAGAGGTTTAAATATTGAGTTTAGGCCAAGTGATCAAAGTGAAAGCTCCACTTAGCTAAAGGT